>CM055127.1:262644887-263844887 GCA_029206835.1 Rana muscosa | reverse complement strand
ACACAGCGTATGTAAAGCCAGAAAGAAGGGGGTTGGGGGGCTTATGCAAAGCAGAGGAGATACAGAGGGAGCTGAGTTAAAGAGATGCAAAGCTTAGCTGTTGGGGGGTTGCAGAGATAAGCTGCAGAAAAAGGTGCAAAGGCGAGTTGTGGCCAGGGGTGCATAGGTGAATTGCAGAAGGATGGGGGGGTGCAGAAGTGAGTAACAGACATGGGGTGAAGAGGTGAGTTGCAGAGAGAGGGCGCAGAGTTGAGTCGCAGAAAGAGGGCGCAGAGCTGATTCACAGAAAGAGGGCGCAGAGGTGAGTCGCAGAAAGAGGGCGCAGAGGTGAGTCGCAGAAAGAGGGCGCAGAGGTGAGTCGCAGAAAGAGGGCGCAGAGGTGAGTCGCAGAAAGAGGGCGCAGAGGTGAGTCGCAGAAAGAGGGCGCAGGGGTGAGTCACAGAAAGAGGGAGCAGAGGTGAGTCACAGAAAGAGGGCGCATAGGGTGAGTCGCAGAAAGAGGGCGCATGGGGTGAGTCGCAGAAAGAGGGTGCATGGGGTGAGTCGCAGAAAGAGGGCGCATGGGGTGAGTTGCAGAAAGAGGGCGCATGGGGTGAGTGGCAGAAAGAGGGAGCAGAGGTGAGTTGTAGACAGGAGGTGCAGATGTAAGTTGCCAAAGAATGTGGGTGTGTAGATGTGAGTTAGAGAAGGGTGGGGGGTGCAGAGGTGGGTTGTGCATGGGTGGGAATGACGAGGTGGGTTATGGACAGGGGGTCAATGATCAGTCTGCATTTATGGCAATGGTCAGTCTGCGTTTATGGCAATGGTCAGTCTGCGTTTATGGCAATGGTCAGTCTGCGTTTATGGCAATGGTCAGTCTGCGTTTCATGGGCTCTTGGAAAATATTTTATTACACCATTTGGTTCAGAATATTTTTTTTCTTGTTTTCCTCCTCTAAAACCTAGGTGCGTCTTATGGTCGGGTGCGTCTTATGGAGTGAAAAATATGGTAAATCTAAATCTAATCTTTTCTGGGGAACAGGAAGAGCCAGTGTGAGGGTAAAATAAAACCATATAAGACTCCAAGCCTATAAAAAACACACCCTGCAGACCTACAAAAAAAAGCTAGTAAGAGCATCACTGCTTAAACTAAAACAATCCATGACTCAAGCTCAGAAACATAAATGGCAAGTAGTAAAGAGATGATCTGAGCTATTGACGAACAGATCATGCAAAATAATGATAATGGTTTTGGACTGCGTGATTATGATTGATATCCACTGTGGTATGTGAATATGTTATTTTAACACTATAGAATAATAATGTATTTAAATACATATACTGTAGATACTGTACTGTATTTTATTAGGGAAGGCTGCAACAATTAAAATTAGTTGATGTGGTTATTGATTTAGGTGGTTATCTGCATTAATTGCAGAGCTTTAAGTAATGTTCAAAGTGCTATCGGGGATGGTGTTATGGGATGTGTATTTATGAGGTATAGTATGTTGCCCTCTTGGATAATGGCTGTAATCCTTTGACATATGCAAGCAGGCGGGAGAGTTGTGGTTTCAAGATACTGTGTGTTGACATAGGAGATAGACATGGTCTAATACAGCTGCATGCAAGCAACACAGTTCTTTTTATGAAAGAGAATGATCACCCAAGTCACATACTGCTGGGTTATTGCCTACCTGTGCACTGGATAGATAAGTACCACTTTGGTCCCCTGTTACATTACCAGAACTCACTGGTGCATTGCATACTTCGATCGGATTAAACAAAATTGAAATTTTGGATTGTTATTTGAACTTTGTTTACAAAATTAACTATGCCCAGTAGATAACACGCAAGTGACCAGGTTTTCATATCTGATCATATGTTTTAGTTCTAAAACATACCACTCCCTTCCGGAGAAAGAGGAAATGACTGCCATAGAGGACTTTGCATACTTGAGAAATAAGGGGTACAAGTTGCAGAATAATAGGATAATTGGGATACAATGCGGATGTCACTTTATGGATGAGTATATTTGAGGGAAATATAAATAAACAATGTGATCCATTATATGTGCATACTACATTTTAGGCAGATTTCCTTATGGGTATACAAAAATGATCTGCTGTATGAAACCTGCTTTTTGGAAGTCAACAATGATTATCTGGGCAATATCTTGTGATATTAATGGATTATCTACAGTATATGTGTATGGGAATTCAGCATTAAATTAGGCAACAGTTATTTTAACATGTTGTGCCTATCAGGACTCCAGATAGTATTATACAAGTGTTTTTAAGTGTCTACTACTACTACTACTAATGATTGAGTTATAACTCATACAGTGGGAGTAATAACTTCAAAGTGGTGCTTATTCTTTTAATGCATGCATACATGCAAATCTAATTTTTGGAAGAAATATACTGTATAATGAATATGAAGATAAATATCATCTGTTGGACATTTGTTGTCCTTAAATGGTTTTAACAATGCTTTTTATTTTTTGCACTGTGAACAATAAAATATGCTGTTTTATGTAACTGCAGCTTTCCCTCTTTCAGACACAAAGGTTAAATGTTTCTTCTAGTTGATGTAGTTTCTGTTGCAGTCACACATGGGAGTTTTTTTTTTGATCGATTTATAGATTCACCCAGTGACACCAAAATAATATTAGGAGTGCTGTGTCCCTTTATAGTTATTTTTAGATGCAAATAAATAAATAAAAATGATCCAAAATCATTTTAGGTTCCCTTTTATAAAACTGTACAATACATACTTTTATATTATAAAAAAATTAAAAGTCATAACATAGTTTTGAAATAAAAATGATTATACTTTAAACTCCTTTAACTCAATCAAACTGAAATACCTTTAGAAAGTCTACTCATTTTTTTTTACTTTTACATTAGAAAACATATTGTGTGTTTAAGATTTTAGATATTTACTAGCAGAAATTATCAGGATTGTAAGCTTCTTTATACCAGTGAATACCATTATAAGTAGACAGGAAATGCAAAACAATTTATATTTTTTTGCTAATATAACAAAAATTAACAGTGCTGCCTATATACTACATATAATATACCGCATTTTTCGCTCCATAAGACGCACCTGACCATAAGACGCACCCAAGTTTTAGAGGAGGAAAAAAAAAGATTTTGAACCAAAAATGTTTAATAAAATATAACAGAATAATATTTCAACCATGTAAAGTGAACAGCAGTCAACTATGACATTAAGAACCATCATCACTGTCATTAACAAATGAGGAGAGACTTTAAGGTTCGAGTATTCTTCTAGTTTTCTGGGAACCCCAAGAACTCACCATTGCTAGTGTCAGAATTTATGAAGCAACTGCTCACAATCACCGACATCACTTTCTTCGCCATCTTCATATACCATACTATCTTCAGTTCCATCTAAGGCATTGCTAATGCCACATTTTTTGATTGACTGTACAACTATTTCCTCCTTCACTGAGTGCCACAATGTTTTCACCCATTCACAAACTTGAGTGATAGTGGGCCTCTTCATTCGTCCAGTAGGTGCCAGATCATGATTTCCAGCAGTCATCCATTTGTTCCACTCTTCTCGCATAAACACTTTAAATGGTTTGTTGATAGAAACATCGAGAGGTTGCAACTGGCGGTAAGACCCCCCAGGAATTACAGCTAGATGAGTCTTCACTTCTTTAAAGCACTTTTTTGTCGTTTCGCTAATATGTGCACTAATAAAGTAGTTTTTTCCAGAAGCCCTCCAGGAAGTTTGGACCACACTTTTTCAACACATACTCTCATTCCATTTTCGTCTATCCATCCTTTGTCATGAACATGTATGACAATTCCTCGTGGAATCACTTATTTCGGAAATGTTTTCCTTTTGAAAATTAACATGGGCGGCAATTTGGTGCAGTCTGCACAGCAGGACAACACAACCATGTAATGTGTTTTCTCATGTCCTGAGGTTTTCACGGTTATGGTCTTGGCACCTTTCAGATCAACGGTCCTATTAGATGGCACATCAAAGGTTAGCGGGACTTCATCCATATTCCCAATCTGGCCAATTTCGAAACTGTTTTTCTTCCTAGCATCAATTACAAATTTATGAAGACAGAATCTTAGTTTCATATTCTTTTTGGCATTTTTTGCGCAATTCTAGTTTTGGTGCGCATAACAAGGTCACATTGCCTCATAAATCTGTAGCACCACAATGGTGATCCAGTAAAATCCTGAATGCCTTTCTCTACAGCAACGCATTTGGCTTCATATATGATCATTTTTGTAGAGACTGAGAAGCCATTATTTCAGTGACGTGTGATCCATTCTTTCATGGCCACCTCTAACTGTGGCCACTTTGCAGTATGCCCACGAAAAGTGTGTTTACTTTTATTTGCTTTTTGCAGCTGATCCTCCTGCTTCCTCCACTCTCTTATCATTTCTTCAGTTGGAGGTGGCCCAAAATGTCTCTCCGCTGCTCTGTTTCCATGTTCCTTAGCATATTTTACTACCTGCAGTTTAAAAGGAGTTTTATATGCTAGTCTTTTCTGCTTATTCATCCTTCCTGCTTTAGCACCTGGACCTGCTGTGGGTGGCTGAGCTGACACCTGGTTCCTGCAGTGGGTGGCTGGGCTGGCACCAGGTTCCTGCAGTGGCTGAGTTGGCACCTGGTCCCTGCAGTGGGTGGCGTGGCTGAGCACCTGGTTTCTGCAGTGGGTGGCTGAGCTGGCACCTTGTACCTGCAGTGGGTGGCTGGGCTGGCAGTGGGTGGCATGGGGTGGAGTGGGGTGGCAGTGGGTGGCGTGGCTGATCACCTGGTCCCTGCAGTGGGTGGCGTGGCTTATCACCTGGTCCCTGCAGTGGGTGGCATGGCTGATCACCTGGTCCCTGCAGTGGGTGGCATGGCTGATCACCTGGTCCCTGCAGTGGGTGGTGTGGCTGATCACATGGTCCCTGCAGTGGGTGGTGTGGCTGAACTGGCCCCCTGAAGTGGGTGACGTGGCAGTGGGTGGCGTGGCTGATCACCTGGTCCCTGAAGTGGGTGGCGGGGCTGATCACCTGGTCCCTGCAGTGGGTGGCATGGCTGATCAACTGGTCCCTGCAG
Organism: Rana muscosa; assembly: GCA_029206835.1. NCBI lineage: Eukaryota > Metazoa > Chordata > Amphibia > Anura > Ranidae > Rana > Rana muscosa. Next base: position 263,839,812 of record CM055127.1, on the reverse strand, counting down.
TGGGTGGCGTGGCTGATCACCTGGTCAGTGTTACCGTTAATTATGGAGACAGTGCTTAGTACAGTACATTTGTTTTGTTCATTTGTTCACTAAAAAAGAATGCAGGGCAGGCACTGATTTCTGAGGGACTAGAAGGGATTTCTGAGGTAATCCGGCTTTCTGTCAAAAGCTCCCTGTTTCACACTCCCCCACCGCATCATAGGTTGTATTGCGCATGCCCCGATTACACTAGGTTTCCAGGCAACACGTAATGACGCCCATGACGTTGCGTGGGCGTGCCTCTGCACTCCGTCATCTGATGCAAAGCATCCTGGGGACTTCTACCCGGGCAGGGCCGGTCACCTTCCCTAGCCTTTTGATGATCACCATGCCTGCTGCTGGGGCCCGACCGGGCCCGAACAAGATGATCGCTGCAGCCGCAGATTAGAGACCCCCCTGTGAGTAACAGCAGACAACGGCGGATGCATGCATTCTACGGCTCACCTGGTATTTAACACGGCGGCCGCGATGGGGGTGGGTTGTTAGAGAAGTAGTATTCGCTCCATAAGACGCAGGGACATTTTCCCCCATTTTTTTTGGGGGGGGGGAGTGCGTCTTATGGTGCGAAAAATACGGTAAGTGCAAAATCATCACACATAAAAGTCCACGTGATTGTGAACTTTTATATGTGGTAGTTTTGCACTTATACTATATTTGATATATACAGTAGACAGCACTGTTTTATTTTCATTATCTGATGTTCAATATAACACAGTATAACAGCAGCTACATAAAAACAGAAGGTGTATTTTAGTTTCACCATGGAGCATGGGTATTCACAGTTAACTTTTTTTGCTAGCTTATCAGAGCTTACTGTACCAGAACAAGCAGTGACACTTAATAGATATAATGGGTACACAATATTAAGAGTTTTATTTTACTTTTTTCCCAACTGTTTCTGTGGAAAAAAATAACAAGGCCAATGAGGGGGTAATTGTGGTCCAGGACAGTAATGTTGTAAATTAAACTACAAGGTATGAATTTATATTATTTAGCCATTGGCCAAGTCCATTACAGTGTCTTAGGCTGGCCATACATGATTAGAATCTCGGTGGGTTCAGGCTGAATGTACCAAGTTAATCGATCAATCAACTTGGGTACAACCAGCCTCCTGGATTATCTTGCGATTATTGCTAGCATCTGCTATAGTCGTTAGCGATAATCACTGTCTTCTCTGTCCTGGGAGAAGACAATTGCTGATTTCCCTGTCAGCACGGTCTGTGTTGATGGGGGAATCATGCAAATTTCTTCGTTTTGGCAGACTCACCCTCAATTCCTGCTGTGTCTTGAGATAGGAAGAAGGAAAACCACTTCTTCAAACAGTAACTCACCGAACAAACTTTTATCTAGGTCTATAATCACGTGTTTAACCAGTGGCGGCCGGTCCATAAGGAGCGCAGGGGCCGACCCCCTAATCGCCATGCGCCGTGCCCAATCTTCATGCGGGGTGCCGCACGCATGGATTTCTACAAGTTTTTTTTTTTTAAACACATGATTAGAGCCTGAGGCTCTAATTTACTTCAAAAAGGTTGTGCCTGGGCCGCAGAGCACTGTGCCCCGAGCCCACCCACTTGTGACATTAGCAAATAAATATTCGCTATTGTCTTCCGGCTTCTCTTCCCTGCTAATCAGGACAGGAAGCGGGTCTTATGACCAGATTGGCCTGGAGGAGAAGACGGGGAAGCTGCAACCTGGATAGGGTACCAGAGAACCAGCTGCCACTGCGTTTAACGTAACAGGCTGCCATCCAAGCCACTAAGCCCCAGACACTTTCGATCTCCTTAGTCCCCAAGCTATGTAACCCACTAGTCCTTATGCGCTGTCCTCAAAACCTAGCAGATGAGCTAGTATCTTCTCAGAGGTTTGCATAAGATCATGGAAGCCAAGAGCAACTGGACAAAAACAAAACAAAAAGTCACAAAGGCTGCTTTTTTTCAACTGTTGTGGTACTATTAAAAAAATAAAAAAAAATAGGATTTTTTGTACTCACCGTAAAATCCTTTTCTCTGACATCCATGGACTGACACGGTGTGTCTTTACACTTTACACGTGGGTTATGTCCCTGCTTGCAGGAGAAGACCTAGGCAGAATGTGAGATGTTATACATACATTCTAAAAGCCAGAGCTGAACAGCCCCACCCAGGGGGCGGTCCCTCCGGGCATAACCCTCCCACTACAGTCAGCAGACTTCAGTTCGTAACAAAGCAGTACAAACTTAAAAAGGAAGGGTGGGTGCCGTGTCAGTCCATGGATGTCAGAGAAAAGGATTTTACGGTGAGTACAAAAAATCCTATTTTCTCTTATCATCCATGGACTGACACGGTGTGTCTTTACACTTTACACGTGGGATGTCCCAAAGCAGTGTCAAGAGGGATGGGAGCAGTATAAATGGAAAAACCAAAAACTTCCACTCCAAGAAGGCAGATCTCCTCAACGGAGGAGTCGCAACTTTAAACAGCGGCCTGCAGCACCCTGCGGCCGAAGGAAGCATCCGAAGATGCAGCCACATCAACCTTATAAAAAACTTAAAAGGAATGAACAGACGACCAGGTCGCCGCCTTGCACACTTGTGCAACCGACGCTTGATGTCGGAAAACCCAGGAAGCACCAATTGCCCTGGTGGAATGCGCCGTAACCGGAAAGGGAGGCGCCCGCCCTTTGAGAGCATAGGCTTGAATGACGGTTTGTCTGATTCCCCTAAAAATGATTGGAGACGAAACCGCTTGGCCCTGTTATGGACCAGGGGCAGTCACAAACAGTGAGTCGGACTTCCGAATAGAAGCAGTAGCAGACAGGTACACCCGTAAGGCTCGTACCACATCCAATATGTGCAGCGCAAACTCTCTGGGATGCAATGGGTGAGGACACAAGGACGGGAGGACAATGTCCTCATGTAGGTGAAAGGTAGACACCACCTTTGGCAAAAAGGAAGGTCGCGGATGCAACACCGCCTTATCCTTATGGATGACTAAATATGACGACTTGCAGGACAAAGCCGCCAACTCAGACACTCGTCAAACAGAAGTGATTGCCACTAAAAGGCCACCTTCTGAGACAAGACAAGAGAGGAATATCCCGGATATTCCCAAAAAGGAGGTTCCTGGAGGACCTAGAGCACCAAATTCAGATCCCACGGTGGGAGAGAAGGCTTGACAGGAGGGAGCACATGGCGAACCCCCAACACAAGGTGCTAACCAAGAAATGACCCGGTAGAGGTCGCTGAAAGAAGACGGCCAAGGCCGAAATCTGATCCTTGATGGTACTCAAAGTAAGCTTTTGGGTCACTCCACACTGTAGAGGACGCAGGATTCTGGGGACGGAATACGTCCGAGGACGCCAGTCCAGCGCTTCACATATGGCGATATAAGCTTTCCAGGCACGGTGATAGATCTGCCTGGAGGAAGACTTCCGTGTCCTTAACATGGTCAAAATGACAGAGTCCGAGAGACCTCGGTCCCTCAATACCTGGCTTTTAACAGCTCTGCCGTTAAAGCCAGAGACTGTAAGCCGGATGAAACATAGGACCTTGAGACTGAAGGTCCTCCCTCATCGGCAACCGCCAGGGAACGTCCGCAACGAGACGTACCAGATCAGCGTACCAGTGACGCTGAGGCCAATCCGGAACAATTAGGATCACCGGAGTTTATATCAGGCGATAAGGACCCTATGGGGCCACCAACGCATCCGAGTCATCGCCCAAGGATCCCTGGATCTGGCCACAACCTCGACCCTTGCGACTGAGTCGAGAGGCCATCAGGTCCACATCCGACATGCCCCCCCGTCGGCAAAGGAGTTGAAATATGCAAGGACCACTCTTCCTGGTCCCGCGTCTGGCGATTGGCGACTCAGATAGTCCGCCCCTACAGAGCCGGCACGTTTCTTCCGGCCCACTTCAGGATACGGATTACCTCGGAAGCCGCAGCTGAGCTCCGAGTCCCCCCGTGATGGTTTACATACGCCACCGCTGTGGCGTTGTCCGACTGGCTCCTGATGGAGCGACCCGTACTCTCTCCGACCTGAGGAGAGACACAGTCTGATGGCCCGCATTTCCAGAACAGTGATTGGTAAACGGGCTCGTCCGGAGTCCAAGGTCTTGAGCCGACAGGACTCCCCAGACTCCACCCCAGCCCGTCAGGCTGGCGTCCGTCGTGAGTACCGTCCATTGGATGGGAGGGGAACGACTTTCCGGACCGAAGAGCCGAGGGTCCCAACCACCCTGTCAGGGACGCCCTGACCAGGTGAATCACCTGGATCCGAAGATCCAAGGACAACGGGGATTTGTCCCAGGTGGACAAGATCTCCTTCTGCAATGCCCTGGTGTGTGATTGGGCATACAGAACGGCCGCAAAGGAGGCCACCAGGAGTCCCGGGACTCTCATGCAAACAACGGATTGACAACCATGTTCGGGATGTCAGCACCCGCACCGCAGACTGAAGTGTCAGCAACTACTCCAGAGGTAGGATACCTTGCCTCCAAGGAGTCCAGAACTAGAGACTCCAGACACTGAGTCGGGACCAGGACTGACTCCTGAATGTTCAGGAACCACCCGAGGTCCCTGAGGGTCTAATTGACGATAGTCACCTTTCCTCTAAGTCTGAGCCACTTTCTGCTCATAGCAGAAGACCGTCCAGATAGCCCATGACAGCAATACCTCGCTGTAACAGAAGGCTAGAACCGGAGCAAGCACCTTGGTGAACACCCTTGGTGCCGAGGCAAGGCCGAAAGGAAGAGCCACAATCGAGAGTGGACTTCGCTGATCGCAAGGCGCAGAAACTTCTGGTGACTTGCGCGGATCGGAACATGCAAGTAGGCGTCCTTGAAGTCCAAGGACGCCAGAAGAAAATCCCTTTGGTGGAGTGTAGCGATCACCGTGCGAATGGATCCCATGCGGAATTTCTGCACCTTCTCGAAGGCATTCAGGGCCTTGAGGTCCAGGATAGGTCGAACCACGTCCTATTTTTGGGACGACAAACAGATTCGAGCAGAATCCCTGAAAACTCTCCTGTGACGGAACCGGCACAATCACTCCAGACCTGATCAAACCTGTACAGCCCCCAAGAGGGCTGCCCGACAGGTAGGAAGGAGAGAAAGATTCAAGGGAAAGAATCTGTGTGGGGGCCAGGATCGGAATACTATCCTATAACCTGAGGTGACCACCTCGCACACCCACCAGTCGGAGATTCGGGAGGTCCACCGATCCATGAACCTGCGAAGTCGTCCCCCCCACCCCAGAGTCAGGCGGAGGCAAGACTTCACGCGGAGGCGGGCTTGGGAGCCGCTTATTTGGCTTACGCACCCAGGGGCACTTGTGCCCACCAGCCGCACTGCCATCAGTCTGAGAGGGCCTACCTGTGGACTCTGACTGACGAAAAAACCCCTGTTTGCTGGAAAGGAAGGCCCCTGTTTGCGGCGGGCCTCCTCATCCTTGCTAGTCTAAGGAAGAAGAGTGCGTTTACCTCCCGTGACATCCATGACGATGTCATCCAGAGCAGCACCGAAAGGTCTACCGCCTTTAAAATAGTAGATCCGTCAGGAGCTTCCTAAGGCTAGGTCAGCAGACCAGCATTTCAACCAGATAAGACGACGCAATACCACCGCCGAGACAGAGGCCCTGGATATTAAAGGGGCCGCGTTCAGCGTGGCGTCGCACACAGAAACCAGGCCCTGAACCAGTTGGGTGGGCCAGAGCAACTGTGTCTGGAGGAAGAATATGCTCCTGTACAGCTAGGTGCAACATTTTTGCCCAACCTGTAAGTGTTTTTGACACAAGGGTCGCCGCTACCACAGGTCGTAGGGCGGATCCCAACAAGGCAAACATGGTTCTGCTCACCACTTCTGACCTCCTGTCAGTGGGGTCCTCAAATGCAGGAGTCCCCTCCATCGGGAGAGTGATGGCCTTGTTCAACCGGGCGACTGGAGGGTCGACCACTGGGGGAGAAGCCCACTTTTTAAGTAGGGCATCTTCAAGGGGTACCTGATAGACAAACGCCGCGGGACCATAAAAAAAAAAATTCTTCTGCGGCTTTTCCCAGACCTTATCAATGAGCTGGTCAAAGAAAGTACAATGGAAAAAACCCCTTTAGAAGGCCTGGCCTTAAAAGAACCAAAGGAGACAGTATCCGCCTGAGGTTCTGCATCCGCAGCATTTGAGCTTGAGAGTGTCCCTCACCGCAGTCATGAGCACACTAACAAGCGCCCTGTCATTTACTGACTCAGAACTGGAGTTTCCCTCATAAGGAATGTCCTGTTCAAAACCATCCATACATTCAGAACTAGGGTCCTGAGCGATAGTGGCTAGGCCCATATCTGAATCAGCGCACTGCCCTCGAGTAGATAAAGTGGGGAGAGGGCGCCTTTTTGCACCTTGCGCTTGCACACAGCTCCCATCCTGGTCAGAAATTGATTCCAGGGCTGCCCACAACAGGTCCATAGGGACCGCAGTGCTGAAGCACTGCCTGTTGCCACTGACATTTTTAGGGGAAGCTGGTGACACAGACTCCATATTGTCCCTCTCTGAGACTCTCTCAGATAAAAAGTCCACCCACAGGCTGCGCTGACTGAGGAGGGGGCGCCCAGGGGACTCACCAAACCGGACCAGGGACCGCTTAGTTCCGCTGTCTGTACCGCGCTGTGTCAGCGCTGGTAAGCTGTGAGGAGACTGTGAGGAGATTTGCGCTGCTATAGCAGCGCTAGAGGCCAAACTAGTGCTGAAAAGCGCGCGGGCTACAAGAAAATGGCCGCCGCACTTCACTGAGGCGATCCGCGGCAAGATGGCCGCCATGACGCAGTTAAAATGAAACAGCACACACGCACAGCGCCACTCGGCGCTCAGGCCCCCAAAAAAAAAAACACACAAAAAAGCCCCAAGGCATACATTGCAGACCAGCATGAGCCCCCCAAGAACAGTGTGACCCCCAAGCACCCCACACAGTCAGCGCCAGTAATGGTGACAGAGAGCGACAATAAAATACAGGGGGAGACAGGGAAAATCCCCCACAGAGAAACACACAGCCCTTTGTACTCACCTGCAGGCAGGAGAGACTACTTACCCGTCCCCTGAGGGACACACTGGTGTTTCTGACAGGACTATCACAGTGCAGTACTGAGTAGCTGTCGGCCCGGTCCACCGTGAAAGATACAGTCAGTCAGGAGCTGTTCAGTCTTGAGAGGACCGTGGGAGCATGAAAGCAAACCCGGCCACCCCTGGAGTCATGGGGCCTGTCGTGAACTGAGTCTCACGCACACAAGGCGAGGATCAGCATGCTCGATGGTCGGACAGGGAAGACTACGAGGATATCTTGTACCCAACCTGTTGCCCAGCCGACAGTTGATAGAAGATTCTCAAAAATAAAATAAAAAAGAATTCCAAAAAGGAATAAAATAGGTCAGGAGACTGGCTCCTGAGGGAGCCACGTCTTCTCCTTCTGCTAGGCAGAAAAAAACTGAAGTCTGCTGACTGTAGTGGGAGGGTTATGCCCGGAGGGACCGCCCCCTGGGTGGGGCTGTTCAGCTCTGGCTTTTAGAATGTATGTATAACATCTCACATTCTGCCTAGGTCTTCTCCTGCAAGCAGGGACATAACCCACGTGTAAAGTGTAAAGACACACCGTGTCAGTCCATGGATGATAAGAGAAAAGTAGTTTATCTGAACTCTGGAATATTAGTGCGTACAAGATCCCTTTCTAATGGAGGAAAGAAGATGAGGAATTATTTGTTCTGAAATCAATATTTACATGAACAAAGCTAAACATCATTAAATATTTAAAAACGTCACTAATCAAAAGCATAAAAACAACATTCAGTTTATTAGTCGAATATGGAATTGAAATATACATTTTTGGCATATTTTTAAGGCTAAAATAGAAAGTACTCATCCTGGAAAAGCAAAATACCTGCATTGTCTGGTTCTCTAGATTCTAATATCAGTTTGTAATTTCAATTTCAAGTAACACACAGTAACTGCAATATTGTGTACCAATGAATATCAGTAACTGCATAGAAAGATTTAATGTACTTTTAGAGTCTAGAATATAGTGTTAGTTTTTAACTCTAAATATACAGTACATTGTAAATCTAAATCTCCATCTAAATATATAAAAAATAAGGATTAGAACTGTACTTTCACAAGCCCTCCCTGACATCTCATATTAATGTTTAGCCTTATAAACATGAAACAACCATTTTGATATTTGGAACAGTAATACAATGATTTTTGATTATTTTAGGGACAGAAGCTTTATCAATCATTCACAAATAAAAGACAAGTAATATTCTCTCTATATGCCAATTTAGTCATAGCCAATATTATGAAGTATAAAACAATGCAAGCATCACTGGACCAGCTTGCACTTCAGTTACACGCAGGCTTTTAAGTAACCAAAATTAGTTTGTACATATTGCATTAGGGTATTTTTTCCTACAGTAAAATAAAATTATAAAAATATTTTTTATTAAACATTTGCACTCTAACTATTAGCTAAATTCATTTTAAACATGTATGTTTTCTAAATGAGATAAGTGTCTCTTAAAAAAAAAAGGCACAGGATCGGGTAGGAAATACATTTTCATATTCCACCATTACACCAATTTAGGTGTGGGCTAGCGTACCTAAAGCAACCATATAGAAAAAAATTGGAGAGCGTCCCCAAAGAAAGCAGGTACCAAATGTAGCCTCAAGTGGTATCAAATTGATTAATTATTTATCAAGGACATCAAAGATTAGGAATATATATAAAATGAAATGCAATCAAAACCTTCATCCACCACTAAAAATTACAACGTTGTCAAATGCTAAAAAACAATGCCAGAGTCTGGACTCAAAGACTTATACCTCATACACGCGACTCCATCGCAGTTTTCCAGACGAGAAAACTGGCGGAAAAAAAAAAGAGAACTAGGTTTATTTTTTCTCATCGGAATTCCCGGCTGACTTTTTCCCGTCGGGAAAACCGGTCATATGTATGCTTTTCCGAGGGAAAAAAAAACGCGCATGCTCAGAATCAAGTATGAGACGGGAGCGCTCGTTCTGGTATAACTAGCATTCGTAATGGAGATAGCACATTCATCACACACATTCATCACACTGTAACGGACTGAAAAGCACGAGGCTGAAAAGTGCGAATCGTCTCTCACCAAACTTTTACTAACACGAGGATCAGCAAAAGCAGCCCAAAGGGTGGAGCCGTTTGAATGGAACTTCCCCTTTATAGTCCTGTCGTATGTGTTGTACGTCACCACGCTTTGGATGGGCGGTATTTAGCCTGAACGTGTGTATGCAAGACAGGCTTGAGAGGAATCTCGTCGGGAAAAACGTTGTATTTTTTCCTGCCGAGAAAAACGGTCGTGTGTACATGACTATCAAATTGAAGATCACCAGCAACTAGATGGACTAATGCAGTAATCCCAAGATCAAACCAGACCATGACCAAATTATAGTGTTTATTTATTACATTTTTATTGCTTATTTCAAGAAAAAGGTAAATAAATACAAAACAAAGCAACATACAATACCACATTGGGTCGTATCACATTCAAACAATGCTTGCGATCATTAAGATGTTTTGTACCAATTGCAATCCCAAAAATATAGATGGTAGTTTCATACAAGTGAAGCTTCTTTTTATAAATATAAAAAAAAAAAAAAATCAAAACAGAAGACAATAAAGAAAAAACAAAAAAATAAAAATAAAGAAAAAACAATAATAAAAAAAAAAAAAAAGGGGTTGAGAGGGATCAGAAGCACAACAGTGAATTCCAAGTTTAAAGAATCTGGTCAATAAAAGCTTCCAGATGGCCACAATTATTAAAAGAAAAACCATCAAAGACCTGAGATAACTCACAGTACAAATCAGTGGTTTTGAACTTGAACCAGCAGGCCGATGCAGTATTTTAGAGTGTTTAACAACAGTATCTCTGGCAATATGCATAAGTTCTTCTAAGAGACATATATCATCCACTTTACTTAGCCATTGAGCTAAAGTGGGTACTGTGCATTGTCGCCAGTAAAGTGGGATCAACTATTTTGCAGCATTGAATCAATGTAGAATAATTGAACTTTTGTATCAGCTTACTAATTCTGTTGTACAATGGAATAACATAAACCAATGTTCTAATCTAAACTCGTCGCCTTGTATAAGGGGGATCATGTTAGCCACCACCTGCCAATACACCTGAACAAGTGGGCAAACCCACCAGATGTGTCCCTGCTCAGCACAGAATCCGCAGTCCCTCCAACACATAGGTGAGACAAATTAAGACATTGCATTCAATTTAACTGGTGTATAATGTCAGCGGATAAGAAGTTTATAATTTACTGAACTTCCTCTGGAAGAGATAGAGGACATATAAAGAAAGCTGCATAATCATTAAATTCAGACCATGTACGAAGCGGCTGCTGAAAATTCCACACAAAATAGGACAATTGGGCATAGCGTCATTGGCCCATAAAGGTGGGCGTAAGTGACCCACAAAAAAATTGTAGGGGTTTTAACGTGGTACATTCAAGGGCGTGGTGTAACAAAGGTCGACAATCCATGAACCGCTGCTTAAAACCTGTGTCTAAAGATGAATGCGGAAGTCATGGAATAACTGCAAAATCAGTATCTAAAAGAACTGAATCCAGATGCACCCAGAGTTTGGAATCTCCGGCATATTTCCAATCTGCAATACATGTTAAGGCAATCGCTTGATAATATAATTTAAAGTTAGGAAGTGCCAAACCACCCATTCATTTAGTGCAGTAGAAAACATCCTGAGAGATTCTGGCATGCCTACGTACCTTTCCATATATACTATGAAATTAGGGATTGTAAGGTAGGGAACCCCCGTAGGGAGCATTTGAAAGAAGAACAAAACTTGTGGTAATATATTCATCTTAACAATATTTATTTTAACTAGCCATGAGTGACAAATAGAAGACCACTTGCGTAAGTATGTCTTAATTGCATTAAGAAAATCATAACAGCCGTTGCTTGATGTTTGTTTATTCAAAAGCTTTAGAGAAATCACCATGAAGTGCCTGCTCATCTGTGTGATCCCTCTTTTTCACACACTGTAATTTATAATTTAGTCATGCTCTGGTTTGAGCTTGAGATTACCCCATGAACCTGTTTAATTGCTAGTGATCCTCATCATTTGATGTTGTTGTCAATTTTAGTGGTGGGTGAAGGTTTTGATTGTATTTACTTATGTATATTCCACATTTTTGAGGCTGCATCAGGTACCTGCTTTCTTTGGGGACTCTCTCCAATTTTTTTCTATATGTATGTTTTCTATTGCTTTACCCATTTTAGAACATAAAACCATGTTCTTTATTCAGGAAATTATTCTGACTACAATATCAAATCAAATAACTACTACATGGTATGGAAACATCTAGAAAATATAGGTAGCTATTTCAACACTTACCTGCATAGTCTGTTCTTGCATAATGGCTGTCCTCTGATTTCGTAGTTGCTGTTGTATTTTCTGTTAAAAGAAAAATGTATTTGTTAACTGTTGTGCTAGCTCTGGTATATTTTGACATGTATTTAATAATTTCCCAACTAAATACATAACATTGAGGCATATCTGTCTTATGGATAAGCTAATCTTCCTAAATTGAGTTCCTAAACAATTTAGCAAATCTTGCTCAAGATTCACAAACTTTGTGGCAACCACCCCACTGAAATATATGGGGGATGGGGGGATCTTGTTATTTAAATGTTGCCATTTGTAGGACTAATAGGCAAGCTTTTGTCAAATGAAATCCATGGGGGTTTGCTGTGAACCTAAAACTCATCTTCGAGGCGTGGCCTGGACATGGCTGAGTGAGGCTGCTTTTCTCAAGAGCTCCCGGCCTGAACCCTCATGCCCCGGAAAAATACACCTCCAAACCGGTATGGGCTCAGCTAAAAAGTACAGAACCAGAGCAGCAATGAGGGGGACCCCTTTCGGGCAAGATTTCGGGAGAAATCCACCGCTATTTTAAGCTACTGTAGGAGAAATCCCCCGGAGCTAGTGTGGCGGCGCCACGAGGCCCTGAGCGCGGAGTTGCACAGAAGGCCCACATGTCAGGCTCCAGTGAACCCTCACCCGGCACCTCCGCACCGCCTGACTGCTCCCCAGACAGTACCACAGAGCTCCAACAAGCTATAATGTCTTCCCCTCAGCAGCCAGATGCCTCCATATTGGACCAGGACATTAGGGAGATGTTACAGGCCCTCCCAACCCAGACTGCCATAGAAGCCCTGATCATTCGCCTAGAAGAGACCCACAGGAGGGACATACAAGAAGTGAGGGGAGACGTGTCTAACCTGACAGACCGGGTGATGACGGGGGAGACACACACACACACACACACGTTTTTTCCATCTATAGTTTTTTTTTTGTGCCCCTCGAACATGGATGTCCTCAACATAATATCCCTAAATGCAAAGGGCCTAAACACGCCTGAAAAACGACAGATGCTGCTTCATGACATGCGCCGCACAAGAGCAGACATTGTCCTGTTGCAGGAGACACACTTTAGAGAGAACAACCTACCGCTACTTAGGAATAGGCACTACCCCTTGGCCTATCACTCCAACTACACTGAAGCTAAATCTAGATGAGTAACTATCCTCATCTCTGCTAGGGTGCCCTGGACGCTCATAGACTCTCAGACAAACAAAGAGGGCCCCTTCCTGTATCTGAAAGGTCTAATTGGTGAAAGAAAGGTGATCTTGGCAAATCTATATGCCCCAAATGACCGCCAAGATGTGTTCCTCAAGAAACGACTGGACCATCTCATGCATTTCTCAGAAGGACAACTTATTATAGGGGCGACCTGAACATACCCCTGATCCCAACAGAGGATACCTCCTCTGGAACATCCTCTACCTCACGGGACACACGCAAACGTATAGGCACGACATTTCACTCCGCACAACTGGTTGACACTTGGCGCCTCTTCCATCCGGGAGAGCGTGATTAAACCTTTTACTCTAAACCGCACCAGACTTACTCGCGCATTGATTATTTTCTAGTACCTCACGGACAATTACACGCGATAAAGGACACCTCCATCGGGTCGATTACGCTTCAGACCACTGCGGATCTACCAGCACCACACCCCGATCGGTATGCGGTACGCCATATAGGATACACAAGCGAGACAGTGTCCACAGTGGCGACTCAATGAGAGCCTATTACAAGACCCTGAGGTCCTAGCTGACGTAGTCAAAGAAATAAAACACTATTTTGACATCAACGATACTCCTGACAGCGACACCGGGGTGGTATGGAAAGCCCACAAGGCCGTGATTAGGGGGGTTCTCATTAAACATGGCTCCAGATTTAAATGGATACGGACTGCGCACTAGACTTGCTCCTCACCAAATTCCACGCCCTAGAGTTGTCCCATAAGACGGCCCCGAACAGACAACTTGGGACGGAACTCGACACCGTTCGTTCACAAATAACTGATCTCCTACAATTTAAAGCCAAAGGGGCGATGCAAATCTGCCGTAGGAAATCTTATGAATCAGGCAATAAGTGCAGGAGACTCCTAGCCCAAACATTGCGGGCACAGCGAGTAGCATCCTATATCCTGCACATCATAACCACCACTGGGCAGAAAGCATCACTACCCAAACATATCACACAAGAGTTCAGAACCTTCTACAGTTCCCTATATAACCTGACCGCGACGCCACCCACACTCGACACCACGACGGAATACCTAAACCAGTCCCTAATGCCCTCGCTATCGGCGGAGACACAGGAACTCCTGGAGGAACCCATCACATTACCTGAGCTTCAACTGGCCATAAAAAGTGTAAAACCAGGCAAAGCCCCAGGCCCAGATGGTCTTACCTACTTATACTACAAGACCCTACTCCCATCCCTGGGCCAACACCTGGTGACCCTGTACAATGGTCTTGGCTCAGGGAAAGCTTTTCATAACACCACGCTGCAGGCGCAAATCTCGGTCATCCCTAAAGAGGGTAAAGACACAGCGCAAATGCGGGAGCTACCGTCCAATCTCTCTCCCAAACACTGACCTTAAAATCTTCAACAAGATCTTGGCCTGCAGACTGCACCACACCTCATCCACCTAGACCAAGTTGGCTTTGTCCCAGCCAGGGAGGCTAGGGACAATGCCACCAAAGTCCTCAACTTACTCCATATAGTGGTAAATAGCAAAACGCCAAGTATATTTCTGGGAACAGACGCCGAAAAGGCGTTTGACCGGGTAAACTGGAAGTTCATGTTCAAGACGCTGAAACACGTAGGTCTCGGGAGTAAGATGCTAAACTGGTTGACTGTGGCCTATACGACACCAACGGCCAGGGTAAGGGCGAACGGAATACTCTCGGAGATGTTCCCAATCATGAACAGGACCAGGCAGGGATGCCCCCCTCTCACCCCTACTATTCGCTCTGACCCTAGAGCCCTTCCTGTGCCATGTCCGTCTGAATCCAGACATCACTGGTATAGGAGCCAACGGAACGCAGCATAAAGTGTCCGCCTATGCTGACAACCTCATGTTCTCCCTTACGAACTCCACAGTCTCTCTGGCGAACCTCCTACGAGAGTTCGACACCTATGGCCACCTCTCCAACCTAAAGATTCATTTTACCAAATCAGAAGCTATAGGCGTAGGGATACCACAACACCAGCTTACGCGACTCAGAGACAGTTTTAACTTAAAATGGACTGACACGGCCCTGGAGTATCTGAGCACTTACATACCCACTTCAATGTCCCAACTGTTTAAACTCAACTTCCCTCCCCTACTGAAAACAGTTAAAAATGTACTTGACGGATGGGACAGCGGCCTCCACTCGTGGCTCGGCCGCTGTAACATCCTCGAAATGTCGATATTATCCAAATTCCTCTACCTCCTACAGGCCCTTCCAATTCATATACCCGGTGACTATTTCAAACAAGTTCACTCCACCCTCACTCGGTTTCTCTGGGTGGGGAAAAACCCACGCCTAAATAGGAAATTACTCTCCCTCCCAAAATTACACGGGGGCCTAGCAATGCCGGATATTCGCATATACTACCACGCAACCCATCTCAGTAGACTTCTTGACTGGTGCCGACAAAGACATCAAGCTATGGTTGCAACTGGAACAGGACCAAAGTGACGTACCCCTTCACAGAGCTCCCGGGTGCCACGCCACCCTACCACATAAACTCAAGCGCCACCCTCTGATAGCCAACACTGTTAATGTCTGCTCGCAACTATCGTCAAAATCCTTCCTCTCGACCCGCAGCTCCTCCTTGAGACCCGTGATAGGTCACCCCCAATTTGAGCCGGGCTTGCATGACAAGAAGTTCCATGACCTTCGAGTTGCAGGACTCTATCAGGCATCCCACTTTAACGCCTCGGGTAGGTGGAGGACGTATACGGAGCTGTCAGGTCCCACTGGCCCGTATAAACTGGACTTTATGAGAACCTTACAGCTCAGCCACTTCCTCAGCGGACTCCCCCCCCAATGACTCACAACAACCCCTCACGACCCTGGACGAGCTCTGCACGGAGACTGGGGTGATCCCACATACACTCTCCTTGACAAACACCATGCTGATCGAGCCGTCGGGAGATTACCAACTCCCAAGCCTTACCAAGTGGGAAAGGGACCTAAACTGCCACTTCACTGACAATAAAAAACAACACATAATCAAATTTACTCACAAATCCTCCCTATGCGCCAGAATTCAGGAAACAAATTACAAGATCCTTACACGCTGGTACAAGACCCCCGCCCTATTACATAAATTCTTCCCAACATCTTCGGATCTTTGCTGGCGGTGCCAAAAAGAAAATGGCACCCTCCTGCATATATTTTGGTCTTGCCCTCGGAAACGGAAGTTCTGGGGAGAAGTCCTTCATATAACTCAAAAATTTACGGAAAGTACACGATACCGGATGAACCGGCTTATTTTCTCCTGCATGCGACGGATGCACCAGCACGTGTGTACAAAAAATCTGTGGTCCGACATCTCCTAGACGCAGCCAAAGCCTGCATCCCACTTAATTGAAAGTCCCCACACCCACTGACCATTGCCCAATGGCTCCACAAAGTGGACGATATTAGCCGGATGGAGGACTTGATCCTCACTAACCAACATAGGCAAGAGGCATATTCCAAAATGTGGCAACTATGGAATATATGGCGCCTCTGATGATATCCACATAGGATGAAACATGTCAGGCTGGCCGATGCAAACACGCTGAGAGCCACGGAATTGTTTTATGTCATGATGATCTCTGTATACCTGTAAGTAGACTACAATAAAATAGTTTGTTTTCATCTTACGGGCTTCACTATGCTGGTTTCCTTTTTTACATTGGGTAATACTTCCTGTTGAGGACTGCATAGCTTTCATATCCATTATCTGAGTTCTGGTGGTCGCTTTGATGCTGGTTATTCCTGTGAGTGATCGAATTTGGAGTGTTGTATTCATCTTGACTCTCTGCATCGTATGATTACATAGCTTGTTTATCTTCACTTTCTGGTAAGCAGATTGTGAGCACTTAGGTGTAGTGTGCTTTTTGTCCTTGCACACTGAAGCTTGGTGGTGGTTCACTTCAATCCTACATCTACCTCATCTTATATTGATTTTTTTCACCTGGACTGTCACGCATTTATATTTCACTGAAGCGCTGCATTTTTGTATACTATTTTTGGACGTTTGCTTTATCAACAGACTGTTCTAGCTGCTATAGTCACTTTTTTATTATTTTCATAGTTAGCGTAAATATTTGTTCACCCTGTTTACATTTCTTTTTTATGATAAAAGGGAAAATTAGAAGGGAAGCTGAACCCACAGGACCAAATAAACCTGTCACTTCCATTTCCCAGGCACACCAAATCATATTTTACACAGGTGGGAGCGCCACGGCCCCGAAAAGAGCTCACACCTGCGTGGTAACCCATACACGGATTCCACTTTATTGTTTTATGTTGATGGGAAATCTGTCTGTATATATGTATCTTTGACTGTATCAATGTGGACGTATTACTTCTGTTGTTGTGGTCCCTGTGGACCAGTCTCTCTGTTTTACATTCATTTAATGTTGACTCACTTATTACCTCTGGTTGAACTCCAATCATCCAACTATTTCATTAAAATATTTGCTTAAGGTTAGTTTCAAACTTTCCACCTGCTAGCTTTGCAGTAATGTTGCTAATGTTCTTGATCTTAGTTTCATATTGAAAATACTGCCCTCCTACATGTTATTTTGACCCTTATTGTATTTGAAGATTTCAATATCCCCCCCCTCTCTGTTCAAGAATGTGCATATTGGGGTTGATTTAATAAAAACATTACACTTTTTACTTTGCAAGGAAATGTTCCCTTTGTTTAGTGAATATAGTGAATAAAGTGAAGCTCTGTTGACTTCAGAAGCTAAGGAAAAGTTTCCTTTCTAAGTGAGCATTCCCTTCTAAAGTGAACAGCCTATTTGCCTTTAGTAAACCAAGCCCATTGATGTCCTGCAGTCTCTCCTGAAATGCTTGATCATTCGGATCTTTCACCATTTTTGTTACCCATCTCTGGACTCATGCCATCATATCAGTATCCTTTTGTAAGTGAGCTTTCCAGAACTGGACACAGTATTCTAAGTAAGGTCTAAAAAAAGATCTATAGGAATCAGGATTTCCCTCCTGCTGGTGATCCTTGAATGATGTACCCCAGAATTCTATGTACTTTACCCCCTGCCTGGCCACATTGCTCAATTTGCAAATGATCAAAATAGGAATCCCAAATTCTTTTCCTCTGTATTTCTGGCAAACACCGTACCTCCAATATTGTACTCTGAGCCTCAGTTTCCACTGATTTGACCAATCTTCCAGCAATAACAAATCATGTTCCATGTTACAAACACCTCCAAGAATATTAAGCAATTAAGAATATTACATACATTTTTGTCATCAGCAAAAAGACGGAGGCTTAACACTGCCCCGCTGTGCTTTGAGTAAACACAGCTAACCCACAGTTTTTATGTGGGTTACCTGCACTTTGCCATAGACTTCAATTATGTCCCACGCACAAAACAAATGCGGGTTAGCTGTGCTTTTCGCCAAAGCGCAGCGGGCCAGTGTGAAGCTACCCATATCTTGCCCACCAAACCCTCAGTTACATCACTGACAAACAGCCCAAATAGAATAGAACCTAGCACAGAACCTTCTGGTACACCATTAGTATATGATAAAGCAATAATTCTACACATCTGCACTTCAAAAAATCTTCTTTATTGAAGCTTCATGTGATAGGTCATTAACAGATAAAGAAGGGACAAAGAGGTAGATGTGTTTTGTGCAAATGTTAGCGCTTAATCATTACCTATTGGAACTAGTCATCACAATCACATTTATACTGCTCTAATGTGCCATCATTAGGTTACAGGTGAACCACCCAATTAAAAACAGTACTCAGTCAGTATCACAAAGAAAACCCAGCTGCAGTACACAGTACATACACTCAAACCTTATGTGGAGAGTTTGGTCCAGACCCACTGCCAGAAAGAATCTGATTCAGCAATTGAACTCTGATCACCACACATGTTGTAAAATCTGCACCCAGAGGCGCCTCTTCTCTCCCCTTTTGTCTTTTCAGCGTTGGTCTCTGTTCCAATTTCATGGCAGCCCTGAGTGTGGTTCATTCCCATATCATTTTATCCCATTTTACTTCATTTATTTCCCTCTCCTCCCCCTCTCCAATTTTTAACCCTATATAAACTATCATTGAAAGACTCAAGTCCTTGCGGACACCTACCAAGGAGACTTTGGACTTAGTGCCATACTGTGTATATATTATTTAAATTTATGTATCCAGCACATAATAATACACCTATAGGAAAACATTGCATTCGATTTTTGCGCCTTTTACTTGTATACATGATCTGGATCCCCTGTGTCAGCCAGTGCTCCTGCAGGAGAGAGGAAGGAGCATCAGCAACAGATGGTCCAAAGTAAGCCTTTGGGGGACATTACTGTTCAAATATTACCAGCCGGTGTTGAGTGCGCTCTTCTCTGCTCTGTAGCTGGCTGACATGAGAGATCATGTAACCAGATGAGAGCAGCATTAAAATAGGTAAGTATATGCATCTTCTTAAGCAGGGTATACACTGACTGAAAATTGTCAAGTTCAGCATGAACCAGACAACTTTTGGTCCATGTGTACTGTTGTCTGTTCAACAGAACCTGGTCTAATGACTGGCTTATGTTGAATGGTCCTACAGGAAAACCAGCATTCGATTAGTGCTTGCAGCCAATCAGATCTGTCTATTCTGATTTGTTATAATATAATACAGCAGCAGGGGAGGTCTCTGCATTACACATCATTTGTGTTGATGCTGGGATCTGTCAGGTTTTTTTAGTTCAACATGCTGGTTGAATGAAAAAAAAAAAATGAATGTGTGTACCTTGCTTTACATAAATTGGAGGGATTTTTAGGATTAGTTAGAAATCCTACTTTAAGGCTAGGTTCACACCTATGCGAATCGGATGCGGGGTTTCCCCGCATCAAATTCGCATAACAGAAGAATGTGACTGGCTCTCTATGGAGCTGGTTCACATACCTCCGGGGTGGCTGCGGAGTGCCTCTGGCTTAGTTTCAGGGCTGAATTCAGGCAATGATTCGGCCCTGATTCATCCCTGAAACAGAGAACATTCCTGTGCAATCCGCGACAGGTTTAGGTGTGAACCGAACCTTAGTGAAACAAGACTTATAAATGTTATTACAGCCTAATACTTTTTAAATACTGTGAACGATATATTTATTCATACTGTAAATAGTTTTGACTGCCAAAACTTTTTTCTACAAAAATGTTCAATTTTTACTTGCTTGCTTTCTATACATTCTAAACATATTTGCAAACATTGGGGTTGATAAACTAAAAGAAAATAGGCTGTTCATTTTGCAAGGTCATTTGCCTCAGAGCTTAGGGAGTGTGGTGACGCTTTACTTTGCAAAGAATACCCAATCATGTGCAAAAAAAAATGAATTTTGATTTGCACATGATTGGATGATGGAAGTCAGCAAAGCTCCACCTCATTCACTAAACTCTGGTGCAAATTTTCTTGCAAAGTGAAAAGTGAACAACCTTTTTGCCTTTAGTAAATTAACCATACTGATTTAATTTTTATCAGTTACAATGAAAATCTGCCTGTATAGCATAATAGGATTTTTATAACAGCTTACCTGTAAAATCCTTTTCTTGGAGTACATCACGGGACACAGAGCGACATAGTCATTACTAATGGGTTATATAGATACCGTCAGGTGCTGGCACTGGCAACTTCCAAAACCGGAAGTACCCTCCCCTATATAAGCCCCTCCCATCCGGGAGCACCTCAGTTTTGTAGCAAAGCAATAAGTGTCCCTAAAGAGGGGCGGGAGCTCTGTGTCCCGTGATGTACTCCAAGAAAAGGATTTTACAGGTAAGCTGTTATAAAAATCCTATTTTCTTTCTCGTACATCACGGGACACAGAGCGACATAGTCATTACTAATGGGATGTCCTAAAGCAATGCCAAATGAGGGGGGGGATACACCATATATAAGCTGAGCGCTATCAGACATGAGGATCTTTTGCGGCCTGCAACACACTGCGCCCAAAGGCGACATCCTCCTGACTTCCAACGTCCACCTGGTAGAACCTAGTAAACGTGTGTACTGAAGACCATGTTGCGGCCTTACAGATTTGAGCCAGGGAGGCCTGGTGATGCACTGCCCATGAAGTTCCAACTGCTCTCGTGGAGTGCGCTCTAACTTTGAACGGAGGCGGTCTCCTTCTCAAGCCATAGGCTTGTATTATGACCTGTCGAATCCACTTGGCTAAAGTAGATTTTGACGCTGCCTGACCCTTTCTGGGGCCTTCCGGCAGAATAAACAAAGTATCCGTTCTGCGAATCTGAGCAGTGGCTTTTAGATAAGCTTTAACTGCTCTTACTACATCCAAAGAATGCAATAACTTTTCCTCTACCGAAGTAGGTTTGGGGAAAAAAGAAGGAAGAACCATATCTTGGTTCAAATGAAACCTCAATACCACCTTAGGAAGAAAGGCTGGATGAGGACGTAACACTACTCTGTCCTTATGGATAACCAGATATGGCTCCTTACAGGACATAGCTGCTAATTCCGACACTCTTTTAGCCGAACAAATGGCTACTAGAAAAATCAATTTCCTGGTGAGAAGCACCAAGGAAATATGCTGTAATGGTTCAAATGGTTGTTTCTGTAGAACTGACAGAACCAAGTTTAGATCCCATGGACATATGGGAATATTAACCGGAGGACTAATACGCATCACTCCTTGTATAAAGGCTTTGACTAGTGAATGCGAAGCCAAGGGCCTTTGAAAAAATATTGACAAGGCCGAAATCTGACCCTTGATAGTACTCAAGGCAAGCTTCCTATCTACAGCCCATTGTAGGAAGTCCAGAATCCTACCTATTACGTATTTACGTGGATGCCATTTTCTGGCCTCACACCAGGCGATGTACGCCTTCCAGATTCTATAGTAGATCTGCCTGGATACCGGTTTCCTGGCATTGATCATGGTAGACACCACAGCATTAGAGAGCCCTCTCTTCTTTAGAATGTGGGCTTCAATAGCCAGGCCGTCAAACCTAGGGCTGGTAAGGAAGGGTGGTATATCGGTCCCTGCGAAAGCAGGTCCGGACGATGTGGGAGGGTCCAAGGACTCCCCACAGACATTTTTACAATCTCCGCGTACCATGCTCTTCGGGGCCACGCTGGAGCCACCAGAATCACTGGTTTCTTTTCTACCCTGATTCTGCGGAGTAATCGAGGTAACAATTGTGGCGGTGGGAATGCATATATCAGCTTGAACTGATCCCAAGGGAACACTAGGGCATCCGAGCCGCAAGCTAGGGGATCCCTTGTCCAAGAGACAAACCTGTCCACTTTTGTGTTGAATCTGGATGCTAGCAGATCTACATCCGGTGTTCCCCACCGCTGACATATTGTCCGGAAAACCTCGGGATGAAGGGACCATTCCCCTGGGCATAATTGTTGGCGACTTAGAAAGTCCACCTTCCAATTCTCCACTCCTGGAATGAATACCGCAGATATGGCTGGGACATATCTTTCTGCCCATCTCAGGATGTAATTTACTTCCCTTTGGGCTGCACGACTCCTGGTGCCCCCCTGACGATTGATATATGCCACTGCTGTGGCATTGTCTGATTGAACTCTGACAGGGGACCCTTGGAGTTTGGATGTCCATGCTACTAGGGCATACCGGGCTGCTCGTATCTCTAAGAGATTGATGGGCAGGGCCTTTTCTGCTTCTGACCACTTGCCCTGGAGAGACCATTGCTCCAGTACTGCTCCCCAGCCTACAAGGCTGGCATCTGTAGTGACCACCTTCCAGGAAATCGGACTGAAGGATTTCCCTCTTTCCAGATTCTGGGGAACCAACCACCAGCGGAGGCTCCTGCGAACGGAAGGGGACAAGGACATTGGTAAGTCCAGAGCCTGAACTTTTTTGTTCCAGGCTGACAGTATGGCCCCTTGCAAATTCCTTGAATGGAATTGACAGTAGGGTACTGCTTCGAATGATGCCACCATTTTTCCCAGCAGCCTCATATACAGGCGTATGGACGGCTGTCTTTTTTGTACCCACTAAGTGGATCAAATCTTTCAAAGACAACACCTTTCCTCGAGGCAAGAATATTTTTCTCTGGCCTGAATCCAACCTTAGCCCCAAGTATTCCAGACTTTTGACTGGTTTTTAGGGCTGACTTGTCTCGGTTGATAATCCAACCGTGAGATTCCAGATACTTGATCGTCTTGTGAACGACCACGTCCAGTTTTTTCACTGAGTGGTCTATCAGCAACAAGTCATCCAGATATGCCATTATCATTACACCTTGTGTTCTTAGATTGGCCAATAAAGGGCCAGAATTTTTTGTAAACACTCGTGGTGCTGTGGCCAAACCGAAGGGTAAGGCTCTGAACTGAAAATGGCGCCCTTCTACTGCAAAGCGTAGAAATTTTTGGTGGACTGGAAAGATGGGAATGTGCAAATAAGCATCTTTGATGTTGATCGTGGCTAACCAATCCTCCCCTTGTAGGGCAGTGGCCACCGATCGGATCGACTCCATCGGAAAGTCCTGATATACAGGAATTTGTATAGCCCTTTTAGAATTAATATGGGCCTCCCGTCCGCGTTTGCTTCGGGACTGTAAAGAGGTTTTGAGTAAAACCCGAACCCTCATCCTTCCAGGGGAACCTCCATAATTACTCCTTGGAGCAATAGTTGTTCTAGTGCCAACAGGAGGGACTCTCTCTTCCGGGGATCCCTTGGCACGTTTGACCTCAAAAATGGGAAGGAGGAGAGTCTTTTAACTCCAAACTGTATCCCAAACCTACTGCGGAGAGCACCTATCTGTCTTGATCGTGTCCCGCCAGGTCTCTTGCGAACAACTGGAGTCCTCCCCCCACCCGACTGAGTGGGGGCTTCAATGAATTTAACTTTGGGGGAGGTTTTGTACCTCCCCTGACCCAGGGTTTCTCATTACCCTGCTACTGTCCCTGTTTTTTACCCCCGGGATTTGACCGAGGAGGCCGTCGGAACTGTTACACAGCCGATGCCCCAGGGACTGGAGAAGCAGGCCTCTTAAAGAGGGACCTCTAACTCTGCTTTTAACCGGCAAGAGCGTATTTTTACCGCTGGAAATTTTCTGGATATATTTGTCCAGGTTTTCCCTGAATAAGCGTTCACTATGAAATGGGACGCTAACCAGCCATTCTTTACAGGGAGCTTCAGCAGACCAGTTTTTTAGCCATAGGAGCCTACGCATATGTACTATAGACAGCGTAAGGCGGGAGGCCTGATGGACTGAATCCTCTATGGCGTCAACCGCAAAGCCTAAGGCTCTAGGTAGATCAGCTAGGGCAAAGCCTGCTGATCTGTCAAGTCCCTCAAGACCTGTTTCAACTGATCCTTCACTGCTTAGCAGACCCCAATAGCTGCTACTGCTGGTTGTATCACCAAGCAGATTTTCATAAGGACTCCAATCTTTTATCTATTGGGTTCTTGAACATTTGGACATTATCCACTGGACATGTCAGTGATTTATACATACAAGAGATGGCTGCGTCCACTGTAGGGACCTTCCATTTTTTTTTTTTTTTTTTTTTGATGAACTTATCCTCCATGGGATAGACCACCGGAAATCTCTTGGGGGAATAAATATTTCCTCAGGACGTTCCCAATCCTGGTAAATGAGCCCTTTCAGTAAAGGGTGAAGTGGAAAAGAACAAACAGTCTGGGGGCTTCTAGCGACCCCAACGAGGATACAGTAGTGGTTGATGGTTCCGCAAGGTGCATTTTTAAATGCTGATCGGACCATGTTAGTCAGAGACTGAACCCATAATCTTTCAGCTTGAGATGCTGAGAAAAGGTTCCCCCACTGTTGATTCCTCTATAACAGAATCAACCTCATCCTGATCCCCTTCAGGCAGGTCGATCCCTGTATGGGACTGTTGCTCTGCTAACAGGCACTCTGAAGGAGGAGACGGAGATCGGGCGTGCTTTCCCTGACAGGGAGGCAGCGATAAATGTTGACAATCTCTCTCTAATCCTCCCAGAGCTGAGGAAAAAACCTCCTCTGTTACATACACAGGAGCAGGTGACTGAGGACAGCCACAGTACCAAGTACCCCTGCGGGGTCTCTACGGTCACTTACCTCTGAACTTCAGGGGAGACTGGTGCAGCAGGAGTATGCCCAAGATCCTCCGAGCCCGATGAGACCCCCTTCGCTTCCTGGAAGATTCAGTTCCGGAGCTTCTGGACGGCATATTCCTAAGCCTAAAGCTGAGGTATTCCAGCCGTAATACACCACTTTTACTGAGAATAGTCTAGCACAATTGCTGCTATATCACAGTTGGTGTCTACTAATGTGCCTTTCTAGGGGATGCCTGTATCAACCGCTTGCTGTATGCCTTTAAATGTTGCCAGCTCTGTCTCTGTACTTCATAGCCAGCTCACTACAATATTGTGGTTTTTTTAAACTGCTGGGACGCCCGCACATGCGCAGAAGCGCTGCGGCGCGCACAGAGCGTCATCCCCCAGGCTCCGCCCCCTTTCCTGGCTCACCTCTATATATAGAGGCGCGTGCACGCGCACGGGCACGTGCGCCTTCGGCGCTAATTTCAAATATGGTAACAAGGGACAGGAGCCAGGGCCCCTCTTTGCCGCAGGCCGGGGGATGGACGAGCACTGCAACATGGCAGAGGAAGCAGTTTCCTATAAGAGAACTCACCATCTGCCTGGACTTTGCTCTGCTGAGAAGAAGCTAGTCCACATGACAAGAAAACATTCCACAGCGGCCTCTAGTGGACAAACACAGGTACCGCAGTCTAATATATTAAATATATATATAAAAAAAAATTATTTTTTTCTTGACCACCATTAAAAATTATTACATTTTTTTAGTAGTTACAGGCATGCACAGAATTTTGCGGGAATACCATTAGGTAACAGACAGAAAGACAAATTAGGCTTGGGGGTCCCCCAATAGAACCAAGTTCCTGGGGGCCCCCACTTACCTGTTCCCCGCCGCAGGACTTTGTTTGGTCCACAAAAGCCCAAACTTCACCTATCACGGCAGGCATTGTAATCAAACCTTCAGGGACCGGGTTCCCAAGGATTCCACTCCCCTGGACCTGTATAGCACCCTGCACAGAAAACATCTTGGTCGTGGGTATGACCAGAGCTCTGGATCCCAGGGTCCAGCTCTCCTAAGAGAAGCATTACAGGCAAAACCTTGCTCTTCTCTGCAAGGCCCGGGTACCGACCGTTTAGCTATGAAGCTTTTTTGGTCGGATCCGGAATAGCTTACTGAGGCCCAAAAGAACCTGTACGCAAGCTCAGTGAAAAACACATGTTTCTTCTTGGCCAACACCTTAGACACTGGCAAAAAACTGAGGTGCTCCCAGATGGGAGGGGCTTATATAGGGGAGGGTACTTCCGGTTTTGGAAGTTGCCAGTGCCAGCACCTGACGGTATCTATATAACCCATTAGTAATGACTATGTCGCTCTGTGTCCCGTGATGTACGAGAAAGAAAACTAGTTTGCTTAATCTATCATTAAAACAACCCCAGCACTTGCTGTTGCTTTAAAATGCATCCCACCTTTTCCTACTGCCATTTGTGGCATTTTTAGAATCAAGGGTTTGAATATGTGCACTTCCTGACCCCACGTTACTTAATTAAATATGACAAATGCCTTATATGTTTTACAGTTCTGAACATTATCATGGAACTGATAATACTTTAGGGCGTTTGACATTGACTGATACCACTGACAGATTTACCATGTTCTTGATGTATTTATGCCCCAGTAAATTCTTAATAAATTAGGGCTTTTAAACTTTAGTTAAAGATAAGATGGTAACAAAAATGTATCCACTAGAAGCTCTGGCAGCTCTAATATATTTTTTTTACCTTATGTTATTTATTGTAGAAGGATGTGAAAAAATACTGACAACCTTTCCATGGTTTGATTTCATCAATGGTTATGTTCCATTACAGATGTTATCAGTTTGAGTAAAGCCAATGTGAAATATGTGCAGACATCAAAGTTGATGTACATAGTTTTTATTAAATTTTTTCTGCAATGGATGTTATAGATGTCGGAAAATGGGTAGGAACAAAAAATAATATGGAACAGCTGACTGGGCCAGCAGAATTGATGGCTTCATGGGCAAAATGTTACCAGCAAAAAGACAGGAATTTGGAATGTACATGTAAATCATTATGCCCCATACACACGATCATTTTTAATGTCATTTTTAAAACTGACGTTTTTCTCGTCATTTTTTTTCTTGTTTCCTCTCAAGCCTGTCTTGCGTACACACCATCATTTTAAAAAATGTTCAAGAAAAGCGCAGTGACGTACACCACGTACGACGACACTATAAAGGCGAAGTTCCGTTCGAATGGCGCCACCCTTCATGTTAGTAAAGTTTGTTGAGAGACGATTCGCTCTTTTCAATCTAGTGCTTTTCAGTCCGTTACAGCATGACGAATGTGCTATCTCCATTACGAACGCTAGTTTTACCAGAACGAGCGCTCCCGTCTCATACTTGATTCTGAGCATGCGCATTTTTTTTCACGTCGTTAAAGCATACACACTATCGTTTTTCACGTCGTTAAAAAAAATGACATGAAAAACGACGTGAAAAAAGAGAGCATGTCCGGAATTTTTAATGGCCGTTTTTCACGTCGTTAAAAATGCTCTGGAGCCTACACACGATAATTTTTAATGGCCATTTTTTAAAATGGCATTTTTAACGGCATGAAAAACGATCGTGTGTACGGGGCATTAGTCTAACCTCACTTACAATGTTGAATTTACTTTTGTAAACTTCACCTAGGGACATATATAAATACATTACATGTACATAAATAATAGCGCACTTCTGGTTACTATGCAAGAAATTAAATACTGAAAATGTATCAATGTACAATCAAACAGTGAATTGAATAGTCCATAAAGTTCAACCTGGAAATAAGTCCATATGCCAATAGCATTGAAAGCATATAGTGGCATAAAGGTTCATCTAATTCTTCTCAAAATAATTATATATCCCACTGGGTTTTAAACAATGTGAATTGTTAAGGAATTCCACTATACACACGTGCCCTCCACTATAATCAAGCCTCTTACCAGGTGGCTGTAATCCTAAATTACAGAGACCAAACACACTTGAGAAATAATGGACCCTCTGGGTGTCTCTGAATGGGATCAGTATGGTCCATTGGGATTCAACATATGATATTCTCCAATATCAATGCCACAACTTCGGATCCAACATATAAAGCCGTCATAGAGGAAAAGGAACATAGATCACACATAGCGTGAATACTGCTAGTACATATTTATTGTTAAATACACCACAAAGTTCTCACATGATTCAGGACAATAAAAAACATTCAAACCAAATGGAGCCTCACCGGCAATAGTGGGCGTAAAAGACGTCACGCGTTTGTGGCCCCGCCCAACTAGTTTTGTGTCACGGCGCATCATTAGGGGGACAGGAGCATAAACGTGCAATGCCAGAGAACAAACTATTTTATACAAGCATGTGACTGGATCAGTTTATACAATTGTTTGTTCTGACTTCTTAAGTAATGTGGAGTTTAGTATAACTAGACATAACAAAATAAAAACAAGGGGAAAGGTAGGCTGGGGTTGGCAATCTGGCAATGTCTGAATTTTTAAAAAGGATTGGAAAATCAGATATTACTGTATATTGCTAAGCCCAAGCGTAAGGAGCTTTTGACCCTCCTCTGAGGATCCCCTTGCCTGTGAAAACCCACTGCTATCATTGGTGGTATGTAAGCGTGTAAGCCTCCCCATGCAGACCTACTTGCAGGGGCATAAATCATTTTTTTTCTTGGTGGGGATTTCAGCCTTGGGCACCCAGAGGAAGCAACACATGAAGTATGCTGCAGAGAAGAGTGGCACAATTGCACTTAGTGGGACAGGCTTACAACTTGTGCCTACTCTTTGAGTACACATTAACATATGCCAAGGTCCCCGAACCCACAAAATATGCTTTGTTTACTGTGCCACAAGCAACAGTCTAACCAACATGTACAAACATCAACATAATCCATTTATAACAAATGAAACATTTATATCACATATGCTTTTCTGCACACAGTCTATCTTCAAGAAGAAGATCATTAACAGAGTGACTACTTAGCAACCAGCAACTGTTGTACAAGTTAAATCATGCGGTGGACAGGAGCATGTCAGGAGTATATCTCAACCCAGAATACAAAATTCAGTGGTCAGGAGTATGCAATATACAACCCAGCATACAGAGTGCAATGGTCAGGAGTATATCAGATACAGTCCAGCATACAGAGTTTAGTGATCAGGAGTATGTCATGTATAGCCCACTGTATAGAGCTTAGTAATCAAGGGTACATCATGTACAGCCCAGAATACAGAGTGCAGTGATCAGGGGCATGTCACATACAGCCTGACATACAGTTGTGCTCATAAGTTTACATACCCTGGCAGAATTTATGATTTCTTGGCCATTTTTCAGAGAATGGGATTTGAAAGGGGAGAGCCGTTTAGGCCCCCCTTTCCTCATGGGATCATGGCATTTAGCAGCAGAATAGGTAGCAGACAGAGGTAAGCCAGGGGTTATTAGTTCAAGAGGTTAGCTAAAGTTCAGGGAAAGGTGAGGTAAAGGGATTGGTCATTGAAATCAGGTGAGGTAGAGGGTTCTGGAAAGGTGTCCAAGGAATGCAGGGATTGGTGGAAAGGGTCAGATGACATAGGAGGAATATTCTGGAGTCTGGTACCGGCCTATTTAAAGAGCAAAAGGGTATGGATCAGCACCAGTTCCTGACTGAAGATTACAAGGTGACTCCCCGTCCGTGAAACCTTTATCTGCAAATGGAGAACATGCTGAGGTTGCTATTGGAGAAAGCTGAGGCTGTGGGTAGCGAGGATTGGATCCAGCAGTGCCTTTCCTTACCTGTGACCAGTACCTATGAGGACATCAGCGCAAGTTCCCTGGAGGTTCCTGGTGCCAGCAACGCGGTTTCACAGCTGCAGCAGCCATGTCAGCCAATGGAGGAGGGGGAGTGTCGGGCTATGATGTTGCCGGAGGTCACTGCTCAGGTGGAAAAAAGCGGTTAGAGGAAAAGCAAGAGGAAGCGTCACACAGGGAGGAGTTCGGGGTCGGCTCCACCCGCTACAAGCACAAGCATGTTGGCGTATCCTACCAGAGGTCGGCGCGCATGCGCAGATGCCGCGAAAAGTGATGGCGGGCAATTTGAAAGGCAAACTATTCCTGCGGTACGGCGAGCTCCAGCCCGGGCTAGTATGCCCGTCCAGCAGTCAGAGGACCAGCAGGGAAGGAGAGGAGATCCGGGGGAGCCGTTTCTGGTCCCCACTCCAGTGGTACAGCATACTGGAAGCCGGATTCCTGTGAGATGTGCATCACCAGCAGCAACCCCCGGACCAAGCCATGCTCAGGGGACAGAGGGTGAGTGTATACCTGTTGCTCAGCTGTCAGCTGTGTCTTCTGCTTTAGAGCAGCTGATAGCTATGATGCGAGTACAAGTTGATCAACAGGGGAGGGCTGGAGGAGGTGACGCTAACATTGCAGGGGTTTGGGCAGCAGCTGCTGTCGACCCTAAGTCTATACCTCAGCCTTCCTTTGGGGGTGTCTAATGTACATAACAATGACAATATTCTAAGTACTAACGATAATGTGTCAAGAGAATGTATGCCTTGTCTGCTTTCCCCCCTCGGTTTTCACCTGGCACCTGCTATTAAGGAGAAAATCTGGAAGGGGGATTATATTGATTTAAATGGTATCCTTCCATCTAACAGTAAATATGACAGGAAGGATGAGAAATCCAAAGAAGACAGGCGCAGGCCTTTGATTAAATTATTTTACAGTTAGTTAC
Organism: Rana muscosa; assembly: GCA_029206835.1. Classification (NCBI taxonomy): domain Eukaryota; kingdom Metazoa; phylum Chordata; class Amphibia; order Anura; family Ranidae; genus Rana; species Rana muscosa. The sequence continues at coordinate 263,809,322 of CM055127.1, read as the reverse complement.
AAGCATTTTCAATCTATGCCAGTGTGTTATGTGAAAAATTTCCCAGTAAAAGCTGCTCGCTATTTCAACATATTGATATAATATTGGAAGCTTATAGAAGCTTTAGTGGTATGGCATGGTTGACTTATGACGAGGCTTTCCGTCAGAAGTTAGCCATTCAACCATCGCTTCAATGGGGGTCTAAGGATGTGGGCCTTTGGGTGAATTTATTTCTGCCACAAAGGCAGCCATTCGTACACCCCGCCACGTTAGCTACACGTCAGAGTTCATCAGCCTCTGGTTATAAAAAGGGTTTATGTTTTGCATTTAATGACTCCCATTGTAAATGGATGAATGCTTGTAAGTACAGGCATGAATGTGCTTTTTGCTCAGGGAACCACCCGATTGTCGGGTGTTTTCGTAAGCTTCAAGCACAACCCAAGGACAATGTTTCAAAAAGCAGCTACGCCAGTGATTCTTTCAAGAATGCTTCCGTGGCTGCAGGAGTACCCAAATCAGCAGATGGCGTCCCTATTAATTAATGGTTTTTCAGTAGGTTTTCAGTTACCAAGTTTTGAAGGTAAAGGGTGTTGCATAGTAAAAAAATTAAAGTCAGTGGTGGAAGCCCATGGGTTGGTGAAGTCCAAATTATTGAAGGAGGTTGAGGCTGGGAGAATGGAAGGGCCATTTGACCACCCTCCGCTTAAAATTTTTCGGATCTCTCCACTGGGTTTGGTTCCTAAAAAAGAGCCGAATGAATTTCGGCTCATACATCACTTATCATTTCCTTTTGGCAGTTCCCTGAATGACCAAATTGATACGGATTCAGTGTCAGTTTCATATGCATCATTTGATTTGGCGGTGGACAAAATCTGTACGCTGGGGAAGGATGCATTATTGGCTAAAGCAGATGTTAAAGCTGCATTTAGGCTGCTGCCACTTCATCCCAATTGTTTTAATTCTCTAGGTATATGTTTTGAGAACCAATTTTATTTTGACAAAGCGTTACCTATGGGATGTTCACTTTCTTGTTTTTATTTTGAGGCGTTTTCATCCTTTCTGGAATGGGTGGTAAGTATGTTTTCCGGATCAAACAATATTATTCACTATCTGGAGGATTTTTTGTTTTTAGGTCCAGCAGGTTCTGAGGTTTGTGCGCAGCTTTTAGCGTCTTTTCAGGTAATATGTGAGTATTTTGGGGTACCATTGGCATCAGAGAAGACAATTGGTCCCTCCACATGTATCGAATTTTTGGGAATCACTTTGGATACAGTTGCGATGGAATTCCGGTTGCCTAGAGAAAAAATTGATCGGTTATCGCAGCTGCTGAAGTCATTCACCAAAAAGAAGAAGGTCACGGTGAAAGAGATGCAAACTCTGTTGGGCCAATTAGCGTTTGCTAAAAGGGTTTGCCAATGGGTAGGGTTTTTTCTCGGAGACTTTACACTGCCATTTCAGGTAAGAGGAATCAGTCAATGCACGTTAGGCTAACAGTAGAAATAAAGCAGGACTTAATGGTTTGGTCTCAGTTTTTGGAGCATTTCAATGGGAATGCTATGTGGCAGGAGGATTTCGTGTTGGACAGTGATTTTCAGCTGGCTATGGATGCAGCTGGCTCTGTCGGGTTTGGCACTATTTGGAACAACCATTGGTGTTCCGCCTCTTGGCCTGAAAGGTGGAGCGCCATGGGTTATTGCAAAAATATTGTGCTATTGGAATTATTTCCAATAGTGGTGTAATTAGGGATCTGGGGCCCTTGTTTTTCTGATAGGCGCATAGTAGTCAGTACTGATAACAAGGGTGTTGCTTTTGCAATCAATACATTGTCCTCTAAATCACCTCTGGTGGTGTCAAATTTACGCCACTTGGTGTTTTTATGTTTAAAATGGAACATTTGGTTGAAAGCAAGATATATTCCTGGTAAGAGTAATGTGATTGCTGACGCTCTCTCTCGCCTGCAGATGGATTTTTTTTTCGAGTTGCTACCTCAGGCAGAGAGGACGGGATCACCTTGCCCTTCCCATTTGTGGGAGCTGATTTAATTTTACAACACATCAAGAACTCAGTAGCCGTTTCTACATGGAAAAATTATGCTTCTTCATGGAAGGTATGGTCAAAATTTTTAGAGTCACTGCACCTGTCTGTGACGGATCATTCCGAGCAGTTGGTGTTATTATTTCTTCAGAGATTAATTCAGAAGGAATATTTTTGGTCTCACATAAGTAAGACTTTGTTTGGGATTTCATTCTTCTTGCGCCTTTACAGTTTGCCTCCGTGTGACAGTTTTTTCTCAGTTAGGCAGGTTTTGAAGGGTTATAGAAAAGGTAATCTCAGAAAGGATATCCGGGCACCTATTACCCCTGCCATTTTTAGCAAGCTAGGTGCAGTTACTCCGCTAGTTTGTTCATCCAGTTTTGAATCTCTCCTATTTAATGCTGTTTTTTCAATTGCATTTTTTAGAGCATTTAGGGTTTCAGAGATCCTTCCGTCCAAGAGGGTAGGATCTTCGGGCCTTTTATTATCAAATATAGTGGTATTGGAGGAGGGGTTAAAAAAAATTCCTGGGTTCTAGTAAAACTGATTGTTTCAGTATGGGTGAATAGGTTCACTTACGGAGGTGTCCTATGGTACGTATTTGTCCGGTAGCAGCCTTTCATGCGTACATGGCGGTTCGCACAGTGAATGCTGACCGCCTATTTGTTCATGTCAGCGGTGCCCCGTTAACTGTATACCAATTTTCAGCGGTGCTTAAGAATTGCGTGGCTCATCTGAAGTTGGAGCAGTTAAAGCTAACTACTCACTCGTTCAGGATTGGGGAAGCTACCGAAGCTGCTAGAATTGGGTTGGAAGATAGCACAATTAAGAGATTAGGTCGGTGGAGGTCAAATGCTTATAAATTGTACATTTGTCCTTATTAACTGATTATCTTGTTCCAGGTCCATGCCGCACAGTTTGGTTTGTGGGGCACTCTTTTGTGTTTTGGGCACAGAAGCGAGCAGAAAATACGGTTTATGCGGAGAATCTGGGCCTGGATCCTGCAGCATTTCAAATCCGGTAGTTTGGTCGTAGGGGTATGTTGTGGGAAGATTTGGTTTTTGAATTAGGTTGAGGCCCCAGATATTATGATATTACACATTGGGGGTAACGACATTGGGAAAAGAAAGACTTTGGATCTGATATCAGATATGAAGGATACGCTGACATTTTTGAATTCTGTAGCACCAAACACGGTATTAGTAATTTCGGAAATTATACCACGTTTACGTTGGTTGGAATCCCTGGTATTTAGGCCACTTGACAAAGTATGTAAATGCATAAACAGAGCGTTGGAGAAGTTTATTACTCCGGATTTGGGCAGTTCAGTTCGGCATGTCGAGTTAGAGGGTGGGTTTCAAGGATTATACAGGCTTGACGGGGTTCATTTATCTGATATAGGGTTGGATATATTTAATTTAGATATGCAAACATGCATAGAGATGGCCGCGGTCTGGGGACAGGAGGGCGTCTGTGAGCCCTCCTGTCGTATGGGAGGAGTAAGTAAAGATTAATTAGAATATTGAAGCAGCTCGAGTCTCAGTGGCTGGGCTGAATATGGTGGTTTGGTGAAAATATTTGGTTAGAATTGGTAATTTATATGCAGAATTTTGAAGTTACAATTATTGATTAAATAATAAACCAATAAATCAGGCCGTAGCCAATATTATTCCAAAAACATTTAAAGTAAATAGTTTAAATTAATGGAAACATGTGAAAGTTAAATAAAATATATATTGTTACATTTCAAGAGTGGTGTGGTATTTTCTCTATGCATGTTGTATGGTTTTGCATAATGCCTATGATCCCATAAGAATGATAACACAAAAACTTTTCTTTCACTCGTTGTTAGTGTTTGACTGAAGCCATTTATTATCAATCAATTGTGTTTACTCTTTTAAAATCATAATGACAACAAACTACCCAAATGACCCTGATCAAAAGTTTACATACCCCAGTTCCTAATACCGTGTATTGCCACCTTTAACTTCAATGGCAGCTTGAAGTCTTTTGTCGTATTTGTGGATGAGGCTCTTTATCTTCTCAAACAAAAAGAAAAAGAACAAGGGCGCACCAGCCTAGTGTATTATCGTTTGGATAGGTTTTTATTTAAAAGCAATATAAAAGCTACTCACAAAAGTGGTAGAAAGGTTCGCAGTAAACAAGTTGTTCCATAGGTGACTGCAGCATGTATGCAGCAACATGTGTGACCCTGATCACATCCTCCACGACCATTCGGAGTGTGGTTTGGGTTCTACATGCTGCAGTCACCTATGGAACAACTTGTTTACTGCAAACCTTTCTACCACTTTTGTGAGTAGCTTTTATATTGCTTTTAAATAAAACCTATCCAAACGATAATACACTAGGCTGGTGCGCCCTTGTTCTTTTTCTTTTTGTTTGTCACCAGGATACCCCTATCCATGAAGGGCAGCAAAGCCAGTGTCATCGTTACGAAATATTGAATGCTTGACAATCCACTAGTGCGCAGGAGTGTTTGTTTTCTTTATCTTCACAGATGGTAAAGCTGCCCATTTTTCTTGGCAAAAAGCCTATAATTCCTGTAAATTCTTGGGCTGTCTTGTATGAACTGCACGTTTGATATCTCCCCAGAGTGGCTCAATGATATTGAGGTCAGGAGACTGAGGTGGCCACTCCAGAACCTTCACTTTATTCTGCTGTAGCCAATGACAGGTCGACTTGGCCTTGTGTTTTGGATCATTGTCATGTTGGAATGTCCAAGTACGTTCCATGCGCAGCTTCCTCGCAGATGAATGCAAATGTTCCTCCAATATTTTTTGATAACATACTGCATTCATCTTGCCAACAATTTTGACCAAATTTCCTGTGTCTTTGTAGCTTACACATCCCCAAAACATCAGCGATCCACCTATGGTGTACGTTTAATAAACTGTGATAAGCCGAGATCATGATGATCTCCTTTTATCTCAGAGCATTGCCAGTTTAATATACTGAGATCAGGAGCAGAGAACATGTTCTCCGCTTCTCATCACAGCACATGACCGTTTTGTCACAAAACGGCCAGTTTAATAAACTGAGATCTGAAGATCTCACGGCTCTTCCACTGAAATATCTCCCTTCCAGATTCACCAGCTCATAGGTGGAGAATCTGGGAGAGAAGCTGGTGTGATTAGAGGAAGAAGGCTTATTTCTTCCTAATATCAGCACCAGTGGGTTAAAAATGAATATTAACAACAATATATATATATATATATATATATATATACACACACACACAAGTGTGTGTATATAGATACATTATATATATATGTGTGTGTGTATATATGTGTGTATATATATATACACATGTGTGTGTATATGTGTGTGTGTGTATATATATATATACATATATATATATATATATATACACACACTCGCACACACACATATATATATACAGTATTTATATATATATGTATACACACACATATATTCACAAACACATGAATATATATATATATTCATGTGTTTGTGTATATATACTGTGAGGGGGTTGGCTCGGCAGCGGGTGTGTGTGATCCCCGAGATGGGCTCCCCACACAAAAACAGGCCCAGCAAACGGAGGTTGTAGTTTTCAAAATCAAAAAGGTGCGGTTTATTTTCTATTTACAGTGACAAAACACAGCAAAGAAAAAGAAACATAAACAAAATAAATCCTGGTCAACTTGACCTCTGACTAAACATACAGGTTTCCTAACTAACAACTGGGATCAGCCTAGTGCTGTCCTAGTCCCTAAGTCCCTGGTTTTAAATGTCCAAGCAAATAGCCACACAGGCTTTGTCTCACCGCACAGGGGTTCACTCTCCCTAGACAGTCCACACAGGTCTGGGTCCAGGCATGAGCTAACATCTAATGAAGCTGGGAGTTCTTATAGAGGCCTAAATGAGCTGACAAGCTTCAGCTGGTCTCATCAACTCCCTGTCTGCTCGACGCCCCACACTCTCCCTAGAGGTATGAGTCATCCATGAGCCCACTAGCCTTATACAACTCTCCACCTAGTTGTATAAGTCGGCGTAAAGCCTGAATCTGGGCGAAATATATCTACCCCCCTGGATGCAACCAGGTGACTTTACCTTCCTGCTGTCACATACCCCCCCTCTTGTTTTAACCTCGGGGTTGGAACACCAGCAATCAGGCATTCATGTACTCGAGACAAAGCATCCACATTCCCCATTTGAACGCCAGGGCGATGCTTTACTGTGAAGTTGAGATCCTGGAGGGCCAGGAACCACCTATTCACTCTTCTATTTGTTTCCTTGTTTTGAGCCATCCACTTTAACGGAGCGTGATCCGTAACCAAGTCAAAGTGCCTACCTAGCAGGTAGTACCGAAGGGAATCTAGAGCCCACTTCACCGCTAAACACTCCTTTTCAACGGTGGCGTAATTTACCTCATGGGACTTCAACTTCCTGCTGAGGTAAATGACTGGGTGCTCTTCCCCGTTCCAGACCTGGGACAATACTGCTCCTAACCCCACATCTGACGCATCACTTTGTACGACAAAGTCTTTAGAGAAGTCGGGTGAGTACAACACTGGCTGGCTACATAAGGCTTGTTTCAAGAATTGGAATGCTGCCTCAGCCTCGGGGGTCCATTTAATTATGACCGACCCTTTCCCCTTCGTCAGGTTGGTTAGGGGCACAGCCTTAGAAGCAAAGTGGGGAATGAATCGCCGATAATACCCAGCGATTCCCAGAAAGGCTCGTACCTGCTTCTTGCTGTTGGGACGTGGCCAACTCTGGATGGCCTCGACTTTGTTGAGTTGGGGTTTTATTACTCCCCTCCCAATGGTGTACCCAAGATATTTGGCCTCCTCCTGCCCAATGGTACACTTCTTGGGGTTAGCCGTAAACCCCGCTTCCCGAACAGAGTCCAGGACTGCTTGCACTTTTGGCAGATGTGAGGCCCAATCTGTGCTATGGACAATTACGTCATCCAGGTAAGCCGCAGCATACTTCCGATGGGGCCTCAGCATCTGGTCCATTTTCCGCTGGAATGTGGCCGGCGCATTCTGTAACCCGAACGGCATTCTTTTATATTGGAACGCCCCGTCTGGGGTTACAAATGCGGTTTTCTCTTTGGCCGACTTGGCCAGGGGGATTTGCCAATACCCTTTTGTGAGGTCAAGAGTCGTCATGTATCGGGCTGTTCCCAGCCGGTCGATCAACTCATCTATACGTGGCATGGGGTAGGTGTCAAATTTTGTAACTTTGTTCAACTGACGAAAATCGTTACAAAATCGCCAGCTCCCATCCGGTTTAGGCACCAACACAATGGGACTAGACCAATCACTCTGGGACTCCTCTATCACCCCTAAGTTCAGCATTTTCTGTACTTCCTCCCGTATTGCCTCCCGTCGGGCCTCTGGGATCCGATAGGGTTTTAACTTCACCCTTTCACCGGGCGGGGTAATGATGTCATGCTCTACCCCAGATGTTTGTCCCGGCAGCTCAGAGAATACCTCCTTGTTGCGAAGCACAAACTCCTTAACCTCCTGTTGTTGGGGTTGTGACAAGGTGGCTGCTATTCCAACCTCAGGAATCACGCAACCAGTTTGAGCTGGTGACCAAGTGTCTGCGACTAGGGACTCTCTATCCCTCCAGGCTTTCAACAGATTAACGTGATAGATCTGTTCGGGCTTTCGCCTTCCTGGTTGTCTGACCTTGTAATTCACTTCGCTCACTTTTTCCATTATCTCGTAGGGGCCTTGCCATTTGGCAAGGAATTTACTTTCAACCGTAGGGACAAGTACCAGTATCCTATCCCCCGGGGAAAAGGTACGGGTCTTGGCTCCACGGTTGTACACTCTCTGCTGTGCTAACTGCGCTTGGGCCAAATGTTTCTTCACGATGGGCATTACCTGTGCAATTCGGTCTTGCATCAGGGCGACATGCTCAATCACACTCCTGTGGGGAGAACTCTCACTTTCCCAAGTTTCCTTGGCAATATCCAACAGCCCTCTTGGGTGTCTCCCATACAGTAACTCAAAGGGGGAGAATCCCGTAGAGGATTGGGGCACCTCCCTAATAGCAAACATCAGATAAGGAAGTAGACAGTCCCAATCCTTTCCATCTCTATCCACCACTTTCTTCAACATTTGTTTTAGGGTTTTGTTGAATCTTTCAACCAGCCCATCGGTTTGGGGGTGATACACAGATGTACGTAATTGCGTCACTTTGAACAATTTACACAGCTCCTTCATAACCCGGGACATAAAGGGTGTACCTTGGTCCGTAAGCAGTTCTTTACAAATACCCACCCGGCTAAACACAAGAGATAGCTCTTTGGCTATGGTTTTGGCCGAGGTATTTCGGAGAGGGATCGCTTCTGGATAACGGGTGGCATAGTCCATTATAACTAATATGTACTGGTGCCCCCTAGCGGACTTGATTATAGGACCTACCAAATCCATGGCGATCCTCTCAAACGGGACCTCAATGATGGGTAGAGGGACCAGCGGGCTACGGAAATGTGGCATCGGGGCCGACCTCTGACACACAGGGCAGGAGGAACAATAATTTTCTATGTCTTTCATCACCCCCGGCCAATAGAATCTCTGTAATACCCTCTCTCGGGTTTTCTCTGTCCCCAGATGACCTCCAAGAATGTGCCCATGGGCCAACTCCAACACCAACTTCCTGTAAGGTTTGGGCACCACAAGCTGCTCAACGGTTTCTTCTGCCCTTTTTGCCACCCGATACAGTAGGTCCTTCTCTACGCTGAAGTATGGGTAAGTGCAGGTATTATCTGGGTTCACTAACTCGCCATCTATTTTCACTACGTTTTCCCGTGCCTTTATTAGGGCGGGGTCTTTCAACTGTTCTGTGGCAAAGTTTTCCCTGTGAACCTCAAGATCAGAAAACTCCACAGACGGTAGGTTTTCGTCTGAGGAGGTGGGCTCCTCTCCAGTTTCTTGAGTCTCCCCTGCCAATACTGATAAGGGTAATTCCGGAGAGTCCTCACCACTCTCAGGGGAGTTCTGGCTATCACATTCCTGGTACATAGGGGCACCAGTGGGGGGCTCAGGATCATCCCACAGTTCCCAGAACTTCGGAAAATCCCTTCCCACAATGGCGTCATGCGGTAACTGAGATACTAAGCCCACTGGATGAGAGAGGGTACCTTTGGGGGTCTCGAAACACACTGTAGTCACTGGATACTCTCGGGTGTCCCCATGCACACAAATAACAGCTACCTTGCTATTCCCAGAGACCTCTGTTTTAACTAACTCAGCCTTTATCAGGGTCACAAGGCTACCTGAATCCAGCAATACCACAACATTTCTACCATTAACACACATTTTGCATAAATGTTTCTCAGTTCCTCGAATGGCAGTGCATGCGACTGTCGCACACAGCGACTGACGTCTGCCCGTCAGAAAGTCACACTGCATGGGTTCCTCCACAACCGGGCAATTGGCTGCAATATGTCCCGCTTGCCGGCAGCGGTAGCAAACGATCCTTCTTGCGGCCTCTTGAGCCGCTGATTTCCCAGGCTGTTCTCGCCAAACTTGGGGTAGAGCTCCCACCCTCTCACTCTCTCCACCCTCACCCCTTGGAATCCTCTTATCCGCCCCTGGGGATGGTCTGGTCTTAGGGTGGAAAGTCCGAGTGTCTCTGGAAGAGGCCGTCAGGTTCTCTGTAGCCAAGTATTTCTCCACACGATCCACAAGACCATCGGCCGTCTCTGGGTCTCCATGGCTTACCCACTTTTGGATGGCAGTAGGAAGAGCTCTCAAAAACCGATCCATTACAACACGTTCCACAATCTTTGGTGCGGACAAAGTCTCTGGCTGTAGCCACTTTCTGCTCAGGTGAATGAGATCATACATTTGAGACCTGGGGGGTTTTCCAAGCTGGAAAGTCCAGTTATGCACACGCTGAGCCCGGACAGCCTGGGTGACACCCAGCCTTGCCAATATTTCAGCTTTTAGCATCACATAGTCTTTTGCTTGGTTAGGCTCTAGGTCATAGTAAGCTTTCTGTGATTCACCAGTTAACAGAGGAGCCACCAGTCCAGCCCACTGCTCCTCAGGCCACTTTTCTCTTTCAGCGGTCCTTTCAAATGTGGTCAAAAATACCTCTGGATCATCCTCTCCAGTCATTTTTGTCAATAAACGACTCACCCCAAAGGACGCGGTATTAGTGGGACGGCTTTCCTCACTGGTCTGCGGACGTTGCTGCATTACTGCTTCCATCTGTTGTTGTAGTCTCTGCTCTTGCTTCTGCAACAGGTCTATGAAGCGGGCCTCAGATTGCTGCTGGGCTTGTTGCTGAGCCTCCAGACTCTGTTGCAAAGTTGCGTTTGTCTGCTGCTGGGCTGCGAGGCTCTGTTGATGAGCTTGCTGCTGGGCTGCGAAGTTCTTTTGCAAACCTGCATTTGTCTGCTGTTGATTGGCATTTGCTAGAGCCAGCTGCTTCAGTATCTCCTCCATGCTGGCTTAAAAAAAAACTGCCCGCATTCTCCACCAACTGTGAGGGGGTTGGCTCGGCAGCGGGTGTGTGTGATCCCCGAGATGGGCTCCCCACACAAAAACAGGCCCAGCAAACGGAGGTTGTAGTTTTCAAAATCAAAAAGGTGCGGTTTATTTTCTATTTACAGTGACAAAACACAGCAAAGAAAAAGAAACATAAACAAAATAAATCCTGGTCAACTTGACCTCTGACTAAACATACAGGTTTCCTAACTAACAACTGGGATCAGCCTAGTGCTGTCCTAGTCCCTAAGTCCCTGGTTTTAAATGTCCAAGCAAATAGCCACACAGGCTTTGTCTCACCGCACAGGGGTTCACTCTCCCTAGACAGTCCACACAGGTCTGGGTCCAGGCATGAGCTAACATCTAATGAAGCTGGGAGTTCTTATAGAGGCCTAAATGAGCTGACAAGCTTCAGCTGGTCTCATCAACTCCCTGTCTGCTCGACGCCCCACACTCTCCCTAGAGGTATGAGTCATCCATGAGCCCACTAGCCTTATACAACTCTCCACCTAGTTGTATAAGTCGGCGTAAAGCCTGAATCTGGGCGAAATATATCTACCCCCCTGGATGCAACCAGGTGACTTTACCTTCCTGCTGTCACAATACATATATACTGTATATATATGTGTGTGTGTATATGTGTATATATATATACACACACACGTGTATATATATATATATATATATATATATATATATATATATATACATACATACAGGATATATATATAGTTATCACGTCTGAAAACATGTAATTACATGTTCTTTTAAACTTTAGTTTCACTTTTTGAACTCGGCTGCACCGTAATCTCACAATATCTCACGAGATTACAGGCAGCCCACCCACTTTTACACAGATCTCAGCCGTTTTCAGAGGAAACACTTCTCCTGTGTTCTCCCTCTGAGAACTGAAGTTCTCAGTTTATTAAACCAGCTGCAGAGGAGATAATTTTCCTCTGAGAACTGCCGAGAACTGAACTGAAAAAAACTTCTCAGTTTATTAAACGGACACCTATGTACCTTTCATCATAGGCCTTGTTGACTCCTCTCCAAATGTAGCATTTATGGTTGTGACCAAAAAGATACATTTTGGTCTCATCACTCCAAATGAGGTTTGAGGCTTGTCTCTGTGCTGTTTGGCGTATTGTAAGCAGGATACTTTATGGCATTTGCGTAGTAATGGCTTTCTTCTGGCGACTCGACCATGCAGCCCATCTTTCTTTAAGTGCCTCCTTGCTGTGCATCTTGAAACAGCCACACCACATTTTCAGAGAGTCCTGTATTTCACCTGAAGTTATTTGTGGGTTTTTCTTTGCATCCTGAACAACTTTCCTGGCAGTTGTGGATGAAATTTTAGTTGGTCTACCTGACCGTGGTTTGGTTTCAATAGAACCCCTCATTTTCCACTTCTTGATTAGAGTTTTAACATTCTCAATTCCTTGGATATCTTTTATATCCCTTTCCAGTTTTACACAGTTCAACTACCTTTTCCCGCAGATTCTTTGACTATTCTTTTGCTTTCCCCATGACTCAGAATCCAGAAACGTCAGTGCAGCACTGGATGAAAGATGCAAGGGTCTGTCAGGAGTCCAGAAACTCATTGACCTTTTTTACACACACAATAATTACAAGCAAACAGATCACAGGTGAGGATGGTTACCTTTAATAGTCATTCAAACCCCTTTGTGTCAACTTGCGTGCATGTTATCAGGCCAAAATCACCATGGTATGTAAACTTTTGATCAGGTTCATTTAGGTAGTTTCTGTTGTCATTATGATTTAAAAAGAGGAAACACAGTTGATTGATAATAAATTGGCTTCAGTCAAACACTAACCATGAGTGAAAGAAAAGTTTGTCTTATCATTTCATTCATATTCTCTGAAAAAGGGCAAAGAAACCATAAATTCTGCCAGGGTATGTAAACTTATAAGCACAACTGTGCAGAGTACAGTGATCAGGAGTATTTAAATGTACATAATTTAGTGGTCAGGAGCATGTAAATTGACATCCCAATGTACAGATTGCAGTGGTCAAGAGCATGCAAAGTGCAGTGGTAAGGAGCAACATACAAAGTGAAATGGTAAGGAGAATTTTATTTTGCAGTCCAGGGTACAGAGTGCAGTGTTCAGGAGCATTTCATATGCAGCACAGCATACAGAGCGCAGTGCTCAGGAGCATGCCATATATAGCCCAGCATACAGAGTGCAGGGGTCAGGAGCATGTCATATACAGCCCAGCTTACAGAGTACAGGGGTAAGGAACATATAATATACAGCCAAGTGTGCAACTGTACATGCTGTCCATTCATGGCCAGGGTGAGGAAGAAAAAACTGAAAGTATACCCAGGCTGAGTGGCTCCTGCCCCTAGGTGGCCAACAGCCTACATCATAGATGGGTGCCCAGGGGGATTTGTACCTCCCCATATTTACACCTTGCCTACTTGTACCTCCTTTGTGCTCTGTATTAGCTCATTTACAGTCACATGATCACATATTGGTCAATAATGCAAATCTCTGAAATACTGATGCTGCTAACAGTGTGCAGCTGTCACCCATCTGGGACATTCTGTGGAACTACAGTATTTTTTTGACTACTGAAGGAAAACAATTGGATATCTTAAGAGATCAGAAAAAACTGAAAGTATACCCAGGCTGAGTGGCTCCTGCCCCTAGGTGGCCAACAGCCTACATCATAGATGGGTGCCCAGGGGGATTTGTACCTCCCCATATTTACACCTTGCCTACTTGTACCTCCTTTGTGCTCTGTATTAGCTCATTTACAGTCACATGATCACATCTTGGTCAATAATGCAAATCTCTGAAATACTGATGCTGCTAACAGTGTGCAGCTGTCACCCATCTGGGACATTCTGTGGAACTACAGTATTTTTTTGACTACTGAAGGAAAATAATTGGATATCTTAAGAGATGGGATATGACTAGGTTTGCAGGAACAAGCATGTTCCCCCTGGGGTTTAGCTCTGTTAAAAGACAAAAACAATTGGCCAAAAAAAAAAAACACTGTAGGAAAAATCTAGGGAAAAATGTATTAAAACAGAACTAAACCAACACTAAAGTGCCTAGTTATAAAACATTTGTTCGACGAACATAGCAAGCATTCGTCCAGAATTCACAAATTCTCTTCTTATTTTTTACTAATACTGTACCATGACTTCCTATGATCATCAGCTCCATCTAGTGGCCAAAATGTGGTATTTTTGGTGAAATACCTCAACCAGGGCAGGACTGGGTACTGTGTTGACCTGGAGCATGCTTAATCAGTGCCCCCAGAACCGAGTCATCTCCATCAGCTCACAGTCAACTACTGATGATCAATATATTCTACAAACCAGATAAGCGCACTACAAAGTCCAGCTTCCCAAACAGTCAGTCAAAGGCATCAGTGTGTTTTTGTACAAAGGTAAATTCTTAATAACAGGAAACCTGCAGCTTGCCAAATAGATCCATGGAGGTCCGAGAAACTCAAACAAAGAAGAAACCGCAGCCTGGGATCCTAATTAGTATATTGATATACATTTATTCAATTAAAAAGCACACTTTGATGTTTAAATTTTGACATTCAGTGTAGGTAGTGGATGAGACCACCTCAGAGTTGTTTAGGTGTGTTAGCAGTTCATGAAGCTCATGCCAGTATAGGAAAAACCTGATCCTGGCAGCTGTCAGAAGAGCCGCCAGCGCCCAGCGTCCTGCATAGAACTCTCTGCCTTGTGGACCCCCTACGTGCATGTGAAAGGTGAAGGGTGGTGCTGGGGGCACATAAAAACTTAATATCTCAACCTACTGTTACTGTAAATAAATAGAAGCAGAATAATTTAGCTGAGATTTCATTAGGAAATTTTTAGTACATAAGTTTATCTGTAAATTACACTGTATTTAGAAAAGCAAAAGGGTGTGCCTATTGGGTTGTATTGAGGAGAGACATGCGCAAAAAGGCATTACTGAAGTGGTGCTGAGGTGCCTGTTTCAGGCTGGAAAAGTGATAGCACAAAACTGGCAATCACAGAAAGCACCGACATCAGTAGAATGGGTTAACGTAATAGACGCGACCGTGTGGAAGGAAAAAGCAGTCTTGACTAGACACGGTAACTTTATCAAATTGAAAACACTGTGGGAGCCCTGGTTGAGAAGAATGTCCGCCCTAAAGCAAGGAGAAGAGATTAGATCAGAATTTAGTAATTAGCCTGATAAGACAAGAGGAGCAAAGAGAGAAGAGCCAGGGGCAGAAGATAAAGAAGACTAACCCGCTCGAAGAGTTAAAAAATAAATTTAAAAAAATAATAATAAAAAAAATAAAAAAAAATTCATGTAATAGTGGTTGAACTCATGCGTGAAGAATAAGTAAGCTGGGGAGGGTGGGAAGGGAAGGGGGTAAAGTGGAAATGACGAATGCTATATAAATATGTGGTATGTATAATAAATGTATGTATTTTAATTAGATGTTTTGCATTGGAAAAAAGAATAAAGAATATAAAGTTAAAAAAAAAAAAAAGAAAAGCAAAATACAAAAATCAATCCAAAGGCTTTAGAAAGTCAAGCTGCAATGTTGTGTTTTGCAGAATTACTTGCTAACATGACCTTTGTGTTGAACCAGAACGGATGTGTTTCAAAATGTATTGACTATACCCCTTAATAACGTTATTGAAAAATATTAAACAACAATTCATTAGAGTTAAAGGTGGCTGATTTGGTTCATTAGAGCCACAAGTCAACACAAATCTCTGCTCCTAAAAAAAGAGGATTAATCACTCATTTATACTGTGAAACCAATATGAAGTGTTGTGATTCTGAAGAAAAAAACTGCTATCAAATAGCTTTATAATGTTTTTATAGTTGGTGAATAATGGATTTTCAATGACCCTTATCCAACAGCAAGACACATTTTAGGATATTCCTACGTTTGTACTTTTCACTATGAGTCAACATAGGTTTTTCATACGTGGTTTTCAGACCAATTACAGATTGTAAGCTTGGTCATTAGACCACACAGTCTAGTTCTGAAAATATAGATTATTAGGTGACCTGGCGAGAAAAGATAAAATCAAATTCAGATGCTCATTAAAAACAATGCTTCAAAGTCTGCCAGTCATTTTTGTTGCAAGCAGGACTAGACTTGGACTGGAACCTTTTTTAAAAAAAAGCAAATCAAGTGGTTACCTTCTATCATGTTTATTGTAAATGATGCACAGTTATGTCTGATTCTTGACAGCTCTTTTTAAGGCAAGAAAAGGCAATCAAATATGATACAATACATTACCTAGCTTTCAGTATGGAGTAGATCTTTGTTTTGCTACACTACATTGCTTGTTTGCAGTATAGAAGCAAGGATTCAATTCCCCGGTTTCACACTTTTACAGCGTGTTAACCCACGTGTCAATCCATGCAATTAATGTGCGTTGCATAAAGGAGCCAAAATGGTGCATTATGCTGCACAGCACACTGGATTTCTAGCAGGATATACTGTGAAATTAGACTTTCAACTGTATATTTAAAGAGTAACTCCACTTTTGTTGAGAAAAAAATGGTAATCAATGTGCAATGCAGAAATTTTAACAAACTTTGTTGCAGAGTCCTACCTGTTTCTGCTCTGAAGGAGTAGCTCTATATTAGATCATGTGTGGTGCAAGACTGATTCAGAATGAGAGTGACTTTTTCATTTTTGATCAACAGATGCATTTCCAGGGCTCTAATGAGTAGAGTAGCAGGGTCTTTAAAAGTGATTAACCCATTCTGAGCATTTTACCAAAACGGAAATTTTTGTTGCAGAAGATGCCCAAGATCTGACTTGTATCTTGGTGCAGACTACTGGGAAAATCAGTGAGCCGATTACACAAGCAGGAAATTACATCTCCTGGGGCATCTGAACGCCAACTGTGTACGGTATGCCTCCAGATTGACATATTGCATTAAATCAGGGTGCTGCTGATTAAAAGGAAAGGTAATTTTATATAACAATGTAGCAATACCCCCGAAGGGGCCGCTGGTTTAAGATTTGGGCCTGCCGTTACCTTACTGCTCACCACGTCCGTCTAGGGGTCTTCCTTGAAGAGTTGTTAATAAATGTCTGCACCAAACACTAAAGCCCTGTACACACGATCGGATTTTCTATGGATTCTAATCCAATGCATTTTTCCATCGGAAATCCAATGAAGCTGACTTCCATCAGTCTTGCCTACACACCATCAGTCAAAAATCCGACCGTCCCAAGCGCCGTGACGTAAAACACTCCGACAAGCCGAGAAAAATGAAGTTCAATGCTTCTGTGCATGCATCGACTTGATTCTGAGCATGCGTGGGTTTTTTGTCCGATGGAGTTCCACACAGAGATTGGAATTTTCTATCGTTTTTTTTCCCATCGGATAAATTTAAAACATGTTCTATTTTTTCTCACCGATGGAAAAAAGACCGATGGGGCCCATACACGATCGGTTTGTCCGATGAGAAAAGTCCATCGGACTGTTTTCATCGGTAAAACCGATCGTGTGTACACGGCATTAGTCTCTTTTTCTCAAGGGTTTATTTGAAGAACTTCAGACAGAGGGATGGAGGGTTGGGGAGATTCAGGTACCTTAGGTTTTGCGGATCACGGGTACTTTCCTTTATCCAGAGGACCAATAACTTCCACACTGGATGTAGCAACCACCGGATAGGCCTCTCTCATTGACCTAGCAGTCGGTGCAAGCTTGTTCAAAAGTCTCTGCCACAGACTTGTATAATCACAGGCTTGGTAAAATTCTGGAACATAACAAACAGTGCCAGGATCTTTCAGCCAGTCCGGCAGCACTGTGAGGTAAGTTTGATCCAGATGCGTCCTCCAATTGAGCCCTCAATTGCTCGGTCCCTTCCCGCAGGCAAGGCGACACAGGACCATCTGGATCAGCAGGCCCCAGCAACTCTTGGGCCTACTCTCAGTATCAGAGCCTCGGGGGGTCAGCAGGCCCCCGAGGCAGAAAACTGCTAACACATCCCTGAAGCCAGGAGGGCCGTCAGGTCAGGATCGGAAGCCCCCTGCCAAAACGGTGTCTGCCCCTAAGTACCCTCTCCCAGAATGCACAGCGGGGTTACCAAACCCACTGAGCTGCTTCTGGGCAAGAGGTACCCAATACATCCAGGCAGCTGCAGTTCCAACCTTGACCTGTGGTGACGACACCCAGAGGAAGGTGGAAAATGTGCAACTCAGCTGAACTGGAACAGAGACCCATAACTCGGTACAATTATTCTGAATTGAACTATAACTGGTCAACTATTTAGTCAGCGGCAATTTTAAAGTGACAAAAACGGAACCAAAAGTACAGCACTTTTTCATCCTCTGACGAAAACTATGACGAAAATTTGATCCGTTTTCATTATCGGACGACAAACGAGACTAAAATGGCAAGGAGGGACGTTTAACAACCTACGGAGCTCCGCCTACTTACGCAATCCGCCCACCAAGCGACACTGTAAGAAGAGTCCGACGCCAGTGGTGAGGCGAGGCCGTCCGCGTGAGGACACAGAGAAAGCACTCCGAGTCTCCAGACAGAGTCCCGCTCCCGACTACTCCGACTCCTCTGACGTCACTCCTCTCCCACCCAGAGAGGCAGAGAAAACTTTGGTTTGTCGGCTGAGCCTGAGACCGTGAAACGACAAGCATAGACATAACTCAGCACTGCAGCAGTCAGAGCTACACAAATTGTGGTGGTACGTACAACAGGCCTGAGGCCTTCCCCCTCCCCTCACTCACTACTAGTTAGTAGTACTACTACCCTGCCCTTAGACGACCACCTGTTGTGTGCGTGTGAATGAAATTCCAGTCAGTGCTGCAGGCCTCCTCTGCTGCTCTGACACTGACAGCAGGCAGTGGCACTGGCATCCATTCCAGGGCCAGGCCTTTTTGCAAAATATGTCTCAGGCCTCGTACACACGACCGATTTTCTCGTCCAAAACAGTCAAGAAAAGTGCCGCGAGAGTTTTTTTGTCTAGAAAAACGTTTGTGTGTATGGTTTTACGACGAGAAACTTGACGAGAATCTCGACGAGAAAATAGAGAACCTGCTCTCTATTTTCTCGTCAGGATTCCAGATTTCCTCGTCGTGTTTCTCGTCGGCCTGTTTTGTGACGAGAAAATGGTTTGTGTGTATGCTTTTACGACTCTTCCAAAAGCGCGCATGCTCACAAGCAACTATGAGACGGGAGCGCATCTTCTGGTAAAACAAGCCTTCATAATGGAGAGAGCACATTCGTCACGCTCATAAATATTTCATAGTTTAAATGTTCTGCATTGAAATCTTCGTTAGAATGTTACATTAATCAAAACGAGTGACCTTCTTTTGCTGCTGATATTCACACAGAGTTCTGCCTTATTTTTAACATTTTTCATGCTGCTCTTTATAAGATTTATGTGTATTATATCGTGCAAGTTTTTAGGAATAATTTAAATGGTTAGATTTTTCAAAATGATGTTAATTATAATTTCTCAATGTTTTGATAGCGATCTCCCATTTAATTTTGGAATCTATATTTTTAAAATTTCACACCATGTTTTTGTGCTAATCAGATTTAGTTATTCTTTTGGGGGGGTGATATCTGTGCCTTTTATTGTCAGTCAAATGTATCTGCTTACTCCAAAGCTTGATTTTTTTTATTTAAAAATACACATAGTCAAGTATGAACTTAAACAAAAAACACATTTATTCATGTTTATAAATTATATAAAGAGAAGGCAGCGCTGGAGAAGCTGCTGCCATTTGTGCATCCCAGGGACCCCAGAGCACACAGCAACCCTGTGTGGACACTAAAATTGGGAGCTTGAGAAGGCCCACATTTCAGAACACAATCTGATGCTGGCCTTCCAGAGGTCAGGAACAGCAGCAGGTGAGATATATGTCCCAAGTGTGTGGTACTACAACAGGCTGCCTTCTGTCCGACCACAATGAAGCAAGGCCATCACTTCCTCTTCTTCCTGGCAACCTTCCCTGCAGCCTTTCCTGAAGCCTTTCCTGAAGCCTTTCCTGAAGCCTTTCCTGAAGCCTTTCCTGCAGCCTTTCCTGCAGCCTTCCTTCTTCGTTTGGCTGGAGGCTGGCCCACTGGAGGGGTACTCCTGTCAGGAGGAGGAGGTGGAGGTGTAGCAGAAGGGGGTGGGGCAGAAGGTGGAGGTGTAGCAGAAGAGGGTGGGGCAGAAGGTGGAGGTGTAGCAGAAGAGGGTGGGGCAGAAGGTGGAGGTGTAGCAGAAGGGGGTGGGGCAGAAGGTGGAGGTGTAGCAGAAGGGGGTGGGGCAGAAGGTGGAGGTGTAGCAGAAGGGGTGGGGCAGAAGGTGGAGGTGTAGCAGAAGGGGGTGGGGCAGAAGAGGAAGGTGGAGGTTGAGGTTGGGTCAGTTGGGCCACCTCACATATGGCGGTATTGGGGGTAATTTGCTCCATCACCCCCTTGTTGAGCAAGGTGATGAGCAGGGGCTCGCATAGGAGGCGTTGCTCCATGCTCATCACCTTGAACTTAGCCTCCACTAGGCCGGCAATGGCCTCTTCAGGGGATGTGGGCTCCTTGAGGGTGGCATGGGCCTCTTTAATAAGGGCCATTGCTGCCTCACTGGTGGTCCTGTCCCTCCTGCCTCTTTTGTGAAGCCGGATGGGAGGCACCTGGGATCTGGTGCTTCTCCTTTGCCCTGCCACCTCCTGTCTGCCACTGGGCCCTGCCACCTCCTGGCTGCCACTGGGCCCTGCCACCTCCTGGCTGCCACTGGGCCCTTCCTCCTCCTGCCTGACAGTTTCCAGACCCTCCTCCTGGCTGATTTCATCCTGTGTATGAAAAAGGAACATAGTTTAATATGTTGGTTTAATCTTTGCATCAAACTTTGTAATCCTGATGGAAGCAATTAGAATGTAAATGCATAAATCCTTGCTTTAAATTTACCACTACATCAGCTTGACTATTTACCACACAATTAAGTGCAGAATAATGTCTACAGATCATGATTTCACTTGTGGAATACAAAATAATGTATGTTTCTCATCCTGACATATTTGGGAAACATTAATTTTATCCCACTACATTTTCAGTTAATACTATACCTGGCTCCAGATGGACAAATCAGGATCATCCAGGATGGCTGCCTCCTCTTGCTCCAGAGAAGGCTCAGGTTGGCTGCAGGGAAGTCTGGGGGGAAGAGTGGAGAGTGATGGCCTTGGCTCAATGTGGTCATCCAGGAAGGACATCCTGCTGTAGTACCACAAAATCGGGACATAAACATCATCTGCTGCTGCTCCTGACCTCTGAGAAGCCAGCACCTTAGAGCGTTCAGTCCTGTAGGTACCTCTCAAGCTCCCAATTTTAGTGTCCACTTGTTTTGCTGTGGCTGTGGGCACCTTGGTATGCACAAATGGGAGCAGCTTCTCCAGCGCTGCTTTTCTCACCCCTTTTTTTTATGGATGGGGTTTTTGGTCTCCCACAGAGCCGGCAGCTCCCTTACCCGGTCAATAAATTCCGCCAGGAACTCTTTGTCGCTAATAAAGACATTCATATTGTATCTGCAAGTAAAATAAATTATATTTAAATAATGTGAGGCAAACAGTCTAACCTCCTTCACATCCTAGTCACCATATATATCCTCCACCAATCTCAAGACAGTATAGGCCAACAATTTTTACAAGTCTCACAAAATCACATACCTTCGTTCGCACGTCCGTCACTTGAACTCCTCTCTCCGCACACCGAACGTACTATAGTCACATGTGTGTTTGCTATATACACACCACGCATGCGTCAAAATTCGAACACGTCGCTCCGCACACGTCGCCCGCCCATGACGTTCTAACTAACATCTTTTCCCCGCCCCTTCTCTTTCGGCGCGCAGACAGATATGGCGGAGTTACAGCAGGTGTCTGATAATTCCGCAACTAGCGAGGAGACAAGCCCGGAGACCGAGGACACGTCACGATCAAGGAGGAGATTCAAGGCATCGAATATGTCTTTGGCGGAGATGGCGGAGATGGTGGACATCTTGGTCAAGGCTGATTATGATGCCAAGCATGGGCCGTATAGCAAACCAAATAGAAGGAAGGCCAAAATCCTCACTAAAGTTGTGAAGAGTCTGAGGGCGAAGTTCGGGGTGAAACGCTCAAATGAGCAGCTCAGAAAGAGGTGGTCAGACCTCAAACTGAGGGAGCCAGACCAGTTGAGGATCATAAAGAGGATGCTCGCTAAAAGTAAGTAAAATGACGACTTTTCTGCTATTAATCTTTTTAGAAACTGACATTTTTTTTTTTTTATCATATTGGACTCCCTTCCAAAATGTAATATTTTGAACTAGGTTGGGCACAGTAATCGTTCGTTACGTTACCGACACTTCGTTCGGCCACTATCCGCGGTTTTGGCTTATTTAAGAGCCACAAAAGTAATTAGACATCTGCCATTTTTGATCAAGTATTGTGGATAATTTTTAAGTCTAGATGATGTGTTTGTAAGGAGAATGAAATGCAAACTTTTATCAGTGTAAAGGAGAGGACACTCAGCAGCTGCTTCCACATCTGTACTTTGGAGCACTATAGTGTGGGCCACCAGACCCGCCTTTTTTGGGTGTCCCACACAGGTGCATCAGAGTTTATTTGTGGTGCCTCCATGTCCAAAAAATGACATCCAAATGTGAATACTAAACATATTTGGGGTCATAAATAATGCATTTTTCTTTAAATTCCGCACAAACACACACTTGTACCCCACTTCCAAACAATTTAGCCTGTTTTTAGTTTAACAATGAGATTTTTACAGTGTGATAAATAGACCTTTGGTTTTATTCTCATAGGGGAGAGAAGACTGGGAGGAGGACACTCCAGGGAGCACATGCACCCCACAACTTCCAAGCAACCCCAAACTCCCAAAGATCCACAACCGAAAGATGTGCAGGAAGTTGAGGTGGAGGAAGGAGAAGTGCAGGAAGGAGAGGCGGATGACGTTGTGGATCTGGTCACCACAACAGGTCAGTATCTGACACCACAGCTTAAGGAAAGCGAGGTAGGCCTGCAGAGTTTTATTAATTTTTTTTTATGGTTTTTAGGGGATGGAAATGTTGTGAAGGATAGCACACGGTTCTCTGCTGACAGTGCCCTCCGCCTCATCCAGCAAGTGATGGAATGTAGCACGGAACTGGACCTAATTAAACAAAGAATCCATGTGATGGAACAAACATTTAAAGACATTCTCGATGTTTTGGGGAGAATTCAATAAGCCATCCAAACACATTTGTTTTTACATGTTTGTTTTTATATTTTTTTATAATTTTTTGAGTAACAAACCAGCCAAAAATTGAATATGCACACAGTGTGTGAACATGTGCTATCTGCCATCAGGGGATATCCATGTACGTCTTTTGTGGGTGCAACCCCTTCCTCGTATCAAAAGTCGGTGAACTGAGGAAGGGGATGCACCCCCAAAACACGTCCATTGATCACCCCTGATGGCAGATAGCACATGTTGACAATAGGGATCAGGATTGTAAACTTCCTATTTGCAAAAAAGTAAAAATGTGTGCATATTGAATTTTTGGCTGGGCAAGGGGTGGCAGGACCCCATATTAGGACGGGCACATAGAGACATAGTTTGTGTAACTGAATGTCTCAGATTGCTCAGAGGTATCCAATGTTGTAATTTTAGAAATGCAAGTGGTATTTTTGTATTTTCATAAGCCAAAATTTGCCGGGTTGTGGCCAGGCCAACCCCAAAGTAAAACAAAAAAATAAATAAAAAAGAGAATGTGCAGAGAGTAAAATATTTGACCACAAACAACGTGTAGCTTCTTTTTATAATACTCTCTAAGCTTATTTGGTTCTTTTGTAAGGTAACATAGTGAAATTGGTTGTTATTTACTAAAGTAAAATACACTTGCCACTACAAATGCACAAAGACAAACTAGGAGACAGGAAAGAACAAATAATTAAAGGTTTAAACAAGATTTTTATTGGGATACTTAGACATAGGCTGGCATAGGAATTGCCCCCCTACCCGTGAAATACTCCATGTATTTGTCCCGAACCACACGGGCATTTTGGGGGGGCAAGCCAAGACGGGCAGATTCCAAGCCCGGCAGGGGATTTGCAGGGGAAAGTCCAGCCTCTGGCAAAACTGAGGCCATATAGGAATTAGATGTGTAGCACACAGCAGCATAACACTACATAGTTTATTTTGTAGTCCGCCAAGTGGATGGAAGTCATAAAAAGGCGGAACCGGCTGGCCATTATGCCGAGGGCATTTTCAACGACTCTTCGGGCACTGGCCAGCCGGTAATTGAACACACTCTTCTCTGGGGTCAGGGTCCTCTGTGGAAATGGCCTCATAAGATGCCGTCCGAGTCCGAAGGCTTCATCAGCCAAGAAAACAAAGCGGAGTCCTTCAATATTCCCTGCATCCGGTGGCAATGCAAGGTCGTCATTCTGGAGACGGAGGGCAAACTCCGTCTGGATGAAGGATCCCCCATCGGACATCCGGCCATTCTTCCCTACATCAACATAGAGGAATTCATACCGTGCTGACACCACCACCATCAGCACAATGCTATGAAACCCCTTGTAATTGTAGTAGTAGGACCCAGAACGGGGTGGCGGCACGATGCGGACGTGCTTCCCGTCTATGGCACCACCGCAGTTGGGGAAGTCCCACCGCGTGGCAAACTCCGATGCCACAGTCTGCCATTCCTGTGGCGTGGAAGGAAGCTGTGGAGTGAAACAAGATGAAATAATATTAGAAAAACAAAGGCATACATTACAAGGAAATTCTATCCCAAAAAATTAGAGACCAACATCAATCCAATTATACGTTTATTAAGGTGTGTAAAAAAAGTATAATGGAAGGCTCATTTATCATATTCATCACCCCCTCTGATGGGCCATTACTAAATTATTTTGGGGGGGGGGGGGAGATGTGTTTGGCCACAGGATAGCATTGCAGTGGCGGTGCGTCCAGAGTGGGCGCTGGAGCACTGTCCCCTCTCTCCTGTGCCCATCACTCAGAACAATACATAGGTTCATGCGTTGCATGAACCTATGTATTGTCTATGCCGCACACTATTCAGGTGGATGGCCTCTTGTAAAGCGACCGACACATGAATAATTGCGGCATTTAGGGGGTTAAAATTGCAGAGCAGAAACAGGTATTAAAATAGTCTTGCAAATTACAACCTGAGGGATGTAATTGGCTTCCTCAAAGAAAAATCGGGGACGCAAGGAGGGGGGCATTCCTTGTGTAAACACTGACAGGCTGCTCTGCCAATCATGTTCACCAAGTCTGTTTAATGGTAACATAATTGGCTGATGCAACATGAAGGGAAGAAGAAGACATCAAGGACAGAAGAAGGATGGCGCTGACCACAAGAAGGTAAGTGCAGGGCTGGGGGGAAACTGGCTGCATTAGAGGAGACTAAATGGCTGCATTTGAGGGAACAAAATGGCTGCATTGGAGGGGACAACTGGGGGCGTTTATTAGGCAACAGAGCAAAAAAGGAGGAAGTTTATTTCCGAAATTGGAACCCCCCAACATTTGGAGCAACAGGCGCCCCTGCTGGAAAAGTTAGTGAGGGGAAATATTTAGGGAGGATAAAAAAGGGGCAATCTAAAGCTTCCAACATGCATGGGGACAAAGGGGACATTCTCAGCATATTACAATCATGGTAATTAGGGAAGGATGAAAGAAATACAATACATTAGCATACATGTAATACATAAAATGTGATGTTAAGGGAGAAAACTTACCCTAATATAGTCCTCCTGCAGGACTTGTATAATAGCAGAACAGGTGTCTGGGATTATGAGGCCCAGAGCCTGGGGGGAGATGCCTGTGGTGAACTTCAAGTCCTGAAGACTTCTCCCTGTCGCCAGGTAACGCAACGTGGCGATGAGCCTCTGCTCAGCACTGATGGCTTCCCGCATAACGGTGTCCTTCCTGGTAATATAGGGGGACACCAAAGCCAACAGTTCCTGAAAAACGGGGTCAGACATCCTCAGAAAATTCCTGTAGTCCTCAGGATTATTCTCGACGATCTCCCGCAGCAGAGGCATGTGGCAGAATTGGTCCCGCTGGAGCAACCAATTCTTGGTCCATGAACTCCTCCTCACACCATTAATGGACTGGTCTTGGTCCAAAACAAGCAGACCAACACCAAGCGCACGCACAGCACGAACTCGACGACGAGAACGTCCAGGCGACATGGCTAGGAAACGGTCGTCTAATCAGAACGTACAGAACAGAACGCACTTTAGAACAGCAAGGCCTATGAATAACGAACTGAAATTCAGAAACGAACAGGCAAGAACGCACTGTAAAACAGATACGACCTGCCTAGACGCCCTGAAAGTCAAGATACGAACCCACAAGCACAAACTGAACGGCAGAAAACGATCTGAAAAGTACGAAGACTGAAAAGCGCGAATCGTCTCTTCCCAAACTTTTACTTCACACGCGGTAACACGAGATCAGCAAAAGCAGCCCAAGGGGTGGCGCCAAGAAAAAAGATCTTCCCCTTTATAGTGCCGTCGTACGTGCTGGACGTGAGCGCAGAGAACCACGAGGAAATTGGGAAATTACAGTGTGTGCCCATAGAAAGCTTAACGAGAATCTCGACAAGCTTAACAAGAATCTCGTCGAAAAAAACGACGTGTTTTTTACGACGAGAAAATCGGACGTGTGTACGAGGCCTCACTGTCGATTATAGGCCATCCCCTCAGAGTCAGACCACCATCCAGGCTCCAGGCAGAATGTGTATTGTACTGACTGCATGCCAATTATTTCCTAATTTCACAGGCCTACTCTACTCAGAGACCACCGTCGAGAGAGCACTGCAGCCACATACAGGCTTTCATCCATCCAGTCCCCCCCCCCCCACCGTACAATCCAAGACTCCAAAGTCCAAACTATTACTATACCGGGATGTAGGCTGTGATTATCACTAGTAGAAAGAGAAGAGAAGATCTATGGCTGTATTTTACATTTGATGTTAAGGACAACAAGACTCTCTGCAAACCATGTGGAGCGACACTCGCTGGTAAAAAATACAACAAACTTGAAGCGTCATTTGCGGACAACTCATCCTGAAATTCATAAAAAGGTAAGCACAGCAACACGTGACAATGTAAAATAAATAAAATGAATAAGAATTTTTTTTTTTAAAGCGTCCCTGTCCCCACGAGCTGAAAACGTAAGTGGCCCCTGCATAATGCATATGTAAACGCCAGTGTTCAAATCACACATGTGAGGTATCACCGCGATCACGAGAGCAATAATTCTATCATTAGAACTTCTCTGTAATCTGTATTAACTCTAACCTGGTAACCGTTTTTTTTAAGATGTAGATGTTTAGGTACAGTAGTGTAGTTTGTCGCCAATTCGCCATTATTACACGAGTCATGTTGGGTATCTATTTACTCGGCGTAACATCATCTGATCTTTCACATTATACTAAACAATTGGGCTAACTTTACTGTTTATTTTATTTATTCATGAAAGTGTTTTTTTTTCCTAAAAAAAATGCGTTTGAAATACCGCTGAGCAAATACCGTGTGACATAAAATATCAACGACCGCCATGTGTTTCTCTGCTATACATATAGAATATTATAGAGAGGAAACTTAGTTGGAGCTGACTGACTGTGTTGGGAGGGTCACTGGGGTGAGAGAGCACGTAAAATCAGAATAACTTTAATTTTCCTCCCTAATTCAACCCCACAGTTACTGAAAACATCAAATGATGGACCAAGTCAAGCCAGTGGCAGCGCACAACCACAGCAAACTATTTGCACTGCTGTTTTAGGTGCGTCAAAATATAAAATTGACTCTAAGGAACAACATGCCAGGGAGGAGGCCATAGCAAGGTGGATTGGGTGCACCGGATTACCAGTCAGAACGATTGAAGATGAGGACTTTGTTAGCATGATGGAGACACTAGATAGGAAGCTGACTGTTCCAAAGAAAACTAAAATAAGCAATCTGATTGACAAACAGTATGAAGATGATAAACAAAAATTCAAAAAGAGAGCGGCTGCTGCTTGGAGAGTATCTATTTGCACTGATTTGTGGACCAAAAAAGGACTCTCAGCTTCATTCCTTGCCATAAGTGCATGCTACTTTTGTGTTGAACAACATAAACCTGAACACATATTGTTGGCCCTTGAACAAGTAGCCCACCCACGCACTGCACAGTCAATCAAATCATGTGTGGACAAATGCTTGCAAGACTGGGACATACCAAAGAGAAAGATCCTTACAGTGATAACAGACAACGGGAGCAATATGGTGGCGGCATTTAAACAAACCACAGCAGCAGCAGAAGAACCACCCAGCTCTAGTGAGGAAGACTCCCCCATGACGGAAAGTGACTCTGAGGCTGAGACGGAAATTGATGATCTGCGGTGAGTGAGTGAGCCATTTTTATTCTTTTACATGATGACATGGTTGACACGGTGACACCAGTCAATTATCTAATGGCTATGAGATGATTGATATGGGGGCACGGCGCTATCTGCTCTAGTCGGGGTGCAGTCAGGCACCTTTTAAATTTTTCCACTATAATTTGACTTGTGTAATGTAAAAGTATCCCCATAAGATGTTAAGTGTTAAAATAATAGAATGGAACAAACATTTTCTATAGTATACCTTATGCTTATTGGGCTGTGTGTGTGTGTTCCACATGATAGGTACCAACAGATTGACATGGACCGGACACAATGTGTGGTGCATACGTTGCAACTTGTGGTCCACATGGTGCATAAGGAGGAAAGTGTGAAGAGAATACTGGATAAAGCAACATCAATAGTGCACCTCTTCTGCAAGTCTCCAGTTGCAACACAGAAGCTATTGGAGCATTGTGGCCTTATTCTTTTAAATGACTGCCACACACGCTGGTCAAGTACATTCAACATGATCGCAAGACTCCTCAAACTCAAAGAGTCAGCCTGCCAAATCGCAAACAGCATGGGATGGGACAGCTTGCTCCCTAGTGAATGGCAAAAGCTCACATCATTGCATGACCTACTGCTGCCTTTTGCAGAACATACCAAACCCCTCCAGAGTGACACCATGTCCATGTCCCTGGCTGTTCCTGCCCTCTTTGATCTGGTCAGCCATCTTGAGGACTTTAAACAGAACACTAGCTACCAAGACCTTGCCACAATTGCACAGAAAATGAAAGGGAGTGTCAACCAACGTTTTGCTTCATTCTTAGATCCAACTGACAAAATGTTCTCTCCACTTGCAGCAGCTGCTTGTTTTGTGGCGGATGAGAATGTGGCGGATGAGAATATTCAAGAACTGCTTAAAAAGGCAGAGGAGTATGCCGCAAGAAAATCCACATTGCCACACACACCCCTTGAAGAATTGTCTGACGATGATGTGGTAGAAGAACTATCGCAGGAAGTCGAAGAAGCACCGCCACCGGCATCCACATCTAAGCAACCAGTCTTTCGGTTTCTTTCTAAATGCCGCAGAAGACCCAAGCAGAGGATCTCCCCAAACAGCATAGAGCAGCAGTTCAGAAAATATAAGGAGGAGCTTTTGCACCAAGTTGCCATCAGTAAGGAGTACACCACGCAACAGATTTTTGGCTGTCAAAGAGTGACACTTTGTATCACCAGCTGAAACCTTTTACATTAGACCTGCTGGCTATGCCAGCTTCTCAAGCCTTTGCAGAGAGGGTATTCAGTGTTACAGGTGACCTCTCTAGAGGTCGGCGGAATAGAGCAAGGGTCATGTTGGCACGAAGTGCTTTCCTTAAAATAAATCAAAACAAATAGGAGTGTTTTATTATTCTCTTCAAGTATTTAGATTTACAGAAGCATACCTAATACTTGTGGGTTCTGCTTATTGCGATAGGATAGGAAGAATCAGGAGTTCAACAGTTTTAATTGTCAGTCAAATTCATAGGAAAAATGCACAGGCTGAGGCTCAGGCTGCAAATGCCATGCCATTAGTATGTGGATTCTGGAACAATAACAAGTCAACCTCCACTTTTTATCAACCAACTTGTTGACTGACTTGTACTCTCTCTTAGCATTGACAAATTTGACAATATAGGCAAATATCACACTAATGAAAAATAGATCAGTAACGGTAATGGACGGTCAAAAAGGGCAACCGTCTTTTCTTTTAGTGTGATATTTACCTCTATTTTGTCATTGTGAAACTGGATGCTGAGAGAGAGAGGACTGGAGTTGATAAAAAGTGGTGACTGTTATAATCCAGTAAATCCATGCACTAATGGCATTATTGTAGACTGTGCACTTTTTCTTTGAATGTATCTGAGAATTAGAACTGTTGAAATAATAAACTGACAGTAAATGTATTCTTGTTGTAGAAATAAGCATTACCCGCAAGTACTGGTTTGTTATGCTGTCACAGCATAGTCGGGAGTCGGACTCGGGAGTGCTCTATTTGTGCCTGTGCCACTGCCAGACAGGCACCAGGCAGTAACAGTGCCTGTGTAGAGTGCTTGGTTGGCCATGTACATGTACAGCTATGGCCAAAATGACACCAAAATAATTTTGACAATGTCTGCTAGTGCTGCTTCAGTGTTTTAGATCTTTTTGTGTCAGTCTCAGATGTATTTGGGATACAATGATCTGACATTTGTGTCAGATCATTGTACCCGGTAAAAGCATTGCATAAGTGTCAAATGCTTTTATAGACATTATTTTTATGCATTACAAATGCAGAGTCAATATTTGCAGTCACGCAGTGTGGACTTGAGTTAGTTGACCCTTCTTTTTCAAGACCTCTGCTCTGCTGCAATTTGCCCTGGGCCTGACATTCGTGGCGGCATGTTGTCATTGTCAATCAAGTTCAACTTGTCAGAATTTGTGGGGTTTTTTTGGGGTTCCCTTTCCCTCACCCTCATCACCAGCCTCTTGAGGTCGGATTGACCATGACCATCAGTCCACCACAAGTTGTTACTTCTCAAAAGGGATTAAGGTCTAGTTTCCCTGGCCATGGACCCAAAATGTAAATTGTTTGTTCCCAGTCCAGGTCCCCAAAGCACCACTTACTTACTACTTAGTTATCACTTTTGCCTTATGGTAAGGAGCTCCACCATGCTGGAAAAGACATGTTGTTCTGTTCATCACCAAACTGTTCTTAGATGGTTAGGAGTAGGACTTAGGAAAAGTTGTTCTCGGAGCCTGAGTATGTTTTTGTACCATTTATTCATGGTTGTGTTCTTCTTAGGCAAAATTGTGAGTGGGTCCACCACACCGCACACTCCCTTGGCTGAGAAGAAGCAGCAGCAGAGCCAACCGCGCACACATGAATGTCACGCAAAGTGTTCCTATTTTAATTTTTTGGGGTATTTTATCCTTTTATGAAAACAGCAATATTCTTGACGAAAAGTTTTTACTTAATTAAAGACGTTATATAACGACTAAATCTGTGTCTCTGTAGTGCATGTTCAAACCTAACCATTAAAAAACAACATATTTGATTTCTCACTTCAGCAGCAGTAACTATATAATAATGAGTTTGGAAATGATAGAGAAATGCTTAAATGATGCATTACAATTACAATTTAACTACACCCATTAGATTTAAAAAAACTAAAAGGAGTTTTAGTCGACTAAAATTAGTTTTAGTCGTCTAAAAGTCGACTAAAATTAATTGGAGTTTTAGTCGACTAAATACGACTAAAACTAAAATTATTGCAGAAGACTAAAATGGGACTAAAACTAAAATGCCATTTTAGTCCTGAGACTAAGACTAAAACTAAAACAAAATTTTCTGCCAAAATTAACACTGGCACCTACCCAATAGGGGCAGGGTGCTACAACAATAAAATACAATATGGCTTGGGTCGCAATTGTATAAGCCACGTTATTTTTTTTTATTTGCTATAATTTTTTCAATTAAAGTGGAGTTAACCTTTTACAAACCAAAAAAGTATCAGATAAAAAGTTTATTGCTAGGGTTTTGACAGGTATCCGCTCCCACTTCCACTTGGATCGGACTTTAATCATGCCATGTGCACCCAAAAGTGTACACAGGAAGTAGGATACCCTTTCCCCTTCCACTGTTGCTGTTTCCCCTACATCATTTGTCACAAATACTGGTATAGCGCACCCACCCCAGACTTTACCTGCTTTTCTTAACTTGGCTCCTCCGCAGGAAAGACTGAGCCACACCGCACTACATGCCCGTACCCTCCTGGATGGGGAGGTTGAGCAGTGTTAGTTTTCTCGGGCCTGCCTGCGGTTGGTATTTGAATCCTACCGAGCTGATCTCACTTCTGGCTTGGCCAGAAACAAGTCCTTAATTCTCCCCAGTAAAGCCACTGTCCACACCAACTGAAAGCACAACTTCTGTATTTATTTCACATGGATAATAAATAGTCCCTTTAAGAGCAGACAGGTTGAGACGAGACACAGGTCAGATAAGGTGGAAGAGAGGTCCAGGCACAAACTCAAATCTTGGTTCTCTTACTGTTCTGATATGCACGAATAGGTTTGGCGTAGATCTTTATCACAGTCCTAATGAATATGAAAGTCATTGCCAATGACTTGTTGAAGATGGTCACTGCCACTGACCGGGTGAATAAGGCCTTGCCCTATTTGGTCACTGCCACTGACCTGGTGTGCGTAGAGTCACTGCCACTATGACCTACAGAACATGCACTGCCTTCTTGGAGAACTTGGCCCATGTCAAAGAGAAAAACATCCCTCCGGAGAGTTACCAGAGGCCCTCACTGTCACCACGACTCTGCGCTGGGTCTTCAGAAAGGGTTACCTCCCTGGCCTCCTCGATCCAAGATACGGGTCCCCTCGCAAGGTGGAACCCTGGGAGCTCTCGATCCGTAGCGGACCCCAGCCGAAGGTTGCTGGGTACCAGGCCTCCTATTTAGTACCTCACCCCAGACTGACGGTGTCTGGGATGGAACAGAAACTCCACCTCAGGGCCTAGGGCACCCAGAGGCAACACACACGCCCAGGCCTCCGGGCCTAGGGCACCCGGAGGCGACACACACAGCCAGGCCTAAGGTGCCTGGGGCGCGACCCCTCTGAAAGATGGCCCGCCCGTTTTGATACCCTCTCCCGTCAGGCACAGCAGGTTCCCCGCCCCGCCGCACTGCTGTTAAGAGGGGACAAGAAAAGGCACAACCCTGTAGTGTGGTTCAACCCGGGCCTATGGCAACCGCACCACCTATAGGCCCCAGAGAACTGCACATCAGTACTATCTCCCAGGGACAGAAATGGTCCATGAACCCTAACAATTTGTGTATCTGAGCCTGATTACCACTCAGATACTTCCCTTAAATATAGCACCCCGCTACACTGGCATGTAAAATAAATAAATGATAACATATATAAATACAATTGGTGCCTGTTTAACCTCTTATGAAACCGTAACCACTTGCCTACATGGCACTTTCACCCCCCTTCCTGCCCAGGCCAATTTTGAGCTTTTAGCGCTGTTGCACTTTGAATGAAAATTGGGCGGTCATGCTACACTGTAACCATGTGAAATTTTTATAATTTTCTTCACACAAATAGAGCATTCTTTTGATGGTATTTAATCACTGCTAGGCTTTTTTATAAAAAAAAAAAAAAGACAGACAATTTTGAAATAAAAAAAAGTTTTTCTTAGTTCCTGTCAGTAAATCTTCAAAATAAGTAATTTTTCTCCTTCACTGATGTGCGCCTATGAGGTGACACTGATGGACATTGATAGGCTGCACTGATGAGGTGGTACTTATGGGCACTGATAAGGCGGCACTGATGGGTGGCACTGGTGGGCACTGATTAGATGGCACTGATGTGGAGGTACTAATATGCCGCACTTATGGGCACTGATGAGCACTGATAGGTGGCACTGATGGGTGGCACTAATATGCCGCACTTATGGACACTGATAGGTGGCACTGATATGTGGAACTGATGAGCACTGATAACCGGCACTGATGGGTGGCACTGGTGGGCACTGATAGGTGGCATGAATAAGCGGCACTGATGGGCAGCATTGATAGCCAGCACTGACTGGCCTCACTAATGGGCACTGATTGGTGGCACTTGTGGACACTGATTGCTGGCACTGGTGGCGTGCTATTATAATCAGAGCACTGATGATCAGTGCCCTGATTACATGTTTTGATGTCCCCTGGGAGGAGATGCTGCTGATCGGCTCTCCTCGCCACACACTCTGTCAGTGTGAGGCGATAAGAGCCGATTACCAGCATCTCCTTGTTTACACAGCCGATCACATGGTTAAAGAGCCGCGGTCACGGATCTTTACAGAGATCGGGTCGCACAGTGTCCTAGCAACACGGCACAGCTGCGATCGCCACGCTGCGTGAGTGTGGCCATTCTGGGACAACATCATTTGACGTCGTCCCAGAACGAGAGCCGCACAGCCCCTCCGTCATTTGACGGTGGGCGGACGGCAAGTGGTTAATTAACCTTAAGGTGGTTGTAAATCAGACATAAAATATAAACAAAGCACATCTCTCTGGTTTCTGTCTCAATTAAGAGTACTAAGTGTCACTATTGTCTGTTGCTTCATTCTTCTGCTGTCAACATGAATCACTTCTGACAAGTTTTCCTGACACCAAGAGAAAAAAAGGCACAGGGTAGGGAGCTCCAGCTAATTGACAGCCTCAGCTCTGTTCCTGTGTGCTGTGTGAAGGGGGTGTGTCCCTTCCCTCCAATCAGCTGTCAGAGCTCTCCTTACTGAGCTCTGAACAGTGTAACTTCAGCTCCCCGTCCCCTTTTTACTAAACTCTCAGACACGCTTTAAATCTCAGCACATTTTGAACAGATGTAGAGAAGACAAGAAGGCAGATAAACAAGTACAACTTATGAAGGAGGATTTGTTTTATCCATATGTATCATCTACCTGAGGCCATTGGCTTCACTGGGTATATGTAAAGCCCCTTTCACACTGAGGCGTTTTTACCGCGTTTTCGCGGTAAAAACAGCGCTGTAAAAATGCCTGAAATAATCCTGCCCCATCATTCTCAATTTGAAAGCCCTGAGGGCTTTCACACTGAGGTGTTTTGCTGGCTGTGCGTTGGAAAAAATCCTGCAAACAGCTTCTTTGGAGCATCTTTGGGGCGCATAAAATAGCGCTGTAAAAACGCCTATCCCCATTGAAATGAATGAGTACCGCTGTAAAAACGCCGTAAAAACGCGGTAAAAAACACCCAGAAGCTGTGGGAAGGTCACATGACCGCAGTAGAGTGGAGGATTGTGGGATACCAAATAATCCTTTTTACCGCAAAAACACGGTAAAAACGCGGTAAAAACGCATATGCGTTAGCACTATTTTTACCGCGAACGCGTTAAAAACGCAGTAAAATCGCGGTAAAAAAATCATAATTTTTTTGTGTTTTTTCAACGCCTCAGTGTGAAAGGGGCCTTAGAGTTTACAACCATATAAATCAGTCCCAATTAGCTCACCCTGCCGTCTTCCTCTCAGCTATTATTTTTCAGCTATTTTTGTTTATTTCTGTTTATTAACTGTTGATATTTACATTTTTTGTTTATTTTTTATTTGTTACGTTTATTAATGCCATATAATAATGTGCAAAATTCCATTTAAGGCCCCATGCACACGAGACGCTGTTATTTGCTGTTAAACGCATGTTCAGAGGCAGTTGGACGTTTTTTTCAACTGCCCCTGAACCCATTCAATGTTATCCTATGTGTCCATGCACACACTCTCGTTTTTTGGCGTTTACAAGCAGTTGCGTTTAACCTCGTTTTTCCAGAAGCAAAAAAATGGGTTCAGACGCAAAAGTTTTCCACGTTTCAGACGCTAAATGCGGCTAAACGCGGTACCGGCGTTTTGCCGCGTTTGCGTTTATAAGCGTTTTTAAAGGTGACCTATTTTTTTACATTAGAAATCTCAAAAATGATGGCAAATTATGTAAAACCATTAAAAAAATATAAAAAAAAACTGTAATTGCTTGCATTGCACTGTAGACAATCCACAACTTGTGGCAGGTGACGTGGCAAGTGGAAAATCCACAACTTGTGACAGGTAACGTGGCAAGTGGACAATCCACAACTTGTGGCAGGTGATGTTGCCAGGTGACGTGGCAGGTGGAAATCCACAAATTGTGGCAGGTGACGTGGCCAGGTGACGTGGCAAATGGACAATCCACAACTTGTGGTAGGTAACATGGCCAGGTGACGTGGCAGGTGACGTGGCAGGTGGACAATCCACAAATTGTGGCAGGTGACGTGGCAGGTGGACAATCCACAACTTGTGGCAGGTGATGTGGCCAGGTGATGTGGCAGGTGGACAATCCACAAATTGTGGCAGGTGACATGGCAGGTGGACAATCCACAACTTGTGGCAGGTGACATGGCAGGTGATGTGGCCAGGTGATGTGGCAGGTGGACAATCCACAAATTGTGTCAGGTGACGTGGATAGGTGATGTGGCAGGTGATGTGGCAGGTGATGTGGCAAGTGGACAATCCACAACTTGTGGCAGGTGATGTGGCAGGTGACAATCCACAACTTGTGGCAGGTGACGTGGCAGGTGACAATCCACAACTTGTGGCAGGTGATGTGGTCAGGTGACGTGGCAGGTGGACAATCCACAAATTGTGGCATGTGACGTGGCCAGGTGATGTGGCAGGTGATGTGGCAGGTGGACAATCCACAAATTGTGGCAGGTGATGTGGCCAGGTGACGTGGCAGGTGACGTGGCAAGTGGACAATACACAACTTGTGGCAGGTGACGTGGCCAGATGACGTGGCAGGTGAACAATCCACAAATTGTGGCATGTGACGTGGCCAGGTGATGTGGCAGGTGACGTGGCAAGTGGACAATCCACAACTTGTGGCAGGTGACGTGGCCAGGTGATGTGGCCAGGTGACGTGGCAGGTGACGTGGCAGGTGGACAATCCACAAATTGTGGCAGGTGACATGGCCAGGTGACGTGGCAGGTGATGTGGCAGGTGACGTGGCAAGTGGACAATCCACAACTTGTGGCAGGTGGACAATCCACAAATTGTGGCAGGTGACGTGGCCAGGTGACGTGGCCAGGTGACGTGGCAGGTGACGTGGCAGGTGGACAATGCACAACTTGTGGCAGGTGACGTGGTCAGGTGACGTGGCAAGTGAACATTCCACAACTTGTGGCAGGTGACGTGGCCAGGTGACGTGACCAGGTGATGTGGCAAGTGGACAATCCACAACTTGTGGCCAGGTGACGTGGCCAGGTGACGTATCAGGTGACGTGGCAAGTGGACAATCCACAGCTTGTGGCAGATGATGTGGCAAGTGATACGCTAAATATAAGTACACTGCTGCTCTCTCAGCTGCTGGTCTCCCAAAATGGCTGAAATGGTTAAATAATACTGTTTTTTGAGCTTAGGGAGGGTCTTATGATGTTTCTTAACTAAACGCCTATAGACGTAAACGTGGTAAAACGCCTTTAAAAACGCCGGTTTTAGCCTTTAAAAACGTGTGTTCAGCAGAGTTTGCACCGGCGTCTCTTGTGCATGAGACCTAAGAGGCCCTGTGGTCCTACAGCAGGAACACTTGAGGAAGGATGATAACAATTAGAGAAGAAATAGGAAGGGGTGGATTCTTTCATGTAATTATAGCTCCTCCACCTGGGGATTGGCTACTCACATTGAAACAATAATGTCAGCCTGGTAAAAAGGGAACACAGCCTGCACTTACTGTTCATATTCAAAATGTAATATTTACCTAATAAAATAAAATGAAAAACACAAACTTAAAGACTAATTTTCTTAGTTCTTGACAAAATAAATATTAATGCACATACAACAGATTACACATTCTCTTTGACAAAGCTGAGAAAGAGTAATTTACAATAAATCAAGTGCAATTTAAGTGGAAGAGTGATGGATTGAATAATAGTGAGTTATGTATAATGAAAAGGTATACCTAGATATAGTGAGAAATATTGATTGGATGCAAGGAATTCACATCTAGAAATAGTCATGGCAGAAAGCCAAAAAGTTATGTATTATTAAATACGTGTGACAAGACTGACATATCAGTCACATCAAACCATGTTCAGTGTAGGTGAATTTAGAATTTATTTTTATTTTAATGCCATTCATTATTAATAAACTGTTAAACCAAGAACCTATAAAGTAACATTATTAATAAATTACAGTATTATTTTAGTATGATCTACACAAATTCCTGTATAGAAAGAAAAAAGTAAAACCTGAAATCACAAGGTTACCAGGTAAATAAGGTTAATTCACAAGATTCACTGTGCATTTAATAAGGTATAATACAGATATTTTGGGGGGAGGGGTTATAAACACTAAGCCTTGGCATTTTTATGTTTCTATGGTAACCCTCATTAGGAATACAGGAGTTATGAGGATTTGCCATCCCATAGATACAATAAAATGTTAATACTAGTAGAAGTTATTTTAACAGCACTGACCTAACCAGGCTGCCATGGCAACTGTCAAGTATCAAGTGATACTATGATGAGAAGGGGAAATATTGAGCCATACATACCTGGGCAAACACTGGATTGCTGGGCACAAAATACATCCTTTAGGAGTGTCATAGTTCTATCACAGAACTATAAAGTATATATTTTACAGCTAAACACAATTTTTACCCTAATGATCATGTCTTACTATATTTTTTGATATATATTTTATATTTTTAGATTTTTGTATCAATTGCTTCCCATGTATAGGATTATCATCAGGGATGCCAACCTCCCGCAGCATTTTTTTACTGACAACACATGGCAAATTTACTGACATAACACAATTTTTTTACTGACAACCTGAAAAATGACAGAACTCCTATCTAAAACGAGCACAATCAATATTTAAACATTATAACCATGATATGGAAACACTGACAATACCCATAACAAGTAATTTACCTGATTTACACTTAAAAAGTCAACACACCATGACAAATTATCAGCCGCTGATATTTAGTGACAGTTGTAAAAAAATCACTACTTTTTACAAGCTGTCAGTAAATTTACTGACGGTTGGTAACCCTGATTATCATGCATGTGATAACTGTATTATATTAACTTCTACAGTTGTTCATGTGATATGGGGTACTTACAAAATGTACACTCCATTTAAGTTATAAATTATCTGAATTATCTTAAAAATGTCACAAAATGAAACATTGATCATGTTTGAAAAATATATATATATATATTTTTGCATTAATGATTGAGATGTGTAGCCATCTCTCTGAGAGTCATGGAGATAGCTAATCATCCTTGGGCTGCATTCACACCTGAGCATTTTCAGCTCGTAAAACGCTCATCTCAAAAGTTCCAAAACATCCAACAAGCAAAATCCCATTAATTTAAATGGCCTCTGTTCACATCTGAGAGTTCTGTCGCCTGAAGCAAAACACCTGAGGCTCCGTTCACACCTAGGCGTTTTGGGGCGTTTTTCTGCTGTAAGCCTCAGCTCTAAAAAACACCCAACAAGACAAATCCCATTCGTTTTAATGGCCCCTGTTCACATCTGAGCATTCTGTCGCCTGAAGCAAAATGTCCACCGCTCAAAAAAGTAAAGGAGCTTCTTTTTTGGCAGATTACAGACGTTTTACTGCTTTTACATTGGTGACCTTTTAACCTTGAAAACGCCTGTACAAAACCATTGCAAAACCGCTGCAAAAACGCCTGTAAAATAGCACCGCCTAGATGTGAACGCAGCCTGAAGCTCAAAACAGTACATGAGCTTCTTAAGGATCTGTTCACACCTAGGTGTTTTTGGGTGTTTTTCTGCTCTAAGTTTTAGCTCTAAAAACGCCCAACAAGACAAATCCCATTCATTTTAATGGGCCCTGTTCACAACTGAGCGTTCTGTCACCTAAAGCAAAATGCCCGTCGCTCAAAAAAGTACAGGAGCTTCTTTTTTAGCAGATTACAGGCGTTTTACTGCTTTTACATTGGTGGTCTTTTAACCTTGAAAATGCCTGTACAAAAACGCTGCAAAAACACCCGAAAAATGCCTGTAAAATAGCAACGCCTAGATGTGAATGGAACCTGAAGCTCAAAATAGTACATGAGCTTCTTAAGGCTCCATTCACACCTAGGCGTTTTTGGGCATGTTTCTGCTCTAAGCCTCGGCTCTAAAAACGTCCAACAAGGCAAATCCCATTCATTTCAATGGCCCCTGTTCACATCTGAGCGTTCTGTCGCCTGAAGCAAAACGCCAGTCCCTCAAAAGAAAATAAAGGAGCTTATTTCCTGGCAGATTACAAGTGTTTTTCTTCTTTTTACATTGGTGACCTTTTGACCTGTACAAAATCAGGTAAAATTTCAGCAAAAACACGGTAAAAATTGCGACAAAATTGTGGTACAATGAGCGACTTTCTGCCTGCAAACGATATGCTCAGGTGTGAATGCAGCCTAAAAATGTTGTTTCAGTTGTGTCAGGCGCATGTAACTCTGCTGTTCCTTGGCAGCTGCTGGTCTCATTCCAGCATCCTGGTTTTGGCTGAGCTGCACTCTCCATGTCTGACTGTCCACCTGCAGAGTGACTGAAGTAGACACAGCCTTTGTTTGGAGACCAAACCTGTTTTAATCACTAGCCGCCCGCCGTACGACTATATACGGCCACAAGGTGTCTCTACAATGCCGGGAGGCCATCTTTATACGGCCTCCGCTCCTCCGGCCACTGGGGGGGGCGTGCACGCGTGCCCGGCGCGTCACTGAGATGCCGATGCGCGTGCCTGGTGGCCGCGATGTCCGCCAGGTACACGCGATCGCCCGTTACACAGACAAGGACGTGGATCTCTGTTAGTAAACACAGAGATCCACGTCCTGTCAGGGAGAGGAGACCGATGCTGTGTCCCTTGTACATAGGGACACAGATCGGTCACCTCCCCCCGTCAGTCCCCTCCCCCCACAGTAGTAATCACTCCCAGGGCACGCATTTAACCCCTTCCTCGCCCCCTAGTGTTAACCCCTTGCCTGCCAGTCACATTTATACAGTAATCAGTGCATATTTATAGCACTGTTCGCTGTATAAATGTGAATGGTCCCAAAAATGTGTCAAAAGTGTCCGATGTGTTTGCCATAATGTCGCAGTCATGAAATAAATCACTGATCGCCGCCATTACTAGTAAAAAAATAATAAAAATTTAATAAAAATGCCATAAAACGACCCCCTATTTTGTAAACGCTATAACTTTGCGCAAACCAATCAATAAACGCAGATTGCGATTTTTTTTTACCAAAAATATGTAGAAGTATATGTATCGGCCTAAACTGAGGAAAAAAATATAAAAAATAAATAAAAAATTGGGATATTTATTATAGCAAAAATCTAAAAATATTGTGTTTTTTTCAAAATTGTCGCTCTTTTCTTTGCTTATAGCGCAAAAAATAAAAACCGCAGAGGTGATCAAATACCACCAAAAGAAAGCTCTATTTGTGGGAAAAAAAGGACCTCAATTTTGTTTGGGAGCCACGTCGTACGACCGTGCAATTGTCATTCAAAGAGTGACAGTGCCGAAAGCTGAAATTTCGCCTGGGCAGGAAGGGGGTATATGTGCCCAGTAAGCAAGTGGTTAAGCCTGCCAAGCCCTTATGCCTTGTACACACGATCACAATTTCCGTCGGGATAAACTTGACGGATTTTTCAGACGGAATTACGTTCAAGCTGTCTTGCATACACACTGTCACACCAAATTCCGACCGTCAAGAATGGGGTGATGAATGGGGTGACACTACGACGAGCCGAGAAAAATTAAGTTCAATGCTTCCGAGCATGCATCAACTTGATTCTGAACATGCATGTTTTTTTCTCCGTCTGAGCTCCATACAGACTATCGGAATTTCCGATCTGAATTTTTTTCGTCTGAGATGGGCACACACACGGTCGGAATATCCGATGAAAAAATTCCATCAGACTTTTTCCATCGGAAATTCCGATCGTGTGTACAAGGCATTAGAGGCTTGCTTGTGATAGGGTTTGCAACACATGCTTCAAGCTCCTTGCTTGCCTGCCTTGTTCCCATGCCTTGACCTTTGCCTTCGCCTGATCCCCGTCCTGACTTCTAGTTTGGATTTCCTTGTCATCTTCCTCAGATTTGACTTTGGACTGCTCTCTGAACTCTGTCTGCCCTTTGACCATGGATTTGACCCTCCTTACTCTCTGAACATTGCCTGCCTTGAACCCGGACTGCCATTGGACCACTCTGCCTGTCTTCCAACCGCAAGCACCTATTTTCTGTGCTTGGCTCATACCTGCCCCGTTGTGGTATACAGGTACTATAGCATTGTGTATAAGACCTGGGGACAAAAAGTACTGGTAGGCCTGCTTGCCTTATGAGAAGGTGGGGCTGCTATAGGTGAACAACACAGAGCCAGTTATAGTGCCTTACCACCAATGCTGGGGGGTGTGGCAAGTTCTTACTAGAAAAGTGGGAAATAT
This sequence comes from Rana muscosa, assembly GCA_029206835.1. Classification (NCBI taxonomy): domain Eukaryota; kingdom Metazoa; phylum Chordata; class Amphibia; order Anura; family Ranidae; genus Rana; species Rana muscosa. Next base: position 263,767,435 of record CM055127.1, on the reverse strand, counting down.
GGTTCTTGTTGGGGAATTGGGTGAAACTGAACCACATAGAAGAAGGGGATGTGGCTTTTCATGGTGAAAGCAGTGATGTAGTAGTTGTGGGAGCAGAGGATGATGTGATCCTTTCTGTGGAAGGAAGTAATGTTTTTTCTGGAAAAGGAAAAGGGGGTAATCTGGTTATTTCAGGTGGGGGGAAGTAGATCCTTCTGGGTCAAATGAATAATGTCCCAACTCAAAACAATAGACAGGTACTTACAGAAGTGAAGGAAAATACCAAACAATGCTGTCTGATGGCGAAACGCATTGGAAAGGTCTTAACCTGTGACATCATACACCCACCAAGTGGATACATGCTGCATTTTCCTTCACTTCTGTAAGTACCTGTCTATTGTTTTAAATACATTGTTTGGCGGTTTTACACTATGTAGGGCCTATACACTATGCAGCCTGTACTGACATGCTGATCCTTGGAATCATTGAATCCGGAAGTTGGTGTTTCTCTATTGCCATTGATGAATGTTTGTAGACCTGCTAATCACATTCCTGGCTGATCTCTGTGGCCTTGAGGCCTGTTAACTACATGTCTGGTTGATCACTGTGATGAGGATATTTTACATGTGGTAAGAGGCCAACATTATCTGTGGTGAAGGGCACAAGTGTTGTGGTTGTTCCTTCAAGATACATTCATAGAGTTGGTGGATAATTGAATGTTTTTACCTCGTTCTTGTACTTTTTGTCTTTAGAAGACTTTTCCTGCACTGAATTTTTTCATTTGATCTTTGTGGACTTTTATTTGTGGAGATGCACACTCATTATATATATATATATATATATATATATATATATATAGTAGGTTGGGTCCTGGACGTAGTAGTAGGTTGGGTCCTGGATGGGTGCTATATAGCACCAATATTTGGGTTGTGGTCCCTTTAAGGAGTGGTGATGGTGTTCAGGAGGTCACCCAGAATGGGTGAGGAATTCCCGGCAAAAGAAGTAGTCCATAGAGGACTGGCTCGCAGTCCTCTTTGTCTTGATAGAGAGGTATTTGGGGCCTGGAATTTTGGAGGCTCTAAAGTGATATTCGGGTGGGAAAGAGCCTCCACTCCTGACCACTGTGAGTCAGCACACAGGGGGGGGGAGAGGGTGAGAGGGGGGGAGAGAGGGGGAGAGAGGGGGTGAGAGGGGGAGAGAGGGGGAGAGGGGAGAGGGAAAGGGGAGGGGTGAGAGAGAGAGGGGGGAGAGAGTGAGAGGGGGGAGAGAGTGAGAGGGGGAGAGAGAGGAGGGGGAGAGAGAGAGGAGGGGGAGAGAGTGAGAGGGGGAGAGAGAGGAGGGGGAGAGAGAGAGGAGGGGGAGAGAGAGGAGGGGGAGAGAGAGGAGGGGGAGAGAGAGGGGGAGAGAGAGATGGGGAGAGAGAGAGAGGGGGGAGAGAGAGAGGAGAGAGAGGGGGAGGGGGAGAGAGAGGGGGGAGGGGGAGAGAGAGGGAGAGAGAGAGATGGGGAGAGAGAGAGAGAGGGGGGAGAGGGGGGAGAGAGGGGGAGAGGGGAGGGGGAGAGAGGGGGAGAGGGGAGGGGGAGAGAGAGAGGAGGGAGAGAGGAGGGAGAGAGGGGGAGAGAGAGGGGCGAGAGAGGGGGGAGAGAGAGAGAGGGGGAGAGATAGAGAGGGGGGAGAGAGAGGGGGAGAGAGGGGGAGAAAGGGAGAGAGGGGGGAGAGAGGGGGGAGAGATAGAGAGGGAGAGAGAGAGAGGGAGAGAGAGAGGGGGAGAGAGAGAGGGGGAGAGAGAGAGGGTGGAGAGAGAGAGGGTGAGAGAGAGGTGGAGAGAGAGGGAGGGGGGAGAGAGAGGGGGGAGAAAGAGGGGGAGAGAGAGAGGGGGGAGAGAGAGAGGTGGGGGAGAGGGAGAGAGAGGGAGAGAGAGGGGGAGAGAGAGAGGGGGAGAAAGAGACAGAGACAGAGGGGGAGAGAGGGGGAGGGGGGAGAGAGGGAGAGAGAGGGAGAGAGAGGGGGAGAGAGAGGGGATAGAGAGGGGGAGAGAGAGGGGGAGGGGGAGCGAGAGGGGGAGAGAGAGAGAGAGAGATTTTGACATCCAATATTCTGATGTTTAGTGGGTGCAATTAATAACAATTTTGTGATAATAATGTGGCCCAGGCTGGGGAAGGTGGCAAAATGGTTCATGCTGGGGTAGGAGGTGATCTAGTTTTGTTATGAAATAGTTAATATAGTCCCTTCTAATGAAGGAGGTGATATGGCTTTTTCAAAGGAAGGTGGCGATATAGACATTAATGGTTAATAGCGTGAGAAATTACTTGGGGCGAGAAATATTTTATGCTGCTATGCCCCTTATGAAATGTGGGGGTTACACATACCAAGGTTTACAGAGCTGCAATCTTTTTCCTCATAGGGATGCAATAACATAAGCCTGTATATTGAGTAGACATACCATAGAATTAACAAACTTGTCATGTGAATACATTGCCAATAAAATGTAGATACCAAAAGATCTGTCATTAGTTAAAGTCCTAGTAGACATTGTAAGGGGTTCATTACAAGTGTAGAGCTTTAAATACACCACCACTCGCTTTTCTCCATTTCAGGGCTGGTTTTGCTCACTTTTATTTAAAAAAACCTTCAAAACAAACACAGTAGATTCCCTCGCTGGGGTATTCAGCATTTCAGTCCTGCTACCGAAATAAACGATACTCAGCCCTCCTGGCTTATAAAAGCAGCTCTCCTGCTCAAGCCTTACGTTTTAGGGCCTTGGTGTGTCTCCCACAGAGACCGAACGCTCAGCACCTCCGTGCGTACAGCAAGTAGCCTCATGCTACACTGGCTCCCACCCTCTCCCCTAGGCGAAGTCCTACTGACGCCCATGCTCAGACCTCCTGTCTGCAGGGTGGAGTTGTCTCCAACTGGGAGCCTAGAGCCTTGGCCTGGTCATTACTTAAAGGGGTTGTAAAGGTTTGTTTTTTATTTTCTAAATAGGTTCCTTTAAGCTAGTGCATTGTTGGTTCACTTGCCTTTTACCTTTGATTTATCTTCTAAATGTTTTTTTTCTTTGTCTGAATTTCTCACTTCCTGTTTCTCCTCACTAAACTTCACATTAATGCCAATGGCATAGTTCACACCACTGCAGTCCGTTCCAGTGCGTTTCAGAAAGGAAAAAAAATTGGTCATTCTGCATTTTTCATGTACTGAACTGTACTGGACCGCAGTAAAACACATCAAAAATGCACCGTAACGCACCTAAATGCACCAAAGACGCACTGCAACACACTTGTCCTTATTAGGGCCAGTTAAGTTCCGTGTGCTTTTTTTCTGCACAAAATGCATGCACAGTATTTTCCATGTATTCCAATGGCTCTAGTTGGCTCTAGTTTACACCATGCGGTCAGTTTCCGGTCAGTTTCTGCACCGGAAACTGACGACTGTATGGTGTGAACTAGAGCCAACAAGAGCCATTGGAAAAAATGGAAAACACTGTGCATGCATTTTTAGTGCAGAAAAAATGCGCACGAAACTGAACGGAACTGCGTCTGGTGTGAACTGGCCCTTAGGGTTAAGTGAAAAGAGGGGGATAAAAGCACTGAACTGCATCAAAAACGCATCAGAAATGCACTGGAATGCATCAAAAACGCGCATGCAGAATGAGCGTTTTTGATGCGTTCCAGTGCATTTTTGATGCAGTCCAGTGCTTTTTTTTCACCCCTCTTTTATTAACCATAGATAAGGACAAGTGTGTTCCAGTGCGTTTTTGATGCGTTTTGCAGCGTTCCAGTACAGTCCAGTGAGGGTAAAATGCAGCATGTTCTACTTTTTTGGTGGAACTGGAACAAACACTGCAATTTAGAACTATATAACCAACTTTCCATGCATTTTTGATGCATAAAAAACGCAATGGACTGCATGTGGTGTGAAATGGCCCTTAAGCAATTTGGCATATTTAAAGGCACTTCTCCTTGTTTTGTTTTTGGTGTTGTCCAAATTGGTGACATTGATATATGTCCCTTAGGGTGGGACCTGGGCCCCCATACATTCTGAGGCCAATAACTAGAAGATAAACCAGCCAAGTGGGGACTAGCAAAATTAACAAGTCAGTTCCCATAGACTGCAATGGTATTTAATGTATAACTTTTGCCCATGTTAGGCTCTTTGTTTGCCCCCCGGACTGGGGGGGTGTTTGTCCCATCTCTAATTTTGTACTTGATGATGTGCTTAATTTTGGACAGGGGGGGGGCTATTTTCTGCTAGTTTCATGGACTGTGCATGTGTTTTCAATTGCCTCATTAGCACACAAACCTAGGTTATATAAAGCTTGCAGATAACATTCTCTCCCTTGCCCTGAAAAGAGGCAAGAGTGTGTGTGTGCGTGTCCGTGTGCATGTCCCCGGCAAAAAGTACATTTTGGTGTCCTTATCGAGTTTGTAACACATGCATTTTGTTATGTCTTTGCAAACAGATGTTTGTTTTACTTTTGTTGATTGTATTTTTTTGTGTGGGGAATATGTTCCCCTGAAATATTTTTGATGTTGTTAATGTGTGTCATTTGTTCTGATTTAATTGTCTGTGCTGCATTATTTAGCAAAATCTTTCTCAAGATGTTGTGACTGTTTCAAATTTACCTTTCTTTTTTCCAAGTCCCGTTTTGTTGACCAATAAAATTTGATGCAAAGTTTGATGTTTGTTTTTTGTTTTCTATGCAACAAATGTGACAGCTGCAGCTTAACTATGCTGATTGGCATGTAAAAACAAAACGGGGGGCGTGGCTTGGCTGGATCTGTAGATGGCTGCTTAGGCACAGAGCTCCTGCAATCCGAGGATAATAATTCGCTTCTTTGGGGAACCATTGTATCTTTTCACCATGGGCACATCGAATAAGAGCGCCTCGGCGTCCCGGGCACCGAAGGAGACAGGAACCCAACTCAGTCGCCACATTCCTGAGCTGTTTCGCTCCCTACGCTCCGACGTCCACGAGGCATCGCAGGCCCCAGGGCCCTGTTCCCCGATCAACGCTTCGGATTCCCATTCGGAGGGGAGAGATACGCCAAGCAGGCACTCTAATCCCGCGGTGAGCCTATCAGACCTGCAGAGAGTGGCCTCCAACATCACGACCACCCTGTCGGCGGCCATCCTGGATCTGAAGACGGACATCCAGGCAGTGGCTACCCATCTCTCGGACGTGGAACAGACTACACAGCTCCATACTGCGGCTATAAGGCAAGTGCAACGCACCTATGACTTACAGCTAACTTATCTTTTTGACTTGCACCGTCAGGTCGAAGACCTGGATAATAGGGGCCGCAGACACAACGTTAGAGTACGGGGAGTGCCCGAGGGGATAGACGCGGGATCTCTGCCACAAACGATCTCCGCCATCTTTAACGGCCTGTTAGATCGCCCTGCGGACTCCCCCATTGAGATGGAGAGGCTTCATCGAGCTCTCCGACCTCCCCCCAGGGACGGGGAACCCCCCAGGGACGTTGTGTGTTGTATAGTGAACTTTCCACTGAAAGAAGAAATACTGAGAAAGGCAAGGGAAAGAGGCTGCGTGTTGCACAATGGCGCGGAGATAAAACTTTTTCAAGACTTGTCCCAAACTACATTACAAAGCAGACGCGCCCTGCTGGACTTACTGAGGTCACGCAACATTCAGTACAGATGGAAGTTTCCGTTCTGCCTGTCCGCCTCCGCAAGAGGGCGCACTGCCCTACTGAGATCACCGGATGATCTACAAGCCTTTTGCGAGCAACTTGATTTGCTCCTGATAGAGCTTCCGGAGTGGTATCCCTTCCACTTCCCGACAGAGCCTTGGCGTCCGGTATCGCATCATCCTCCTCCGAAGGCACAGAGGCACTGCTCCAGGCGAAGAAGGTCTGACCCTGCTTCACCCGACGCCCGCACACCCTGCCAAGACCTGCACCAACACAGCCCTGATCCCCCTGCAACTCCTTGCAGGGACCGCCTTGATGCTTGAGGCCCTTTCCGAATCCTTCAGAATCCATCTGCCCACCTGTAAGTACATTCTTTTTTTGTTTTGCTGTCCATGTTTAACCAGTACATGATCAGCTACCTTGCCCTGAACACATTATTCAACTTCTCTTACATATATATACCCCTGGGTGGTAGCCTTTGACTCCCATTGGATCAAGTTAAGCTGAGTGTCCTGCTGTGGTTACTGAGCCCTTGCTTTCAAGTAGGTCTGCAAGTTGCTGGCGACCTCTCATTTCCCTGTAATGGGTATTGACAACCACCCTAAGATCCAAACTTGCCTTTGACCACCACTGACTACCATCTCATCAATACACACAGTGGATCTATAAACGGTTACCGGATACTCCAGCCGACGACCTCTCCGTCTCAAGCTCACCCCCCTTTTTTTTTTTGCTGTTATTTTTGTCTATTTTTTCTCTTTTTTTTTTAATATGGCCGCGCTCAAGCTATGGAGTTGACGGAGGTGGGGAGGTGACACCACTCCCTGCTTGTCCACTGGGATAGTGACTTTTATTTTTCAGCTGTATGTTTTTTATAGCTTCTAGGTCTCCCAGCTACGGTATATCTGGGAACACTTGGACATTGACATAGCCACTCCTCTCTTTGGGTACACGCTTTGAGGGTGTGTCCCTCAAGATGGGGAGTCCGATGATGCAGTCTGTGTGACTCAGTAATAATGCATTACCTGCAACGGATCCTCACCCAGACTACAGGGTTTGAAAGGTTTTATGAGCACTGATTGCTAATTGGTTAAACAACATGTTGTTCTTATGTAATTAAGATAGATTTAGTTTTCAGTATGGCTATAAGCCATAAAGTTTCTGATTAAGCATTGTATGCCACTTGCAGGTCGGTAATGATGGTGCTCACCCCCTCTTCTGATGCTATTGATTTGCCTTTAAACTGCTTGATAGGTTTTCCTCTATTTCTTATTGCTCCCCATTGCACTACTGCTTACTAGATCCTCCACATTGCAGCAGAGTGAGATTCCAGTTATTCCCACTATCCCCCTGCAGCAGTTCTATTGTTTAGTCTGCTCACCATTCAGCTTACTTTCTATCAGGTGGTATAGTATTTCTATTTTCACCTCTGGTATTTTCCTTTTCCTATAACTTGTGATACACACAAGTTTCTTCTCTCTTTTTCTATTTTTCTTTTTTTGTTTGTTTTTTAATCTATTCTTCTTTGCCCCACCCCCTCCTTCCTACCCCTCTTCAGCTCATCCTCCAGTCTAGCCGCACTGATACCTGTGAGTATATTCTACGCTGTGGGACAGTAAACATATTTTTCTTTTTCTTTTTAAGCTCCTATTCCGCTTCTAACCTAACCATGCAGAAAGACTAAGGTTCCCGTGTCTCCTTATCACTGAAATGTGTATCGCTAAATGTAAAAGGCCTAAATGTCCCGGAAAAACAGTCACAGGTTTTGTCCGCCCTTACGAGGCAGAAGGCCTAGTTTGTTTTCCTTCAGGAAACCCACTTTCGCTTTCCATTCCTAAATTTGCTAATAATCTCTATCCTACAGCCAATCATTCCACAAATCCCACTGCAAAGACCAAAGGGACCTCCATCTTAATAGCCAAACATGCACCTTTCAAAATGTCGGACTCCCTGGTGGATCCAGAGGGCAGGTTTGTCTTTATTAAAGGCCACTATGCATCTAAACCACTGACACTGGCAAATGTCTATTCGCCAAATGAACATCAGGTCTCCTTTTTTAGGAAAATCAGTGACCTTCTGCTCTCCTTCAGGGAGGGTATGGTTCTCCTGGGGGGAGACTTTAATGTTCCGCTTAGCCCTGACATTGATACTTCCTCAGGTACCTCCGTATTATCTTACCGTGCCCTCCGCCAAATCATATTACAGCTTCAGGGACTTGCTTTACATGATACGTGGCGTACTTTGTTTCCATCGGTCAAGGACTATACTTTCTATTCTATTCTGCTCCATTTCAAAAATATTCCCACATAGACTATTTTTTTCTTTCCCAACCTGACCTAACCTACCTTTCGCATGCTACAATAGATCCAATGTTTCTGTCGGACCATCACCCCATATCAGTCACCCTGACTTTCCTGGAAACAACTTCCAGGACCAAGACCTGGCGATTAGACTCGTCCTTACTCAAGGACGCAGAATTTGCCACCCGCTTGGAATCCCGAATTGGTGAATATTTCAGGGAGAACGCCTCCCCAGATATTTCTCCAATTACCTTGTGGGAAGCCCACAAATGTGTTATTCGGGGGGAACTTATTGCTCAGGCGGCGAAAATCAAAAAGCTACATCAGGAGACTATAGTGAGTTTAATCGACAAAATTAAGAGACTGGAAGCCTCTCATAAATCCTCCCTCTCGCAACAATCACTGCAGGAACTCTCACGTACCCGTTCCCTACTTCTGGAAGAACTTGGAAAGCGCACTAGAAGATGCTATGTGCTCCATCAGAGAGTCTTCTACGAGCAGGGCAACAAATGTGGGAGGCTCTTGGCTTGGGTTGTACGAGCTTCCAGACCTGCCAACACGATTCACCAGATTCAAGGTCAGAATGGCACATTGCTCTCTAAGAATGAGGACATCGCAAAATACTTTGAACTATACTACGCAAAACTGTATAACTTGAAAACGATGGACCAGACCCCTGCTCAGGCTGATAGGAGAAAGGAAGCCAGTAGGGACTTTCTACCCCCAACACTGCCCACACCCACTCTCCCAGACACGTGCTGAGGAAATGGAACAACCCCTTTCTATAGAGGAGCTCCAGGTTGCCATGAAACAAATTAAACCAGGAAGGAGCCCAGGCCCTGACGGGTTCACCTTGCAATATTATAAGTGCTTTTCCACGGTTTTATCCCCTAAATTAATAACCACCTTTAATGCCATGTCATTTCCCGAAGTCTCGGTTGGACGTATGCTAGAAGCTCACATAACGGTTATACCGAAAGAGGGTAAAGATGCCACTTTAGTGCAGAACTATAGGCCCATATCCCTGCTTAATGTGGATACCAAGCTCTATGCCAAGCTTTTAGCTAATAGGTTGTCCCTGCTGTTGCCTTATGAGGAATGTTTATGAATAATTTCCATTGTAAATTGGGAATATCTGTTCATATATGTATATATAAGTTAGAATAAGAAATGTGTGTGTCTGTAAAGGGTTAACTTAGCTGACAAGCTGGGAGAGAGGTGAAATCTAATTACCAGTCCTCTGTTGAATATGCATGAAGGTGGGGTGACAAGGTGCTACGTAGTCGTATGGTCTGACGAGGTAATTTAGTATGCAAACAAGCCAGAAAGAGCTAACAGCTGAAACTTCTAATCTAGGCGACACCACCTTTATTCGCTAGATAAAGGCGTGTGTATTCTCCCATGTTAACGAACCAATATCCATTTAAGGGGTAATTTTTCCTGGCTAAGTTCCATGCATAGCTAAGTGCCCCATTCAAGGGAAGTTAACGACCTCCGGTTTAATTAATTTACCTTCAAATCCAATTATCACTAAATTCCAGTAAAGAGTGGGCTAGTGTGGGAAATTAATATAACGGCAGGAGGGAGGAGAGAGATAACAGTAACCAATCGTAGCCGCCCTGTGTTAGTCAATGGGAGAGGGCTCCATAAAAGGACCACCCCAATCAGTAGAGAGAGAGAAATGAGATGACCTGGGCCCCGGATACATTATAGGTAATTATCAGACCATCTCCCAGCACTTACAGTATGCTTGCATTGTCATATGTTTGTCTGTCTATTTGTACTGTGTATATACTAATATTTACATACTTTGTGTTTGAAACTAATATTTACTCCCTTGCCTAAAGACTGTAAATGTTTGCGGTGTATTAGATAGACTAATAACAATTCTTTAATAAATGCTTATTATATTGAAGCTTTCAATTCTTGTCCAAAGAACTCTTATTTAACCCATATCAATTATATCGCTGAGATATTAAATATTAATATTTATAAAGCAACAGTTGGCGAACACGAAGGGAGTACAGGACTGAAAGCATTTAATATAATAACAAAATTGTATATTAGAGATTACGATTATTAGGAGGAATTTAAGCTGAGTCAGCTTATCCAATCTATCTAGGGAAAAATATAGGTAAATATTTTTGTTTTATTAGTGGGTATTACCTCCAAGGAGAGAATATACACCACAGGTTATCTTTTTTCTGTTTGTTTTTTGTTTTTTTATTTTTATCCCAAAATCATAATTGATAAAAGTACTTTGGATGTACCATTATAACTGGTCAATGTAATGGGGAGGAGGTACAGAATGGGAAAATTTTTGTTTTAATTGTTGTTTTTGAGACACTTAAATAGTGATCCTTGGTTTTGTGAAAAAAATATATATTTTTACAGAGCGAAAACATTTTTTGTTTTGATTTTTGTTGTTTTGTTGGAGGAAATAGTGGTCCTTGGTTTTGTGGAAAAAAAAGTGTATTTACTTTTTTTGCAATTTATTAATTTTAATTTTTTATATTTTTGTTATTGAATTATTATTTTTTAATAATTATTTTTATCATACATTTTTGGTAACCTGGCTTAGTTTTAGCCTTTAATTTTTTTTGTTTAAAACACAGACATGTGCTTGTGTTCTGGTGTGTGTGTAGGTTGAAACAGGCTCGATATGGTTTTTGCTTGTTATTTCAATTGCATGTCCAGGAATATTGAAAAATAGGACATTGCAAATAACCTTCAAGAGATTTTTTTTTTTTACTCTTATTTTTGCTTTTGTTTTTTATTGTACCTTTTTTATTTTAACTATGAGAAGTTACAAACAGTAATATTTTCATTGGTGTCAGTTAAAGTACAAGTCTGTGGAAGTCTTGCTACTCTAACCTGAGAAAGATTATTATGTAAAATAAGGTGCATTGAACTTTTTTTGTTTTACTGAATTGAGTGTTACAAATAGTAGTGTAAACACTGCCGTGTTGACATTCCTATTATCAGACTACAGGTATTCATTCTAATCCCTGGGGGGCTTTTATTGTCCATTGGTCTATTGTGTAGGCTCAGTCAAGGTAAGCTGAATGCTGTGGGAAGGATAATTCGTTTTCCCCACTAATCTAAAAGATTGTCTTATTAAGAGCTGAAAATATTGTTTATTTTTACTATATTTTCTGCCTTTTATTTCATTTGAGTTCTTGTGTATTGTTTTTTTTTCTGTTTTTTTTTCTCCTTTACTGTAATCTCAAGTGACTTTATAGTAAAGGGGAACAAATAATTTATTTCAGCTCACAAATTGTGCATACTATCGCAATGGCTGCCATGGCCTATCTAGAAAGTCTTGTAGAAACTTTTACTCAACAAAAAATAGCAAAAACTTAAAAATCTAGCCTTAGCAGGCATGTTTGCTGCTTGCATGGCTATGAAGGCTAAAATACAGAAATTGGAAGATATAGTCTATGATAAAAATATTACAATTTCTGAGAGGGAAAAGGAGAATACAGCTTTACAAAGCCAAGTACAAACCTTAACTACCCTTAATCAAATAGTTAATGCCTCACAGGAGGAAGATTGTAAAAATTACAAATTGGCCCAAAAAGACGTGGTACAATATAAAAGCATGCTAACTAAAGCTGAGACTGAACTGGACCATATAACAAGTGCATACAAAGTGCTATGTCGCACACAGGGCACGCAAACAGAGCCACAGTTGCTACAAACAATTTCAATCCTTAAAAGGACAGGCTGTGGCTAGCATATGCGAACATAGTAATGCTATGGCACCTACTTGTGCCTATGAAATTGGGGCTACTGAGAAATATGAAGAGTATTGGGGAGAGGAAGATATGGATCCTAATTCTACTTTTCCGGTGGCAATGGGAGAAATCGCAAAGCCACAGGAAAATCGAGAATGCACCATGGTCATAGACCCACCAGACAATGGGGACCAGCTATCCACAAATGAGGAGCATGCCAAGTTCCCCATTATGGGTAGGACCCAGATCTCCTCCTCTACTGAAGGAAATCAAAAAATTTTGGGGTTTGATAATGAAGGAAATTAGGTGATTTCCAATGTATATCCAATTCAACCGGTAAAAATCCTTATGAGTGTGGCTGATTTCATTGACAAAATTTAATCTAGTGAACACATGACTTCATATGCAACCATGACAGATATTTTAACTGATTTTTCTTCCCCAAAGAATCTTTTTCAGTACATAGACAGACAATTTACTTAAAGCCACATGCGACAAAGAAAAGCATTTGCGGCAATTGGAGGAACTCCTACGGATCCTAGGAAAAACGTAACTGAAGTGTAATCCCATTAAGGCACAATAGTTGCAGGAATTTGTGTCTTCTCTTGGGATTACAGTGACAGCAAACGGTAGTAAGATAGTAACTGAGAAGGTAGAAACCAGTCTACAATTACCTCTGTCAGTAAGTATGCCTACTCTCAGATCTTTCCTAGGATTGGTAAATTATTTGCGGCCTTTCATCCCTGATTGTGCCCAAAAGTCCGCACCACCGTATGATTGGTGGAAAAAGGATACCCGATGGCACTGGACTGAGCAACACACCAATCCAGTGCAGGAGCTTAAAGAAGCTTTAGCGCAAGCGCCAGCATTAACCAACCCAGAGTACCAACTGCCCTTTCACATTGAGACTGCCCAATCAGAGACAGCCATTTCAGCTGTTCTGTCACAGGAAATCCATTGGGCTCTGTTGCTCCAAGAGCGAGACATTAAAGTCAAACATAAAAATAATCCTTCCACTAGGGCCCATGGCCTCCTTTACCAAGGAGTACCACATGAATGTGATATCATACCACAATCAGTTGTGCAACAATTCTTTAGACCTTTGTCAGCAAAGGAAAATGTCCCTGAAAAATGCAGTCCAAATTTTCACAGATGGATCATGTTTTTACGTGGAGGGTTCCCCACATGCAGGATTTGGAATATACCTTAACAATCCACATGCAAAGACCCAAACATCAATCTTTCGGTCATTGCAAGTCAAATCAGCACAATTTGCTGAGCTGGCTGCAATTGCTCATGCCCTAGAACTGATGAAAAGGGACCAAGAAATCGTTTTATACTCAGATTCTGCGTGGGTCTGTAATACTATTACAGAAATTCTGCCCTTCTGGCACACCCACCAGTACATGTCCTCAGATGGGTCTCCATTTAAACATGCATCCCTGTTGAAATTTATTGTAACATTGGTGCAAAAGTTGCCAGTCAAACCATGGGGGTGCAAAGTAAAATGTCATTTAGGCACTGCCCCATACTGGGAACAAAATGAGGTAGCGGATTGTTTGGCCAAACAAGGAGCACAAGGGGGGAGATCTGGGAAATTCCTTTGAATTTACTGGACTCAGTCTTGTGCCCCATCGTTTGTGCCTCACAAAATCCTGCAACTATAATGTTCTGCTTTCTTCCCTTTTAGAGCCATGAAGTCGATGTGGATTGTGATCCTGCTCCATCTGATCGGACATACCAAGGGAGAGGAGACTGGAACACTCATCAGCGTGATCGTTGACCAGAATCCGGTCTACTACCTAGAGGGGAAATCCATCTTATTGCATGTGTCCCCAAAGACTAACACCCCTGCTCCTACAACTTTGCCCAAAAATACAGTTGCAATCCCCTATTAGGAACCATCATCCTTGGAATGTCCATCACTACAAGAGGGACCACCTAGCAGCCTAATGGCAACCTCAATCCCTGGAATATTGTTTATTAACGTTAAGTTCAGTCATGTGCCTTTGGGACTTAATTTGTCACAGTGGAACATGGCCGAATTCGGCTCATGTGCCTGGACAAATGTGTCGGTTTTACTCTTCCTTGCTGGTAGATTTGATTGCCTCCCATGCAAGCTGAACTCAGGATCCATTTACAGAACCAAACCTCCCTCCCCACAGGGGCATTTTCAGATCCAGAAAGTTAAAGGGTTTGGACAGCATTTTTGGATCTGGCATGTCAATTTGGAACAGAACCGATTTGTCAGCGATTCGCAGGCATATCGGAAATTTTGAACAGAAAGAGGGTCGGCAAGTGCTGAAACCAGTTCTGCAGGGTGTTGAGGGCTTGCAGAGGAAAAAAGGTTTACGGTTTATAACATGAAGCTAGAGAGTATGGTATGGGCAAAGAGGTAAAATGCACTGTGTATGGAAATTAAAAGATACAGACCTTACCCAGTGGTATTGTACTCACACTAATACTAGTGGTGGAATGAATGTACATTCTGGAGACAAGTACAAACCTGTGCCAGTTTCCACAATCCGAAATATAGGGATAGTGACACCACACCCAAATAGAGGGCCATTTGCTTGCAAGAAGAGCCAGTCACTGTGCACCTACCGTGACCTAGGGTACGTGTCCTTCACAATGTCACTGCCCGTGTTCCATCCACAAGATGACTACTTTAACACGATGGCGTCCATACACTCCCTCGGATACTTCGAAAATGACGTGTACAAGGAAAGGTTGCAGCTCCCCAAAATGCTCATTCAAGTTCAAGGGCGATGGAAAGCACCGCACACTGCCTGCTGCACTGTCAAAGACAATAGATACTTATGCCGTTGTGATATGTTCAAAATTGACACTTCAGTCTTTGGTCTAAGCAATGACCCGGATCCCACAGCCAAAGTAGAAAGGGACCCCCAACTGGAAAGTCCACGCCAACCACCTCAAGAAACCAGTCCAAGTGAGATGGAAGCTAAACTGCCCAGTGAAGTTGTCAAAATGGAGAACACCAAGCACAAGGGTCACCTACCACATGGATGGACTGTACTGTGTCGTTACCAATCACCAGACATTTCTCTAAGGGGGTCAGTCATGTCCAATACCCTATCCAAATTTTTGCTTCATTCCACATGAGTACACTACTATTGGGGAAACTGTAGTAAACCCCATACCAGTGTTAACAGAAGACTATATCATTGAGAGTACCCCTGATGTCCCAGATCCTATCACATACATACCCCATTTTGATGTAAAAATTGATACTCTGTCAGTAAACCTTCACAATCTGCTTGCAAGGAAGGTTACCCATATAATTCATATTAGTAATGATATGGTGAAAACAGGGAAGAGGTTGAATGAACTTTTACATGATGGGGATTTCAGCTTAGTCACAACTAGGACCTGGGTGGAAATGGGAATAAAAGGTCTTCTCATATTGCAATGTGGGGTACTGATTTTCATGACGGGCATGGTGATATATCTTGGCCGACTTCTAAGATGGCAGAGGGAGAAACTTAACAATCTAATGGAAACTAGACATAAACAATTACTCACTTAAGTGTGGCCTCGTCTCATCTGTCTCAACTTGCCACAAGGGGTCATCTGTTGCCTTATGAGGAATGTTTATGAATAATTTTCATTGTAAATTAGGAATATCTGTTCATATATGTATATATAAGTTAGAATAAGAAATGTGTGTGTCTGTAAAGTGTTAACTTAGCTGACAAGCTGGGAGAGAGGTGAAATCTAATTACCAGTCCTCTGTTGAATATGCATGAAGGTGGGGTGACAAGGTGCTACGGAGTCGTATGGTCTGACGAGGTAATTTAGTATGCAAACAAGCCAGAAAGAGCTAACAGCTGAAACTTCTAATCTAGGCGACACCACCTTTATTCGCTAGATAAAGGCATGTGTATTCTCCCATGTCAACGAACCAATATCCATTTAAGGGGTAATTTTTCCTGGCTAAGTTCCATGCATAGCTAAGTGCCCCATTCAAGGGAAGTTAACGACCTCCGGTTTAATTAATTTATCTTCAAATCCAATTATCACTAAATTCCAGAAAAGAGTGGGCTAGTGTGGGAAATTGATATAACGGCAGGAGGGAGGAGAGAGATAACAGTAACCAATCGTAGCCGCCCTGTGTTAGTCAATGGGACAGGGCTCCATAAAAGGACCACCCCAATCAGTAGAGAGAGAGAGATGAGATGACCTGGGCCCAGGATTCATTATAGGTAATTATCAGACCATCTCCCAGCACTTACAGTATGCTTGCATTGTCATATGTTTGTCTGTCTATTTGTAATGTGATGTATATACTCTGTATTGTAACCTTATACTAATATGTACATACTTTGTGTTTGAAACTAATATTTACTCCCTTACCTAAAGACTGTAAATGTTTGCAGTGTATTAGATAGACTAATAACAATTCTTTAATAAATGCTTATTATATTGAAGCTTTCAATTCTTGTCCAAAGAACTCTTATTTAACCCATATCATATATCGTTGAGATATTGAATATTAAATATTAAATAGTGAGGCTATAAAAGCAACACCGCTATTACCCAACCTTATCTCCAATGATCAGGTCGGTTTTGTCCCTGGCAGGGAGGCTTGGGACAACACCATCAGAGCTTTAAATTTGCACAATGGCTCACGACCTCGAAAACTCAAGGCTTCTTTCTCTCCCTAGACGCTGAGAAGGCGTTCGACAGGGTGGCCTGGGATTACATGCATGAAGTGCTGAAGGCGATCGGCCTTTGCCCTTGCATGCTGGCCCATATTTCAGCCTTGTAATCCACTCCCACTGCGAGAGTTTGAACTAATGGTCACCTGTCGGACGCCTTCTCCATAGGTAATGGTACTCGTCAGGGCTGCCCATTATCCCCACTCATCTTTGTCCTTTCCTTAGAACCCTTCCTTAACCAACTGCGAAGTAACCCCGATATCAAGGGGGTATCAGTAAAGGATAGGGTATATAAAGTGGCTGCTTTCGCGGATTACATTCTTCTTTCCCTAACTTCCCCACGCATCTCTTTACCTAACTTGCTGAAAGATATAGAAAACTTTGGACTTCTCTCGCACTTTAAGATCAACTATACTAAGTCCCACGCCCTGAACGTATCCCTCCCGAAAAACGATGTGGACTGTTGTCAGAGCTCTTTTCCATTCCTGTGGAACAAGAAAGCTATTACTTAGCTTGGTATTCAAATTACTACACGACTGGCGGATATGTACAATGAGAATTTCCTAATAGCCTTAAAAAAAAGTCCAACATGACCTGAAAGAGTGGGGAAGTCTCAATGTTTCATGGTTTGGCCGGTCTGCCCTCCTGAAAATGATCATATTACCACGCCTGCTATACCTTATACAGTGCATTCCGATTGCCCTACCGTCCTCTTTCTTTGTAGCATTTAAAAAGGCATCCTCACTGTTTATATGGAAGGACTCACCTCCTCGCATTAAATACTCTCGGCTTACACACTTAAAGGTTAGGGGTGGGATTGGTCTACCGGATCTCTACAAATACTATTTAGCGTGCCATCTTATGCGACTTGTGGACTGGAACATTCATGAGGCTGGGAAAGTTTGGGTGACCTTAGAAAAATCATTCACACGACTTCCTCTTAGATCGTTACCCTGGATACTACCCCGACACTGGCAACCGGAGATTGTGACACACCCTCTTATTCACTCCTCTCTTGGGGCGAGCGACAAAAAACCCCACATTCTCTTCAGTCCCTGGACCATTGACTACACTGAGAGGAAACCCCAGTTTCCTGCCAGGAGTTTCAATGACTTTTCTACATCGGGAATGGCCACATGACGACGTTTTGGCACACCAGTTTTTCTCTGGTAGGTCCCATCGCACATATGAGGATTTGGTAGCTAAATCCCCCTGCAATTCCTTCCCGTTTTGGTCATATAGACAGATACGCCACTTTCTTTCTACGCAGGCGACGACAGAGACCTGGACAAGATGATTGATGCCCTTTGAGTCACTATGTACGCGATCGCCCCCACAGAGGCACCTGATCTCTTGTATATACAGTATACTCCTAGATGACCCCTCTGAGGCCCTGGACCCAGCACGTTCAGCCTGGGAGGCTGATCTGCAGATTTCCCTCACAGATGAGGAGTGGGCCCTTATTAATGAATATGCCCATAAGGGCTCCCTCAATGTTGCTATACAGGAAAATTGTTACAAAATTGAAATGAGTTGGTACAGAACCCCAACACGCTTACACAAATTTTCTCCTTCCATCCCAGATACGTCCTGGAGGTGTGGAAAAGCGAAAGGGTCCATGCTACACATCTGGTGGGACTGTGAGTCCCTCCAACCATTTTGGAAGGAGGTGCACAAGCTCATTACGCACATCACTACGTATGAGTTAGACTATTCTCCTGCGCAGTATCTCTTACACCATACTCGCCTAACTAAATCTGAATACTTTAAGTCCCTGGCCACGCACTTGGTAAGTGCAGCGAGACTTTGCATACCGGTACATTGGCGATCCACACACACTCCAACAATTAAGGAATGGTTCCTGAGGATCTCCAAAATAGAGGAAATGGAAGAGCTAGTCCACATTTCTCAAGAGCGTATCCAAAAATTCACGACCACATGGGCTTGTTGGACCCACTTTAAATCAACCCAGCGTTTTCACACCGGTAGTGCCTGAACCGAAAGGTACTACTCTCCTGATTATTGGTGGCGATGGTAAATAGACTTGTGTGGTGTGGCTAGACTGGAAAATGAACAATGGCCCTGTTATCTTTTAGGCCCCCTACCCCCTTACCACCCCCTCCCCCCATCCTCCACCCCCCACTTCCCTTTCGTTTATTTGTTTTGTCCCCCCCCCTTTTTTTATCTCCTCTCCTTTCTTCTCCTTCTTTCTCTCTCTTTTTCCCTTTCTTCTATTTTTCTCCCTACCTCCTTCGACTGACTTCCCTACTCTTCTTCCTCTTGTAAGAGCACTTTATTTTTGCAATGAGTATTTGCAGTTCAATTGCTACATTCCGCCAATCCCAGATTATGGGACTGGAATTTCTGCAGGATTCCTAACCGCGTGTTGCTTACGTTATATTCAGATATCTTTGTAATTTCATTTCAACATTTGCTGTTGTATTTACATTTTATGTATTACTCTACATAATCTCAATAAATCTCTTTATGGAAAAAAAAACAAAAAACAAAACAGGTGTGATTTGTCCAACCTGGTGCCTTCATGGTAGCATATGCATGGATTGTGTGCTGCCATGGATAGTCACCAGGAAATGAAAAATACAGAGCGGTAAGTATTCAATTTTCATTTTTACTGCAGTGGTTCTCAGCCTCAGTCCTCAAGTACCCCCAACAGGACATGTTTTGTGAATTTAGCTTATCGATAATTGCTGTCCAAAATACCAGACCATTGACTGTGATTTAAAGCACATGTGCAAGATTAAGGAAAACCTGCAAACATGGCCTGTTGGGGGTACTTGAGAAGCACTGATTTAGAGCACTGCACTTAAAAATAGCTCAAGGCAATACTATTCTAATTGTGGGCATTTTGAGGGAAACCAAGTAAGTGTTAGAACCCCTGCTTGTTTTCTTTTAGGTTGGGCTTTGTGTCCCTTTTAGTAAAATTGGCTTCACTTCCTGTCACACAGCTAAACAGGAAGTGAAGATAAAACCCTACCAATGTCTTTTCTTGGGGACACACAGATCAATCTAACTAGTGTCCCCATTAAGCAAATTGCACTCTAGAACTTTGTTGTGTACACCCCAAATCATTAGGTAGTTTGGGGTTTAGTAAAGGCAAATCCACTCTGCAGTACAAGTGTAGTTGCTGAAAATCTGAGGGGAAGCACTGGTGATTTTAACATCCAATCATGTAGAAGCAAAGATGGTGTTTTTTTTTTGTTTCCTTGCATGTCCCCCTCGGATATCCAGCAAGTGCACTTGTAGTGCAAAGTGGATTTGCCTTTAGTAAATAAACCCCAAAGTCCAAGATACCTAATAATTTGGGGTGTACCCAGCAAAATGTTGGAGTGCAATTGACATAATGGTGAAACTATTTAGATTGACCTGTGTGTCCCCAAGGAAAGACATTGGTAGGGATTTACCCTCACATCCTGTGTGGCTATGTGACAGGAAGTGAATTATTTGGAAGGATAAAGTAGCCAAATTTGGGAGTTGTCTTCACCCTATCAGGAGTGCAGACATCCCCAAAAACTGTCCAGACTTCTAATCCCTCTGCACTATATTCCCAAGCAAAAATAAGAAAGGATTTCATTTAGTTTAACTTTGCAAAGACACATTCCTATGTTCAATTGTGATGCATGTCAATGGCCCATTTAGACCCTCTTTAACCACTTGAGATCAGCGCTATAGCTGATTGATCGACAGCCACAGCACGGTCCTCAATTGCCGTGAGTCCATCAATAGACGTCCTCCCTTTCGCGCGTGGGCGCTGTGGTCACCGAGTCACTGAGACTCAGGTGATCACAGATCCGAGTAAGGGGCCGATCCCTGCCCCTTACCACGTGATCAGCTGTCAGCCAATGACAGCTGATCACGTGATGTAAACAAAAGCTTGGTAATGGTTTTTGTTTTCTCCTTGTGCTGACAGCGTGAGCATAAAAAAAGGCAATCACTGGCTTATGTGCAATTGACATCGGGCAATTCTGCGTCATCTGTGACAATCAGTGGCCCTTGCCAGTGCCACCTATCAATGCCCACCACTGGTGCCAATCAGTCCCACCTATCAGTGCCCATCACTGCCAACTATCATTGCCCATCACTGCCAACCATCATTGCCACCTAGCAGTGCCACGTCTCAGTGCCCACCAGTGCCAACTAGCAATGCCACCTCTTAGTGCCCACCCTTGCCGCCTTATCGGTGCTCATCAGTGCAGCTTATCGGTGCCCATCAGTGTAGCCCATCGTGCCCATCAGTGCAGTCTCATCAGTGTAAATCAATGAGGGAGACAAATTACCTTTTTTCGAAATTTTCTAACTAAATATTAAAATATCTTAATTTTTTTTTATTTGGTCTATTGTATTTATAGAAAAAAAAAACGCAGAGGTGATGAAATAGCACCAAAAGAAAGCTCTATTTGTGTGAAAAAAAAATGATTAAAATTACATTTTGGTTACAGTGTTGTATGACCGCGCAATTGTCATTCAAAGTGCATCAGCGCTGAAAGTTGAAAATTGGTCTGGGAAGGAAGGGGGTTTAAGTGCCCAGTAAGTAAGTGGTTAATATAAGGCTACATGCACACAGACGTTTTTCCAGCCGCTTGTTTGAGCATTTTTTACAGATTAAAAATGGCTCTCCATGTTAGCCTATGGCCTCATGCCCACCATGGCATTTTTGAGCTGTAAATGGCATAGCCGTTTTTAGGCACCATGTACATGGGACGCTGGTACAAAAGTCTTCTGAACCAAGGTTGAAACTGGCGTTTATAAACGCACGTTTTGCCACGTTTGCATGCCGCGTTTAGCCGCATTTTAGTCTATAAGCGTTTAGTTAGGAAACATCATAAGGACCCTCCCTAAAAAACAGTATTATTAACCATTTCAGCCAGTTTGTGAGACCAGAGTGAGTAGCAGCAGCTGAGAGAGCAGCAGTGTACTTGTATTTAGTGTGTCAGTTGCCACATCACTTGCCACAAGTTGTGGATTGTCCACTTGCCACGTCACCTGCCACAAGTTGTGGATTGTCCACAATGCAATGCAAGCAATTACAGTTTTTTTATATATATTTTTAATGTTTTTTCATCATTTGCTATCATTTTTAAGTTTTTCAATGTAAAAAAATAGGTCACCTTTAAAAACTCTTATAAACGAAAACGCGGCTAAATGCCGGTACCGCGTTTAGCCGCGTTTGGCATCTGAAACGTAGAAATCTTTGGTGTCTGAACACATTTTTTTGCTTTCTGAAAAACGAGGTTAAACGCAACTGGGCCAGTTCACACCTTGGAAACGCAGTCCGGATGCATTCCAGGTGCTTTTCTGCATGCGCTTTTTTGATGCAGTCCAGTGCTTTTTTTCCCCCTTTTTTCTTAGGCCTCATGCCCACGGACGTTTTAAAAAATGGGCTGTAAAGCTAGTACAGAAGCCAGGAAAAAAGCCGGCATTTTTCTTTCTCTATTCAAAATGAATAGTTCCCTATGGGAGCCCATTGATTTAAATAGAGGTCGCACCAGAAGTCGGATCAAGATGATCCGACTTGCAGGGCGACTCGTGTGAGGAGAACCTTAAAGGGGAACCCCGCGTAAATTTTTAAACAAATTTGTGTGAGGTTTCCCCCAGGACGATACCAGACCCTTTGGTCTGGTATGGATCTTGAGGGGGAGCCCCCACACCAAAAAAAAAAATGGCGTGGGGGTTCCCCCAGGATCCATACCAGACCCTTATCCGAGCACGCAGCCTGGCAGGTCAGGAAAGGGGGGCGAGCGAGCGCCCCCCTCCTAGACCATACCAAGCCACGTGCCCTCAACATGGGGGGGTTGGTGCTTTGCACCCCCCCAAACCACCCTGCCCCCATGTTGATGGGGACAAGGGCCTCTTCCCGACAACCCTGGCCATTGGTTGTCAGGGTCTGCGGGGGGGATTATCGGAATCCAGGAGCCCCCTTTAATAAGGGGGCCCCCAGATCCCGGCCCCCACCCTATGTTTATGAGTATGGGGTACATCGTACCCCTACCCATTCACCTGGGGGAAAAATTTTCAATAAAAAAACACTACACAGGTTTTTAAAGTAATTTATTAGGCAGCTCCGGGGGTCTTCTTCTGACTTCGGGGGTCTTCTTCAGACTTTCGGTGGTCTCTTCTTCTGCTCTCCGGTGTCGTCTCCGCGCTCTCTGGTTCTTCTCCCGCTCTCCGGTTCTTTCTGCCTTCTGCCGGGCGCCTTCGCTATCTTCTTCCAGCTTTTTTGCTAGCGGGGGCCCAGTCTTCATCCCTCTTCTCTCTGCCGCTATAATGCCGTGTGCGCGGAGCGCAACGACTTATATAGGCATGGGGTGTGGTCACCGGGTAATGCCACTCGGTGACCTCGCCCCCATATGACGTCACAGTCCCATCATTCCCCGGGACTGTCACGTCATACGGGGGCGGGGTCACCGGGTGGCATCACCCAGTGACCATGCCCCCATACCTATATAAGTCATTGCGCTCCACGCACACAGCATTATAGCGGCAGAGAGCGACGAGGCAACATCGGGCGGAGAGAAGAGGGAAGAAGACAACGATGAAGACCAGGCCCCCGCTAGCAAAAGAGCTGGAAGAAGATAGCGGAGGCGCCTGGCAGAAAGAACCGGAGAGCGTGGAGAAGAACCGGAGATCGGGAGAAGAACCAGAGAGCGCAGAGACGACACCGGATAGCAGAAGAAGAGACCCCCGAAGTCGGAAGAAGACCCCCGGAGATGTACCCCATACTTATTCACATAAAGTGGGGGGCCGGGATCTGGGGGCCCCCTTATTAAAGGGGCTCCCGGATTCCGATAAGCCCCCCACCCGTAGACCCCGAAACCAACGGCCAGGGTTGTCGGGAAGAGGCCCTTGTCCCCATCAACATGGGGGCAGGGTGCTTTGGGGTGGGGGGGCCGCAGGGCGCCCCCTGCCCCAAAGCACCCACCCCCCCATGTTGAGGGCATGCGGCCTGGTATGGTTCAGGAGGAAGGCCACTCGCTCGTCCCCACCCCCCTTTCCTGACCAGCCGGGCTGCATGCTCGGATAAGGGTCTGGTATGGATTTTGGGGGGACCACAACGCCGTTTTTTTGGCGTAGGGGGTTCCCCTTTAAATCCATACCAGACCGAAAGGCCTTGTATGCTCTTGGAGGGGAACCCATGCCATTTTTTCCCCCTCATGATTGACACCAAACACAGGGGACAGCGAGCGCGAGGTGTGCAGTACCCTGTCGCCGAGAACCAGCGCAATGGGATCGCATTGGAAACTGTCTCGCGGGCGGGTACTGGCAAAGAAGCCTGTCCTGGAGGCCACTTCAAGTCACCTCCAGGACACGACTTGAGCGCGTGGTTCATGCTCAAGTCGTGTCCAAGTTGCCTCGCAAAGTCGCGCTGCCCCTGTGTGAACCGGCACACGAGTCGCCCCGCAAGTCAGATCATCTTGATCTGACTTCTGGTGCGACCTCTATTCAAATCAATGGGCTCCCATAGGGAACAATTCATTTTGAATAGAGACAGAGAAACGCCGCTGATATTTTTATTTACTATCACATTGCGCCGCCGGTTCATGCGCCCAATTAATGATTTATCCGGCGCACCAATTAAGGTATGAACCGGCAGTGTTGTTAGTAAATCACCCCCAATATTTACACAGATTATTTCAATGCAGTCGTTTAACAGGTACACAGTGTAGCCAGCAAACTTGCCTTTTAGCGTGGATCAGTAGAGGGATTGCACGCATACGTTTCCACCAATTGTGGGAAATTAGCTCTAGGTGAACAGTTTTCAGGCAGGTAATCCAGCTGTATGCAAGGTAAAGGGCTTCCTGTCCATGTTTATTTGGTCAGCAAATAAAGAAAAACAGAAAGGCTTCCCTCGCAGGGGTAGAAAATAGTCCCGAAACAAAAGTCCATTAAACAAATATAAGCCTCCTGGATAACAGACATACTTTACTGGGTCTGTTTTAATCCTGCAGGCATGCTCCATTACAGCCTGCATCTCCTTTCTCAGCACCACCACTGATTACACTCAGGTAAGTCAAAATTATACACCAGGTGGGGGAGCTAGGTATGACCAGTGCTTAACCCCTTGCCACCTACAGACCTTTCACTGTCACTCAATTATCTTAAGAACCTCAAGATTCTGCATGGCAGATACACCCTATCACTGATGGGGTCTGTCACACTGGGTATAAATTATCAGTTAGATATTTAGAAAGGTCTCTCTGAATTTGGACACCTACAGTAGATACTTAAATTGAGAAACTTATGCAAAAGGCACTGGAAGAGTTGGAGAGGGTGCTGTAGGGGGTCAGAGGAAACAATACTGATTTATCCCAAATTTATTTTAATAACCGAATGGGCACAAAAGATATTTATTATATCTAAAGCAGCAGCCAATGACTGTTGGGCATCACTCAAATAGAGAAGAGTGTCATCGGCATAGCGAGATATCTTTTCCATCAATGGTTCAACTGATATGCTTGGAACATCAGGGGATGCTTTAAAAAGTATCGCCAAAGGCTCAAGTGCAAGGGCAAATAGACCCGAGAGAGGAGGCACCCCTGTCTAGTACCTAGTGGGAATGGCTCAAATAGGATATTATTCATCCTTTGTCTAGCTGTGGGGGCCGGGTACAGTTGTTGGACTCAGGAGATGAAGTTTGGACCGAAACAAAATTTGTGTAGCACCAGCCATAAGAAATCCCACTCCATTGAATCAAAAGCCTTTTCGGCATCTAGGAAGGCCACCACTCCTGGGGCACTAGAGCTCCCGGCATATGTAATAATGATAAACAACCTTCTGAGATAAATATCAGTCCCCTTCCCTGACATGAAGTCAGTTTAATCACCACAAATCAAAGAAAGTATAACTTTATGCAGATAGTATTTTAGTGAAGGTTTTTGCGTCAAAGGTTAGGAGAAAGATGAGCCTCTACAAAAATCAAAGCTCTGGGTCTTTACCAGGCTTCAGCACCACCACTATAACAGCTCACAACATAGACTCTGGAAGAGAGGCTGCGTTTAAAGAAGATATCAGGACTGCCTGGAGTTTCTCCGCAAAGGGGTCACTATATGTTTTAAAAAACTCATAAGGGAGATTCCAACGCCAGACATCAATAAAATTGAACATAGAGGCCCATTTGGACAAGGGAGAGTCCATGTTCAAATCCAGGGTAAACTTATCTAGATGGGGACATGAAGTCATATTAAAATCTCCTGCAATAATTATGTCATTAGTAAAGTATGTAGCTAGTAATTTAATCAATCTGGTGAGTATTGCGATGCTAGCAGGTGGTGGGATATACAAACCCACCACAATCATGGGAACATTAGCAATTACTGCATGAAGTAAAACAAATTTGCCCCCAGGGTCCAGATGTAGATCCAAATGCATAAAGGATAGGGACTTACAAAATAGTATGCTCACCCCACGGGCATAAGAGGAATATGTAGCATGATAGTAGTGGCCCACCCAGGACTTTTTAAGACTTAAAACCTTACTCCCGTGCAAGTGTTTCTCTTGTAGAATACAGACATCTGGCTGGTAGGTCTTCAAATATTTAAACACTAGGGAGCGCTTGATTTTTTAGCTTAAATCCTGGACATTCCAGGAAACAATATTTAAGGGGGCAATAAGAGAAGTATCACAAATAAAACCCTTTTGCAGGGAATGACATCCAGACCTTGAAGGACACAAGCATTTACCCTATACAGCAAAGGTGCACCCATGGCTAGGACAGTTAGTACAATACACAGATTCATAAGAACATTGCTTAGTAGACCGTAGTCCCCAAAAGAAAATGGAACAAAGAACAATAAAACAGAAACAAAAACCGGGGTCATGAACAGTGCACAACCTTCAACTCGTGAGAGTATAGTGCAAGTCAAAAGAGATTCGTTCCCATAGGGAGATGCTGTAAAAGAGGGGGATATAAACTTTCCAATCACCTGGCCGTAGCGGTGGACACCAACCTAACACACAGTAGAAACAATAATCTTAGCAAATAGTCAGCAGTAAGGACACCTATTTCCATGGTAGCTAACACAGAAGGGCGACTATTGGAGGATCAGGAATGCATCTTAGCCAGACACATATCAGCAGGCACTTGGACGAATAGGCAGTCCAGACCAGGGCCCTGGCCAAAGCATATATATTTCCACTGTCTCCAAGGCACAGATTTCACTGCAGGTTCACTGCAGGTTCCAGAGTGCCTATGCAGGTAATTTAGTTAAGTGTTATAACAAAAAGGTTATAGCCAAGGAGTCATGGAAGGCACATAGTGAGGCACAGAAAGTATAGCTTGCCATCTAAGGTACCCTCCTCTTCTGGAAATGGCAGTAGTATAGAGCAGATGAGGCCTGCCATCAAAGGCCAAAATACACAGCAGAAAGTAACCATAGCTTCTCCACAGGCCAAAACGTAAAAAGAAGAACTCACAATCTTGACAAGGTGTTGATCCACTGTAAGGCCCCATACACAATATTAGATTTTCTGCAGATTTTGGTGTCCAAATTTACCAAAACCATGTAGTGCAAGGGCTTGACTGCATACAAATTGAAACTCCTAAGGTTTTACCTCATATTATATGGTTTTGGTAAATCTGAAGGAAAAAAATCTACAGAAAATTGTATAGTGTGTATCCAGCTTTAGGCATCATCTGTTACAGTGAAGAAGTGTACCCACAAACGGCCTGGGAATAGCATGTTATATTTCAGGCCTCTGTGGCGGTAGGCTTGTTTCCCCACATCAAAGGACTTGCGTTGTTTCTGCGTGTCAACGGAGAAGTCTGTGAATATCATAAGGTTAGCCACATCAAAGTGAATAGTATCCAGCTTGCGGACTTCCCAAAGGATAAGATCTCTATCTGTCTTGAAAATTCAATAGGCAAAAAATAAAAGTATGGGCTGGCCTCCCAGGGGGGGTTTCTGGAAGGTGGCATTTGGTATGCACCACAAAGAAAGGGGAGAAGACAGCCTGTGGGAACAGAGATCTCAGTAGACGCTTGGTAAATGCCGCTGGGTCATTACCTTCCGCACCCTCTGGTAACCCCAGGATGCGGAGGTTATTCCACCTGTTATGGTTCTCTGCATCCTCAGCCCTGGATTCAAGGGCTTTTACCTTAGTCTGAAGCGTCTGCAGGCTGGCCGAGTGGTCGCGGATCACGTCCTCAGAATCCGGCGGTTTTAACTGGAGCTGTACTGTGTCGCAGAGGCTCGGATTGATGCCCCCCCCTCTGGTCATCATCCTGCCCACGGGTGTCTTAGCAGAGTATCCTGACAGTAGGTGGAACAGGATAGGATTGACAGGATGAAACCTCCCCCACAGCAGCATAGCTCCTTAGTTAGGCATCCGTCTCGGTCACCATCTTGGAAACGCCCCTGACAAGTTCTCTTTAATGAGACATGCAGGGTTTAATATACCCTGTAGGTCTCTTCTGGACTCCACTGAATGTTTTGCAATGCAGATCGCATTGCAAATCATTGCTTCCTGGCTATGCTAGCTGGGGACACTGAGCGGCTGACCCGGTAGTGATGTCATAGCTGTCACTTTCCAGGTCCCAGCAAGAATGGAAGGATAGTGGATGTGTGTCCACTCTTCTCCTTCCCCCCTAGCTGCCGGCACCCGCCATGTTGGTCCCAGGCCCGCAGATGGGAAAGCGAAGCCCAAAAAACATGTGTCTGTGGAACTAAGGGGCCAAGCCCAACCCCTGAAAAACGACCTCACACCATAATCCCCTTTCCATCAAATAATTTGGACCAGTGCACAAAGCAAGGTCTATAAAGACATGGATGAGCGAGTTTGGGGTGGAGGAACTTGACTGCCCTGCACAGAGTCCTGACCTCAACCCAATAGAACACCTTTGGGATGAATTAAAGAGGAGACTGCGAGCCAGGCCTTCTCATCCAACATCAGTGCCTGACCTCACAAATGCGCTTCTGGAAGAATGGTCAAACATTACCATAGACACACTCCTAAACCTTGTGGATAGGCTTCCCAGAAGACTTGAATCTGTTATAGCTACAAAGGGTGGGCCTACTTAATATTGAACCCTACGGACTAAGACTGGGATGCCATTAACCACTTCCCGCCCAGTCAATAGCGAATTGACGTCCGGGAAGTGGTTGCAATATCGATACTGGACGTCATATGACGTCCTGCAGGATATTGCCTTGCGCGCGCCTGCGGGGGCGCGCAGCGCGGTGATCGAGGACGGCATGTGTCCCTCGGACACAGCGCTTCCCCGATCACGGTAAACAGCCAATTTCATTGGCTGTTTACCATGTGATCGGCTGTGTCAAAGTCACAGCCGATCACCTGTCAAAACAAACACGGCGGCGCGCTCCGTGCGCGCCGCCACAGGCTTGCAGAGCGGGGATCGGGGAAGGCGAGTGTCCCTTGGACACAGCGCGTCCCCGATCAGAGTAAACAGCCAATGAATTGGCTGTTTACCACGTGACCGGCTGTGTCCAATCACAGCCGGTCACAAATGTAAACAAACTCCACAGGAGTTACTACCTGATCCCTGCTCTCTCCTCACACACCGATCTGTGAGGAGAGAGAAGAGATCAGTAAGTTAGCTCAGTGTAGTTTGTCTACATAAATTTACAGTGCACAACACGCCCCCCCCATAAAGAGGACCTGTCACACAGCCCAGCACATCAATCAGCCCAGCCAATCAGCCCATCTGTCAATCAGCCCATCTGTCAATCAGCCCATCTGTCAATCAATCAGCCCATCTGTCAATCAATCAGCCCATCTGTCAATCAATCAGCCCATCTGTCAATCAATCACCCCACCTGTCAATCAATCAACCCATCTGTCAATCAATCAATCAGCCCATCTGTCAATCATCTGTCACAGGCCCACCTCCATCGGTACCGCCATTGGCACCGCCACACAGGCTACCAGTACCGCCATCGGTACCAGTACCACCACCAGTACCGCCACCAGGCCCAGCATCTATACTGCCACACAGGCCCGCTACCAGTATCACCACTAGTGCCGCCATCGGTACCACCACCAGTACCACCACCCGTACCACCGTCGGTAGTGCCACCACCACCTGTACCACCACCTGTACCGCCATCGGTACCATCACCACCCGTACCACCACCACCTGTACCGCCATCGGTACCACCACCACCTGTACCGCCATCGGTACCACCACCACCCATACCGCCATCGCTACCACCACCACCCGTACCGCCACCTGTACCGCCATCGGTACCGCCGCCACCACCACCACCCGTACCGCCATCGGTACCACCACCACCTGTACCGCCATTGGTACCACCACCACCCATACCGCCATCGGTACCACCACACAGGCCCACCACTAATACCTCCATCGGTACTACCACACAGACCGCCACCACTACCACCAGCAGTACCATTACACAGGCCCACCAATAAGCACTGCCATAATGTCCCAAAGGGTTTACACACCTGAGGAGGCATATGCCATTCTTGCCATGTCGGATGATGAGAGCAGCGGGGAGCTCCCATTATCCGATTCTGGTTCGGAATACGAGCCAGTGGAGGATAGTGGCTCAGAGTCCGAGTCCCCGGAGGAAACCGTCCCTCCCAAAAGAATGCGATCGGCACCAAGATCAGCACCAAGATCAGCACCAAGATCAGGAGAACTGCCCACCACCAGCAGCGCCATACCCCAGGAAGAGGAGCCCAGTACAAGCAATGGAAATGCACGCCCAACCCGAAGAATCCAGCCCCAATCCTACCTTCCCGATGCCCTGGCAAACCCCTTATGGTTGCCTGCCAACTCAGGATCCGCTATCATCCCCCCTTTCACCGCACAGCCAGGTGTGCAGCCCGACACTACAAATTTTTCTAAATTTGATTATTTTTGTTTATTTTTCCCACAAGATTTGCTGCAGAATATAGTGGATCAAACGAATCTGTATGCATCCCAATTTATTGCTGCCAACCCCGATTCTTCCTACGCCCGCATGTTCCAGTGGCGGCGTCTAACATTGGAGGAATTTAAATTATTTTTGGGCCTTATGTTCAATATGGGGCTTACAAAAAAGAACGAAGTCCATTCATATTGGTCCAAACGCCCCATCCAACACATGCCCATATATTCCGCTGTCATGTCCAGGAAAAGATACGACATGATTATGTGCTTTCTCCACTTCAATGACAATTCACAGTGCCCTCCCCGAGATCATCCCAACTACGACAAATTGTACAAGATACGCCCCCTAATCAATGCCTTTTCCCAGCGATTTGAAGAAGTTTTCATCCCAGACCAAAAAATTTGTGTGGACGAGTCCCTCGTACATTTCACCGGCCGACTGCAGTTCAAGCAGTACATATCAAGCAAGAGAGCCAGGTATGGGTTAAAATTAAATAAATTATGTGATCGAGCCACTGGATACGTCTGCAAATTCAGGATCTACGAAGGCAAAGACTCCCAGCTCCAGCCCCGTGATTGCCCCACATATATTGAAACCAGTGGGAAAATTGTCTGGGATTTGGCATACCCCCTGTTCGGAAAAGGTTACCATTTATATGTTGATAATTATTATACCAGCCTGCCCCTTTTTCGCCACCTTTACAGTAAACAAACCCCGGCCTGCGGTACCTTCAAAAAAAACCGGAAGGGATTCCCACAAAATTTATTGACAAAAAAATTGCGACCTGGAGAATTGGCATCCATGAGGAACGAGGAGGTGTTGGCCATGAAGTGGAGGGACAAGAAAGATGTCCACATCCTCTCTACGATCCACAATGACACCATGGTGGAGATCCCAAGAAGACGCGGCTCCATTGTAAAGCCTGAATGTGTCCACGACTACAATTTGTACATGGGGGGGGTGGATTTAAACGACCAGATGCTACAGCCCTACTTATCAACCAGAAAGTCCCATTATTGGCACAAAAAAGTTGCGTTTCACCTGTTTCACATGGCCCTTTTTAATTTGTTTGTCTGCTACCAAAAAGCAACTCAAAATCACCGACTCCACTACCTCCAATATATCGAAGATATCATCGATGCCCTCATTTACCAACAAGATCCCGCCCCAGGAAGCATTCGCTCTGATAGTGTGAGTTGGCTTCACGAGCGACACTATCCCTTTAGCATCCCCCCCACAGAATCTGGAAGAAGACGCCAAAAGAAATGCCGTGTATGCAGCAGAGGAGGAGTAAGAAGAGACACCAGCTATTATTGTCCCGATTGTCCCTCCCAACCTGGCCTGTGCATCGGAAATTGCTTCAAAAATTATCATACATCCATTAGTTCCCCTTATTATTAACAGACTGCCACTTCCCTATTTGCCTGCTACCATGTTACTAACTACCTTCCATGTTAATTAACTGACCCTGGCCTGTTTACCAACGATGCCTCTGCCTGCCGATTTAAACCACGTTTCTGACTTCCACGTGTACCGACCTTGGCCTGTTAATCGACCATGTTTTTGCCTGCCACTTGGACTGATCTTTTGGCCATCTACTTTTAGTACACAGGGGTCTCACATATGTGAGGGGCTTCAGAATAGCGTTCTGAGTAGAGAAAACCAGTTTTTCGTTTTCTGTGCTCCAAGAACAGGGTCTGGTTGCCCGGAGGCTTCAAAGCGATTTGGGTGGGAGAAGCCTCTACCCCTGTCCCCCTGGCCCTAAGCTTGATGGTCCTTCCTGCTGCCTGGACCAATAATTTGGCTGTGCTGACCATATTACTGCCTGTAATAACCCATGACATTATGGACCATGTTTCTTCCTGCTGCTTGGACCAATACTTTGGCTGTGTTGACCATATATCTGCCTGCTGCCTCTACTGACTTTGGACAGCATTTCTGCCGGGACACCTCTGCCTGCTACCTGGACCTGTGCTTTGGCTGTGCTCTGGCTGTGCTGACAGTATCTCTGCCTGTGCGAACTATGGACAGTATTCCTGCCTGCTGCCTGGATGATTGCTTTTGCTGTCGCTGACCTCATCCCTGCCTGCTGCCTGGACCGATGCTCTCCTCTGTGGACCACTGCACTTCTAAAACCACAGGTAATCTTTTGTTATTTGGTATGTACCTGCTATGTGTTAGATATATGAAGGGCCTTCAAAAATGTGATCGGTAGTCAGAAAATGATATGTGCAATTAATGCTGCTAGAATGCCTGGAGGTGCTACTTGGATGTTGGGCCTCTGTATGTGGCCAGGCTGTGTAAAAGTCTCAAACATGTGGTATCGCCATACTCAGGAGGAGTAGCAGAATGCATTTTGGGGTGTAATTTTTGCTATGTACATATTATGTGTTAGAAATATCTTATAAATTGACAACTTTGTGTAAAAAAAATGCATTTTAATTTTTTCTCCACATTTTCCAAAACCTTCTGGAAAAAAATGAACCATTCAAAAGACTCATAATGCCTCATAGATTATACGTTGGGGTGTGTGCTTTCAAAAATGGGGTCATTTTGTGGAAAATTCTATTGTCCTGGTGCTCCAGGGCCTTCAAAATTGTAATAGGTGGTTGAGAAAGGATATGTGCGATTTATGCTTGTAGAACGCCTGAAAGTGCTACTTCAATGTTGGGCCTCTGTATATGGCCAGGCTGTGTAAAAGTCTCACACATGTGGTATCGCTATACTCAGGAGGAGTAGCAGAATGCATTTTGGGGTGTTATTTTTGCTATGTATATGCTATGCGTTAGAAATATCTTATAAATGGACAACTTTGTGTAAAAAAAATGCATTTTCATTTTTTCTCCACATTTTCCAAAACCTTCTGGAAAAAAATGAACCGTTCAAAAGACTCATAATGCTTCATAGATTATACGTTGGGGTGTGTGCTTTCCAAAATGGGGTCATTTTGTGGAAAATTCTATTGTCCTGGTGCTCCAGGGCCTTCAAAATTGTAATAGGTGGTTGAGAAAGGATATGTGCGATTTATGCTTGTAGAACGCCTGAAAGTGCTACTTCAATGTTGGGCCTCTGTATATGGCCAGGCTGTGTAAAAGTCTCACACATGTGGTATTGCTATACTCAGGAGGAGTAGCAGAATGCATTTTGGGGTGTTATTTTTGCTATG
This sequence comes from Rana muscosa, assembly GCA_029206835.1. Lineage (NCBI taxonomy): Eukaryota > Metazoa > Chordata > Amphibia > Anura > Ranidae > Rana > Rana muscosa. The sequence continues at coordinate 263,734,055 of CM055127.1, read as the reverse complement.
TATATGCTATGCGTTAGAAATATCTTATAAATGGACAACTTTGTGTAAAAAAAATGCATTTTCATTTTTTCTCCACATTTTCCAAAACCTTCTGGAAAAAAATGAACCGTTCAAAAGACTCATAATGCTTCATAGATTATACGTTGGGGTGTGTGCTTTCCAAAATGGGGTCATTTTGTGGAAAATTCCATTGTCCTGGTGCTCCAGGGCCTTCAAAAGTGTAATAGGTGGTTGAGAAAGGATATGTGCGATTTATGCTTGTAGAACGCCTGAAAGTGCTACTTCAATGTTGGGCCTCTGTATGTGGCCAGGCTGTGTAAAAGTCTCACACATGTGGTATCGCTACACTCAGGAGGAGTAGCAGAATGTATTTTGGGGTGTAGTTGCAATTATGCATATGCTGTGTGAGAGAAAAAAAATGTTAATATGACCAGTTTGTGTAAAAAAAAAAAAAAAAAAAATAATTTTCCCAAGAATTGTGGGAAAAAAATACAACTTCAAAAAACTCACCACGCCTCTTAGTAAATACCTTGGACTGTCTACTTTCCAAAAAGGGGTAATTTTGGGGTATTTGTACTTTCCTCGCTTGTTAGTGTCTCAAGAAATGAGATATCCCTTCAGTACATCAGGCGTGATCAGATGTGATAAATTTTCAGTGATTGCCACCATAGTTTGTAGACTCTATAACTTTCACAAAGACCAAATAATATACACTAATTTGGGTTCATTTTACCAAAGATATGTAGCAGTATACATTTTGGCACAAATTTATGAAGAAAAATTACTTATTTGCAAAATTTTACAATAGAAACTAAAAAAAAGTGTTTTTTTTTTTTAAAAATTGCTGTTTTTTTGCTTATATCGCAAAAAATAAAAAACCCAGTGGCGATTAAATACCACCAAAAGAAAGCTCTATTTGTGAGAAGAAAATGATAAAAATTTTGTTTGGATACAGTGTAGCATGACTAAGTAATTGTCATTCAAAGTGTGAGAGTACTGAAAGCTGAAAATTGGTCTGGGCGGGAAGGTGCATAAGTGCATGGTATTGAAGTGGTTAAACTTCATGTGCTTGTAAAGGCAGGTGTCACAATACTTTTGACAATATAGTGTATCTCTTCAATTCCTGTCCCATAGCCAAAACAAAGTGAGAAAAAAATCCCTCTAGCATGTAATACTTTTTTTTCTTCAATAAACTTTGATGATAAAAAAAAAAAAAAAAAAAATCCCTCTAAGGTGATTAGTGATTGTCACCAGGATCGCTAGTACTAGTATACCCATTGTAAGATATCCCCACTATTCTTGTTCTGAGGATAACCCAAAATTTGGTATTTTTTTTTTACTTTCACTTCTGATGATAATGGTAAACATGACAAATAGAGAGGGTGAATCTCCTTAATAGAGACATGGACAGCAATTAAAACCCTGACAGGTGTTCTAATCCCTCTCTACTCAATCCAAAAAAATAAAAATAAATGTTTTGCCTTTATTTATACTTTAGCTCCCCTAAATATTCATACATCATTACAACGGATATAATGGGATCAAATTAGCAACCTTGATTTTTCTTTTATGCGGCTATAAAGAACAATATGTATTTAAAACAAATACATGCATATTTAATTTGATTAAATTATTTTAAATGATTTCCTACTATACATATGTGTATGATCAAGTGTACTTTACATGGATTTCTCAAATTTGTGTGACTCCGTAAATGAAATAAAAATTTTCAGACAAAATATGAATAAAAATAAATGATCTGGAAAATGCTCCAGATTTGTGATGTCTTACTGCTTATCTTTTCTGCCATTTAGCACACCTCACATTTTCTAATGCTAATTTGATTGCATCTTCTTCATACTAATTTGATGTGAGTAACTTTTTGCTGTGTTACATTTGTATGTAAACAAAGTTTTCATATTTGGGACAACTTCAAAGAACAATTATTCTGTCAATTTAACAAGACTCAGAATTTATTCAAGAAAAAAAAAAGGTTTTGAAAAAAGAATATTCCACTGCTATGGCAATAATGTTCAAGCTAGAAGTGCCTGATCTTAGAATTTTGGAGCCTTAGGCCCCATGCACACGAGACGCTGTTATTTGCTGTTGAACGCGCGTTCAGAGGCAGTTGGATGCTTTTTTCAACTGCTCCTGAACCCATTCAATGTTATCCTATGTGTCCATGCACACACTCTCGTTTTTTGGCGTTTACAAGCAGTTGCATTTAACCTCGTTTTTCCAGAAGCAAAAAAATGGGTTCAGACGCAAAAGTTTTCACGTTTCAGACGCTAAACGCTGCTAAACGCGGCTAAACGCGGCTAAACGCGGTACCGGCGTTTTGCCGCGTTTGCGTTTATAAGCGTTTTTAAAGGGGACCTATTTTTTAACATTAGAAATCTCAAAAATGATGGCAAATGATGAAAAACTATTAAAAAATATAAAAGAAAACTGTAATTGCTTGCATCGCATTGTGGACAATCCACAACTTGTGGCAGGTAAAGTGGCAAGTGGACAATCAACAACTTGTGTCAGGTGATGTGGCCAGGTGACGTGGCCAGGTGACGTGGCAAGTGGACAATCCACAGCTTGTGGCAGGTGACGTGGCCAGGTGACGTGGCAGGTAACGTGGCCAGGTGACGTGGCCAGGTGACGTGGCAAGTGGACAATCCACAACTTGTGGCAGGTGACGTGGCAGGTGACGTGGCAAGTGGACAATTCACAACTTGTGGCAGGTGATGTGGCACGTGATGTGGCCAGGTGACGTGGAAAGTGGACAATCCACAACTTGTGGCAGGTGACGTGGCTAGATGACGTGGCAGGTAATGTGGGCAGGTAACATGGCTAGGTGACGTGGCCAGGTGACGTGGCAAGTGGACAATCCACAACTTGTGGCAGGTGACGTGGCCAGGTGACGTGGCAAGTGGACAATCCACAACTTGTGGCAGGTGACGTGGCCAGGTGACGTGGCAGGTGACGTGGCAAGTGGACAATCCACAACTTGTGGCAGATGATGTGGCAAGTGATACGCTAAATACAAGTACACTGCTGCTCTCTCAGCTGCTGCTACTCACTCTGGTCTCACAAACTGGCTGAAATGGTTAAAATTTACTGTTTTTTGAACTTAGGGAGGGTCTATGATGAAACGCTTATAAACGCAAACGCGGTTAAACGCCGCTGAACGCGGCCGCAAACGCGGCAAAACGCGCGTTTATAAACGCCGGTTTCAGCGTTTAAAAACGTGTGTTCAGCAGAGTTTGCACCTGCGTCTCGTGTGCATGGGGCCTTACTTTGAAGTTCTGTGAGAAAACAGCCTTTGTAAATAGCTTTGTTATAAAAGTAAGGCTGTAAAACTCAAAATGCTCTTTAGAGGCAGCTTTTATTTAAAGCATTTTGTCTGAATTATTTGCTTTAAACACACACATGCATAGTTTGAATCAGCATGACTGTCGGACTTACAATTATAATATTTTAAATCTGAATCCCTATGAAACCAGTGGAGTGTAAAGCTCATAAAGTACATTAATGTTGTTCAATGGATTTTCAAATAGAAGGAAACAAAGAATCTACAATGTGAAACACAAAGCCACAATAGTTAAGACTCAGTAGGAATCTTGTTGCTACAGGATTTGAAGTGGTGAGGAAAATAAAGAATACAGACATTTACGTCAACTGCTTTCATGACAAAAAAAATCGAATAAAAATAAATAAATAGTAAGTACGTTTTTTTTTACCAACAGATTCTGGAGGAGCTGGTGCTATCACTTAGGTACAATTAAAATGTGGATACTGCTACATTCCTTTGTTTTTTAATGTTTCAACCCCATTATATATCAATTCCTCCACTAAAACAAAAAAAAAATATGGGGTCTAATACATCCATAGGAATATTATTTAATAATCATTAAAGCTAACAAATTCCATACAAAATATTCCCAATAATCCAATATCCTAATAAACATAGACAGTGCTGTCATAAACAACCTCCCACTCTTGTATATCAGTGCTACCTCTCTAGCAATGTAATCGTCCCATAGGTTGCTTCATAAAACCCAACCGAGTAGTGATGCTATAGTTTCCTACAAAATCAGAGTTTTATATTAAATTTGTAATACTTCAATAATATATACAGTATAGTAGATATAGTATAGACCTCCAGACAACAGTTTCAATCCATGACTATGGATACACATCTCCATATTAAGTTATGGACTATTTCCTAACATACTTGATCACAGACAAGTCCCTTATAGCTAAGCTTTTGTACTGTATATTCAGTGTTACTTTAGATTTTTAATCAAGCCATGTCCAAAAACTCGATTTTTCGGTTCAGCAGAATATGTGATTATAGTATTAATGACAAATGAAAACTTCTAAAGGCTGCAAACACAAATAATGGCAATACCTTTTAGGGATGAGGTTCAGATTCAGGTTCTGACCTACCATAGATATAAGGCTATTCCTGTATGTTCGAGATTTATGGTCCAGTTGAATGGATGCAGGAATTCAGCGGGCCACATTTTTCTGTATCCATATTGCACTGCAAGGTCTTTTGAACATAGATCAGCTGGCTTAGAAGGAACAATATAGGGGGCTTATGTGCCAGTCTCCTCACTATAAAAGGGTGAGGGGGTTTGGGGATCACAGAGCAGCCATAGTGCATGGTGCCATTGTATCGTTGTATTGTAAGCTGTAGCAGCAAAAGGATTAGAAAGGTTTTCAAACTGCACAGGGAGCGATTAGGGTCAGTTGGAAAGCTGTAATTTAATTTGAATTGATTTCTCCTTGTGAAAAAGGAACACAAGAGGGCACCAAACTAAGTGTAGCAATAGGGAACCTTTATTAGATAAAAAAAAGACAATAGGCAATTCATTCAAAAAGATGACAGTCAGTGCTTATCATGAAAATCATCAAGCCTTCAGCTGTGAAGGGGGCATGGCTACACACTTTGAACCACCCAGCTCCTTTTCCAGCCTTGACAAAGAATCTGGATGGCTCTGAAATGCATAGCCATGCCCCCTTCACAGCTGTCAGGCATTTGACATCATTTAATGTCCAGCCTTGCTGGAGGGGGCATATCCAGCTTACTGACACAATGACTTGGTGTCAGGGGTCCCATAGAGGACATGAAGTGGCCTATTCTGTATAAGCCCTTGTCCGTCTACCATTTATATGCTCTAATGTCCATACCAGGAGGGAACTGTGGGTTGTGGAACAGATGGGTTAATGGGCAGATACCCGATATCAAGTGAGTAGATTTGTATAGAACGTCACATAAAGCCATGGAATGTGAAAGGGCAGGGGCTAGAATTGGGGGCCTCTGTTTGGGGGAGACCATAACAAAAAGTCGATGGTATGTAAGGGAACCGCCTGTCTCTCCATGTCAACCCAATCTGGTTTATTACCGAAAGCGTTGACGGTAGAGAATTATGACAATTGGGCCGCCTGGTAGTATCTCCAGAGGTTTGGTAACCCCAGACACCCGCGTGTGCGTCTTCTATATAGTACGCTTTTAGGGCATCGGTTTCCCAAAGTAAAGTTTGTTATTTGAGATTGATGCTTCTTTACCAGGATTGGAAGGGAGCGAAAAAGATATAGGATCCTGGGAAAGAGGGTCATTTTGATCGAGTACACCCTACCCAGCCATGACAGGTTACCCTGTCCCCAGCTGGACATATCCACACCCACTTTTTTATAAAGAGGAGGGTAGGCTCGATGATTTGGAAAATAGGCTTTGCCGCAATAATGTGAGGGCCATCGGTATCCCTGAGAAGATGGAAGGGAAGAATCCGGTCCATTTCATAGAGCAATGGCTGCTAGAGAAGTTTGGGAAAGAGTAATTTTCACCAATGTTTGCAGTGGAGCGTGCGCACCGGGTCCCCTCCAGACCTCTGCCCCCGGGTAACCCCCCCCCAGAGCCTTTCTGTTCAAATTGCTTAATTACAAAGATAGAGATGTCACATCCTGTCCAAAGCACGTACTATGGGGGACACCCTGGTGATGGACAACTCCAAAATATCCCTGTTCCCGGACTTTTCAGCAGAGGTGCAAAAGTAGCGTGCCCAGTTCAATGATGTGAAGAAGAGACTTCGCGCTTTGGAAATACAATATGCTATGCTTTACCCTGCTCCCCTACGTGTGGTCGCCAGGGATTAGGTCAATTTCTTTGAAAAACCTGCACTGGCCATGCAATGGCTGGATAGAGAGGAACGCTCACTGCGTGGTGATCTGGGGAGGAGAAGGAGAGCTACCTGAATATTGCTTAATGCACACAAACCATTGGAATACTTTCCTTTAATACAGGATCTGCGTTATTAAAAATGTCAAGTTCCTGTCAAGGCGGAAGACTGTTCTCACAGGGTGTGTCAGCACCACCTATGTTGTTGGATACAGCACGAGGCCTGTTGCCCATTGGCTCTTCAAAGCCGGCTACTGAACTTAGCCCCCCAGTTAAGAGTCCCTCGTGGACATTACAGTTTTTTACTTTTATCTTCTTTTTCTTTTGTTCTGAATGGGACCCAGTTGGTCCAGATACCCTCAGACTGCCTAACCGTTTCTTTTACAGGTCATGCATACTTGTTCAAGGACTGCCTGCTACTTTTTGTTATGTAATGTGCTTTATCAGTTACTATTGGGCTATTGCTATGCCTTCTCCTGTCGCATTTAACTCCTGTGTCCTCTATATATTGATTTTAGTACCTTATGGCTAAACAGTGTGTTATCACAAGCTGGAATGTAAGGGACTTGGAGACAAAGTGAAATGCCTGGCAGTGCTTCACATGCTCAAACACTTAGGTTCTTCTGTGTTGTGTCTGCAGGAGACCCATATGCTACCTGGCCAGGAGTCTCCGTTCTCTCTTAAGATGTTTGGTACCCAGTTTCACTCTGCCTTCACTCTGTCTTCTCATCCTATGCCTATGTTAGTGTGCTGATTGGCACGAATGTTTCTTTTAAATGTACAACCTCACTCATTGACCCCTGTGGTCAGTTTATATGTTTATTATGTTCACTGGATGATTTACGATGCATTATTATTATTTACCACCCCCTTTTTCAGTGGAAGTTCTTAAAACTTTGGCCACCTTTCTGTCACGCCACTCAGGTATTCCTGCTATTTTTGTGGGGGACATTAATAATTATTTGAACGCAGATCTTGACAAATATTCTACTGGGGCCTCAGCGGCTACCCTGAGGGGGGGCCCGACATCCTTCGCTCGGCTATTATCAGAGTTGGGGTTGAGGGATATTTGGAGGCTTAACCATCCACAGGCTAAATGTTACTCATGTCATTCAGCCACGCATGGTGGCCTTTCCAGAATGGATCTTGGCCTAGGCAATGATGAGATGCTCCCCCTGGTATTTTCCTTGCGCTATGAGGCTAGAACTGTTTGACCATTCCCCTTTCTGTGTTGTGATTCTCACATCTGTTGTGTCCAAGCGGGTTTGCTGGAAACTCAATCCGTTCTGGCTGTCGCTCCTCCCTAGCCCTGACCCCATCTATGCTAACCTGAATACGTTTATACGTCTCAACATTCAGTTAGTCTCAGCATTTTCTGGGATACGCTGAAGGCCTATTTAAGGGGTTAATTTATTAAATCTATAAATTCTATCAAGACTGGGACCAGGGCATGAGAACAATCCGTGCTTCGGGAGGTTGAGAGGGCTGAGGCTGCTTTTGTGGATTCCCCCTCTGAACATACTGAGAGGGTCTGGCAGGAGGCCCAACATGTTGCTAAGCATATGGTTCTGACAAAGGCAGAAAATAAATGGTTCTTTCTTCAACAGAAATATTTTGAGGAGGGGGAGGGTACGGGCCACATGCTTGCAATGATGGTGAGGTCGCAGAGGGGAGCAAGGGTGCTGGCTACCAGATTGGCTAAAGTCATACACAAAATAGTTCATAAAGACCAGTCAGGGTTCATCCCCTCTTGATCCACGGCCCTTAATATTAGACGCCTCTTCCTTAACCTTCAGATACCTTCGATAACCTGGGTCAGAGAGCAATTTTCTCCCTAGATGCGGCTAAGGCCTTTGACAGCGTAGAATGGCCCTATTTGTGGGAAGTATTGAGATGCTTTGGACTGGAGATAATTTTATTAAATGGGTACGATTACTTTATGCAGCTCCCACGGCTAGGATCCGCGTCAACGGAGACCTCTCAGACCCTTTCCCTCTTTTTAGGGGCACAAGAAAGGGGTGTCCTTTATCACCCCTGTTATTTGCATTGCGGCTACTATAAGGTCATCTTCTTCTATTGCTTCACCAGGGGTCTGAGCATAGAGAAGGTCTCCCTTTATGCAGATGACATGCTGCTGTATCTAGGGGATGTAAATACTTCACTAACTAAGGCTATGGAGGTGATTCAGCACTTTGGCTCCTTGTCGGGATTCTCCATCAACTGGAGTAAATCAGTTATTTTACTTGTGGATGACCCAACAATTTTGTTGCCGGTTTCTGCAGAGTCCCTCAAGGTAGTCTCCTCATTTAAATATCTGGGGGTGCAAGTTACAGCCAACCCACTGACTTACCTTGAAGACAACCTCCTACCCCTTTTTAAAATACTTCAAATGACGTGTAACACTTGGTGAAAACTCCCACTATCGGTCATAGGTAGAATAAACCTTATTAAAATGGTTTGGTGCCCCAAATTGCTGTACATCATGCATAATTCCCCTCAGTGGATACCCCGTAGATGGTTCACTCGTATAGATACCTAGTTCAGATCCCTAATTTGGAAGAAGAAACTAGCTAGGATAAGTCTTTCTACTCTGCAATATGGTAAAGATCAGGGAGGAGCTGCAGTTCCCAAACCTAAGCTTTACTTTTATGCTTCCCAACTACAGCACCTGGGTGGATTGGGGATCATGGGCGAATCCGACTCTATTGAGAATCTATTGCGGACCGGAACACAAGACACTTCGGTGTTTGGCGAGTCTGGAGGCGGGACTACCTCACCTGCCACAAATGGCGCCCACTGTTGTTCCTCTGAAAAAAACTCTGGTCCACGGTTAGATCTAGCGGATCTCAGGATTTCTAGAAGACACCCCATTATGGGACAACCCTAATTTAGCGGAAATATTCAAATTGGACGGTTTCCAGACATGGAAGCTGGCTGGTATTTGCAATATTGCCCAACTGTATACTCGAAATATACAAAAAACATTCCTGGATCTACAAACAGAATTTAACCTCACCAGACATCAGTTTTATAGATACCTTCAGGTCCGACATGCTCTACAGGCTCAGGGCCGGATCTCTACTCTCCTGCTTACCAGTCACCCCCTAATAAAGGAAGTTTTTTTCGGTCGGGAGAAAAAGGGCCTAATTTCTCATATTTGCGGTCATCCACGCAAGACTCAGCGACTTTACCGAGTAGAAGGGGCTGGACGGAGGACTTAGGGGATGTAAATGGCAAAACCTGGGACATATGTTTGCAAGCAGGACCACTCACATCCGTTTTGCAATCGCATAGATTATCTCACTTAATTTTATTGCATTTTTATTGCATATGGCCTACCGCACACCTATACAACTGCATCGTTGGGGAAGGAGAGACTCCTCCATATGCCCTAAACATTGTGGGGAGGAGGGGTCGCTCATTCACCTGATGTGGCGCTGTCCCAAGTTGCACCGGTATTGGGGTGATATTACTGGGGTTATTTCCTCAGTCTATCAAGTCAGGGTCCCTTTAGACCCCCTAATATGCAGCTATGAAAAAGTATACACCCCTATAGCGGTGATCAGACTATTGTACTTAGCTAGAAAGCTGGTGGCCAGGTTTTGGCTGTCCCCACACGTCCCAACCAAAAAACAGTGGGTGGATCAGGATAACTGCATCCTCATACAAGAGCACCTAACGTATCAGCATAGAAATGCAGCCTGGAAATTTTACTCCATATGGCAGGCCTGGCTGTAAACCCCTGAACTGGTACCCCTGTGACTGATTCTAACTCAGTTGCTACAAGTATAAGAGGCACTTGTATTTGATTGGTAAACACACTCTATTTTGGGTATTCATTGGACAGGCAATGTAATCTATGTACACACCCTCTGTTTGTAGTCGGGGTGGGTTCAATTAGGCGGGGAGACTGAGGGTGATATTGTTTATTAAATGGCCCGTTGGCCCTATGTTTGGTTGTGTTGGGATGTGTTGGGTTGGCGGGGTTACACTTGCCCTCCCAGCGCAGTGTTTCTTTCCTTCTCTGTCAAGATATGTCATTGTAATGCTTTTGGTGCCACTGCTTTATTTTCTTTGTTTGCATTACTCATGCTTCACAGCTGAAACAAATACTGTTCTTTTAAATGTGATCAGTAATATGTCATTTGTATTTAATTTTGTTGGCACAATTTTATTTATTTTTTTAAATCAGAAAAAAAGTTTAGAGGAGGGTAATTGCTATTATATAGTTGGTCTATATTGGCTGCCAAGTTGATACCCAGGTAAGGAATGTGTGACAAATGCCAGACAAATTCAAAGTGGTCTTTTAGTCGTTCAACCAACGGCTCCAGGGTGGAAATGTTTAACTCAGCCAATTTGGTCATATTTACTTTAAGGCCAGAGACCCTCTCAAAGTCCTGTAAGAGTTTAACAATATTAGGAGTAGATATAAGGGGGAAGGTGATGAACAGTAGCAGGTCGTCTGCAAATAGGGCACATTTATGCAAACGTTGTCCACATCTCACCCAATGAATGTCCGGGTGCTCCCTTATTGCAATTGCCAGGGTTTCGATTGCAATGGCAAAAATTATAGGGGACAAAGGACATCCCTGTCTAGTCCCCTTTGAGATTGGGAAAGGATCTGAGTAACAGCTTTGAAGCTTGACCTGGGCTCTTGGTTGATCATATATAGCTTGTATAATTTGCAGAAACCTTGGGCCAAATCCCCATCTATTAAGGACCTCAAATAGGTAAGACCAGTCAACAGTGTCAAAAGCTTTCTGTAGGTCTACTGATAGCAGGAATCCCTCCTTATGTGGACCCCTGTCCCATGTTGACTGCAAAGGGGCTACTATATCTACCGCTCTATGTATCTGATCTGGGCCTTGTCTCCCCAGGGAGAATCCCACCTTATCTTTAGGGACATAGCTATCTATAAATTCAGATAATCTATTGGCCAGTATCTTCGTCAGTATTTTTAGATCATTGTTGATCAGAGATATAGGCCTATAATTGCTGATATCAGAGTGGTCCTTACCCAGTTTGGGGATAACTGAAACATAAGCAAGATTGGCCTCGTTGTCCAGGGAGGACCCCTCGCGAAGGGAGTTGAAGAATCTCGTTAAGTGTTCTTATTTTTAAGGGGAATGTTTTAGTATACTTGGTATTATTTTAATTTATGTACTGGAATGAGTGTTTGATGAATTGTTCTTATGTTTTGTTAACTACTTCAGCCCCCATTAGCTGCTCAATACCAGAGCATTTTTTGCGATTCGGCACTCTGTCGCTTTAACTGACAATTCCGCAGTCATGCGACGTTGTACCCAAACAAAATTTATGTCCTTTTTTCCCCACAAATAGAGCTTTCTTTTGGTGGTATTTGATCACCTTTCAGGTTTTTATTTTTTGCGCTATAAACAAAAAAATTGCGACAATTTTGAAAAGAAAAACACAACATTTTGTACATTTTGCTGCAATAAATAGCCCCAATCTAAAAAAAAAAAAAAAAAAAAATTCCCTCAGTTTAGGACGATATGTATTCTTCTACATATTCTTGGTAATAAAAAAAAAAATTGCAAAAAGCATATATTGATTGGTTTGCGCAAAAGTTATAGCGTCTACAAAATAGGGAATAGATTTATGGCATTTTTATTATTATTTTTTTTTACTAGTAATGGCGGCGATCTGCAATTTTTTATCGGGACTGCGACATTATGGCAGACATATATTTTATATTCCCATTGCACACATTCCTGAATGAGCTCTCAAATTTGGGTGCTGCAGCAACAACGAGCTGGATACTGGTACAAGTCCAAAGCTGTATCCTGGCCTAGGCCAACAAGGCCCAGGCCAAGGGCAGCACTTTGCAGGGGGGCAGCAAGGAAAGAGTCCCCACCGGCTTGCGCTACACTGTTAGTGTAGCGCCAGTCTTATGGGGACGACTGGGCTGAGAGGCAAATTAGTCTAGCGCCCCAATAAAGCAGCCACACTGCTTCCAGTATGCAGGCAGCTGGCATTCCGCAACTGTGGGGGCGCTGCTTCCAATTTTGACTGTCCTATCATCCTGGACCACAAAACTTCCTCACTGTGCTATATGTTTCTGCTGCACCATTGGCATGGTTATATCTTCTTAGTCCTCTCCATAAAATTATCAGAAATTTATGCTTAAAGTAGAACTACAGGCAACACTTTTTTTTTTCATTTTGGATAGAGTAAGGGAGGGTTATAGCCCCTGTCAGTTTATTTTTTTACCATCCCTGTCCCATTGCAGAGATTTCTCTTCACTTCCTGCCCCATAGCCAAACAGGAAGTGAGAGAAAATCTATGCAAATGAAGGAAATTCATTTCCTCCCCCCCAGGCCCTCAGAACTAGTGTCCCCACTCAAAATTTTTGGGGCGGATCTTAAAAAGCAAAGAGTGTGGCCATGACAGAAAGGGGTGGGTCATATTTAAATTAGGGGGTGCACGAGTTTAGTCAGGCCTAGGGCAGCACAAAACCTAAATACACTACTGTACAAGTCACAATGAAGATATTTGCCAGCACACCATGGAATAACATAAATAGCGCCCAAACTGATAGTTTATTGCATGATCACAACACAAGGAGAGTGCAACGTTTCAGAGTCATGCAGGACCCCTTCGTTAGGGGAGTGATAAACGTCAGGATAACAGTGAAAATAATTTAAATAACCATCAACCAATCAGAAAAGAAAGAAAAAAAGGAAAACCATCAACCAATCAGAAAATAAAGAAAAAAAGGAAAAACTAAAGCTCATCCCACCAACAGACTGGTATGACATCACAAATCCTGCCAAAAGACTCAAATAATTCATATAAATTAGCACAATATCAAAGATTTGAGAAAAAAACATATCAGAAGAAGGGGTTAACAAAATGACATGCTGTTAGTGCCTTTGTAATACCTTTCTATTATTGTAATGGTGTGGGTCCCAAATCACTGTGGGGATGAACCAGCTGCTAGGGAGCATCTGTATACAGCGGACGATCTTGATATAGATCAGTGCCAGTGCAGGGATCAGTAGCTGCAGGGCAGATTGCGGCAGCGATCACAGGCCGCGCATGCGCAATGCAGCGGCAGTATCCAAGCAACAGGGGATGCTGTAATGAAGGGGCGCCGATGCCATGAGAATGTGTGACGTCGGCAGACCCCGGCCAGAAACAGATCAGCGCCAGTGCGGGGATGCTAGGCTTACAACAGCCACCGCCGGCCACGCATGCGCGTTGTGCCCGGCGAATAGCCAAGTAACGAGGGACGCTGCAGTTCTAGGGCCGCTGACGTCATGGAAACGAGTGACGTCGACAGACCCCGCCCATGAGGCAGATTACGTCCAATCAAGGGAGGTGGGTAAGAGAGATGAGTGTGAGGAACCTGAGTAGGGGAGAAAAAACTGCCGTAGAATAGGAAAACCAGGAAGTGAGAACAGACAGAAGAGAGAGAGTGAGAGCATGAAGGAAAAAAGGAAAAGAGGAAAAAGAAAAAGAATGGGACCAAAGAGTTATAAAAAACAACGTGAAATAAACAAAACCAGACTGAATAATAATAATGATAAAAATAAAGATAAAAATAAAATAAAAATTAAATTAAATAAAGTAATAAAAATAAAAATAAACAAATATAAAATATATATGTCAAATAGTAACAAAGAAAGGATGAAAATAAAGAATGAAGAATAAAGAATAATACAATTAATAAAGAATAAATGGAAATGAAAAAAAACCCCGTTATAATAAGTAATAGACAATAAATGTAAAAGTAAAGAAAAATAAAAGTAAAAAAATGAATAAAAAAAAAAAAAAAAGGTGAATATAATAATAAGTAAAAAAGAAAAAAAAAAGAAAAGGGAAGAAGAAAAAGAAAAATGTAATAAAAAGAACAAAACAAGGGAAGAGGAAAAAAAGGGGAAAAGAGAGAAAGAAGGGGAAAAGAGAGAAAGAAAAAGAAAAGGAAAAGAAGAAGAAAAGAAGAAGAAAAAAGACAAAGGAAAAGTAAAGAAAGAAAAACAGAGATAAAAAAGGGGAAGGAAGAAGCAAAGAAGGAAGAAGAGAATCAGATGGGGAGGGGGGGGAAGGAGAAAAGGGGGAGGGGAAAGGAGAAAAGGGGGAGGGGAAAGGAGGAGGAGGTAGAGAAAGATAGGGGGGTTAGAAAGGAAAGAGGGATGAAATAAGGGGATGGAGAATAGGGAAGGAAAAAAAGGGGGGGAGTGGGGAAGGAAAAGGAGGGGAGAAAAGGGGAAAAGGAGAAAGGGGGGGGCTCATACCTGGATGTAGAAGACCTATTTAGCTACGTTCAAAAGGAAACTCAAAGTCCATATAATGCAGGGAAAAATGCAGGCGGAATGGTCACAGCAGTTACAAAGTAATCCCAAAATAAAATGTACAAGGGGATGCGCAAACCACAAGGGTCAAAATATACCTAAAAAACTAACCCAGCAGCTGCCAACATAAAGGTGTTCTCACACAAAACAAAATTGATAGACAGTAGGTAATATGGTGCTTGCTAATAATAGCTAAAACTATAATCTATAAATATAAAAGTAAATCCCAAAATTAGATGGGTGCATAATACCAGCACCCATTAACCATACATAGTGCAAAAATAGTTGATATAAATTGTGCAAAAAACCTATTAATGTGTAATAAATGATAATATATGTGCACATAACATTTGTGCAAACAATAGCAAATAAAGTGCAAATAGTCCAAAAAAACTCCCAACAGTGGGAAAGTGCAAGGTGTGAAGGAATAAATATATCCCAATTAGGGATGAGCTGCGAGTTCGAGCCGAACCCATGTTCGACTCAAACATAGCCTGTTCGGCTGTTTGCCGAATTTCGAACATTATGGGCCGTTCGCGCCAAATTCAAGTGGCGCGTCACGGCCCATAATTCACTACGGCATCGCAGTGCATTGCTGGCTGATGATTGGCCAAGCATGCACTATGACCCGCATGCTTGGCCAATCACAGCGCCATAAGTACAGAGAGCCGTAATTGGCCAAAGCCAGGGTGGCTTTGGCCAATCATGGCTCAGAGGAGTAGGTACACGCCCCACACTATATAAGGCCGCCGGCGTGGCGGCCTTGTGTAGTGTGTTGCGGCGTTGGTTAACTTAGAAGACAGAGAGAGAGAGAGAGACAGTGTAATTTGATTTGAGTTAGATAGAACAGGCAGGCGAGTCATTTAGCTGCAGTTACAGTGTGTAGAGGATATATATGCATTCTAGGTGTTGTATATATATTTACACACTGTATTCAGTTTAGCTAGATCCGTTCCTGTTATTTTCTATACTGACAGGCAGGCAGGCGATTGTGCTAGCTGCATTATTTTCACTTAGTGTACCGTGTCCTTTGCACAGCGTGCACCTAAAGGTACCTGAATACAATTGGTGGCGTTCTCATACCAATACCACAAGCAGGGAGCTGCTTTATTTTCACTTAGTGTACTGTGTCCTTACAGGATGTCCTGAAGCAGGCCAGACAACGCTGTGGACATTTCCGCCAGTCATATAATGCCAGTGCTTGGCTGGCTGACCTCCAAAAGGAATACAACCTGCCCAAGAACCGCCTAATCTGTGACATGCCCACCAGGTGGAACTCTATGTTGGCCATGCTGCAGCAGCTGCACACGCAGCAGAGGGCCATCAATGAGTATCTGTTGCAATATGGCACCAGGACAGGGTCAGGGGAGCTTGTTTTTTTTTCCCTACGCTAGTGGGCCACGACCAGGGATGCATGCACTGTCCTGTCACCATTTGAGGAGGCCACAAGGATAGTGAGCAGTGAAAGTGCATGCATCAGTGACACTGTCCCTCTTGTCCACCTGTTGGAGCACACACTGCGTGGAATAATGGACAGGGCACTTGAGACAGAACAGAGGGAGTAAGAGGAGGACTTCCTTAGCTCTCAAGGCCCCCTTTTTTATCCAGTGTTCCTGCTGGCCCGCCTATCATACAAGAAGAGGATGAGGAGGAGGAGGATTGTGTCCACATGGAGGTGGAGCCTAGCACTCAGCATCAGTCTTCAAGGGATAAATTATAGTCTCAAGAAACCCATGGACTTGTACGTGGCTGGGAGGAGGTGGCTGCGGATCATGTCATCCTGAGTGACCCAGAAGACTCCGGACCGAATGCCTCAGCAAACCTACACTGCATGGCCTCTCTGATCCTGCAAAGCGTGCAGAAGGATCCTCGTATTCGTGCTATCAAGGAGAGGGATCATTACTGGCTGGCAACCCTCCTTGATCCACATTACAAGGGTAAGGTTGCGGACCTTATCTTGCTGTCGCAGAGGGAGCAGAGGATGAAACCTCTTCGAGAGGCCTTGTATAAAGGTCTGTGCAATGCGTTCCAAGAGACTGGGAGGTTACAAATTCCTGGTCCTGGACAACATGTTGCTGAGGCTTCGGTCAGTCAAAGAAGGAGTGGTGGAGAAGGTGGCCGTCTGACCGGTGCGTTCAGACAATTTTTTAGTCCACAGCCCCAAGGTATGATTGGTTCCAGCAACCATCGCCACCGTCTGTTTTACATGGTGCAGGAATACCTAGGGGCAAGATCAGACTTGAACACCTTTCCCATCGAAAATCCTCTGAGTTACTGGGTCTTGAGGATGGATCACTGGCCAGAGCTTGCACAGTATGCAAATGAGTTACTGGTCTGTCCTGCATCCAGCGTTCTTTCCGAACGCACATTCAGTGCTGCTGGAGGCTTTGTAACCGATCACAGGGTGCACCTGTCCACCGACTCGGTCAATCATCTGACCTTCATAAAAATTAATCAGTCTTGGATCACCACCAGCTACCAAGCACCTGATGCTGATGTAACCAAATATTTTTTTTTTTAAATGTCAGATCCCTTCAAGACTGCCTATGCTGAGTGACTATCCTGTTATGCTGAGTGACTATCCACTTCCTCCTCAATGATCATGCTGATAGCTTGTAAGAACATTTTTGGTTCTGGGCACCGCCACCATAGGCTAAGGCCCAATTTTCCAGCCCCTGTTGAACAGGGGCGTGTAATTACAATTTTTGATGCAATACTTTGCAGCAGGACTCATTCCTGCGCTCCAACTAGAGTATCTGTGAGGTGTTGCAGTGCTGTGGCACCAGTGCCTTAGGCCCAATTTTTCTGCCCCTGTTCAACAGGGTCATGTAATTACAATTCTTGATCTAATATTTCACAGCAGGGCCCATTCGTGCGCCCACCAAGAGTAACTGAGGGCTTACGTGTTGTGGCAACCACCACTACCAAAGGCCCAATTTTTCTACCACTGTTCAACAATGGCATGTAATTACAATTCTTGATATAATAGTTCACAGCAGGGCCCGTTCCAGCGCCCACCAAGAGTAACTGTGAGGGCTTACAGTGACACAGCCGAGAATCCCGTCATAAAAAAAAAACTTTGGTTTTCTCTACGAGATTCTTGTCAAGCTTGACGGGATTCTTGTCAAGCTTGACGGGATTCTTGTCAAGCTTTCCTTGCATACACACTGTCAGTTAAAAATCTTGTCGTTGTAAAGCGCGGTGACGTACAACACGTACGACGGCAGTATATAGGGGAAGTTCGATTCCAATGGCGCCACCCCTTGGGCTGCTTTTGCTGATCGCGTGTTAGTAAAAAGTTTGGCGAGAGACGATTCGCGCTTTTCAGCCTCGTGCTTTTCAGTCCGTTACAGCATGACGAATGTGCTATCTCCATTACGAACGCTAGTTTTTCCAGAAGGAGCGCTCCCGTCTCATACTTGATTCTGAGCATGCGCATTTTTTACAAGACTCGGAAAAGCATACACATGACCTGTTTTCTCGTCGGGAAACAGGCCAACGAGAATCCCGACGAGAAAAACAAGAATTCTGACGAGAAAATAGAGAGCAGGTTCTCTATTTTTCAATTCGAGATTCCTGGCAGTTTTCTCGACGAGAAACCATACACATGAAGGTTTTTCTCGACAAGAAAGCTGTCCCAGCAGTTTTCTTGTCTTTTCTTGCAGAGAAAACCGGTCGTGTGTACGAGGCTTAACACCTAAGGGCCAAATTTCTGCAGAGTATATACGGCAGGCCCCTACTTTCAAACATCCAACTTACAAACGACTGCTACTTGCAAACGGAAGGAGACAAAAGGAAGTGAGAGGAAATCTACCCCTAGGAAGGGAAATTCTCTCTTGTAAGAGTTAATATGGGAAAAACGTGTCTCCTCTCCACTGATCACCAATTCTCGTTTCACTAAAAACACCAAATTTAAAAAAAAAATTGTCATTGGGACAGAAAGTGAGGTGAAATGTTCTGAAGAGGTGCACAGACAGCAAAACAAATGTTACAGGGGTGATAACCCTTCCCTATGTTTTCCAAAAAGCTTAAAAATTGATTTTTTGGCTGGAGCTACACTTTAAAAATGTACCAGTTCAAAATTACAAACAGATTCTACTTAACAAACCTACAGTGCCTGTCTTGTTTGCACCGCCTGTATACTGCTGTTCAGAGTATATAGGGCCTGGGGGCCCCCACGCCTTTCCTTTTTTAATTTGGGTGTGGGGTTCCCCTTAATATCCATACAAGACCCAAAGGGGCTGGTAATGGGCTGGGGGGGTACCCATGCCATTTTTCTCAATGATTTTCATCCGTATTGCCGGGACCAGACATTACATTAAAGCCGCAAGCGGTTTTAAATTACTTTTTTTCCTTTAGAAATGTAATTTTGTGCAGGGACAGTTCTAAACACGGGAAAAATGTGGCACTTCACAGGCATACTATAGACACCCCCCAGGTATGATATTTAAAGGAATATTTTTTTTTCACTTTAAGCATCAATAAAATCACTGCTCTCGAAAAAACAGCCGTTTTTAAAACTTTTTTTGCATTGATACATGCACCCTGGGGCAGGACCCGGGTCCCCAAACCCTTTTTAGGACAATAACTTGCATATTAGCCTTCATAATTAGCACTTTTGATTTTGAACGTTCGAGTCCCATAGACTTTAACGGGGTTCTAAAGTTCGTGCTAACTTTCGGTCCGTTCGCAGGAACCGGGGGGTATTCGGCTCATCCCTAATCCCAATTCAATGTGTATAGGATCACATACACAGTGCAAAAAATTCCAATCCAGACTGTGCAGCAAGAACTATCCAAACTAAAGTGCAATGTGCCACCATCCAAACGGGTCTCCACCGTCCACTGTGCAACACAACATTTTCCCCAGCCTCTCACCTCATAAACTAAGCCAACAAGCCTCTCTGATACTGCCACACTGATCGATTGCCTCCCAGGATATCCTCAGCGTATTCACAGGGTAATTGGGCTCATGGACATGCAGAGAAAAAAGGAAGGCTCCATGGTGCAGTATAATCAATGTACAATTTATTAAAACAAAATAACTTACAATTAGGCTAAGAACAAACAGTGCGCATGAGCGGCCGGCGGTGGCTGTTGTAAGCCTAGTATCCCCGCACTGGCACTGATCTTTTTCTGGCCGGGGTCTGCCGACATCACACGTTCTCATGGCATCGGCGCCCCGGCATTACAACGTCCCCTTTTGCTTGGATCAGCCTTTCTCAACCTTTTCAACACAGAGGAACCCTTGAAATAGTTCTCCGGTCTCGGGGAACCCCTGTTAAAATTTAGAAATCTACAACTCATGATACATTAGTGTGACAGTCAGTTGGAAGAATGGTCCTTACACTTTTAGGTGTCCCTTTTTATTCATTAACTGACATGTGGAAGCCAACCAACACCATCACCAAGAATCCAGGATTATAATGGAGTTTATTTGGTTCCTTCTTACTCCTTTTGAAAGCCTAGTTCTTTTTTAGAATCCTGTTCAACAAGGGAGACCCTAGGGAAGGATGAACATGTCAGTACTTAAAGAGTAGTTACGCCCCCCACCCTCCAGAAATATTAAAAGTCAGCAGCTACAAATCCTGTAGCTGCTGACTTTTACTATGAGTGCACTTACATGTCCAGGCATCTAGCGGTTTCCTCACCCGGGTGCTGTTGCCGCCATCTCGGCTAAGGGAAACTGGTAGTGAAGCCTTGCGGCTTCACAGTCGGTTTCCTACTGCGCATGTGCGAATTGTGCTGCACTCTGTGAATGGATCGGTTTCCGGGGGGAGGAGGGGGGCTGAACTTCCAGCTCCCCTCACTGCAAGTGGGAGCGGGTGCTTGCCAAAACCAGGTACCCGGTCCCCACCAAATGTGCCAAAAGAGGCAGACAAGCAGAGCTTCCCCTTTTGGGTGAAGCTCCGCTTTAAGTCTGTGCAAGAACTGCCTAAGGAGGGAGGGCCAATTGCAAAAAAAGACACCACTACTACAAGGGAAGCTATTTTACCGGTGAGCAGGTTTAGGAATATTTACTGGGCTTTCTGATCCTTATAATTTATTACATATTTTAGTCACAAAATAGCCATTCTATTAAACCCAAGCTCCCACAAACCCCTTGAATAAGTTCCAGTAGCCAAATTATTCTTACAATGGCACTGCCCAGAGAAGCCAACTTACCTGTATCTTATACTGATCGGGGGCAATGAAATGAAAGCAAATCGATCTCATGGGAAACGGTTGACTACACAAAAATATTACAATCGTCTTGTGTGCTTGAATTTACTCATCTTGAGTGATTACTTTTGTAACCTTTTAAAAACTTGTTAATAATAAAAACATATATTTTTTGATAAAAAAATTTGATAAAATTTGGAAACTGTGGCAGGAGAAAAAACAGTAACCAAATACAAGTAAAGATCTTGAAAGAAGGGAATGGATGATCTGAAGGATGAATGGAAGGGAGGGGTGAGAGTGAGGGATATAGGCCAAGTAGAGGAGGGATGAGGGATGGAGAATGGATGGAGTGGACTGAGTTACTAGGGATGAGGACTGTGTGTTGGCTCCAATGTGATATTATATTTATTTTTATATAATCTGTATGGGAGATTGGGGAGGGGGAAGGGGGATTCAATGTATTTTTGTATATTGGAAAATGGTTTAATAAAGATATGAAATTTAAAAAATAATAAAAACATATTCAACCTAAAAGGTAATAGCAGTTTAATCCACACACTGAAAAGTGATAATTGTTTCCCTGGTCAAAAAATTTAAGAAATATTACAGGCCGTGAAAGGGTTAAACACAAGCATTTTAATATATAGCAGTACAGCATGTTTATATACAGAATGTAAATATACAGAAGTACGCTGCATATTTGGTAGTTTTGTAGAAACTTCAGTAACATTAATTTGGTAAAGAATAATATTATATAGAGAAGAGATATGAAAGCACTAAGAAACAAACATTTAGGAATCTTCCAGCTATTCTGTCTACACAAAAAAAAAAAGAAATCCTGTCTTTAAAATTAATTTTGCTACAGGCATTACCTTGACATCGCCCCAAATACTTGACTTCAATTTTCTCCTGTTTCTGGCATGATGCCTCTTTGATCTGACAAGGATTATCATAAGATTTCCCATCGGAAGCACAAACTGGATTGAAACTGATGTGGGAACAGTCAATGTTACACACACACCTATAAAAATACAAAAGTATAACAGTTCTAAACGAATGTTACATTACAAGATAAAAAACATTTTGACAAACAGGCTGTGTCTGTCTTCAAACAAACCAATAATCTCTATGGATCACATTTTAGTCTGTAACAACATTTTTGAAAATGTACCAGGAACTGCAATTTCAGAAGCTTGAAGGAAAATTAAAACAAATAAAAAATCAACCCAAAAACGTATTAATTGAAAATGACCAAAGGTAATTTGTAGTTTTTACAAATTAATATTAAAGAACTACATATGCTGATCTCAGCAATCTTAATTTCATTCATATACTGAAGCTAAACTAATGGTTAGAGCTAAAGACACATTTGTTCAACATCTGACTGGACATCTGTTGGCCTCAAAAGTTAGGGGTACCCCCTGCAGCAGCCAATCATTGGTGGCCCAGATCTTCCTCTCCCGTGTAATGTTGTATGTTAGGGTATCTTGTAACAGACTATTTTTAATCTAGTTACTAGAACTACAAATTAGTAACATACAACATCATATGCTAGCTATACATGATCTATAAAAATATTGGTACAAAAAATCATGCAGTGTTGCGTGATAAGGCCTAATACTCCAGCTGGGTCTACATTCATTTGATGTCATTTTGGGAGATCAAACAGGAACTGGGTTTAATTCCAAGCTATTTTTCTATAAAGCAGGGCTTAACGAGCTCTAGCCCGTTTCAAATAGTTCTGTGGGATGCCCATCAATGCATCAAGTAGTTGATGTATAAGCACCTATAGAGTTGGCTGGCATTTGTTCTGTACTGTGTCCAGCTGGTTCAGGGAATGCATACAGAGCAGGCGCACTGCTGGTCTTTTAGACGCCTACATAAAAGTTTGCACTTTATTTACTGTAAACTGCAGGGAAGGACAGGAAAGATAGACAAAAATGTAGTATGTAATTATATTAACAGTGTTATTATATATCCCTTGGCAACAACACACATTACTTTGTTGTTTGTTTTTTTTTATAAACCACACATATAAATATCAAAATGTCAATTTAAGGCCTAACTACCAACACCACAACTCCATTCTTAAATATTTCCAGTCCCACCCACACCAGTGAAAGCCCAATTAGTTTCAGACAATGATTTGCCAACATCAAAATTAAGCTTAAATTGATGAACATGGCTTCTTTTACTAACATGGCCCTGAATTCACCCCAGTAAGTTGACCAAATAATACATATTAGTCTGTGTCTGTCTACATAATTTTATCACTGACTGTAGATCTTTGAAGGCTTTTTCTTTATAATAAAGAATCATGTTCCCCCTGCTATGTTACAAGGGCTAACAGAGTTGACCATGAAGTAAAATTACTTTAATCCCTTTAAACCGGCGCCTCCCGACCCTTTAGGGGTTTAGGATGTCGGAAGGAAGGCAAGGTTTATGATCATGTGACCGCGTGACAACCAATCACATGATCAGAAAGCTCCCAATCGCAAGCAGCAATTGTAAGCCTTCTGTTAGCTCCTGGTAACTATCCTGGGAGCAGTTATCACCTGGCTGTCACGCTGACTCCTTGGCTTCAAAAGCGTTAGTCAACACAGAACAAGCATGCGGATATAGACTTCTGACTTTAATCTTGTCTTTCTATGGTCCAGGTCAATAATGCCAAAGGATCAGCATCACAACAGCCAACCAACTAGCATTTCCAGATGGAAGTAAACAATGTACAATTTTATTCTAAAGCAAATCTTTACTTGCTGTTCATACATGTAACAATAAATTGCTGATCGCCCATACATGATGTCATTGTATCTAGTATTAGGTTTGTCTGTAAATGAACGAGGCCAAGCTTTGCCATTTCTGTGAATTTTGTTTTATGTCTAACCTCTAAGTAATGCAAAACCTAGTTTAATGACATTTAAGGGACCATAATTAATCAAGAAAATAAAACCATAATCTTTTGCTGTCCTTGTTACATATCTAAAACTACACTTATCTAGCACATTGTGTTATCAATTAATGAGGTTTATACTTTAATATTACTTTTTATGCAGTGCAGTTGTTTTTGAAAATCATTCTGGGCAAAGTACATTATCATACAGTAAGATATTCAGTTTGATAGTGTAACATTAACATATTTGTAACATTTACATAGCATTCCCTAAGGCAGAGATTTGCATTGCAGTGACATTTTAGCAGTAATCTGTAATCAAAAATGAAAGGGTTGCTATAGAGTTGGGCTGTTTGAAGATTTAATTCTGCAGAGCAAACAATGCACTGTATAAAATATAACAATGATAACAGCAGTATCTATACATCATGAGTCACAATGATGTCAATTAAAATCAGAATCTTATAAACAGTATCTGGTTTACAGGTTTCTAAAAATACATGCATACAATTACTATACTTGGAAATGAAGTATAAGCAAACAAAAAAAAAAAAAAAACATAAGGTGCTAACGACAGTGATTAAACGAACCATACAAAAAACAAAATTACGGTATGTAATCTATTAATATTCCTAATAATAGTAATGCATTTACTGTAACCCTTCTGGTCACATTCTATTAAAAAAATATATGTTATTTTATTTTTTTGTTTTATTTTACTCTGCCATACTTACAAAAATCTATGAGCAGGATTTTTTTTTTTTAATAGACAACTTCACATTATTAGTAAAAGAAAGCATCTGATCAGCTACTTGGTTTTTCATTATTTGTACGTCTATCCGTGAAATGGTGGAATGTATACAGTGAATGATAAAACAAGTGTAGCACACAGATCCCTTGCTTGCTTACCTCCGCTAGCAAGAGGGACACACCATGCCACATGCCCATTATCCTCCTTGTTGCAGAGTGCATGAGCATCATGGGAAATGTAGTTCCAAAACATCTGGAGTGCCAAGGTTCGCCATCACTGCCCTAGATTGTAGGAAGAAGTCTATTCTCTCTCTTTAACCAGTTGTCCACCGCCCACCGTCAAATGACGGCGGGCGGAAGACTCTCTTGTTCTGACTGGACGTCATATCACATCGGCCCTTTAAACAGGGAATGCCCGCGATCCCGTGTGCGCATCCCAGTACTGTTGGTGGCGGCGTGTCACCGAGACACCGCTCGTCACCGACAGGGGTAAACAGCCGCCGGCAAGTGCGGTTTACCACGTGATCGGACGTGATTAAGTCACGGCTGATCACGGATGGTAATGCCCCATTTGACACGGCGCATGCGCGTGAGCGCGCTGCGCGTGTCCGCCAGTGGCAGCGTGTTCCCGGGAACATTGCTCTTCACCGACGATAGTACACAGCCATTGGCCAGGACTGTGTACCATGTGATCGGCTGTGATCCATTCACAGCCTGATCACTAAGTGTAAACAAAGATTTGTAACTAACTGTTGCCAGCTCTTCTCTCCTCACACACCGTTTCCAGTGTGAGGAGAGAAGAGCCAGGAGCAGTGAGTTACAGATCTATGTTTAGTAGTGTCTGCACCAACACCACACCTGTCCCATCGCCCCCCCCAATTGTCATCTGTCACCCAACAGTCACCCCATAAAGTGCACCTGTCACATAAGAGACTACCATCAGTGACCATCAGCGGTGCAACCGTCACCCATCAGTGACCCTGCCCTGTCACCCATCACCCAGTGACCGTACCCTGTCACCCGTCACCCATCAGTGACCGTACCCTGTCACCCATCACCTGTCACATAAGAGACTGCCATCAGTGACCATCAGTGGTGCAACTGTCACCCATCAGTGACCGTGCCCTGTCACCCATCACCCAGTGACCATACCCTGTCACCCGTCACCCATCAGTGACCGTACCCTGTCACCCATCACCTGTCACATAAGAGACTGCCATCAGTGACCATCAGTGGTGCAACTGTCACCCATCAGTGACCATGCCCTGTCACCCATCACCCGTCACCCATCAGTGACCGTGCCCGGTCACTCATCACCCGTCAGTGACCATCAGCGGTGAACCCATCATTCATCAGTGACCATGGCCTGTCACCCATCACCCATCAGTGACCGTGGCCGGTCACCCATCTGTGACCATTGCCCATCACCGTCCGTGGCCTGTCATCCAACAGTGACCATTTCCCTTCACACCATCATCACCTATCAGTGAACGTCACCTGCCACCCATCGCACAGCCCATCAGTGACCGTCACCTGCCACCCATCTGTCACCTGTCGCACAGCTACCCGCCACACAGCCATGTCCAAAAGAGTCTATACCAGTGAGGAGGCGTTCCAGATCCTCTCCATGACTGATGAGAGCATCGGGGAGTTCTCATATTCCAGTTCTGATTCCGAATCAAATTCGGAAATTGAACCGATCGAATATAGTAACGATTCGGATGAAGAATGGGTCCCTCCTAAAAGGGCACGGCACTCTGGAAACCAGGATTATATTCCCAGGCCCAGTACCAGCGCTACCACCAGCAATAGGCCCCGGGAACAAAGGCCCAGTACAAGCGCTACCGCCAGCAATAGGCCCCAGGAACAAAGGCTCAGTACCAGTGCTTCCGGCAGCGAAAGTCCCCACGAACAAATGCCCAGGGCCAGTACCGGTGCTGCCACATCACACCTGAGTACCAGCACAGGAAATTCAACTCCCCAACTACTGGAGTGTCACGTCCCCCAAGAGCCAGGGCCGCTACATACATGCCAGATGGTCTTGCCAACACAACATGGCTGCCTTCCGACTCAGGATCACCAATTATTCCCAATTTCACAGCACAGCGAGGTGTGCAGGCCAACACCAAAATTTCAGAGAGATTGATTACTTTCATCTGTTTTTGCATGACACTATTCTGCAGTTCATTGTGGACCAGACAAACTTATAAGCCCAGCAGTATATTGCCAACAACCCCCAATCATCTTATGCCCGTCCATTTGAGTGGAGAGATTTGAATTTGGAGGAGTTAAAATTGTTTATGGGCCTCACCATAAACATGGGGCTTACAAAAAAAAAATCAAGGACATGCCTATTGGTCCATGAAACCCATCTACCACACGCCCATGTATTCTGCCGTAATGCCCAGGTCCCAATATGAGATAATGAGATTCTTTCATTTTAATGACAACACCCAGTGCCCTCGCCACAATCATCCAGATTCCGATAAGCTGTATAAACTTCGCCCACTGATAAAGTTCCTTTCCAATCGATTTGCAGAACTCTATGTCCCCGAGAAACATATGTGTGGATGAGTCCCTGGTACCATTTTCAGGCAGGCTAGGAATAAAACAATATATTCCTAGCAAAAAGGCCAAATATGGAGTAAAATTTTACAAGCTCTGTGAGAGAGCCACGGGATATCTTTATGCGTTCCGCATATATGAAGGAAGAGATTCCCAGCTACAGCCCCCTGAGTGCCCGGCCTACATGGGCAGAGCTGTAAAAATTGTATTGGACCTGGCTTACCCACTTCTAAAAAAAAGGATATCATATATACCTTGACAACTTTTATACCAGCCTGCCCCTTTTCAGACACTTGTACATCGAAAAAACCCTGGCCTACGGAACCTCCAGGAAAAATAGGAAGGGCTTCCCACAATCCATTGTGAACAAAAAGCTGCAAAGGGGGGAAAGAGCAACACTGAGGTGCAACTAAGTGCTGGCCTTGAGGTGGAAGGATAACAGGGACGTGCACATGATGTCCACCATTCATGATGACACTGCAGTTTTAGTTCAGCAAAGACGAGGTCCCATTGAAAAGCCGACATGTGTCCAAGACTATAATCTCTACAAGGGGGGGTGGATTTCAATGACCAGATGATTCAGCCCGATTTGTCCATTAGGAGGTCCCGATTCTGGTACAAAAAGGTAGCCATTTATCTCATCCATTTGGCAATTTATAATTCCTACATAGTCTACACCAAATCCACAGACAACCCAGCCCCCTTCCTACTATTCTCAGAAGAATTAGTCACATCCCTCATCTATCAACAAAGACCCCCCCAGAAAACCTTCACTCTGATGCTGTTAGCAGACTTCATGAACATCACTTCCCGTCAGGGTTGCCAACTTTCAGTAAATTTAGAAACAGTTTGTAAAATCCGTACTTTTTGCATCTGTCCTTGAATGTCTATTACGGACATGTAGGCTGCATGTCTGTAACTGACATTCATGGACAGATGCAAACATTTTGGATTTTACAAACTGTTTGTAAATTTACTGAAAGTTGGCAACCCTGCTTCCCGTACAACATCCCACCATCCGAAGCAGGCCGAAGACGGCAAAAAAGATGTCGCGCGTGCAGCAAAGGAGGACTTCGAAAAGATACCAGCTACCATTGTCCCCGGTGTCCCTCCCAACCTGGCCTTTGCATTGGTGAATGCTTCGAATTTTATCACACATCCCTAAAATATTAGCCCATATTTTTAACCATTTCCCCCCCATTTTCATAATCTGTGCTGACCATTTTCCATGCTTCCCCAAATTACCATGCCACTGCCTTCCATGTAAACTAACCCTGGCCTGCTTTTTGACTATGCCTCTGCCTGCTGTTTGGACTGCTTCCACGTAAACTGACCCTGGCCTGTTTTGTGACTATGCCTCTGCCTACCGTTTGGACTGCTTCCACGTGAACCGACCCTGGCCTGTTTTATGGACTATGCTTTTGCCTACCGCTTGGACTGATCTGTTGCCATGCTACTGTAGTACACAGGGGTCTTACATATGTGAGGGGCTCCAGAATAGTTTTTTTTGTTTTCTCCGGGTTTAATTTCCGGATTAGGGTCTGGAGTCCGGAGGTTTCATAGAGATTTGGGTGGGGCAAAGCCTCTACCCCTGTGCAAAAGTCTTACCCGATTGCCCCCCTCAGCCTGCTGCTGATTTACTGCCATCATGCATTTGCCTGCTGCATGAATGGACTACACCACTGCCTGCTACCTGGACTATACAAATAATTAGCTGTAGCAAGAGGCAGTTTGTTTATGAAGGGCTGGAGAGTGGTACAATAATGAGTGTCTGCAGGTAACAGTGTACCAGGACCAATATTATGGCTGTGATGGCTGTCTCTGCCTGGACAATTTCTATGGACAAATGCTTTGGCTGTGCTGACAATATCCTTGTGCTGACCATAGACAATATTCGTGCCTGCTGCCTGGATAATTACTGTTGCTGACGCTAAGCACATCCCCGACTGCTGCCTGGACCAGTGCTCTGTTCTGTGGACACTACTAAAAGCACAGGTAATAATTTTTTTTTACCCTTTCCGCAATAGAATTTATTTTGGATTGTAATTCTTGGTATGTACATGCTGTGTGTTGCCAGGAAATTATATATGTAATGTATGCTCCTAGAACGCCTGATGGTGCTACTTGAATGTTGGGCCTCTGTATGTGGCCAAGCTGTGTAAAAGTCTCACACATGTGGTATCCCCATACTCAGGAGTAGCAGAATGTATTTTGGGGTCTCATTTTTGCTATGTATTTGCTATGTGTTGGAAATATCTTATAAATGGACAATTTTGTGTAAATAAAATGCGTTTATTTTTTCCACATTTTCCAAAAACTTCTGGAAAAATAATAACCGTTCAAAAGACTCATTATGCCTCATAGATTATACGTTGGGGTGTTAGCTTTCCAAAATGGGGTCATTTTGTGGGCAATTCCATTGTCCTGGTGCTCCAGGGCCTTCAAAAGTGTAATAGGTGGTTGAGAAATGAGATGTGCAATTTATGCTTGTAGATCGCCTGATGGTACTACTTCAATGTTGTGCCTTTGTATGTGGCCAGGCTGTGTAAAAGTCCCACGCATGTGGTATCCCCATACTCAGGAGGAGTAGCAAAATGTATTTTGGGGTGTAATTTGTTGTATGCATATGCTCTGTGAGAGAAATAACCAGTTAATATGACAATTTTGTAAAAAAAATAAATCTTAATTTTGCAAAGAATTGTGGGAAAAAATTACAACTTAAAAAAATTCACCATGCTACTTACTCAATACCTTGGAATGTCTACTTTCTAAAAAGGGGTCATTTGGGAGGTATTTGTACTTTTAGGACTTGTTAGTATCTCAAGAAATTAGATAGGCCGTCAGTACTTCAGGTGTGATCAGATTGATCAATTTTCAGGGATTGGCACCATAGTTTGTAGACTCTATAACTTTCACAAAGACCAAATAATATACACTAATTTGGGTTACTTTTACCAAAGATATGTAGCAGTATAAATCTTGGCCAAAATGTATGTAGAAAAATTACTAATTTGCTAAATTTTATGACAGAAACAAAGAAAAAGGCAAATTTTCTCAAAATTTACGGTCTCTTTTTATTAATAGCACAATAAATAAAAAAAAAACACTAGTGATTAAATACCACCAAAAGAAAGCTCTATTTGTGTGAAAAAAAGGACGCAAATTTTATTTGGGTACAGTGTTGCATGACTGAGTAATTGTCATTCAAAATGTGAGCGCACCAAAAGCTGAAAATTGGTCTTGGTAAGAAGGGGGTTTAAGTGCCCTGTATTGAAGTGGTTAAAGGAAGGCCAATGTCCAGACAGTATCAAACCCAATAAAAAGGTTTATTTTGCTTTGGTTGAGAACTTGACAGAAAAAGTTGGAGATGAAGAGAAGTGAACAGGGAGGCAGGTTCAGGCACGTGGCACTTATCACTCATCGCTACTCAGGCCTGAGTGGGTCTTGCTCACCCGGATAGTCCCCTTAAGAGCAGTCCTAGCAGCCGGTGTGGAGAACGGAACTTTTCCTTGTGGTTTCCTAGGGATACGATCAGGAGACAATCTCTAAGTCCCTAACTTCCCAGTCTAGTAACACTTGAGTCCTTAGGTGCCAATGGGGCACTTTACTAGGCTTGTGGCGGACTATGGAATCCTTCCCTCTGATAGGTAACCAGGCCTCTCCCGAGACAGTGACTTCTCTCACCGATCCCCTTGGGTAGATCCTCCCTTGGTTGCCTCTCCTTCGGAGCGGGTCACCCCCTCACTTGGGTACCCTGGGATTCCTCTTCGGGTGTAGACCTCAGCTAAAGGTGCTGGGCCTACTTACAGCGATGCAGCCTCAGGCTAAAGGTGCCTGGGGCTGGTACACACACGCACCCCTGGCCTGGAGGGCCGGGAGATGTGAATTGCTCCCCGAATAATGGTGTCTGCCCCTTATGTATCCTCTCCCAGCATGCACAGCGGTTATACCACGCCCACTGCAGGCTGCCGAGAGAGGACACCCAATGGCGCTGCAACGTTACCTGTGGTTCAACCTGAGTCTGGGGTGACAGTGCCACCCACAGGTCACAGGGAACTGTACTGTCAGGCAACATTACCTCAGAGCAGAAGCCAGTCTTTGAAGAATTCAACAGCCTGAGTCCAACTATGGGCTCAGGCTTCCCCCTAAATTTAGGCACAGCGACCCCCAATTATTGGGGGGTCCGCTACACAAGGAAAATAATTTAAATTATTGAAGGCAACCACAGTATCCATTAATTATGAAGTATGTCCAGAATATACAAAAGAACGATTAAGGAGATGTGCCATATTTGAAACATTTGGAGTAAACCAATTAACCTATTTTAAAGAGGCAATTGGGTATACTGTAATGTAAATTTATTCTATCAGTTTATCTGAGGTAGTGATAACATTTGTGAAGGAAGTCTCTTTAACCACTTCCTTACTGGGCACTTAAACCCCCCTCCTGCCCAGACCAATTTTCACCGCTGACGCACTTTGAATGACAATTGCGCGGTCATACAACACCGTACCCAAATTAATTTTTTATAATTTTTTTCCCCACAAATAGAGATTTTTTTTGGTGGTATTTGATCACGTCTGCGGTTTTTATTTTTTGCACTATGAACAGAAAAAGACTGACAATTTTGAAAAAAAAAAACAATATTTTTAACTTTTTGCTATAATAAATATCCCAATTTAAAAAAATTAATAAAAAAAAATTGCAGTTTAGGCCGATACGTATTCTTCTACATATTTTTGCTCCAAAAAAAAAAAAATCGCAATAAGCGTTTATTAAATGGTTTGCGCAAAAGTTATAGCGCCTACAAAATAGATAGATTTATGACTTTTTTTTTGTTACTAGTAATGGCGGTTATCTGCGATGTTTGTCAGGACTGCGATATTGCGACAGACAGATCAGACACTTTTGACACTATTTTGGGACCATTCACATTTATACAGCGAACAGTACTATAAATATGCACTGATTACTGTATAAATGTGACTGGCAGGGAAGGGGTTAACACTAGGGGGCGATCAAGGGGTTAAATGTGATCCCTGGGAGTGATTCTTACTGTGGGGGGAGGGGACTGACTGGGGGAGGTGACCGATAGTTGTCCCTATGTACAAGGGACACAGCATCGGTCTCCTCTCCCTGACAGGATGTGGATCTCTGTGTTTACACACAGAGATCCACGTCCTTGTCTCTGTGACTGCCGATCGTGGGTACCTGGCGAACATCGCGGCTGCCAGACACACGCATCGACACCCGCGTGACACAGCTATTCCGGCAGCGCGCAACGCAGAAGTAAACAAGAGGATGTCCAGGGACGCCCTCCCGGCAGTTCAGGTCCGCGCTGCGGCCATCTTTCGGCTATAGCGTGGATCTGAAGTGGTTAAATTTCAGATATTTTTTTTTGTTAAATTTTTTTATTACACTAAAATAAAAAATATAGGTAGACAGCCTTTAAACACCCTTTAAAGCCTACCAAATAAACACATTATGCAATTTTAACAGACCTTGATTTGTGCCATACTATGAGAACAGCAGCAATAGATGAGTACATGTTACCAGTGAGAGAAAAATGGGGGAGTAGGTGTGGCGCTGTTCAGTGTTGTCTATTTGGGTAAAAAGTGCAGTGATGTTGTGCTAAATCTGTACTATGTAGATTAATACATAGACATTAATATGAAAATAAATAAAACCATGTGTGTTACTATATAAATAGATGTGATTAAAAATACAATAATAAACATCAACCAGTGCTAAAAATTGGTGTATTCAAAAATATATATCCCAGTTTCGTCATAGTGACGTCATCTGGACGAAACCGGTAGAGCGGAGGCAGCACAGGATCGCACCACTTCCTACCAGTCAGCATTGTATGCACTTTAATGCGCTTTTTAATTGTACAAAATGTGAGTACCCTTTTACATATCTTTTAAACCATAAAGCTGTGTACAAACGGTATTACACTATTGGGTGTACCCCCTTCTTTTCTTCCTTCATATTGGTTATCTTTGGAGTTCCACTACCAGCACAACAGAGATAGGAGATCCGCCAGAGTGCCCCACAGTGGCCAACACTGTGAATGTCTCATACCCCTAGAGCAGGGATATGCAATTAGCGGACCTCCAGCTGTTGCCAAACTACAAGTCCCATGAGGCATAGCGAGACTCTGACAGCAGCAAGCATGACACCCAGAAGCAGAGGCATGATGGGACTTGTAGTTTGGCAACAGCTGGAGGTCCGCTAATTGCATATCCCTGCCCTAGAGGGTAAGGAAAATCTGGTGAGTGCGGCTTATGTAAGAGCACAGAAAAGCCAAGTTTTGCTGTGATCACTTATAAAGATACTACAAAGTTTTTTGCACAAAGCACGTTTCACAAACTTTTATCAAGCACATGAACTTTAAAGCTTCAAAATGTTTTTTGTATAATTTTTTTAAGTATTCAAGTCACATTACTATTTTTGGGGATTTTATATATATTTTTGGATACACCGATTTTTAGCACTGGCTGATGTTTATTATTGTATTTTTTTTTTTTTTGTAAAAGATTTTATTGAGAGATATAAACAGTACAGGGCAATAAAACTGTGTCTGTAGAAGCATTTTACAAAGTAAGTGGATGGATAACAATGTGTAATCTAAGGGACTCGAATATCTAGCTACGCAATACAGCAGTACAAAAACTATCGTCACTAGGCAAGCATCTGGATGGATCTTGGTTGCAACAATCATCCTAGGATTACAGGCTGAAAATAAAACGACATAACAATAACTGAAAGAGGGAGGTAAGTATCCAGGAGTATGGGGGGAGGGGAGGAGGGGGGGGTGGAGAACAAGTTTTTTTTTTGTCATATATAGCGGTAGGAGAGGAGAGGGGGGTACCGGTGATGGAGAAGCCTCATGGACTTTTATCTTCTTCCCAGTGTTGATGGTGAAGAGGGAGAGACTGCCTCTCCTGGGCGTGGGAGAGGGGAAGATCCATAATATGAGAACGAGAACTGGTCGAAGTTGGAGACATCCTCTGGAGAGAGAACTGAGAGCATAAAGGGTTGCCATCTAGAGAGGAAGTTTGATTTAGATCTGTCAAGTCTGAAGTCAATGTTGATGCGATCTTTGAATAATAGAAGTAGGAGTTCCCGTTTGACTTGAGCGACAGTAGGACAAAGCGATGAGGTCCAATTTTTCAGAATGACTCTCCGTGCGATCAGAAGACATAGCAAGGACCATTCCTTGTGGGAGGGGCGTTTGTGAGAGCAGTCAATGACAGGTGTGGGTGCCGTGGTCCTTTGGGACCAGGGGAGAAGCTGGGGGTCCCAGTGCCCAAAGATGAGAAGCAGTGGGTCCTTTGGGAGTTTCAACAGAGTTATCTCAAAAATGTAGGATAGTACTCGATCCCAGAAGGTGGATATGTAAGAGCAAGTCCAGAAACGATGAGTCAAGGACGGTCTTGTTTGATGGCAGAGGGGGCAGACGGCAGCACTCGGGTCCGTTTTGGTAGAAAGGAAGGGTATGTAAGCTCGATGTATGATCTTTAGCTGAGTTTCCCTCCATGTTTCATTGGGAGTCAATTGGTTCACTTTATTGAGACCCTGGAGGAGTTTGTCCACTAGATCCGCGTCCGGGAAGTCTTTACCCCAATTAGTAACAGAGGAGGATGTTAGAGGAGGAGTGGTCTTTTGTATTAGAGGTTTGTAAATGTTAGATATTTTAAAGGATGCTTCCTGGAGCAGCAGGTCTGTGAAGTTTGGTTCAAATCTCTTGGATTCCTCTTTGCATGCGTCTCTTAAGAAGCTGAGGCATTGTCCGAAATGGAAAGCATGTGATCGTGGAAGTGAAAATGTTTCGGCTATGGTAGAAAAGGGTAGAGGTCACCCTGTCGCCGTGTCGCACAATGAGGCGAATTTTGTGAGACCTTTTCCTGCCCAAATGTTGAAAGATTTGTGATCCAGACCAGGAGGAAAACTGGGGTGTCCCTGAATTGGTAGGTGACTCGACATAAAAGGAGAGAGCTTGAGCCTCTTCCAGACTTCCCTCCACGCAATAGCAGTGTCTCTTAGCAGGAGGTTATGTTGGTACAAGGGTGGGACTGATTTCCACTTGCAGTGGAGAAGGGCCACCAGTGAGTATGGGTGGGCCATTGCAGATTCCATGGAGTAGTTAGAATAGCGAGAGGCTTGTGAGATCCAGTCAAGGCTGATTCTCAGAAGACATGCTAAGTTATAAGTTCGCACATTCGGAAGACTAATACCCCCTTCGCGCCTGGGAAGATAGAGTTTCTTTAAAGCTATGCGTGGTCTCTTGCCCTGCCAAAGGAATTTAGATAAGGCGGAGTTGAGAAATTTGACATCTTTATGTTGAAGTAGCAACGGGATCGTCTGCAGAGGATATAATAATCTAGCAAACCTGAACATCTTCAGCAGGTGACATCTTCCCAGGAGCGAGAGGGGGAGATCCATCCAGTTATTTAGTTCCTGAGAAATTCTAGTAAGCAAGGGAGTATAGTTGAGGTGATATAGAGAGGAGGGCAGTTTCCCTATTTTGATTCCTAGATAGGTGATGTGAGTTTTGGCGACTGAGAATATGGAATTCTTGACCCAGGGGGGATTAGGTACATTTCCCAAGGGGAGAATTTCGCTCTTGCCGTAATTTATGTGGAGGCCTGAGTAGGATCTAATTTCGTCAAAAACCTTTTTAATGGTGGACATGTCAGAAGGGGGGTTGGCTGAAAATATAAGGACATCATCGGCAAAGAGGGATGTGCGGAGATCGTGTTGGCCAATTTTGATGCCATGTAGGGGGGCTGCATGGGTTAGGTATCTGGAGAGGGGTTCTAGTGCGATATTGAAAAGGAGAGGGGATAAGGGGCAGCCTTGTCGAGTGCCCTTGTGGAGGTGGAATTCATCTAAAAGTAGGCCTGCCGCTACTAATCTGGCTGCCGGGGCTTTGTACATGTTGGAAACAAGGTGGGCAAAGGGGCCAGAGAAGCCCATTCTTGCCATAGTTAGGGATAGCCATTCGAAGCTGACGTTGTCGAAGGCTTTCTCTGCGTCTAATGTGATAATGGCGTAGTCTCCACTTGGGTTGAGCTTGGCTTGTTCCAGGGCCATCATGACTTTGTGAATGTTCATGGTGGCAGTTCTGCCTTTCACAAAGCCTGATTGGGCGGGATGGATCAAAGATGGGATAATAATCCCAAGTCTAGTGGCAATGATTTTGGATAGGATTTTGACATCTAAGTTTAGAAGGGAGATGGGTCTGTAGGAGCCTGGTTCTTGGGGGTCTTTTCCTTTCTTGGAGAGCAATTTAATGATGGCCTGGTTTCCTGTTTGTAAGTATGGGCCGCCGGACCATATACTGTTGTAAACCTTGTGGAGAGTGGGTTCTGTGATATGTTGTAGGGTTTTGTAGAATTCGCTGGTAAAGCCGTCGGGGCCAGGGGCCTTAGAGGGGGTTAAGTTGCGGATAGCGTTAGAGATTTCGGACAGCGAGATAGGGGCATTAAGGGTCTCTAAGTGAGTGGGAGATATTTTAGGAATGTCTATTTTTTCCAGGAATGTCTGTGCTGACTGTTTGTCTATCGTGTCTGGGGCATATAATGCTGAGTAGTATTGAAGCATCGCTCTGTTTATCGATTGGGGAGTGGTATGTACCTTGCCATCAGGGTCCTGCAGCGATGTAATATGGGTCGGGTGGAAGGGTCCCTTGCAGAGCCTAGCCAATAGTTTGCCAGCCTTATTTCCAAACTTGTGAAGAGTGGCATCCAAGTGGGCCCTTTTGGTCAGTTCGAGGGTGTCAGCCCATGTGTCAAAAGCCTTTTTGGCTATCTGCCATTCGCTCCTACTGTCAGGGGTGTCTAAAGTATATAGGGATCTCTGTGCCAGATGAAGTCGAGTGCTGGCTGATTTAAATTCTGCCATAGCGTTTCTTTTAAAGGAGGTAGCATAAGAAATGATGCGTCCCCTGAGGTAAGCCTTGCCGGCATCCCAGAAGAGGTTTGGGTTGTCAGAGTGGGAAGCATTGGCCGTTGAGTATTCGGCCCAGGCTTCGTCCATAAATCGTTGAAAGTCAGAGTTATTATGGAGGTATGAAGGGAAGCGCCATATCTTGGGATGTGGGGGTAGGTCAAGATTGTCGAAATGTACTGAGATAGGGGCGTGATCTGAGATGACAATGTCATGTATGTCAGCACCAGATAGCATAGGGACTAGGTTGTCGGAGCCAAAAAAATAATCAATTCTGGTAAATATGTTATGGGGGTTGGAGTAGAAGGTGAAGTCCCTGTCGGCTGGGTGCGTCAGGCGCCAGAGGTCCCGGAGGTGTAGGGAATCCATGGTGGATGCAAAGTGCGTCAGGGTAGCGGGGTCAACACCTGTTTTAGGGCGTTTAGGGGATGACCTGTCGTCTGTGTGGTGTAGTACATCGTTGAAGTCTCCTCCAATTATGTGAGGGAGATGGGTGTTTTGGAGAAGCCAAGAGGTCAGGTCACTGAAGAAGGGCTTGCTGGGGTTATTAGGGGCGTAAATATTGGAAATCACAATTTCTTTGGACCCTATTCGGACGTGCGTTGAAAGGAAACGCCCCTGGCTATCCAATTGGACGGATAAGACTGTGCAGGGGAGGTTTTTGTGTATCAGCAGGAGAACACCTCCCTTGCGTCCCATGGCGCCAGAGCCTAGGACTGTGCCAACCCAGAGCTTTTTCATGCGGTGAAAGTCCAGGGTTGATAAATGGGTTTCTTGGAGCAGGGCTATGTCAGTCCTAAGTCTTTTGAGATGTCGGAGAATTTTCATTCTCTTGTTAGGGGATCTAAGGCCTTTTACATTCCAGGAAACTATTTTCATGTTGGGAGTATATAAGGGAGTTGGGCCGAAGTTTCAAATTTGTCGTTATATTGATAGTGTAGTAGGGTCATTCCCCTATCGGGGGGTAAGAGATTGTTTGTGCAGTGGAAGAGAGAGGTGGGGGGATGTGATGGTGCGTGGGTACCCCGGGGTGATTCGTAGAGAGAGGAGGGGAGGAAGAAGGAAGGGTAGAGGTGAAAGGAACAGAAAACATGTAATCGCAAAAACTTCACTTTTTTCCGCATGAAGTCACTGTGTAATCCAGCTCCCAGTAAAGCCCCTTGCGGACCAAGTGATGTACGAGAGCCTAACCTCAAATAGTGGCCGTTTGTCGGCCGACGAGAGTAATGATGGGGGGGAGGGCGGCGTGGATTTACACAGTGAGGTCAGGTGGGAAGAGTAGCAGATTAACAACAATAATATAAAATAACCGTAACAGACAAGTGTATGGGAACATAGAGCATAATAATAATTATTTGGACACCGCAATGGTGCAGTCCGTGGCTCGAAGTCCGACGGGACGGAGAGAGGGTAGGTTAAGCATTTACAATGTGACCAACCTGAGGTGTTGCATCATGTGCGATCGTGATGAACGGATGAAAATGAGACCTGAAATTGCGGCTGCCATATCAGCGAGGGTCAGAACGTTGGTGTTCCGAGGCAGAGGGTTTGAAGCGTTTAGGAGCGTCTTTCCGTGGGCTCCTTTGGTCCAGGGGGCGGTTGGTTGGGGTAGCTGTGGGCGAGTTGTGGGAGTGAGGACCCGAGTGCAAAGAGCGCAGAAAGGTTTCAGCTTCCGATGGGTCTTGGAAGATCAGTTGTTCGCCGTTTGGGGTCTTGAGACGAAGGGTGGCCGGGAAAGCCAAGGTGAATTTAAATTGTCTTTTAAAAAGCTCCGTGCAGACCTGCTGAAAGGCTTTTCTTTTTTTTGAGACCTCGATCGAATAGTCTGCAAAGATCAAGACCTTTACTCCATCAATTTGAAGGGAGCGGGATTGCCTGAATTTTTGCAAGATAAGGGCCTTGTCGGCATAATTTAGGTATTTGGCGATTATTGGTCGAGGCGCCTTGCGTTCCGCGTTGAATGAGCCCATACGGTGTGCTCGTTTCACTGCACAGGGGCCTGAAATGCCTAGTGCTTCCGGAATGCGTCTGGCGCAGAATTCAGAGAGGGCAGATGTTTGCAGCGATTCCGGGATACCTACGAAACGCAGGTTGCTCCTCCTGGACCTATTTTCCAAATCATCGAGCTTTTGAATGATATACTGGTTTGTCTTGTCCTGCGCTTGTTCCGTGGCTTGGGCCTGGTAGAGCTCATCTTCTACATTAGACAAGCGGTGTTCCAGTTCATTGATCCTGGTATTATGTTCCCCCAGCTGCGATTTGATCTGCGCCATCCCCGCATTTACTGCCTTTTCCACAGAAGTTGCAATCATGGGGTTAAGGAGAGCTGCCACAGCCTGTGCTATGCGCTCAATACTGTTATCCCCTGTGTGCTGCAGAAGTGGAGAAGCTGAGGGGGGTAGTGGGTAAGCAAGTGGAGAGGCATATGTAGAGGAGGAAAGGGCCGTGGAGTCGCTTACCTCCATAGCCGCGGGGGAACATATGCAGCATCGGACCAATGCTGCATCCAGCTAGGTAAGTATGATTGAAAAACACAAAAAACAAATCCCATACTTCTCTTTTAAATATGTGTTTATTTGTTACACACTTGTCATAACAAATTATTATAAATAGACCATAGAAAGCAGTATGCATATTCAGTAAAACTTTAAAGATTTACTTCCACTTTCAATGTTAATGGTAAACAGAACGAAAAAAATGTTGAGGAATCTCCTTAATGGGGACACAGACAGCAAAAAGGCCAAATAGGTGTTCTAATCCCTCCCCACCCTATCCAAAACTAAAAAAAAAAAAGTTTTTCCTTTAGTCATACTTTAACAAAACATATTTGCAAATAGATTTAAGTGTTGCAGCCTTATGCCCCATACATACGATCGTTTTTCATGCCGTTAAAAATGCCATTTTAAAAAATGGCCATTAAAAATGATCGTGTGTAGGCTCCAGAGCATTTTTAACGACGTGAAAAACGGCCATTAAAAATTCCGGACATGCTCTCTTTTTTCACGTCGTTTTTTTTAACGACGTGAAAAACGATAGTGTGTATGCTTTCACGACGTGAAAAAAAAGCGCATGCTCAGAATCAAGTATGAGACGGGAGCGCTCGTTCTGGTAAAACTAGCGTTCGTAATGGAGATAGCACATTCATTACACAGTAACGGACTGAAAAGCGCGAATCGTCGCTCAACAAACTTTACTAACATGAAGGGTGGCGCCATTCGAACGGAACTTCCCCTTTATAGTGCCGTCGTACGTGTTGAACGTCACTGCGCTTTGCTTGATCGTTTTTTTTAATGATAGTGTGTACGCAAGGCAGGCTTGAGAGGAAACATGAAAAAAAACGAGGAGAAAAACGTTGGTTTAAAAAATGACATTAAAAACGATCGTGTGTACGGGGCATTAGACTAGTTTTGGGCACTCTCTACACAATGTTGAAGCCTCTTTTATGACTGTATTAGTCCAATAGAATTCAATAGAATTCAATTGTAAAACATTATCAGGCAACAATGTTTTGGGTTACCCTGTACAATTCTGCTACATCAGCAATCTATTCTATATTGTCAGAGTGAGTGCTGTTGCATTACCAGGCAATTGCTGCAAAAAGATTGAAACATGTCACAGCCAGTGGAGTATCACATTGTTCTAAAATGTAATGTATTTATGTTGTGATGTCACCATTTGTACATTTTTGCAAACAGACTTTGGGGGTTATTTACTAAAGGCAAATCCACTTTGCACTACAAGCACAAAGTGCACTTGAAATTGCACTGAAAGTGCACTTGAAAATGCAGTCGTTGTAGATCCGAGGGGGACATGCAAGGAAAATAAAAAACATTTTAGCTTGCACATGATTGGATAATAAAATCAGCAGAGCTTTCCCTCATTTCTGATCTACCCCTCAGATTTAAAGCGACTGCACTTCCAAGTGCACTTTCAGTGCAATTTCAAGTGCACTTTGCACTTGTAGTTTGCATTTGTAGTGCAAAGTGGATTTGCCTTTCGTAAATAACCCCCATTGTTTTGTAAAATTGTTTCGATCAACCAATTTGATTTTAGGTTGTTGGTAGGATTATGAAAGCCTGTTTCAATATCATGCCATTTGTTTTTAGCATAAGTGGTCCTCCTCTGCCTTCCCCTGGGATTTCCTCTCTAGAAGTAAGCCAATGGTTGGAATAGCATGGTCTACAGATAAAGAATGTCCACTGAATTGTTGCTTTGCAAAGTGAATTTTCACTTATTTTAGTGAGGTAAAGCTAAGCAAAAATTCACTTTGCAAGATACCTAATCATGTGTAAGGAAATTAATCTCCACTTCAAACCACTGACACATTGGATTACTATAGTTGACCCTCTGATCTCTTTTGAACAGTTTGTGTATGATCATAGAAGAACCCTCTCACATTATATGCAATATGGAGAATATTTTGTCTCTTTCCCAGTCTAGGTCAGGCCATTTGATGTACTCCTTAAATATTGAAATTTTTAGCTTCCTGTTTGGTCACCAGAATGTAAATAAATGTTGTAATTGCTGTACATTAACAGACATCCAAGTTTATGTGCAATAATATCAATTGGTTGATAGCCAGGCAATTGTTATAGTATACAAGTTTATTATATCAGCTTGTTATATTTGTTGCTAAATGTAATGCTGACAAATAATAAAGTACTGTTAACAAATAAAATTAGGTTAGGTTGGATGATCTTTCTACTAACATGCAAAAAACTCAGAGATAACACAGCTAGTGTGGAAAGGAACGATAGGGCTGTGGAAGATATTACATAGCTAAAATGCAATAAATGTTGTATGAACAATAAATAATGAAAGAACAATAAAATATAATTCATAAAAACTATGCCTGCCGCTAACCTTATTGCATATAATTCTTAATACATAATCCTGAAAATTAGCCATATGGGGACTTGCATATTTACATAGTTAGTAAGGTTCAATGTGTGCGTTTGTCACTACCATTTTCAATATCCCTGTACAATAATAGTTATATAGTTGGCAAAGTTGAAATTCATACAATACATACCATTTATTATAAATATTTCTTATTACCGTTTTTAGCCAGCTAGAGTTTAATGCAAGTCTAGTTTTTCTAGGGCTCAAGTAGTTAGTCTGGTTAAAAAAAAAAAGACACAAGTCCATCTAGTTCAACCAATATAGGGTATATATATATATATATATATATACATACATACACACACACACATCATACATACACACACAATCCTATATATACAATCCTATACACACAGTTGATCCAGAAGAAGGCAAAAAGAAAAAAACAATAAAGCATGATCTAATTCGCTCCAGCAGGGAAAAAAAAATCCTTTCCGCTCCCCCAAGAAACAGTTGGATATTCCCTGGATCAACTTCACCTATAAATATTAGTATCCAGTTATGTTAATTAATTGAGAAAGATACTTTGTTAGTTATATTACTGTAATTATTTGGGAAAGGTACTTTGAAGATACTAAACAACTAGTAAGCTAATTTGGAGAAAAGGGTTAAAAGACCAAATGGCAGAGAACCTAGAAAACTGGCTAAGTCACAGTATGGTAGACTGCTTGGTCTTCCTGAAAAAGTGAAAGGGGACAACCCTGTATATTTCCTGGAGCATTGGTTTCTTACTGAATTCCTCAGCAACAAATTATGTCCCATTTCATTATTGAAATGTGCTTATTAAATTACTGTGGCTATATATTACATGGGGATAGAATATCAACACACCCCAATCTTGCTGTATCCTGATTATTCTACACAAGTAAGAAAACAACTTACCCAGTTCCAATTTATTATGCATAAGTTATGCGCTGTGGAACTACAATACACCATGATCTTTACCAATTGATTATACAATTATACAGTATCAGGAGAAAGCTAATTTTAAACACCCTGGCTAACATTTTAGACTTGCTCTGGTCCTTGCTCCAGTCACAATTACTTCCTAAATCAGTGTCTGATACTTAAAAATAGGGTTGTCTAATATTATGTTTGATTCTGTTTCCTAACACTTGATGCTGCAGGAACCCACTTCTGAATTTAAATGTGTGCCAGGCTTAGTGTGCCAGATGTGATATATACAGTTTTATGTTCATAACATGGTTTGTTTTCTATATGTTATGGGACAAGGTCTGTTCATTTAAGAGAGG
Organism: Rana muscosa; assembly: GCA_029206835.1. Classification (NCBI taxonomy): domain Eukaryota; kingdom Metazoa; phylum Chordata; class Amphibia; order Anura; family Ranidae; genus Rana; species Rana muscosa. The sequence goes on along the minus strand of CM055127.1, from coordinate 263,691,087 downwards.
AGTTGGGCAAGGGAGCTCTTTATAACTCCAGCCTGTTGCTGAATTATACGTTTTTGTTGTCCTCTTATGTGAATTTAAAATGTCTTATGTCAAGTATGAAAGATGGTGTATGTACAGTATATTGATTGTCCCTTAAGACTTCCCACTCTACCCTTGGTATGGAGATTGTGGTGTGTGGAGTCTCAGGATACCCCTTATTTCCCTGATGTGCATTCCCTATTCATAATGGCTTCTTTCTTGATATATTACTGGCCCAATTTCCAAGTACACATGTGCTCACATGTTCAGATTTCTTAAAGCACATCCTCAAATCATATGTCTACAAGTGGCGCATTTAACTGTCAAAAGAGTTTGGTACCGAAAAGGCCATGGATATCATAGGATATCATTCTTGTCTAGACCTTATGTTGGATGGGGTACAGTCTCCTCAGTTGGAGTCACCTATTTGTAAACGGATATAAGGCTTTTAATTACATTGACATCTGGTAATAGAACAATCCTGTAGTTTTCTTGTCAATCAAGAACCTTTTAAAGACTAGACCATGCATTAACTACTGCTGATGTACTAGGTACTGGAAATTAACTATATGCAGCAGTCTTCATCAGATCACTTCCCCACCAAACTCTCTCTTCAGCTAAGCTACTGCCTATAATTTAGATCACAGGATTTGAAATAAATGGTAAAAAAATAAGTCTGCCCTTCCTGTGTTCCCACCACTGCACTTGTGAAAAAAATTCAAATAGTGAAGCAGCTACTTTAAATAAATGAATCTGTAAATAATATTCTTAAACCCTATAAATAGTGTAGAAAAATATAAGCAGCGCTGTGAATAAACTATAAGGAATGTTTTCACAGACAATCAAAGTCATAATGTCCTTGAAACTTCACCCTGTGAGATATGTGAGTATGTGCACAAACACAAAAAATATATATATATATTTTTTTTCATACAAACGATTTTTTTTATTGAGAAAATAAAAGGTACATACAATTAGTATCAAGTGTATAGTATATAAAAACATACAAACATTTAGCAAAATTCTGTTGTGGCAGCCCTCAGGAGGATCCAAACTAACAGATCCGGGGCATCCCGGGTCACCCCGGTACACAGTGTTAATATAATACAAAAACAGAATGCGATAGGGGGAACATTCCTAAGATAAAACAATGTTTGTGTAAGTTATGTCTTCTCTCTCTCTAGTAGAGAAAAAACTTATGATCATATAAAGCTGGGGATAGGAGTAACAAAGAGAGAGAGAGAGTAAAATGATACACAAATCAAAACTGAAAAACATGCTTCGATATGGGAAGCTTTCACCGAAGGTGTTGACTATATGCCTTCCTAGCGTGAGGGTAAATGAGAAATGTTACCTAGATATATGGGGACGGTATTTATGGGGCCCACGGTTTCCATTTCAGGTCATAAATAGGCATAGTATCCATGATGGTGTGGAATACCCTCTCCATAACCTGAATAGCCGCCATACGCTTAAGAACCTGGTCCCACGGGACCCCTGGGGTACGCCAAAATAGGGCTATAGACCATTGTACAGCACTGAAGAGTGTGTGCGCCAATTTCTGTTCAGGTGGGGTGGAGCCAGGGATGTCGGCAAAGAATAGGCACATCTGATACGTCAGGGCAGGAAGACCCCCTGTGATCCACCCTATCCGTAACCTTAACCCATATGTCCCTCAAGGCTGCACAGCTCCAAAAGATATGTAAGTGGGTCCCAACCTCTGGACATCCCCTGAAGCAGCTCTCAGAAACAGTGGGGAAGAATCTATCTAGCTTAGCAGGGGTATAGTACCACCTGGTATGTAGTTTCACCACTGTCTCCTTGACCACCACCCACCTTGTGCACTTGTGCATATTCAAGATCCTATTACTCCATTCCTCTGGGGAAGCAACTTCTCCCGTTTCCCTCTCCCACCCTAGTATTGCAGTAGATTTCTCTGAAAGGCCTAAACCTACCAAAAAATTGTATAAACAGGAGATGGTCCCCGTCCCTCGATGTAGGGCCACAGAGATTCTCAAATGTAGTGGTGTGATTAGGGACTGTTCCCGATCCTTGCGAGGAAAAAAAAATGCCTTACTTGTAAGTATTTGTAAAATTCTGATCTGGGGAAGGCATGAGAGTATTGTAGGGCTTGGAAAGAGCAGAACTGCCCTTCTTTCTGAAGTGAGTCCAGGGTAACTAAATCCCCCTCGATCCATCGTGCGAAATTATTCCTATCAGGAAAAGCCACCGGGAAGGAGGGGTCTTCAATGAAGGAGGCCAATCTGGGCTTGGGGGGCAACAGGGAGAGTCTTGTCTTATATAGGCACCAAAGGCGTAGGGATTGTCCCACAACCAAATTTAAAGTGGAGATCTCTCTGGGGCTAATCGATTTTGCCCAAAGCAAACCCGGGAGATAATATGGGACCACGGAAACCCGCTTGAAGTAAAGCCAAGGGATCCCACGAGGGGGGGTATGCCATTGTGCTAGTTGCAGAAGTCTAGAGGAAATATAATAAAGCCATAGGTGTGGTATGCCTAGACCCCCCATTACCCTGGGCCTGTAAACCATCTGCCTACCCAGCCTAGGTGCCTTATTAAGCCATATAAATTTGTTCACATCCCTTTGTAAAAATTCAATCGTTTGGCGGGGCACATAATTGGGGAGGGCTCTAAAAAAAAAAGTTTTCGGAGAATAGACATTTTCACTGCTTGTATCCGTCCCAAGAACATTATATGGTACTGGCTCCAGGCCATTAGCAGATGCCTAATACGGGAAAAGGCAAGTGGGTAATTGGCCAGATACATCTTATGAAGCGAAGGGGCTACTTTAACCACTTCCCGACCACGCCATGTACAAAAGATGTCCACAGCGTGGTCGAGTTATCCTGAGTGGACGTCCCAGGGACGTCCTCACAGAATCTTGCTCCCGCGCGCCCCCTGCGATCACTTGTAAACAGACCGGCGTCATGTCAAGACGCCGGTTCCTCCCTCCCCTCTCTGTACCGATCGGTACAGTGTGAGAGGAGAGGGGAGGGAGCGGATCATGTCCGCTCCCTCCCCCATGTCAGCTGTGGGCTGGATCTGTGACAATTGCAGTCACAGATCCAGCCATCCATCCCTGCTCAGCCATCCCTGTGCAATACTCTGCCAATACTCTGCAATACACCCTGCCAATACTCTGCAAACCAATACTCTGCAATACTCTGCAATACCCTGTGCAATACTCTGCAATACCCTGTGCAATACTCTGCAATACCCTGTGCAATACTCTGCAATACACCCTGCCAATACTCTGCAATACCCTGTGCAATACCCTGTGCAATACTCTGCAATACCCTGTGCAATACCCTGCCCATACTCTGCCCATACTCTGCAATACCCTGTGCAATACCCTGCCCATACTGTGCAATACCCTGCCCATACTCTGCCCATACTGTGCAATACTCTGCCATATTCCGCAATACCCTGCCATACTCCGCAATACTCCTCAATACCCTGCAATACTCCACAATACCCGGCAATACTCCACAATACCCGGCAATACTCCACAATACCCGGCAATACCCCACAATACCCGGCAATACTCCACAATACCCGGCAATACTCCACAATACCCGGCAATACTCCACAATACCCGGCAATACTCCACAATACCCTGCAATACTCCTCAATACCCTGCAATACTCCGCAATACCCTGCAATACTCCTCAATACACGGCAATACCCCGCAATACCCCGCAATACTCGGCAATACTCGGCAATACCCGGCAATACTCCTCAATACCCGGCAATACTCCTCAATACCCGGCAATACTCCTCAATACCCAGCAATACTCCTCAATACCCGGCAATACTCCTCAATACCCGGCAATACTCCGCAATACCCGGCAATACTCTGCAATAATCACTTCCCGCCCGCCGGCCGTCATATGACGTCCTTGACTTTGTGCGGAGATATCTGAATGATGGGAGCAGCTACAGGCATCATTCAGATATTCGCTTTTTCAGCTGGCGATTCCCTGCACCATAAGAATGATCATAGCGGCTGTTCCACCGCTTGATCGCTCTTACGGAAGGTGAGAGGGGATGCCCCCCCTCCCGCTGCCCTCCGGTGCTTCTACCGACTCACCGCTACGATCAAAGCCAGGATTGTTTTTTTTTTTGTTTTTTTTTCAGGCTTCCCAGCATAGAGGTGAGATGTGGGGTCTTATTGACCCCATATCTCACTGTAAAGAGGACCTGTCATGCCATATTCCTCTTACAAGGGATGTTTACATTCCTTGTAATAGGAATAAAAGTGATAAAAAAAAATTTGGGGCGGAAAAACATGTCAAACTAAAATAAATAAAGTAAAATGAACAATAAAATATATATATATTTTTTAAAGCGCCCCTGCCCCCGCTAGCTCGCATGCAGAAGTGAACGCATACGTAATCCCCGCCCACATATGAAAACGGTGTTCAAACCACACATGTGAGGTATCGTTGCGAACGTTAGAGCGAGAGCAATAATTTTGGCCCTAGACCTCCTCTGTAACTCAAAACATGTAACCAGTAAAAATATTTAAAGCGTTGCCTATGGGGATTTTTAAGTAGCGAAGTTTGGCGCCATTCCACGAGCGTGTGCAATTTTGAAGGGTGACATGTTAGGTATCTATTTACTCGGCGTAACTTCATCTTTCACATTATGCAAAAACATTGGGCTAACTTTACTGTTTTTTTTTTCTTTTAGGCACAAAACAGTTTTTTTCCGTAAAAGACGCGTTAGAAAAAATTTCTGCGCAAATACCGTGCAAGATAAAAAGTTGCAATGACCACCATTATATTCTTTAAGGTCTTTGCTAAAAAAACATATATAATGTTTTGGGGTTCTATGTAATTTTCTAGCAAACAAATTATGATTTTTACATGTAGGAGAGAAATGTCAGAATTGGCCTGGGTTCTCCAGAACGCCTGATGGTGCTCCCTGCATGTTGGGCCTCTGTATGTGGCCACGCTGTGTAAAAGTCTCACACATGTGGTATCGCCATACTCGGGAGTAATAGCAGAATGTGTTTTGGGGTGTAATTTGTGGTATGCATATGCTGTGTGTGAGAAATAACCCGCTAATATAACAATTTTGTGGAAAAAAAAAAAGAAAAAAAAATCTTGATTTTTGCAAAGAATTGTGGGAAAAAATGACAACTTCAAAAAACTCACAATGACTCTTTCTAAATACCTTGGAATGTCTTCTTGCCAAAAAGGGGTCATTTGGGGGGTATTTGTACTTTTCTGGCATGTTAGGGTCTCAAGAAATGAGATAGGCCGTCAGTACTTCAGGTGTGATCAATTTTCAGATATTGGCACCATAGCTTGTGGACTCTATAACTTTCACAAAGACCAAAAAATATGCACCAATTTGTACTTATTTTTACCAAAGATATGTAGCAGTATAAATTTTGGCCAAAATGTATGAAGAAAAAATACTAATTTGCAAAATTTTATAACGTCTTTTTTCTCTTATAGCGCAAAAAATAAAAAAACCAACAGTGATTAAATACCACCAAAACAAAGCTCTATTTGTGTGAAAAAAAGGACAAAAATTTCATATGGGTACAGTGTTGTATGACTGAGTAATTGTCATTCAAAATGTGAGAGCACCGAAAGCTGAAAATTCGTCTGGTTAGGAAGGGGGTTTAAGTGCCCAGTTGTCAAGTGGTTAATACCTAAATACGATAATGTTTGAGTATCCATAGAGAAACTAAAATTAGATTGGAGGGAGTTAATAGTGTTGCTAGGGAGATTAATTGGGAGGGCGGAGCATTTAGAGAGATTAACCCCTAAACCTGAAAGTTTCTGGAAGGTGCTTAGGGTAGATATAAGGTTCGGAATCTAAACAATAGGGTCTGGCAGAAATAAAAGGACATCGTCTGCATATAAGCTAATTTTAAACTCCTGATCCCCTTTAGAATATCCTTGAATGTTAGGGTCTAAGCTAATTGATCTGGCCAAAGGTTCTATAGCGAGTGCGAACAAAAGTGGGGATAATGGACACCCTTTTCTCGTACCCCTACCCAACTTAACCACTTGTCCCCCGCCCACTGTCAATTGACGGCGGGCGGAGGATACTCTCGTTCTGGGAGGACGTCATATGACGTCCTCCCTTTAAAACGAGCTAGAAGGCGCGCGCCCGCCGCGTTCACAAGGCCCCGGTGCGCGTGCCCGGCGGCCGCAATTGCTGCCGGGCACCCGCGATTGCCCGGGAAACAAGCAGGAAAGTGGGTCTCTGTGTGTAAACACAGAGATCCACGTCCTGTGAGGGAGAGGAGGCTGATGGTGTGTCCCTTGTACATAGGGACAACCATCAGTCACCTCCCCCAGTCAGTCCCCTCCCCCCACAGTAAGAACACATTGAGGGAACATATTTAACCCCTTCCCGCCCCCTAGTGGTTAACCCCTTCCCTGCCAATCACATTTATACAGTAATCAATGCATTTTTATAGCAGGGATCGCTGTATAAACGTGAATGGTCCCAAAAATGTGTCAAAAGTGTCCGATGTGTCCGCCGCAATATCGCAGCCACAATAAAAAAATCGCAGATCGCCGCCATTACTAATAAAAAAATAAAAATGCTATAAATCTATCCCCTATTTTGTACACGCTATAACTTTTGCGCAAACCAATCAATACGCGCTTATTGCGATTTTTTTTTTTTTACCAAAAATATGTAGAAGAATACGTATCGGCATAAACTGAGGAAAATTTTATTTAAAAAAAAAAATGGGTATTTATTATCGCAAAAAGTAAAAAATAGTGTTTTTTTTCCAAACTGGACGCTCTTCTTTTGTTTATAGCGCAAAAAATAAAAACCGCAGAGGTGATCAAATACCACCAAAAGAAAGCTCTATTTGTGGGAAAAAAAGGACACAAATTTTGTTTGGGAGCCACGTCGCACGACCGCGCAATTGTCATTTAAAGTGTGACAGCGTTGAAAGCTGAAAAATGGCTTGGGCAGGAAGGGGGTTTTCGTGCACAGTAGGGAGGTGGTTAAAGTAATCAGAATTACAGCCCGGGAGTTTAATACGGGTGCGAGGGTGGTTTTAAAGCACCCTAAATCCATGAACAAAGGCCCCTGAGAAGCCAAACCTCTCCAAGGTCATTTCCAGATACGGCCACAGCACGCTATCGAAAGCCTTGTAAATATCTAGGCCAAGAAGTAGCATATACATTAGCTATTGTTATCTTTTTCCCTTGTAATGAGCCCTGTAAAATAAGAAATCTACTAGCTGGATCTTTGTAAACATGTTCAACATCAAACATCAAACCTTTTTTCAGGAATATCGCCACTCCTCTGGACCTAGACCCAAAAGTCGTAAAGTAACCTGGGCCAAAAGATCTATCAAAATATGTAGGGTGATTACTCTCGGAGAAATGGGTCTCCTGCAATAATATAATGTCTGCCCTCAGGCGTTTATAGGCATTAAATGCCTTCTTCCGTTTTTGAGGGGAATTAAACCCCCTGGTGTTGTGAGAGATTAATCTAATACCCATTTCTTAATTGTGGGGGCATATGAGGTCATCACCCTGTGGGCAGGTCCCGAGGAGCTACAAGCAATAACAAATATAATCCCGCATCTGGTTGTAACATACGTTCTAACGGCATGTAAATAAGGCACAGTCCAAATTGAGTCAGCAAAAGGAGTCCCATATCTTGAAACCAAAAAATGAAAGAGAACAAAAAAGAAGATAAAACACACATAAACCATGGGGGTCGGGAGGGGATAGACCATCCCGACAGTAGATTAAAGTAATAACTCGTCAGGCTACAAACTTCCTGACCAATAGGACTAAAACGTCCAACACTCTTGACTACCTTTTAGAAAGGTGGCAACCACTAGAGTGGGGGGACAACCAAGCGGGCACCGCTGCAGGTTCGCACCGCGGGGAACAATTCAAGCAAAATATGGTGCAATGATGAGTATGCCCCAGAAAGGGTGAGGGGGAAGAGTCCTTGAGGTAGGGGTGTAAAAAGAAAAAAAAAACACAAATAGAGACCCCTTCCCCCTGGCTTGTAGGAGTCACTCCTCAACAGTCCCAGAAAGACCCTCAGACAAAGTAAAAAAAAAAAACCTGTGATAGTGAGAGATACAAACAGCCGTCCGTCCGGTGGGCCTGGATACGATGGAAAATGTCAGCTCTTAGTTCAAACGCTCCCGAAGATCTTGCCTCCGGCTCCTGCGGTCCCTGCGTGGCGATGGGGTGGACCAGATGGCCGACGGGCGGGGGTGGAGGGCATCCTAGGAAGATCCTCTTTCGCCATAAGGCCAAGCTTGACTAGGAGTTCCTTCCCCTCATGGATGGTGACCACGGTGTGTGCAGTCCCCTGATATGGGACCTGTAGCTTAAAGGGGAATCCCCATCGATACCGAATTCCGGCTTCCTGCAGAGGAATTGTGATTTCTATAAATCCGCGGCGTTTGTCTAGCGTGGCCAGGGATATATCCGGAAAGATTTGAATCTTAGCACAGTCCAGCACAATGTTTGGAGTATTGCGGGAAGCTCTCAGGATCTCCTCTTTTATTAGGTAGTCCTTAAGGCATAATACAATATCCCTGGGGGGTTTGTCATCCGGCGGTTTAGGGGGCAAGGCTCTATGAATCCTATCGCATGCAAAAGCCTCCACCGGAGATGCCGGAAGCAAGGACTGAAATAGCTTGTTAATAGCGTGGATGAGCTCCGTGACCCCCTCCGGGACCCCTCTAACCCTCGGGTTACTCCTCCTGTTTCTGTTGTCCAAGTCCTCTAAGTGGGATTGGAGCTGAATTACCGAGTCATTAAGCATTTCATGATCCTTACGGAGATGAGAGTATGCAAGTTGCAGCTCATCATGTTTAGTCTCCAGGAGATCCGTCCTCCCCCCCCCAGGGCCGCCATCTCCTGCTGCAGGGTGTGCGTGGACTTATGTAGCTCAGTCTGGAATTTTTCTGCCAGCTTAGTGTACATGGCTGCCAGACTGTCATCCAGGTCAGCATTGGTGAGCTGCAGGCTGTACTCACCGTCCATAGACGAGTGCGCCGGGGAAGCCGCCAGGCTTTGAGCCGCGTGTAGATTGCACTGTGGGACGGCGCCATCTTGGTTCTTCCCCGACATCTCCCGGACCCTGAGGAGATAATTCGTGAGGGTCTTCTGCGCTGGTTTTCCAAGGCGAGACTTTGAGGACGACATGCACCGCTCTTTCCCCCGGGGGTGCTGGTAAAAATGTGCCTTGTTTGGAAGCTTTATGGGCCCCAGGGAAGGTGTCAGAATCCCCGCGGTGTACAGAGCTCTGCTTAGATGCGACCTTCCAGCTTCGCGCAGCGCATGCGCCCCATATTTTTAAATATTATTTGAAAATGTCCATAAATCAAATCAGGTTGATAGTGTACAAATTAACTTCAAACCTTCCACCACACCCGGTGCCAGTGATTCCTCTCCCATCAGATGCAAAACTCACCAACTCGAATTGCCTTACACGCTCGTGCTTGGCGTGTAATGCCGCGTACACATGACCGTTTTTAATGACGAGAAAAATGCAATTTTTTAAAATGGTCATTAAAAATGATCATGTGTGGGCTTCAGAGCATTTTTCACGACGTGAAAAATGGCCATGAAAAAATTGGAACATGCTCTAATTTTTCTCGTCATTTTTCACATCGTCATTTTTCTCGTAATGAAAAACGGCCGTGTGTAGGCTTTAACAACGTGAAAAAAATGTGCATGCTCAGAATCAAGTATGAGACGGGAGCGCTCGTTCTGGTAAAACTAGCGTTCGTAATGGAGATACAGTAGGTACCGCCGACATTGTATATTCATCGTGATCTCATTGCGGAGATTCTCGGCGTCAGGGTGCCGACATCTCGGTGACAGGGTAGCGACATCTCGCGCTCGCTGCAATAGCGAGAAGGCACTGTATTGAACGCAGACGTGGATTCCCGCCAATACCAGGCACTGTGTTTGGTATGAATCCTGAGCGGAACTTCACGCCAATTTTTAAAGAAAAAACCGGCATGGGTTCCCCCTCCAGGAGCATACCAGGCCCTTCGGTCTGGTATGGATTTGAAGTGGAATCCCCTAAGCAGAAAAATCGGCGTGGGGGTCCCCTTCAAAATCCAAACCAGACCCTTATCCGAGCACGCAACCTGGCAGGCCGCAGGAAAAGAGGGGGGGACGAGAGAGCGTCCCCCCTCCCTCCTGACCAGGCCGCATGCCCTCAACATGGGGGGTTTGGTGCTCTGAGGCAGGGGGACGACCTGCGGCCCCCCACCCCAAAGCACCCTGTCCCCATGTTGATGGGGACAAGGGCCTCTTCCCGACAACCCTGGCCGTTGGTTGTCGGGGTCTGCGGGCGGGGGCTGATCGGAATCCGGGAGCCCCCTTTAATAAGGGGGCCCCCAGATGCCCACCCCACACCCTATGTTAATGAGTAGGGGTACATCATACCCCTACCCATTCACCTGGTGGAAAAAAAATGTCAATAAAAAAAACACACAGCTTTTTAAAGTAATTTATTACCCAGCTCCGGGGGTCTTCTTCGGACTCCGGGGGTCTCTTCCGACTTCGGGGGTCTCCGGTGTCGTCTCCGCGATCTTCGGTTCTTCTCTCGCTCTCCGGTTCTTTCTTCTTTCTGCCGGGCCTCCGCTATCTTCTTCCAGCTCTTTTGCTAGCGGAGAGGCCAGGTCTTCCCCGTCGTCTCGTCCAGCTCTTCGTTGTCCTTCTGCCGGCCCCTCCACTATCTTCTTCCAGCTCTTTTGCTAGTGGAGGGGCCCGGTCTTCCCGTCGCCATCGGCGTCTTCTTCCCTCTTCTCCTCCTCGATGTTGACTCGTCGCTTCCTCCCGCCGTAATGCTGGCTGTTTGGTCCGCAACGATTTATATAGGCCTCTCATGACGTCACAGTCACATGATCCCATGACGTCACAGTCACATGCTCCGGGGCCCACCAGAGCATGTGACTGTGACGTCATGAGAAGCCTATATAAATCGTTTCGGACCGAACAGCCAGCATTACAGCGGAAGGAAGCGACGAGTCAACCTCGAGGAGGAGAAGAGGGAAGAAGACGCCGACGGCGACGGGAAGACCGGGCCTTATTAAAGCGGGCTCCCGGATTCCGATCAGCCCCCGCCCGCAGACCCCGACAACCAACGGCCAGGGTTGTCGGGAAGAGGCCCTTGTCCCCATCAACATGGGGACAGGGTGCTTTGGGGTGGGGGGGGCCGCAGGTCGCCCCCCTGCCCCAGAGCACCAAACCCCCCATGTTGGGGGCATGCGGCCTGGTACGGTTCAGGAGGGAGGGGGGCCGCTCTCTCGTCCCCCCCTCTTTTCCTGTGACCTGCCAGGTTGCGTGCTCGGATAAGGGTCTGGTTTGGATTTTGAGGGGGACCCCCACGCCAATTTTTCGGCTTAGGGGATTCCCCTTCAAATCCATACCAGACCGAAGAGCCTGGTATGCTCCTTGAGGGGGAACCCATGCCGTTTTTTTATTTAAAAATTGCCGTGGAGTTCCTGCTCAGGATTCATACCAAACACAGTGCCTGGTATTGGCGTGAATCCACGTCGGATCTCCATCTACCGGCCTCAATGTCAGCAATAAGTGTCGCTCATTGCAAAAGGAAAAAAAAAATTCCTTTCTCGATGACGAGACAGCTCGGCGCTGGCTCTCGCGACAGGGCTCGTAGGGTGTCAATCTCGCCGCTAGAAGAGGCAAGATTGACACAAAATCAGCAGCACCTACTATAGCACACTCGTCACGCTGTAACGGACTGAAAAGCACAAGACTGAAAAGCGTGAATCGTCTCTCAAAAAACTTTACTAACATGAAGGGTGGCGCCATCCGAATGGAACTTCCCCTTTATAGTGCCGTCGTACGTGTTGTATGTCACCACGCTTTACTCAAGCATTTTTTTCCACGATAGTGTGTAGGCAAGGCAGGCTGAGAAGAATCACGTCGAGAAAAATGCCGTTTTATTCAATGACATTAAAAACGGTCGTGTGTACGCGGCATTAGCGTATACAAAAACCTCTCAGATAGGAGATGTTCCAGGTTCCAACGAATTAACTGCCAGATTGCTCCGCATGTAAATATATAAAGAATACTCCAATAGAGTGATATCGTAAAATCAGTTTTAATATCACACTGTAAAAGCTTCAAACATTAAACTCACATGAATCTCATAGATTTGAGCAATGCACAGCACAGCAAACTCGTTCAAAGACAAAACCCAAAGCCAAGTGTATTGGTTGCGGCGGACCCGAGGTAACACACTGATCTCACCACCTCCCCGCTATTCCTCCCTGGATCACCGCTTCCTTGATCAGCTTTGTAACGTCACACGTACACTTAGACGGTTGCCACAAAGCCACACCCTGACATGTTTTGTCATAAAGACTTAGTCATGGGATTAGCAAGCAAATGCTTCTCTTGAAAAACTAGGTTCACTGGGATGCTTTTATAAATGTATAATATGAAACGGAGGTTCCTATATTAATTATATAGCAGCATACATGCATTTCCACCACACTCGGCTTGATTTCCAGAAGAACTTTTATTGACAGGCTGACAGCTAATAAAGAATGGTTGCAATCCTTCAGAGGAGAAAATATCTAAAGTGTTTAAGGCTCAATGCACACTTGTCATGCACACAGACCTAATACAGAAAAAAAAAATGCTTCATCAGTTTATTCGTCTTGGTGAGCACAGAGGCAATAATAGGAAGGCTTAATCTTTCCTGGCATGGGTGGGCTTGTCAGCTACATCCATTCCTTGTATACAATCTGAGACAGGAGAGATCAATTCAGAATCAGTAGCTATTAGTGGTATCTTTGTGTCATTTTTATGCCTTGTAATTTGACTGTATCTAAAACAGGATCCCAAACCTTCTTACAGGGAGTAAATTCCCCTCACCTATCCCAAGAAGAAATGTCCCTTTTACCCCACAGGAGATCACCATTGCACTGCTATCCTTTTCAGCTAATAAAACACTAGGCCTAGATGGTATACCTCTCAAGTGGTATAGGACACAAAGTAAACTTCCCACTCCACAGGTAATAAAACATTTCAAAAGTCCTTTTAATGTGGTGAACTCCCTTATTCTATGAATGAGGTCATGATAGTCCTTATACCCAGTCCATGGAAAAATAAAAACATTGGACATCCTATAGGCTTATTCCTTAATGACTAGTGATGTAAAGTTTTTAGTTAAGACTCTCTCCTGATGCTTGGCCTCTGTGATTCGTTCTCTTTAAGAGTTAACATATTGACTTTAGAAGACTGTACATGAACATCGATATCGCTTGGCAGTTTCAATATTGTAGTCTCATATATACAAAAAACAAAAGAATGCAGCACTGTGTGATACTGAACCTTACAAATGTAAAGATAGTGCCATAAACAATGAAAATCAATATTGCTAAAAAATAAATCCACAGAGACAAAAGTGCAAATTGGGGTATTATACATATTAATACGTATAACACCCCAATTTGCACTTTTGTCTCTGTGGGTTGATGAAAATTGGGAGAAAATAAACTCTTTTTTTTGGACACTTGATATTAAGGAATAATACATTTATTTCACTGTGAGCTTGCTTGTTACAGAAAAAATATATATCTATTTTTTTTATGTTCATAGTTACATTTTTTAGCAATATTGATTTTCATTGTTTATGGCACTATCTTTCCATTTGTAAGGTTCAGTATCACACAGCGCTACATGCTTTTGTTTTTTGTATATATGTTTTCACAGATTATGGGATTGTGATCAATGCTTAGCAGCTGTGAATTTGCACTTTGTTTCACAGGAATTGTTATACCACACCTGACGCTAGGTTGTAACCTCAGGTTACTTTACACCTGACGCTGATTGCAGTCTCAGGTTGCTCTAGGGCAGGGGTCTCAAACTGGCGGCCCTCCAGCTGTTGCGGAACTAAAAATCCCATCATGCCTTTGCCTATGTGAGTCATGCTTGTAACTGTCAGCCTTGCAATGCCTCATGGGAATTGTAGTTTTGCAACAGCTGGAGGGCCAACAGTTTGAGACCCCTGCTCTAGGGTGTAGCTCGCAAGATTTATATATTTTTATATTGTGGTCTCATATTGTCAATAAACCTCACAAAAGCCTTTGACTTAGCTCACTGTAATTTTCTCTGGGAAACAATGCAAGTTATGAGAATAGTCCCCAACTTTCTAAATGGACAAAACTGTTCTATGACGAACCAATGACTAGGAACTGCATTAATACAAATATTTTTCTGATTCATTCTCCCCTTAGAGGGGCACTCACCAGGGATGCCCCCTCTCGCCACTGCTATTTCCAATAGTGATGGAGCAATTCGCATACTTTATTAAATAATCTCCAATAATCCATGGCATTCAATGGGGTTCCCTGGAATGTACACTAATGATGCCTTGATCTACTGAAAGATGGTTCTAAAAGTTATTTTAGATCCCTTTTAGATATAATGCATACGTTTAATAAAGCCTATATAAAGCCTATCTTTGGAAGCTATGAAAAGTAGAGTTTCCCTTATTGGCCCTCCTAGCAAACTCCAAGCTCTCCACTAACAAATTTAAAATATCTTGGAATTCACATCCATAATGACCGCTTTCTTAAAGCTATCTCCAGTTATCATCCAAATGATCAACTTGGTACATTCAGCCTGCCCATTAACGGTCTGAATCTTGGCCAGTTCAGCATTTAAATTGAGTATGGACAGCCTAATTATTTCAAACATCAGAAATTCAGTCGTCCTTTAGCCAGTTAAGGACCAGCAGCCGCAGTTATACTGCGACAGGTTGGCTCCCTTGAGCGAATCTCCGTGGCTGTACGTCAGCCGTTTTAGGACCACTAGGGGGCTTGCACGCCCACGGCCCAACAACAGAGCCAATGCGTGTGCCCAGTGGCCACGATGTCCGCCGGGCACCCAAGATCGCTCCTGAGAGAGACAAAACAGAGATCTGTCAATGTAAACAGACAGATCTCTGTTCTGTCGGGAGAGAGAAGACAGGTCTGTTGTTCATACTGATTATGAACAGCAATTGGTCTCCTCCTCCAGGCAGTCCCATCCCCTAACAGTTAGAAACACTCCCTAGGACACACATTTAACCCCTTGATCGCCCCCTAGTGTTAACCCCTTCCCCGCCAATGACATTTATATAGTAATCAGTGGCTATTTTTAGTTATGATCGCTGTATAAATGTCAATAGTCACAAAGAAATGTCAAGTGTCCGATCTGTCCACCGCAATGTCGCAGTCCCGCTACAAATTGCCGATCACCGCCATGACTAGTAAAAAAATATATAATAAAAATGCCATAAATATATCCCCTATTTTGTAGACACTATAACTTTTGTGCAAACCAATCAATATACGCTTATTTCGATTTTTTTTTACCTAAAATATGTAGAAGAATACATATTGGCCTAAACTGAGAAAGAACCTCTTTGTCCACAGTTCTTCCAGCAGACTCATGCTCTGATTCTTGTGTTTTTACATATGTAAACCAGTGCTCTTCCATTGGATAAATCGCCATCTTCCAACTGACACTATGTTTGTGAAATTGGTTGATGAAAGACTTCTTAGTTTAAGCTTATGAGGCAAAAGCTTGCCCAGACAAATTTACAAAGAGTTGAGGACCTTGGCTAGACCTAACAAACATCAAGGTACTAATGACATCTTACACTTTTTAAGAAGCATGTGATAACACCAGCATTGTAATAACATTACAAACAATAATTATTACCAATTTAATATAAGCTTACTTGAAAAATCTCCTTTTATGTTGTGAGTTCTTTTTGTCTACTGGCCATCTGTCTCTATACAATTTCTTGAATTCCCTACATATTTTGTAGCTTTTCCTCTATTGTTTACATTCAATTTATAAGGACTGCATATCCCATGGTACATTGCTACCTGCAAGCAATAATTCCCATATAGACTCTGCCTCCTGAAACTCCTCCTCTCAGCACCTCTGTAGTTCAGGCAGGCTTTGTGTAATCTGTGATACAGCAGTGCCTATTCATAGGGCTTAAATAGTACATGTCACAAAATTCAATAAAGTAAATGTGTTGGGATCTTCAGAAAGTAGTTTACAAACTTGAAATCATTCAGGTTAATAGTTACATAGTTGGAAAGGTTGAATAAAGACACTAGTCCATCCAATTCAACCTCTGTGGGTGTGTGTGTGTGTTCATGTCAAATACCATTTCCCATATCCCTGTATACTGTGTACGCTAAGATGCCTATCTTGTATTTTACAACAATCTATACTTCACACTGGCACCACTGATTGTGGAAGGGAGTTCCACATCCTCACTGTCCTAACAGTGAGAAACCCTTTATGCAGTTTATGGTTAAACCGCTTCTCCTCCAATTTCATTGTGTGGCCATGTGTCTTCTTACACTCCCTGAGACTGAATAGCTTACTTCCTATGCTAGAATCACCATTAAGATATTTGTGCACTGCACAGTGCATTCTAGGGCCCTAATTGGATGAAGCAATGCACCTGACTGCTCATTATGACTTTGCCCAATCATGGCTCAGTGCTCATAGTCCCATCCTACACTATAAAAGGTTCCTTCCCACAGGAACATTTTGGAGTGTGTTGTTGGAGTGGAGATAGAGCAGAGCTTCGTTTTCTACTAGCGTAGTGAGTTAGTGTGTTATTGTGACTAAGTGTCAGTGTAGTGTTAGTGTAGTCTAAGTATACAGTGAGTATAGTGTGAGTATAGTGTACTGTCAGTGTAGTGTGTCAATGCAGTGTTAGTGTAGTGAGTATAGTGTAAATATAGTGTAGTGTAGTGTGAGTATGCTATAGTCTGTCAGTGTAGCGTCAGTACAGTTTGTCAGTATGGTTGACGTGGTCCGTCCTCAGGCAGGGCACATTTTTCTCTGTTTAGTGATGTTGCCTGTGCTAGCCATCCACAGCAGGAAGAGGATGTGGTGGACTGGCTTACTAAACCACCCTCACCCTACTACTGAGGCTATAGCAGGTTACCTCTGCTATAGCACCAGCATCATGCATGGAGGAGTCAGCTTAATTATTTTAGCACAGCGTCAGCCACTCGCTTCTTGATGATGCACAGGCATTGCATTGAAGAGGATGATCATGATGAGGTCACTGACCCGACTTGGGTGCCAGATAGAGCATAAGAGGAATGTGAGGGAAAGGCATAACCCCAATGAGGCAGTATGTCCTCCAGAGGCAGCCATCATTGAACTATAGCGAGCAGCCACCCTATTCCATCAGATTTGTGGAGCTGTTATCTCCAGGCCCACTTGCCACAGCTCAGCTTTGTGAGCCTTTTTTAGCACATGTGCAGCTGATGGCACATCAAGCTGATGAAGCATATCAAGTGTAGCAAAACCACCAGCCATTTGGGTGCCATGTTTTCAAAGGCATTTATCCCCCCACCACTCAGCTCGTTGGCAAGAGCTCTTAAAGCCACAGAAAAGGGACACAATTTTGCTCCTCATCTTTTATGTCTACCCCCGCTATATCTCATGCCATCTAAGCAGCCTCCACTGACAGGGATGATGGTATAGCAAAGGGTATCACAGATCCTTGCAACACATCTGCCAGTGGCACACTACCATCTGTAGGGTATAGTAGACAAAGGTTTATGCCCCAGCTGCTGCATAAAAAAATACACTCCCTGTCATCCACATGCCCAGCTTCTAAATGCCAGCTTGTCCAAATTGCTGGCTTTACAACTTCTGCCTTTCCGTCTGGTGGATTCTGCCCCCTTCTGTGAATTTGCAGAGGAGGACTTACTTTACTCTCAATTCCCGCTTTATGCAGACACCATTCTTGCAACGCCACAGAACACACAAGAGGAGAGGGTGAGGCGGAGGATTCTAGCAGTTTTGGAGGCATACAAGCAGAGGAAGACATAAGTCAAAACTTAATAGATGGTTTTCAGTCCCAAGTCATCTTGGGAGTACTACGTGACTGACCGCGAGGACTCTGATTCTCATGCCCCCCCAAACTTGCAAGGCATGGGCACCCTTATTCTTCAAAGCCTAAAAAAGGTCCCCAATAATTTTTGGCATCATGGAGATGAATCATTATTGGATTGCAATCCTCCTTGACCACCGTTACAAGGGGAAAGTCTTGGGAGCTCATCCTGCCCTTGCAGAGTGCCCTGTGCTTCCCGGACAAGATGAAATATCTTGAGGACATCTTAAAAATTAGTTTATGTAACACCTTTCCAGACTCTTAAAATATAATAAAGAAAGAGACAGAGCTCTCTCTGAGCGAAAAGGGACTGTTGTGGAGATAATGTGTCTGTTTAAAGGTGAACACTCAGAAACAATAGTTTTGACATGACATAGTTATAGATACAGTTAGACCATGAAACAATAGTGGATGCGTAGTAATAGATGGAAATTGATGCAGGAAGCCGACATGTTGCGCAGGAATGCATTGTCATAATTGTATAAGACACAAAACATGTCATTAGTATACAACAATTATACATTCAGTAAGTTAGTTATAGCATTATTAAATTATAATATGTTTTATGATAGCAAATTTACAATATAGATTGCATGTGCTCATCTGGTCTACCCGTGTTTGAAAAGCTTACATACACTGCTGGTCAGGTGTCAACACAAAAGGGGGGTGATATGGATAATTGAATAATGCTATAACTAACTTACTGAATGTATAAATGTTGTATACTAACGACATGTTTTGTGTCTTATACAATTAGATGCAAATTTAAATGGATGCAGCGCCCTGACGACGCATTCCTGCGAAACATGTCGGCTTCCTGCATCAATTTCCATCTATTACTATGCATCCACTATTGTTTCATGGTCTAACTGCATCTATGACTATGTCATGTTTTATTTAAGTTATTATAAAATTTTTGTATTTTTTTCAAAACTATTGTTTCTGAGTGTTCACCTTTAAACAGACACATTATCTCCACAACAGTCCCTTTTTGCTCAGAGAGAGCTCTGTCTCTCTCTTTATCTTCTTTTAATCATACCTGGGACTGGAGAATAGAGTCTGTTTCTGGAAAGTGTCCAACCAATCCACCTTTACCTTTCCAGACTCTGGTAAGTTACAGTCTCATGGAGAAGGTCGTTTTGAGGCTTCTGTTGGTCTAAGGAGGAGCGGTGGAGAAGTGGGGCCGCATAAGTGATGCATTTAAAAATGTTTTAGTCCTTGGCACCCAGGGCTGTCAGCTTCAACATCCCAATGGCAGCGTCTGCATCATATGGTGGAGGATTGTCTAGCGGTGAAAACAGACATTGAGAGCTTTCCAGTAGATGATCCACTGGGTTACTGGGTCATGAGAATAAACCACTGGCCAGAACTTGCCCAGTATGCAAAAGAGCTGCTGGGCTTTCATGCATCCAGCATGCTTTCTGAACAGGCATTCAGTGCTCCTGGAGGTTTTGTGACAAATAAAAGAGCATGTCCATTGACCGGCTGACATATAGCAAAATGAATCAGTCCTGTATTAGCAGCAGCTATCAAGCCACAGATACTGATGTCATTGTTTAAAAGTTTTTGGGATCTGGAATCTCGGCAAGACTGTCTAGGCCAATGTTTAACAATTCCAGTCCTCAAGGCGCACCAACAGGTCATGTTTTCAGGATTTCCCTCAAATGGAACAGCTGTGGTAATTACTAAGGCATTGAAACTGATCAAATCACCTGAAATAATGGAAAGCCTGAAAACATGACCTGTTGGAGCGCCTTGAGGACTGGAGTTGATAAACACTGGTCTAGGCTGCCTAGCTTTGTGGGTGTTGATTTTAATTTTTTGGTATAGGTTTCATGGGCACAATTAGCACTCAAGGAGAAATTGTCCCACACCTGTTTGACAGGTACATATAATTTCAAATTTTTACAGCAAGGCCAATTATTGCTTTCATCAAGAGTACTTCCATAGGGTTACGGTGTGAAGGCACCACCAACACCCAAAGCCCAATTTTTTTGCACCTATTTGACAGGTGCATATACTTTCAATTTTCTACAGAAAGGCCAATTCTTGCTTTCATCAAGAGTACCTCTAGCCATTTCCTGCTCTCTCCGGCAGTGTATTCTTGGAGCATTCCATTGAGAAATGTATTCTTCCTTTCACTGGTCTGTAGATCAGCTGTAGATTCAGTGGCAGAATGAGTTTGCCACTAGGGATGAGCTTTGTGTACGAGTCAAACCCATGTTCGACTCGAACATCGGCTGTTCCCCGAATTGCGAACATTATGGGGCGTTCGTGCCAAATTCGAGTGCATTGCTGGCTGATGATTGGCCAAGAATGCACTATGACCCGCATGCTTTGGCCAATCACAGCGCGCAAAAAACTGAGAGCCATAATTGGCCAAAGCCAGGGTGGCTTTGGCCAATTATGTCTCTGGGGGTTTAGTACACGCCCCACCCTATAAAAGGCCGCCTCCGTGGCAGCCTTGTGTAGTGTGTTGCGGTGGTTAAACAGAGAGCTTACAGAGAGAGAGAGAAAGCGTCATTTATATTGAGTTAGATAGATTAGGCAGGCAAGTCAGTTAGCTGCAGTTACAGTGTATAGAGGATATATATGCATCCTAGGTGTTGTATATATATTTATATACTGTATTCAGTTTAGCTAGATCCGTTCCTGTTATTCTCTATACTGTGACAGGCAGGCAGGTGATTGCGCTAGCTGCAGTGTTTCACTTAGTGTACTGTGTGCGTTGCATAGCGTTCACCTAAAGCTTACCTGAATACAATTAGTGGTGTTTTCATAATAAAACCACAGGCAGGGAGCTGCAAGTATTTTCAGTTGGTGTATCGTGTCCTCTGCACAGTGTTCACCTAAAACGAACTGAAGACAATTGCTGCTTTTCTCATACTAATACAACAGCAGGCAGTTGATTCTGATAGCTGCATTATAATCAGTACAGATATATATATATACATCCCACCTTTGTGCAGCTACATCTCTGTGTCTAGAGGCAACAGTGCTGGTCATGGACAGGGTGCATCCTCATCAGCACGTGGCCGTGGGACACGCTTGTCCTTTTCGGCAGCTGGCTATGTTGAGCCGCAACATGCTCAAGACTTGGTAGAGTGGATGACCAAGCCGTCCTCATACTCCTCATCCTCTCTCACCCAGGCTCAGGGTACTTTGTCTGGCAAAGCAGCTGCCAAAGTGGCCTCTTCCCTCAGCTCAATTTCATCAGTCACTCCTTCCCTAGCCCCACCATGTCCTCCTGAGGAGTCCCCCTGTAATCACCTACAAACTTGACAGGAATGTGGAACTGCTTTACACCTGACAACAGGTTATTATTCTACATCAGTCAGCTAGGACTGTAACATTAATCTATACCTGTCTTAAGGTGAATCCCATATACAGTAGTAGTGTCTCCATGCATGCTCCCAGGAAGATGTGATTTGATGGATACAGTGCCTTTAAACTAAGACATTTTTTTCACCCTCTTTCCGTTTGCCCCCACTACCTGCAGATAATTTTTATACATGTTTTTCCAGTCTCCTGGATACAGTCCACCTTACCATGCTTTATAATTCAATAAATCTATTTTGATATTTTTGCACACACTGTTCATGAGCCTCCTCTTTTTTCAATTGTCTTTGATTGAAAGGTTTTATGTATATGCAGATAGGGGCTGAACAGCAATTACTTTATATATATTTTTTTGTGCCTTGACATGGTAAATTACATTATAGCCCTTTTTACATACCTATATATTAGTAGAATTAGGTGTGTCACAGCCAAGTACTTGCGAGCAATCTGCAATCTGTACACCGACGTCCGATTGTACCAGGCAAATTTCCCTGCCCCAGCTGCTGCACCGCCAAAAGAAGTTTGCTCCCAGCCATTCACATGCCCAGCGGTTGAATGCTAGCTTGGTTGAATTGCTAGCACTTCAACTGCTGCCTTTTCAGTTGGTAGACTCTGCCCCTTCCGTGAGTTTGTGGAATGTGCGGTTCCTCAGTGGCAGGTTCCCAAACGCCACTTTTTCTCACGGAAGGCGATTCCGGCTCTCTACCGGCACGTGGAAGGCAATGTCTTGGCCTCGCTGGACAGAGCGGTCAGCGGTAAGGTGCATATTACCGCTAACTCATGGTCCAGCAGGCATGGACAGGGACGTTACCTATCTTTCACGGCGCATTGGGTGACTCTGCTGGCAGCTGGGAAGGATGCAGGACAAGGTTCAGTAGTGTTGGAGGTTGTTCCGCCACCACGCCTCCAAAATGTTACTACTGGTGATTCTGACACACCTCTCTTCTCCATCCTCCATGGCCTCTACCTGTGCTTTAACCTTGGAACCAGCGGTGCTCCGTAGATATTCAAGGGGCTACGCAAGTACGCAGGCAAAAAGATGCCATGCGGTGCTTGAGCTGGTGTGCTTGGGGGACAGGAGCCACACTGGGGCAGAGATTCTGTCAGCTCTGCAGGGGCAGGCTCAGAGGTGGTTGACGCCATGCCAGCTTAAGCCAAGAAAGGTGGTTTGCGACAATGGCACCAACCTCCTCTCCGCCCTCCGACAGGGACCCATGTGCCCTGTTTGACTCACGTCCTTAACTTGGTGGTGCAGCGGTTCTTGGGCAGGTACCTGGGCTTACAGGAGGTCCTGAAGCAGGCCAGGAAACTCTGTGGGCATTTCTGACGGTCATATAATGCCAGTGCTTGGCTGGCTGACCTGCAATAGGAATCCAACCTGCCCAAGAACCGCCTAATCTGTGACATGCCCACCAGGTGGAACTCTATGTTGGCCATGCTGCAGCGGCTGCACACGCAGCAGAGGGCCATCGATGAGTATCTGTTGCAATATGGCACCAGGACAGGGTCAGGGGAGCTTGGATTCTTTTCCCCATGCCTGTGGGCCATGATCAGGGATGCATGCACTGTCCTGGCACCATTTGAGGAGGCCATGAGGATGGTGAGCAGTGATAGTGCATGCATCAGTGACACTGTCCCTCTTGTCCACCTGTTGGCGCACACGCTGCATGGAATAAGCCTGCGGAGGGATCCTCGTATTTGTGCGATCAAGGAGAGGGATCATTACTGGCTGGCAACCCTCCTTGATCCACGTTACAAGGGTAAGGTTGCGGACCTTATCTTGCTGTCGCAGAGGATGAAGCATCTTCAGGAGGCCTTGCAGAAAGGTCTGTGCAACGCGTTCCCAGAGACTGGGAGGTTACAAATTCCTGGTCCTGGACAACGTGTTGCTGAGGCTTCGTTCAAAGGAGGAGCGGTGGAGAAGGTGGCCATCTGACCGATGCGTTGACAATTTTTTAGTACTCAGCCCCAAGGTATGATCGGTTCCAGCAACCATTGCCAGCGTCTGGTTTACATGGTGCAGGAATACCTAGGGGCAAGATCAGACTTGGACACCTTTCCCACCAAAAATCCTTTGGGTTACTGGGTCTTGAGGATGGATCACTGGCCAGAGCTTGCACAGTATGCAATTGAGCTACTGGCCTGTCCTGCATCCAGCGTTCTTTCGGAACGCACATTCAGTGCTGCTGGAGGCTTTGTAACCGATCACAGGGTGTGCCTGTCCACCGACCCGGTCGATCGACTAACCTTCATAAAAATGAATCAGTCTTGGATCACCACCAGCTACCAAGCACCTGATGCTGATGTAACCGAATATTTTTTTTTTTAAATGTCAGATCCCTTCAAGACTGCCTATGCTGAGTGACTATCCTCCTCCTCCTAAATGATCATGCTGATAGCTTGTAAGAACATTTTTGGTTCTGGGCACTGCCACCAGTGGCCAAGGCCCAATTTTTCAGCCCCTGTTTAACAGGGGCGTGTAATTACAATTTTTGATGCAATACTTTGCAGCAGGGCTCATTTCTGTGCTTCAAGTACAGTATCTGTGAGGGGTTGCAGTGTTGTTGCACCAGTGCCTAAGGCCCAATTTTTATGCCCCTGTTTAAGAAATTTGGCCCTTAGGTGTTGGTGTTGCCACAACACTGTAAGCCCTCACAGTTATGGAGGGGGTACCCATGCCATTTTTCTCAATGATTTTCAACCATAACTGTGAGGGCTTAAAGTGTTGTGGCAACACCAACACCTAAGGGCCAAATTTCTGCAGAGTATATATGGCAGGCCCATACTTTCAAACATCCAACTTACAAATGACTCCTACTTGCAAACGGAAGGAGACAACAGGAAGTGAGAGGAAATCTACCCCTAGGAAGGGAAATTCTCTCCTGTAATGCATACACACGTACGTTTTTAATGTAATTTTAAAAAACAATGTTTTTCTTGACGTGATTTTTCTTGTTTCCTCTCAAGCCTGTCTTGCATACACATGTTTATAAAAAAAAATGCTCGAGCAAAGCGCAGTGACGTACAACACGTACGACGGCACTATAAAGGGGAAGTTCCGTTTGAATGGCGCCACCCTTCATGTTAGTAAAGTTTGTTGAGCGGCGATTCGCGCTTTTCAGCCTCATGCTTTTCAGTCCGTTACAGCGTGACGAATGTGCTTTCTCCATTGCGAACGCTAGTTTTACCAGAACGAGCGCTCCCGTCTCATACTTGATTCTGAGCATGCGCGTTTTTTCCCCTCGTAAAAGCATACACACTACCGTTTTTCACGACGTTAATAAGAACGACGTGAAAAACGACGTGAAAAAATAGATTTTTTGGCTGGAGCTACACTTGAAAAATGTATCAGTTCAAAATTACAGATTCTACATAACAACAAACCTACAGTCCCTGTCTTGTTTGCACCACCTGTATACTGCTGTTTAGAGTATACAGGGCCTGGGGGCCCCACGCCTTTCCTTTTTTAAATTTGGGTGCGGGATTACCCTTAATATCCATACAAGACCCAAAGGGGCTGGTAATGGGCTGGGGGGGGGGGGGTACCCATGCCATTTTTCTCAATGATTTTCATCCATATTGCCGGGACCAGACATTACATTAAAGCCGCAAGCAGTTTTAAATTACTTTTTTTCCTTTAGAAATGTCATTTTGTGCAGGGACTGTTCTAAACACGGGAAATGTGCCACTTCACGGGCATACTATAGACACCCCCCAGGTATGATATTTAAAGGAATATTTCACTTTTTTTTCACTTTAAGAATCATTAAAATCACTGCTCCTGAAAAAACTGCAGTTTTTAAAACTTTTTTTTGCATTGATACATGTCCCCTGGGGCAGGACCCAAGTCCCCAAACCCTTTTTAGGACAATAAATTGCATATTAGCCTTTATAATTAGCATTTTGATTTCGAACGTTCGAGTCCATAGAATTTAATAGGGTTCTAAAGTTCGCGCAAACTTTCGGTCCGTTTGTAGGTTCTGGTGCGAACCGAACCGGGGGTTGTCCGGCTCGTTCCTATTTGCCACTATACCCAAAAATATTCCTTACTGGTAAGACAGTAATGGTGAAACTGAAGTGGGGTATGGAATATAAGTCTCTGTGGATGGCTACATGAACATGCAGCTCGCCAATGCAGAAAATTATATTGATGGGGCATTGTCTGGACATCTTGGAGAAGTTTTAATAAGGTGTAAAAATGTATTGTATATACGAGGAGTAGAAGAGGACGACGAAGATGGCGAGATGAGAGAATAAAGCAATTTCCAAATTAGTTTTGAACATTTTTTTTCAAACTTCTCTTTTGAGGTTATTGTTGGACATTGTTTTTGTATGTTTTGTTAAGGAAAAATTCATATATTTTTTTAAGAGGACTATAGGGTTACGGTGTAGAGGCACCAACACCCAAAGCCCAATTGTTCTGCACTTGTTACTTCTACCCAAAGTCTGCGAAAGAGACACCAGAATTTATCTAAAAACAAATTGCTAATCTTGGTCTGAGTGTACCATTATTTGGTTTCTTCACATAAGGCTTGCTTACTGTGGTGCAAAAATGTGTTATTTCCATCCAAAATCTGCCAAAGAGACACCAGAATATATCCAAAAAATCTAATCTTGTTCCAAGTGCACTTAATTGTGGCCTCATCATACAGACTGGCTCCCCAAGAAGTTGTTTACAAAATAAAGAAACCTTGCAGGGAAAATCTATTTGAATGTCATATTTTTTCCATTATATACTGTATATCAGGTTTGCTGCTGCAGCAGGTTCTATACACGGTACATTACAGGGTTCGCGGTTTGGGTTCGAACTTTTGCCGTGTTCGAGAGCTCTGCAACAAACCGAACTGGGCGGTGTTCGCCCTAACTCTAATGCTAATATTCTGCTTGATTTTCTTGCTGCAGCTTGGCATTGCATGCCATTGCTTAGTCTGTAATTTTCAGTAACTTGCATTCATATTTTTAGCCCCCAAGTGCATTACTTTACATTTTTCAACATTAAACCTAATTTTCCATTTTTTGGCCACCCCTTTATTTTATTGAGGTCTTCTTCTAAAGTTTTAATATACTGCTGTGAAGTTATTGCCCTACTTAGCTTTGTATCATCAGCAAACACAGAGATTGAACTATTTATGCCACCCTCTATATCATTTATGAATAAATTAAACATAATTGGTCCCAGAACAGAGTCTTGTTGTACCCCACTTACTCACCATAATGCCCCATAGTAGCTATATTGTTTTGAAAGTGATGGGGTTTAGGAAGTTTGGGGGGACTTATGAGTATGTGTGTGTGATATGTATGTCCTATTTTGTTATCCCACAATCTTCTGGTTGTCTGTTGTTCCTCAAGTGTATATTGGGTGGCAGGGATTTTACAGACGCAAAAATTGACATTTATATAAAAAAACATAAACAAACTTTACTGAATGAAAATTAAAAACGCAGGCTAAAACATTCCATCTAATATGATTTATAATGGTAACATCAAGCCACATATACTGTGTGTAAGCACATCCAAATTATTTGTGAATCATCATATTATAAACGAAACAAGAAAACAAATCAGTACATGAAGGCGGTGCAGTGTATAAGGCTTCATGTACACGGGACGTTGTTCAACCTCTCCTGAACGATTTAACTTGACAGCTAGAAACCAGTGTCTAAAAACGGCTGTTTAGCCGCGTTTACATGCCGCGTTTGCGTCTAGAAGCATTTGAAAAAAAAATAAAATATTTTTTTGGTTAAAATGAAAAACGTCTCTAAACGAAACGCTGCTAAACACAAGTTGCCGCGTTTAGCTGCGTTTGGCGCTTCAACTGCCTCTAAACACAGCTTCTGAATGCATTTTTTGGGGTTCAAGAAAAAGCCTCTAAACACAACTGCCTAGAAACGACTATAAACAAACCAGTGTACATGTACTGATAAGATAACATAGAGGAGAGTTCAGGAGCAGTTGAAAAAAATGCTGAACTGCTCCTAAACGTCCGTTTACCAGCAGCAGTGTACATGAGGCCTAATAATGGTAACAGCAAATGCACTACCTTTGTAGTGGCTTAAAAATCTCAATGTTTAATACAGTTATAAAAATATAACAAAAGCATGAATGTTGAGTTGTGAATATCACATTAAAAAGTTACTTTTAAATACTGCTTTAATAACTCAATATATGTGTTCATTGAGCATATACCATGTGTTCTTTTTAAATCCAGAAATCCCTGATAAAAATCCAGTAATTAACTTTTGCATTGACCCATAACATGATATGAAATTTGATAGCTAAACTGTCAGGCCAGTTTCTAGATTGGATGCCAGTCACGTTAATTGCCTACTATCCAATTTCCAAAGCCTCCTTATTAATTTTTATATAGCATGCACATTACAATATTAAAGATTAAGACAACAAACTAAATTATTAGTTTTTTTCATTTTCCAAACTTTAATATTCTTTAACTAATAAATATATTTTTGTGATTAATACTATTATTCTGGATAACGATAATGTATGGGATGTTTTCCCTCTGCTGTAAATGATAAGGGATGTAACAAGGTTAATAGATTCAGCAAGGATACTAGTGATCGTATACTGTAGGTACATTAGATAACAGACTAATGCCCTGAATAACTTTTTGATGGGTTTGTAATACCTTATACAATAAGACTCCACTTCACTATACTCCACAAATTTTAACATTGAAATGATAGTACTTGCTTTATTGGTATACAGGTGTTTAAAGAACTTATTCTGGGCTGTTTATACAGATGTAATCTATGTGACCTATTAAATTTGATATACAATCAAAAATAACTGGATTTAGAGAGATCTTTATGGCTGATGTTTCACGTGCCTTAGTGGTTTCCAGCTACATCATCTCTCCCATTTCCTGAAATCAATACCAGATGCTTCTTCACATGCAGGACTGTTGACCACCTTTGAATGGGAATGGTGCTTGCATAACTCGCTCACATATCTCTCTCCTACAAATTGCTGCTCCCTGAAACTTGACACCGATCGCCTACATTTCTGGATGGAAGGGACCTTCAAAATCAGGCTGGCCTTGGCAGAGAGTACAATAATCTTAACTCGCCTACAAATCTTCCATCAGTAATAAGTACCAGGAAGCTGGTTACAAAATTATGATGAGGTGGTCCCGCAAACGCCACATAAAACCAAATGTACCCCTAAATATAGGACCATTGTTGGCGCTGTGATTCAGACAGGGGAGATATGCTACACATCTTTTTGGTATGCTCTGATCTTCAGCCCTTCTGGAATTGTGTAGAATTGCCATTGTATAGAAATTGTGTAGAAATCGGAGGACACTCAATTACCTTACACGCCTGCTTTCTATCTACTACCCCAATGTGAAGGTGTACAAGAAGTCAGTGGTGAGACATTTAGTCGGTGGGGCCCAATCATGTGTTCCTACATTATGCAAATCCACATTGGGTGCCCTCCTTGATGCATTGGTTCTGTAAGGTTGAGGATATCTGATATTTGGAGAGCTTGGCTAGTGCTTTGAATGTTACAGAAGAGTAATTTAACAAGACATGTATTTATTGGTTCGAGAATTCTTGCACAGCTGAATTTAAGTGCATCCTGGTGGACTATTTACCTCCTCTATCACCACAGTAGTGAGACGGAACGGGATGGTCACAGTAAGCTGTGGGGCGGTCATGTGTAGGAGCAGGATGCCTTCAGGATGTCTTACTTATGCAAGGTCCTATGCCGGAGCTTAGGGGGCAGCAGGCTGAATCTTGGTTCTTTCCCTTTTTCTCTTCCCCCAAGTACTTCCTACTATCCTTTGCTGTGGAGGTGAACTGAAAAGGGGTAGCCTTTTTAATGCTGAACCGGTGTGGTCGCCTGCGTTGTCTACTGCCGTTGCAGTAGGTCCACTAAGTAATTTCTATTATTGTTTACTACACATCTGGACCTTTGCTACTACAGTACCTGGGTCATATGTCTTGCATCCACCCGAGAATTTTGTTTTGTTTTTTGTTACAGTTGATGTGAGATGATTCATATTTTGCTGTACTTTGTTTTGGATTGTAATTTCTTGTTATAAAAATAAAAACCTTTTACTTTAAATAAAGAATGCATACAAAAACAATCTTTATGACACTTAGATTCAAATTTTCACCTTAGCAATATATCCAACCAATTAATGAGTATAAAAGTGTTTGTAAAGGCAACAGTTTTTTTAAAATAACAAACATGTTATTATTTACCTGCCCTGTGCAATGTTTTTTTTTTAAAATTAAATATGTTTATTGATTTTTGATAGTAAAAGGTAGCAGTAAAAAAGGTCCGCAAAGGCATCAGAGCAAACAGTAGCACCTTCACAGAGCAATGCAGTAAGAAAGCGGGTATGTTTAAACATTTTAGAAACATTTGGCAGCAATAGGAATACAGAGCAGGACAATTGCTAGCCTAGGATAAGTACAGAGAAACAGGATCTACCAATATGACCCGAGGAGTGGAAGCAGTAAATTGGTAACCGGATAAATGAGATAAGCAAACTAATACACAACATACCGGTAACTGGGAATTCGAAAAAATCATGGCACATAATTTTATATATATATATATATATATATATATATATATATAAAATTAGGGGTATATACTGCGCTAATGTGAAAAAGAAAAATATGAAAAATGATTGTGCTAATCACACCAAGGCTGCGACAAATAAAATATGTGAAACCATATACAAACAATATAAAATTAGAAAATATCGCGCCCAAAATACATGAAATAAATAATGAAAATTAATTGATTAAAAATACACAGGTGACACAACTCAAGTGAAAAAACCCTTTGTGAAGGGGTTACTACCACCAAAATAAATGAATATGGTAGCAAAATGTGTAAAAAAATCCTAAATCAATATTAATAAACGATAATAGCAAAAGATGAATGGTCAATCCGAGTGAGTAATTATTGTCAATAAATGAAACACCAGTGTCCAATATATTAAATTAAATTCAAATAAGATGCTTGAAAATCTTTAGAGCAAAGCTCCGAGCTAGAAAAAATTTCATGGAAAAGGAAGTCCAGCGTGTATATAGGGGAGAAGAAGTTCAGCACAGGTATGGAAGTGTCGCCTTCATACTGGATGACGGGAGAAGAAAAACTCTGGAAGGTAATTCAAGGTGAGAGATGATAGTGCAGGAGAATTAACCCAGGAAATCCAGAGAAGATCAAATCCACCACGGTGAATACGTATATTAAGAAATGGGTACGTTACCAGAAGTGGTGGACCTCCGCTATGGCAAGGTCTATCAGGCCTGCAGATATCACCCTCTGCGGGGTACAGGAGTTCATCCACCTGATTTTAGGAAGCTGTTATCCCAATGCAGTTTGATAGTATCCACTAGTACTGCTTCCTTCACTATGGCTGCTGCGATGAATCACTCCAAATGGTATAGAAACTAAATCTCCGAGTTTGTATAGGAAACAAAAAGAGGAGAGGGACTCCAGTAGTGTATTACCTCAATGAAAGATTTATTCCCAATTACAGAGGTATACAGCCAAAAAACAATAAACAAGGTAAAAATTGGTATTTAAAATAGCCGGCATAAAAAGTAGCGTTCGCCCGTGCTGGCGGGGTCACGTGGTAGTGACGTCAGTGCGTTGCACCGCCCTGACTAGTTTCGTTTACTTCAAACGTTCTCAAAGGGCACGGGCGACGCACTGAAGTGTCACTCACTAAATACTAGCGAGGCGCGATACACGCCTCGCTTTCATGTCAGTCGTCATGACAATGAAGTCATGACGCATCCAAACCTCGTTTCCACATCAGCAGTCCTGATAGTGAAACGTAAAACCTAGGACGTAAAAAATGGCCCTGCGTTCATGCAGGGGGAGGGGCCAGAGATCCACAGCCACCTCCCAAAGCAGCGGAAAAAAAAATTGGCCAATCAAAGAATGAAGATGGGTACATTCAAACCACATTAAACAAAATGATGAACATCATGACGGAGATGCGGAAACGTTCCACTAGTGCAAGGGGAGGAGAGAAAACACTCGAAATTCCCCTGCAAATAGCGGAAAAGCGTCCCACCAACGTCAGGAATGAATAAGAAAAAACAACAATTGTTAAGATGAAAAATAATAAACACTGAAAGAATTCAGCGTATAAGCTAAATGGAATACATTATTAATTACGAATGCTCGGTAATATAAAATATATTATTACTTGTTGATGCATGGTGATAAAAGGAAATACAATTAGAAAAATAAAATATAAAAAATATATAAATAAAAATAAATAAAAATTAAAAATACCCTATAAATCCACCTAGCTATCTAAAAAAATGAATTATCAGAATAGTAAAGTATATAAACTATATGAAATATAAAATATGACAATAGAATGGGTTCAGGTGATCAAGCATTATCTATAAATGCATTGATTTCAATATCAACATTTAACCCAAATGGTTTGAGGCATTTTACCCTGTATATCCAACTCATTTCGAGTTTGGATATCGCACGGCTCTTCGGACCCCCCCTCCAGTGGCACTTCAACTTGTCAATAGCCACAAAGGACGTCCCGCTGGGGTCCCTATTATGGACATCCCTGTAATGTCTCGAAACAGAGTGCCCCTTAAAGCCCCTTCTAATATTACCAATGTGTTCATTGAGCCTGACCTGGAAAGCCTGAACAGTTCTTCCTATATACTGTAACCCGCAAGGGCAGGTAAGAAGGTACACAACATGGGTAGTTGAACATGTGATAAAGGTCAATTTTTTTTTTTTCGCTGCTTTGGGAGGTGGCTGTGGATCTCTGGCCCCTCCCCCTGCATGAACGCATGAACACTGCCTCCTGACCATATTACACCTTAACTTAGCCTGTATTGCTGCTTTTTCCTGGTGTGTTACACCAACAGGATTTTGCGGCACTTAGAGCGGGCGGAGTGTGCCTCCTGACCATATTACACCTTAACTTAGCCTGTATTGCTGCTTTTTCCTGGTGTGTTACACCAACAGGATTTTGTGGCACTTACAGCGGGCGGAGTGTGCCTCCTGACCATATTACACCTTAACTTAGCCTGTATTGCTGCTTTTCCCATTTCCCTGCAGGCCATTAGAATGTCTGGAAGGCAAACAAGGAGAGGCAGACAGTCACAAGCCAAAAAAAGAGGGCAAGCAGGCTCTGTGTCTATTGACAACAGTGCTGGTCGTGGACGCGGTGCATTGCCATCAGCACGTGGCCATAGGACACGCTTGTCCTTCTTTTCGGCAGCTGGACGTGTTGAGCCACATCATGCCGAAGACTTGGTAGAGTGGATGACCAAGCCCTCCTCATCCTCCTCATCCTCTCTCACCCAGGCTCAGGGTACTGGCAAAGCAGCTGCCAAAGCGTCCTCTTCTCTGGTATCAATGTCATCATCAGTCACTCCTTCCCTAGACCAACCATGTCCTCCTGAGGAGTCCCCCGAACTGTTTGAGCACAGTGTTGGGTACATGCTCCAGGAGGATGCCCAGCGTTTTGAACGGTCTGATGATGATACCCAGCTAGAGGAAGGCAGTAGCGTGAGAGCAGAGAGAGGGGATGCTCAAGAAGGACACCAATCTGGCAGTCATGTTCCAGCAGCTGCAGCATACTGCCAGATTGGCTTCAGTGATGAGGAGGGAGGGGATGATGAGGTCACTGACTCCACGTGGGTGCCTAATAGGAGAGAGGAGGAGGAGGAGGATGAGGAGGAGGCACATCTCCAACGAGGCAGGATGCCCTCGGGGGGCCAGCGTAAGGGCAGCACACCGACGGAATCACACCGCAGAGCTCCGCCTGTGCAGGGCGCTGCCTCTGCCCGTTATTCAAAAAGTTCTTTGGTGTAGGCCTTTTTTGAGTCGAGTGCATCAGATCGCACAGCTGCTGTTTGCAACATATGTCTCAAGCGTATATCGCGTGGCCAAAACATCACCCGCTTGGGCACCACATGCTTGACCAGACATATGTTGACCTGCCATGCAGCTCGTTGGCAAGCCTACCTTAAAGACCCACACCAAAGAACAAAGCTGACCTCTTCTTGCACCGCATCAGCTGGGATCTCCAACCCCACTATACGTTCAGTACTCTCTGAAACCTGCTCTGAGAGGAATGAAGGTGTAGAATTAGGTGTGTCACAGCCAAGTACTTGCGGGCACTCTGCTAGCAGTACACCAACGTCCGATTCTAGCAGGCAAATTTCCCTGCCCCAGCTGCTGGACCATCAAAAGAAGTTCACTCCCAGCCATCCACATGCCCAGCGGTTGAATGCTAGCTTGGCTAAATTGCTAGCGCTTCAACTGCTGCCTTTTCAGTTGGTAGACTCGGCCCCCTTCCGTGAGTTTGTGCAATGTGCGGTTCCTCAGTGGCAGGTTCCCAAACGCCACTTTTTCTCACGGAAGGCAATTCCGGCTCTCTACCGGCATGTGGAAGGCAATGTCTTGGCCTCGCTGGACAGGGCGGTCAGCGGTAAGGTGCATATTACCGCTGACTCATGGTCCAGCAGGCATGGACAGGGACGTTA
Organism: Rana muscosa; assembly: GCA_029206835.1. NCBI lineage: Eukaryota > Metazoa > Chordata > Amphibia > Anura > Ranidae > Rana > Rana muscosa. The sequence continues at coordinate 263,657,263 of CM055127.1, read as the reverse complement.
CCTTTCTTTCACGGCCCATTGGGTCACTCTTTTGGCAGCTGGGAAGGATGCAGGACAAGGTGCAGTAGTGTTGGAGGTTGTTCCGCCACCACGCCTCCAAAATGCTACTACTGGTTGTGACACACCCCTCTCCTCCACCCCCTCCTCTTCTTCTGCCTCCATGGCCTCTTCCTGTGCTTTGTCCTCGGAACCAGCGGTGCTCCGTAGGCGTTCAAGGGGCTACGCAAGTACGCAGGCAAAAAGATGCCATGCCGTGCTAGCGCTGGTGTGTTTGGGGGACAGGAGCCACACTGGGGCAGAGGTTCTGTCTGCTCTGCAGGGGCAGGCCGAGAGGTGGTTGACGCCACGCCAGCTTAAGCCAGGAATGGTAGTTTGCGACAATGGCACCAACCTCCTCTCCGCTCTCCGACAGGGACAACTGACCCATGTGCCCTGTGTGGCTCACGTCCTTAACCTGGTGGTGCATCGGTTCTTGGGCAGGTACCCGGGCTTACAGGATGTCCTGAGGCAGGCCAGGAAAGTCTGTGTGCATTTCCGCAGATCTTATAATGCCAGTGCTCGCCTGGCTGAGCTGCAAAAGGAGTTGAACCTGCCCAAGAACCGCCTTATATGTGACATGCCCACCAGGTGGAACTCAACGTTGGCCATGCTGCAGCGGCTGCACACGCAGCAGAGGGCCATCAATGAGTACCTGTGCGACTACGGCACCAGGACAGGGTCAGGGGAGCTTGGGTTTTTTTCACCACGCCAGTGGGGCATGATCAGGGATGCATGCACTGTCCTGGCACCATTTGAGGAGGCCACGAGGATGGTGAGCAGTGACAGTGCATGCATCAGTGACACTGTACCTCTTGTCCACCTGTTGGAACATACGCTGCGTGGAATAATGGACAGGGCACTTGAGGCAGAACAGAGGCAGTAAGAGGAGGACTTTCTTGCCTCTCAAGGCCCCCTTTACCCAGACAGTGTTCCTTCTGTCCCACCCATCACACAGGAAGAAGAGGAGGAAGAGGAGGAGGATTGTGTCAGCATGGAGGTGGACCCTGACACTCAGCATCATCAGCAGCAGTCTTTTAGGGATGATTTACAGTCCCAAGAAACCAGTGGACTTGTACGTGGCTGGGAGGAGGTGGCTGCGGATCATGTCGTCCTTAGTGACCCAGAGGACTCCGGACTGAATGCCTCAGCTAACCTACGCTGCATGGCCTCCCTGATCCTGCAAAGTCTGCGGAAGGATCCTCGTATTCTTCGGATCAAGGAGAGGGACCATTACTGGCTGGCCACTCTCCTTGATCCACGGTACAAGGGTAAGGTTGCGGACCTTATCTTACCGTCGCAGAGGGAGCAGAGGATGAGACAACTCCGGGAGGCCTTGCAGAAAGGTCTGTGCAACGCGTTCCCAGAGACTGGGAGGTTACAAACTCCTGGTCCTGGACAACGAGTTGCTGAGGCTTCGGTCAGTCAAAGGAGCGGTGGGGAAGGTGGCCGTCTGACCGAAGCGTTCAGACAATTCTTTAGTCCGCAGCCCCAAGGTATGATCGGTTCCAGCAACCATCGCCAGCGTCTGATATACATGGTGCAGGAATACCTAGGGGCAAGGTCAGACTTGGACACCTTCCCCACCGAAAATCCTCTGGCTTACTGGGTCTTGAGGATGGATCACTGGCCAGAGCTTGCACAGTATGCAATTGAGCTACTGGCCTGTCCTGCATCCAGCGTTCTTTCAGAACCCACATTCAGTGCTGCTGGAGGATTTGTCACGGATCACAGGGTGCGCCTGTCCACCGACTCTGTTGATCGACTGACCTTCATAAAGATGAACCAGTCTTGGATCACCACCAGCTACCAAACACCTGAAGCTGATATAACAGACTAATTTATTTTCAAATGTCACATCCCTTCAAGACTGATGCTGATGCTGAGAGACTGTCCTGTTATGTTGACTGACTATCCTCCTCCTCCTCAATGATCCGATTGACGATGATAGCTTGGAAGAACATTTTTGTTTCTGGGTGCCGCCACCAGTGGCTAAGGCCCAATTTTTCAGCCCCTGTTTAACAGGGGTGTGTTATTACAATTTTTTATGCAATGCTTTGCAGCAGGGCTCATTCCTGCACTCCAACTAGAGTATCTGGGAGTGGTTGCAGTGTCGTGGCACCAGCACCAGTGGCTAAGGCCCAATTTTTCAGCCCCTGTTTAACAGGGGCGTGTAATTACAATTTTTGATGCAATACTTTGCAACAGGGCTCATTGCTGTGCTCCAAGTACAGTATCTGTGAGGGGTTGCAGTGTTGTGGCACCAGTGCCTAAGGCCCAATTTTTCTGCCCCTGTTTAACAGGGGCATGTAATTACAATTCTTGATCTAATGATTCACAGCAGGGCCCATTCCTGCGCCCACCAAGACCAACTGTGAGGCCTTACAGTGTTGTGTCAACACCACCACCATCAAAGGCCCAATTTTTCAGCCCCTGTTCAACAGGGGCATGCAATTACAATTCTTGATCTAATAATTCACAGCAGGGCCCATTCATGCGCCCACCAAGAGTAACTGTGAGGGCTCACAGTGTTGTGGCAACACCAACATGTAAGGGGCAAATTTCAGCTGAGTATATACGGCAGGCCCCTACTTTCAAACATCCAACTTACAAACGACTCCTCCTTGCAAACGGAAGGATACAACAGGAAGTGAGAGGAAATCTACCCCTAGGAAGGCAAATTCTCTCCTGTAAGAGTTAATATGGGAAAAAAAGTGTCTCCTCTCCACTGATGCTTTATCACCAATTCTTGTTTCAATAAAAACCCCAAATTTTCAAAAAACATTTGTCATTAGGACGGAAAGTGAGGTGAACTGTTCTGAACAGGTGCACACTGCACAGACAGCAAAACAAATGTTACAGGGGTGATAACCCTTCCCTATGTTTTCCAAAAAGCTTAAAAATAGATTTTTTGGCTGGAGCTACACTTAAACAATGTACCTGTTCAAAATTACAAACAGATTCTACATAAGAACAAACCTTACAGTCCCTGTCTTGTATGCACCGCCTGTATACGGCTGTTCAGAGTATATAGGGCCTTTTTTATTTTGTGTGCGGGGTTCCCCTTAATATCCATACAAGACCCAAAGGGGCTGGTAATGGGCTGGGGTAGGGGGGGGGGGGAGTGTGTGATGGGGTAGCTATGCCATTTTTCTTAAAGATTTTCATCCATATTACCGGGACCAGACATTACATTAAAGCCGCAAGCAGTTTTAAATGGCTTTTTTTCCTTTAGAAATGTAATTTTGTACAGGGCCAGTTCTAAACACGGGAAACACGTGGCACTTCACAGGCATACTTTAGACACCCCCCAGGTACGATATTTAAAGGAATATTTGACTTTTTTTTTTTTCACTTTATGCATCATTAAAATGACTGCTCCAGAAAAACGGCCGTTTTTAAAACTTCTTTTTGCATTGATACATGTCCCCTGGTGCAGAACCCGGGTTCCCAAACCCTTTTTAGGACAATAACATGCATAATAGTCGTTATACTTAGCACTTTAGATTTTGAACGTTCGCATCCATTTTATTTAATAGGGTTCTAAAGTTCGTGCGAACTTTCAGTCCGTTCGCGGGTTCTGGTGCGAACCGAACCCGGGGGTGTTCGGCTCATCACTACTGTACACACAGGAAACACTAAAACACTTAAATGCCTATTACAGTAAATATATCAGGTATCCCAACACTCATCACAGAATAATAATTTTAGCATCTTTTTTTTTTCTTTTAACATTAAACTGCTGTAATTATAAAAAATAAAAAAAATGAATAAAATTGTTAAAATTTTTGATGTATCACCAGGGCTTTTTTTGTCAAACAATAGGTGCTGGAAAATAACCACAATCCCACAAAACCCCTTCCCCTACACACACACACCAAATCACATCAAATGGTGGGTGTGGTCAGTCAAATTTCACGAAGAGTAGGAGGGCCTTAAAGGGGCATTAAATACCAGGATTGCATTACATACAGAGTGCAGAGCTGTCACTTGTAAACACAGAAACCAGACTTCTGTGTTTACAAGTGATTGTGGTGAGCAGGCGCCAAAGGGTCTGAGCCAGAAGTGGTGGAACTGAGTTCCACCAAGTTCCCCCTGAAAAAAAGCCCTACGTATCACCCATTTAAAAATGTAGGGATCATAGCTTCCTGCAGTTTTTCGAGAGCATCTAAATTTGAAACTGAATATATCTGGTATGAACAGACTGATCCAGTTACCAGTAGTAAAACCACAATGTACACATTTTCTCTATCATCACTGCTTCCAGTCACCATCTCACTCTGACAAGCCAAACAGTGAAAATAGAGAGGAACGTTGTGATTGATCTGGCGGTAAACACATCACCACTGTCACATTATACTGCTTTTCTGTCACCACTGTCATGATATAATGGTGGTAGGTTGAAGATCTAACAGTCTCTTAGCGTATGAGGTAGGATACAGAAGGTTGAAGAGATCACAGTCTATTAGGGTAGAAAGGAAGATACATAAGGTAAAAACTTTTGTGACATGTTCTTTAATTATTGAAATATGTGATCAGGGTATACATTTGAAAGGTTTGGGGCACAGAATGCTAAACTATTAGCCTGTTTGGGGCCTTGTTTGGTCTTAATCTGGCGCTTAAGGTTTCACCACATTAGTCATCTATAAAACTGGTTTTATGATTCCTGATGCCATTTTATTTTGTGTTCTTTAACCACTTAACAACCACCTGCCGACAAATAACGGCGGCAGGGTGGTTGCTTAACTCTGGGAGGACGTTATATAACGTCCTCCCAGAATCGCGCTCCCGCGCGCCCCCTGGGGCGCGCACACGGGAAACTCCGTGACCGCCGGGTCCAGAGGACCCGGCGGATCACGAATCGCGGTAAATCGCCGCTGATAGCGGCCGTTTACCACGTGATCACTCCGTCAAATGACGGAGCAATCACTTGTAAACAGACCGGCGTCATTTGATGACGCCGGTTCCTCCCTCCCCTCTCTGTACCGATCGGTACAGTGTGAGAGGGGAGGGGGAGGGAGCGGATGGCAGCAGCAGCACTGTGGGCTGGATCTGTGACAATTGCAGTCACAGATCCAGCCATCCATCCATCCCTGCTCAGCCATCCCTGTGCTATACCCTGCCAATACTCTGCAATACACCCTGCCAATACTCTGCAAAATACCCTGGTGCAATACTCTGCAAAATACCCTGGTGCAATACTCTGCAATACCCTGGTGCAATACTCTGCAATACCCTGGTGCAATACTCTGCAATACCCTGGTGCAATACTCTGCAATACCCTGGTGCAATACTCTGCAATACCCTGCGAAATACTCTGCAATACCCTGCGAAATACTCTGCAATACCCTGCGAAATACTCTGCAATACCCTGGTGCAATACTCTGCAATACCCTGGTGCAATACTCTGCAATACCCTGGTGCAATACTCTGCAATACCCTGCGAAATACTCTGCAATACCCTGCGAAATACTCTGCAATACCCTGCGAAATACTCTGCAATACCCTGGTGCAATACTCTGCAATACCCTGGTGCAATACTCTGCAATACCCTGGTGCAATACTCTGCAATACCCTGGTGCAATACTCTGCAATACCCTGCACAATACTCTGCAATACCCTGCACAATACTCTGCAATACCCTGCAAAATACTCTGCAATACCCTGCAAAATACTCTGTAATACCCTGCAAAATACTCTGCAATACCCTGCGCAATACTCTGCAATACCCTGCACAATACTCTGCAATACCCTCCACAATACTCTGCAATACCCTCCACAATACTCTGCAATACCCTCCACAATACTCTGCAATACCCTCCACAATACCCTGTGCAATACCCTCCACAATACCCTGTGCAATACCCGTGCAATACCCTGCCATACACCGCAATACCCTGCCATACACCGCAATACCCTGCCATACACCGCAATACTCCGCAATGCCCGGCAATACTCCGCAATGCCCGGCAATACTCCGCAATGCCCGGCAATACTCCGCAATGCCCGGCAATACTCCGCAATGCCCGGCAATACTCTGCAATAACCACTTCCCGCCCTCCGGCCGTCATATGACGTCCTTGACTTTGTGCGGGGATATCTGAATGATGGGAGCAGCTACAGGCATCATTCAGATATCGGCTTTTTCAGCCGGCGATTCCCTACACCATAAGAACAATCATAGCGGCTGTTCCGCCGCTTGATCATTCTTACGGGAGGCAAGAGGGGATGTCCCCCCCCCCCCGCCGCCCTCCGGTGCTTCTACCGACTCACCGCTACGATCAAAGCCAGGATTGTTGTTTGTTTTTTTTGTATTTTTTTCAGGCTTCCCAGCCTAGAGGTGAGATGTGGGGTCTTATTGACACCCCCCCCCTTCATATCTCACTGTAAAGAGGACCTGTCATGCCATATTCCTATTACAAGGGATGTTTACGTTCCTTGTAATAGGTATAAAAGTGATCAAAAAAATGTTTAGGGCGGAAAAACATGTCAAACTAAAATAAATAAAGTAAAATGAAGAATAAAATTTTTTTTTTTTTTTTAAAGCGCCCCTGTCCCCGTGAGCTCGCATACAGAAGCGAACGCATACGTAAGTCCCGCCCACATATGAAAACGGTTTTCAAACCACACATGTGAGGTATCTCTGCGAACGTTAGAGCGAGAGCAATCATTTTGGCCCTAGACCTCCTCTGTAACTCAAAACATGTAACCAGTAAAAATATTTAAAGCGTCGCCTATGGGGATTTTTTAAGTAGCGAAGTTTGGCGCCATTCCACGAGTGTGTGCAATTTTTAAGGGCGACATGTTAGGTATCTATTTACTCGGCGTAACTTCATCTTTCACATTATGCAAAAACATTGGGCTAACTTTACTGTTTTTTTTTTTTTTTAAGCACAAAACATTTTTTTTCCGTAAAAAACGCGTTAAAAAAATTGCTGTGCAAATATCGTGCGAGATAAAAAGTTGCAACAACCACCATTATATTCTCTAAGGTCTTTGCTAAAAAAACATATATAATGTTTTGGGGTTCTATGTAATTTTCTAGCAAATAAATGATGATTTTTACATGTAGGAGAGAAATGTCAGAATTGGCCTTGGTGCTCCAGAACGCCTGAAGGTGCTCCCTGCATGTTGGGCCTCTGTATGTGGCCACGCTGTGTAAAAGTCTCACACATGTGGTATCGCCATACTCGGGAGTAATAGCAGAATGTGTTTTGGGGTGTAATTTGTGGAATGCATATGCTGTGTGTGAGAAATAACCTGCTAATATGACAATTTTGTGAAAAAAAAAAAAGAGAAAAAAAAAATCTTGATTTTGCAAAGAATTGTGGGAAAAAATGACAACTTCAAAAAACTCACAATGCCTCTTTCTGAATACCTTGGAATGTCTTCTTTCCAAAAAGGGGTCATTTGGGGGGTATTTGTACTTTTCTGGCATGTTAGGGTCTCAAGAATTGAGATAGGCCGTCAGTACTTCAGGTGTGATCAATTTTCAGATATTGGCACCATAGCTTGTGGACTCTATAACTTTCACAAAGACCAAATAATATACACCAATTTGTACTTATTTTTACCAAAGATATGTAGCAGTATAAATTTTGGCCAAAATTTATGAAGAAAAAATAGTAATTTGCAAAATTTTATAACAGAAACGAAAAAAAAATCATTTTTTTACAAAATTTTCAGTCTTTTTTCTCTTATAGCGCAAAAAATAAAAAACCCAACAGTGATTAAATACCACCAAAAGAAAGCTCTATTTGTGTGAAAAAAGGACAAAAATTTCATATGGGTACAGTGTTGTGTGACTGAGTAATTGTCATTCAAAATGTGAGAGCACCGAAAGCTGAAAATTGGTCTGGTTATTAAGGGGGTTTAAGTGCCCAGTGGTCAAGTGGTTAACCACTCAAGCCCCAGACCAATACGCAGCAAAAAGACCAGAGGTGTTTTTACAATTTGGCACTGCGCTGCTTTAACTGGAAATTGCGCGGACATGCAATGTTGTACCCAAACAAAATTTGCGCCCTTTTCTTCCTACAAATAGAGCTTTCTTTTAATGGTATTTAATTGCCTCTGCGATTTTTTTTTTTTTTTTGCAATATAAACGGAAAAAAGACCCAAATTTTTGAAAAAAAATGATATTTTCTACTTTTTGTTATAAGAAAAATCGAATAAACTCAATTTTAGTCATACATTTAGGCCAAAATGTATTCAGCCACATGTCTTTAGTAAAAAAAAAATGTCAATAAGCGTATATTTATTGGTTTGCGCAAAAGTTATAGCGTCTACAAACTAGGGTACATTTTCTGGAATTTACACAGCTTTTAATTTATGACTGCCTATCTCATTTCTTGAGGTGCTAAAATGGCAGGGCAGTACAATCCCCCCCCCCCCCCCCAAATGCCCCTATTTTTGAAAGTAGACACCCCAAAGAAATTGCTGAGATGCATGTTGAGCCCATTGAATAATTTGTTTTTTGTCCCAAGTGATTGAATAATGACAAAAAAAAATTACAAAAAGTTGTCACTAAATGATATATTGCTCACACATGCTATGGTTATATGTGGAATTACAGCTCTCATTTGTTTTTGAAAATGAAAAAAAGAAAATAATTTTTTTTTTTAATTTTCAAAACTTTGTGACAAAAAGCGAGATCTGCAAAATACTCACCATACTTCTCAGCAAATAGCTTGGGGTGTCTACTTTCCAAAATTGGGTCATTTTGGGGGGGGGGTTGTGCCATCTGGGCATTCCATGGCCTCCGAAACTGTGATAGGCAGTGAGAAGTGAAATCAAAAATTTACACCCTTAGAAAGCCTGAAGGCGGTGCTTGGTTTTTGGGGTCCCGTACGTGGCTAGGCTCCCAAAAAGTCTCACACATGTGGTATCCCCGTACTCAGGAGAATAAAAAGAATGTATTTTGGGGTATAATTCCACATATGCCCATTGCATGTTTGAGCAATATATAATTTAGTGACAACTTTGTGCAAAAAAAAAAAATTGTCTTTTTCCCGCAACTTGTGTCAAAATATTCCATGGACTCGACATGCCTCTCAGCAAATAGCTTGGGATGTCTACTTTCCAAAATGAGGTCATTTGGGGGGGTTTGGACTGTCCTGGCATTTTATGCATAACATTAGGAAGCTTATGTCACACATCACCCACTCTTCTAACCACTTAAAGACAAAGCCCTTTCTGACACTTTTTGTTTACATGAAAACATATATTTTTTTGCAAGAAAATTACGTTGAACCACCAAACATTCTATATTTTTTTAAAGCAAAGGCCCTACAGATAAAAATGTTGGGTGTTGCAATTTTTTTTTCCACACAGTATTTAACCACTTGACAACTGGGCACTTAAACCCCCTTCCTAACCAGACGAATTTTCAGCTTTCGGTGCTCTCACATTTTGAATGACAATTACTCAGTCATACAACACTGTACCCATATGACATTTTTGTCCTTTTTTTCACACAAATAGAGCTTTCTTTTGGTGGTATTTAATCACTGTTGGGTTTTTTATTTTTTGCGCTATAAGAGAAAAAAGACTGAAAATTTTGTAAAAAAATGAATTTTTCTTGGTTTCCGTTATAAAATTTTGCAAATTAGTATTTTTTCTTCATACATTTTGGCCAAAATTTATACTGCTACATATCTTTGGTAAAAATAAGTACAAATTGGTGGATATTTTTTGATCTTTGTGAAAGTTATAGAGTCCACAAGCTATGGTGCCAATATCTGAAAATTGATCACACCTGAAGTACTGACGGCCGATCTCATTTCTTGAGACCCTAACATGCCAGAAAAGTACAAATACCCCCCAAATGACCCCTTTTTGGAAAGAAGACATTCCAAGGTATTTAGAAAGAGTCATTGTGAGTTTTTTGAAGTTGTCATTTTTTCCCACAATTCTTTGCAAAAATCAAGATTTTTTTTTCTTTTTTTTTTTCCACAAAATTGTCATATTAGCAGGTTATTTCTCACACACAGCATATGCATACCACAAATTACACCCCAAAACACATTCTGCTATTCCTCCCGAGTATGGCGATACCACATGTGTGAGACTTTTACACAGCGTGGCCACATAGAGAGGCCCAACATGCAGGGAGCACCTTCAGGCGTTCTGGAGAACCCAGGCCAATTCTGACATTTCTCTCCTACATGTAAAAATCATCATTTATTTGCTATAAAATTACATAGAACCCCAAAACATTATATATGTTTTTTTAGCAAAGACCTTAAAGAATATAATGGTGGTCATTGCAACTTTTTATCTTGCACGGTATTTGCGCAGAAATTTTTCTAACGTGTTTTTTCCGGAAAAAAACTGTTTTGTGCCTAAAAGAAAAAAAAAAACAGTAAAGTTAGCCCAATGTTTTTGCATAATGTGAAAGATGAAGTTACGCCGAGTAAATAGATACCTAACATGTCACCCTTCAAAATTGCACACGCTCGTGGAATGGCGCCAAACTTCGCTACTTAAAAATCCCCATAGGCAACGCTTTAAATATTTTTACTGGTTATATGTTTTGAGTTACAGAGGAGGTCTAGGGCCAAAATTATTGCTCTCGCTCTAACGTTCGCAACGATACCTCACATGTGTGGTTTGAACACCGTTTTCATATGTGGGCGGGGCTTACGTATGCGTTCACTTCTGCATGCGAGCTCGCGGGGGCAGGGGCGCTTTAAAAAAAATATATATATTTTATTGTTCATTTTACTTTATTTATTTTAGTTTGACATGTTTTTCCACCCAAATTTTTTTTGGATCACTTTTATTCCTATTACAAGGAATGTAAACATCCCTTGTAATAGGAATATGGCATGACAGGTCCTCTTTACAGTGAGATATGAAGGGGGGGGGGGGTGTCAATAAGACCCCACATCTCACCTCTAGGCTGGGAAGCCTGAAAAAAAAACAAAAAAAAAACAATCTTGGCTTTGATCGTAGCGGTGAGTCGGTAGAAGTACCGGAGGGCAGCGGGGGGGGGGGGCATCCCCTCTCACCTTCCGTAAGAGCGATCAAGCGGTGGAACAGCCGCTATGATTGTTGTTATGGTGTAGGGAATCGCCAGCTGAAAAAGCGAATATCTGAATGATGCCTGTAGCTGCTCCCATCATTCAGATATCTCCGCACAAAGTCAAGGACGTCATATAACGGCCGGCGGGCGGGAAGTGGTTATTGCAGAGTATTGCCGGGTATTGAGGAGTATTGCCGGGTATTGAGGAGTATTGCCGGGTATTGATGAGTATTGTCGGGTATTGAGGCATATTGCCGGGTATTGCCGGGTATTGCCGAGTATTGCCGAGTATTGCGGGGTATTGCCGGGTATTGCGGAGTATTGCAGGGTATTGTGGAGTATTGCAGGGTATTGTGGAGTATTGCTGGGTATTGTGGAGTATTGCTGGGTATTGTGGAGTATTGCTGGGTATTGTGGAGTATTGCTGGGTATTGTGGAGTATTGCCGGGTATTGTGGAGTATTGCCGGGTATTGTGGAGTATTGCCGGGTATTGTGGAGTATTGCAGGGTATTGTGGAGTATTGCAGGGTATTGTGGAGTATTGCCAGGTATTGTGGAGTATTGCCGGGTATTGTGGAGTATTGCCGGGTATTGTGGAGTATTGCCGAGTATGGCAGGGTATGGGCAGGGTATTGCACAGGGTATTGCAGAGTATGGGCAGGGTATTGCACAGGGTATTGCAGAGTATTGCACAGGGTATTGCAGAGTATTGCACAGGGTGTATTGCAGAGTATTGCACAGGGTGTATTGCAGAGTATTGCACAGGGTGTATTGCAGAGTATTGCACAGGGTGTATTGCAGAGTATTGCACAGGGTATTGCAGAGTATTGCACAGGGTATTGCAGAGTATTGGCAGGGTGTATTGCAGAGTATTGGCAGGGTGTATTGCAGAGTATTGCACAGGGTATTGCAGAGTATTGCACAGGGTATTGCAGAGTATTGCACAGGGTGTATTGCAGAGTATTGCACAGGGTGTATTGCAGAGTATTGCACAGGGTGTATTGCAGAGTATTGCACAGGGTGTATTGCAGAGTATTGGCAGAGTATTGCACAGGGATGGCTGAGCAGGGATGGATGGATGGCTGGATCTGTGACTGCAATTGTCACAGATCCAGCCCACAGCTGACATGGGGGAGGGAGCTGACATGATCCGCTCCCTCCCCTCTCCTCTCACACTGTACCGATCGGTACAGAGAGAGGAGGGAGGAACCGGCGTCATCAAATGACGCCGGTCTGTTTACAAGTGATCGCTCCGTCATTTGACGGAGCGATCACGTGGTAAACGGCCGCGATTAGCGGCCATCTACCGTGATCCGTGATGCGCCGGGTCTTCCGGACCCGGCGGTCACGGACATATCCTGGAGCGCGCCCCAGGGGGCGCGCGGGAGCAAGATTCTGTGAGGACGTCCCTGGGACGTCCACTCAGGATAACTCGACCGCGCTGTGGACGTCTTTTGTACATGACGCGGTCGGGAAGTGGTTAAGTGGCGATTTTTCAAACGCATTTTTTGGTGTAAAAATTCACTTTTTTTCATTTTAATGCACTAAAACACACTATATTGCCCAAATGCTTGATGAAATAAAAAAGATGATCTTAGACCGAGTACATGGATACCAAACACGACATGCTTTAAAATTTCGCACAAACACGCAGTGGCGACAAACTACATACATTTTTAAAAGCCTTTAAAAGCCTTTACAGGTTACCACATTAGATTTACAGAGGAATTCTACTGCTAAAATTACTGCCCTCGATCTGACCTTTGCTGTGAGACCTCACATGCATGGTGCAATTGCTGTTTACATATGACGCCAGACCGACGCTTGCGTTCGCCTTTGCGCAAGAGCATATAATATATATATAATTTTTATTGTTATCTCAGGGAATGTAAATATCCCCCATGATAGCAATAGGTAGTGACAGGTACTCTGTTTTTGAAAAAACTGGGGTCTATTAGACCCTAGATATTTCCTCTGCCCTCAAAGCATCTGACCACACCAAGATCGGTGTGATAAAATGCTTTCCCAATTTCCCAATGGCGCTTTTTATATCCGGGGGGGGGGGGACATTCCCTCCCACTGCTTGTAAAAGAAGTCCAGAGGCTAATTAGCAGCTAGGATTGCTTTTACATGAAAGCCGGCTGCTGGCTGAAAAGAATGATACCAAGATGATACCTAAACCCGCAGGCATCATTCTGGTATAACCATTCAAAGTCCAGCAACATACCAGTACATTGCTGGTCCTTGTTGGACATGTATTGTAATCTTTTTTTCCATGCAGCCTGTTGTCTGAACGAAAAAAAAAAGAGATTGATCAGTGGGTATGCCCACCATTAGAATACCTCCCTTCATTCACCCACTTCTAATGATGGGCATACATGCACCATTTATATATGCCGAAGCATGGGGGCATCCTCCCGCAAAAGTTATGCCCCGTACACACGGTCTGACTTTTCTACGGGCAAGCCTCCGTCGGAATTTCGACTGTATGTACACGGCATTAGGAGTAAAATTGCTCCTCCACCCCTGCTGCCCTCTTGCTTCGGCATATATGATCTTTTTTTTTAACTGTGGTGGTAAAATCACCTCCTACAGCACTGGAGTCGCAGGGATCAGGCCTGTCTCTGCGAATGCTGCAGTTATGTGTGTTGTGTTTTGTAAGTGACAGTGATCCATCGATACTGCACTTGGGTGGCCTGGGCTGGACGGAGGGACAAAATGCAGGTGCTAGCAGGTATCTGGGCTGATCCCGCTAACACTGCGTTTTTGGGAACCTTAAACTGATGGGGACGCTAGTATAGATCTGATCAGATCAGATATTGATCTGTTCAGATACTATACCACTAAGGGAGGTGTATGCTTTGCGCGTGAGTGTTAGCGCTACTGGCACTAACCTGACGCTGCCTGGGGCGTTGCAGACCCTAACTGACGCTAAAACCTAATTGATAACACCCAGACACTATAAAAAGCAAACTAACTAACCAGCGTCACCCGTAACACTTATACATTGATCACTGGTGAAAGGGTTAACTAGGGGCAATCAGGGGGTTAAAACTTTATTAGGTAATATATGGGGGTACCTGACGCTATATAAAAACCTGACGGGGAACCTAAATAATGAAATAACTAACTGGCTAACCAGCGTCACCAGTGACACTTATACGGTGATCACTGGTGAAAAGGTTAACTCTAGGGGCAATCAGGGGGTTAAAACCTTTATTAGGTTTTATATGGGGGTACCTGATGCTATAAAAACCTGGCGGCGAACCTAAAAAAATAACTGGCTACCTAGCGGCACCAGCATAATACAGCTATCAGAAAAACGATCGCTTAGTGACACTGGTGATAGGGGGTGAAAGGGTTACCCGGGGGGGGTGATCAAGGGGTTAAACATTTATTAGATAAAATATGGGGGTACCTGATGCTATAAAAACCTGGCGGCGAACCTAAAAAAATAACTGGCTACCTAGCGGCACCACTGACACTAATACAGCGATCAGAAAAACGATTGTTTAGTGACAGTGGTGATAGAGGGTAAAAGGGTTACCTGGGGGGCAATCAAGGGGGTTAAACCTTTATTAGGGGGGGTTAGGGGGCTACCCTGGACCTAAAGGAACCTAACACTAACTGCCCTGACACTTTTACTATCACAAATGTCACGGATTGCAGTGATCAGTAAATAAATGATCACTGCAATCGGTGACACTGTGAATGGGGGCTGGGGGATGATCTGGGGGTGACTGGGGGGTGAAATATGTGCCTATGTGTACCTACGTGTCAGTGGGCTGTTGGTGCACTAACCTGATGTCTTCTCTCCTCGGCGCTCAGGACGAATAGAGCGCCGCATGGATTGATGACATCACTTCCCCTGCCTGTGTTTACATTACACAGGCAGGGGAAGCATGTCATTCGCCGGGAGCGATCGCGAGGGGGTGGCCAGAAACCAATGGCCGCCCCCTCATCACAGATCGCTCCCGAACCGATACCGACCGCCGCATGTACCGGAGGGGGGTCCGATCGGACCCCGCACCCATACGAAGGCAGGCACGTACAGGTACATGATTGTGCCTGTCCGTGCCATTTTGCCGACATATATGTACATGGGGCGGTCGTTAAGTGGTTAAAAGTGATCTTTCAAAATTGCACCACGCTGCCCTGGCTCCTACTGTAACTTCTCTACTTTCACGTTTTTTTAATCTTGGTTTGCAAAAAAGTCACCTGGCGACAAACAGGAATAGTTACATGATATTAAAATGACACTATCACACATAGTTGTTGTTTTCTTTCAGAAGAAAGAATCACAGCACCCCCCTCCCCATCACTGTACAAGACTACGACCATTTGTCTTGTAAAAAAAATAACAGCAAAACAAATGTTAAAGCTTCTTGTTTAACAACCTTTCTAAAATCAGAATTGCTTAAGTCTATTGAAGATTTGCTGGTGTCATAAATAACAGCAATGTAGAGTGATGGTCTCCCCGGTAGTTGAAAAGGAGAGTGAATGTAGGTGGTGGTGGTGGATAGGAAGACAAAGCCTATTCTTAATCTAATCAATCACCTCACTGACAGCCGCTGTAATCACCCATCTGCAGCATCTTGGCAGTTCTAAATTGTGTGCCAGACAGGGTCTTGTATACTTTCATTATCAATTACATACTTCTCTGGATGAAGAGGAAGGGCGAGGAGGTGATAGCAATGAGCCTACTATACATAGTGATGTAACAATACACTGTAAGCCTGAGCATTGCCCGTCTACAGTAGATTCTCCAACTTGGAGGAATAGAGCAGTTATTTTTTAAATGTTTGATCTGCCCTCACATCTGGAAGCAACCCAAAAAAAAACTTGGGATGCTATAACACAGATTAATTATTCTCCAAATTAATTGTATTGCTCTGAATTGTAGGTAACAATATATTGCACAAGGTGCATGTGTAAAAAATCTGACCATTGGATCTTTTATTGTCCAATGTACTCAGTACAACACCAAAAAAATTAGGGGGGTGTATACAAGATACCTCCGATGCGCTTCATTTGAATCTGGGAGGTATCTTGTATATACCCCTCCTCTTTTTTCAGGTCTCAGGGTGTGAGTTGGATACCTTCCCATCGGGGAGATACAGGTTGTATACAATAGATCTCATGGGTTTGCACTAGTGGTATCATTGCTTTGCCCCATGTCTGATATTTTGAGAGATAACACAATCCAATTAGAACTTCATCTACAATATTAAGAGTGAGAAGGGTGGGAAGTCAATACTGTTAATACAATAAGCTCTCAGGAGCACAATCTATACACAAGAACCACAAAGAATTTATGGAAATTATTGAAGTTATTTGAACATCACACGAAACATGAGGACACCTGAGAGCTTAAGCTACTGTACATGTTAACAAGCGTTCTATGGTCACCAAGTGTTAGTGAAGTCCTTGTGGTTTCTTCTATGTCCCTATGCTTGCCCTTGGGAGACCTTTTTAACACATATGCTCCAATACAGTTCTTAAACAGGTAATTTAGTCTCAATATTTCTCCTGAAGAAGCAATTTTTTTTCTGAGAAATGCATTGAGATGATGTCCCACTTCATCATCCATGTACCTGAGTAACTACATAGAGCTGAAATGTTGAATTTGTTCCATGAAATACGGTATATCCATAAGTTGCATATATGGATAGACATTGTAGGTACCGTATATACTCAAGTATAAGCCGAGTATTTCAGCACATTTTTTGTGCTGAAAATCCCCTTCTCTGCTTATACTCGAGTCTGTGTCTGCAGCCTAATCCCCCGGTGCTGTGATACATTTTGTTTCATCGGTGGCCGTGCAGTGTAACCAAGTGCCGCCTCCTCCTCGTCAGGCTGAACACTGACTCACACCGGCAATCATTGACGTTCTATTTCCCCGTTTGTCCTCTCTCGCACGGGATGACAGAGGACACACAGCTGATCTCACTGCTCCCCCATTCTCCCCTCCCCTCTCCTGTGTGCTCCGGGGTCAGTCAAGTGTGAAGCTAACAAGCTCACATTTCCCGCAGAGCACACAGGAGAGGGGAGGGGGAGAAGAGGGAGCAGTGAGATCAGCTGTGTTTCCTCTCTCATCCCGTGCGAGAGAGGACAGATGGGAAAATAGAACATCAATGATTGCCGGTGTCTCTGTGCTACTGTTCCATGACAGACACTGATGGACAATAACAGCATTCACTGATGAGCACTGATAGAAGGTACCGATGGACACTGATAAGAAGGTACCGATGAGCACTGATAGAAGGTACCGATGGACACTGATAGAAGGTACCGATGGACACTGATAGAAGGTACCGATGGACACTGATAGAAGGTACCGATGGACACTGATAGAAGGTACTGATGGACACTGATAGAAGGTACTGATGGACACTGATAGAAGGTACTGATGGACACTAATAGAAGGTACTGATGGACACTGATAGAAGGTACTGATGGACACTGATAGAAGGCATTCATGGGCACTGATAGAAGGCTCTGATGGGCACTGATAGAATGTACTGATGTGCACTGATAGAATGTACTGATGGGCACTGATAGAAGTCACTGATAGATGGTACTGATGGGCACTGATAGAAGGCACTGATAGGAGGCACAGTGAGGACACAGTGAGGCTGAGGCATGCAAATGTTACAGTGAAGGTGCAAATGGGCATTGTTGACCCTCTTTTCCACTTACAGTAGCTGCTGCATTCTCACCCTAGGCTTATACTCGAGTCAATAAATGTTCCCATTTTTTTGTGGTAAAAGTAGGTGCCTCGGCTTATATTCAGGTCAGCTTATACTCGAGTATATACAGTAAATGAGTGGGGGTTAGGAACAACAATAATTATTGAGATGTCTTAAAAATCAGTTATTTTTACTGTGAGCATTATTTTTTAATACATGTTTTAACTGTGATATTAATAAAAGGTTCAACATTTTTATAATATTGTTGTCTGAATTCAGTATCTTAAAAATTACTCCTGTACTGACTTCTGAAATTCCTCCTCTCAGCCCCTTTGTAGCTCAGCATGCCATGCGAATTCTGTGACACAGCAGTGCATACTCACAAGGTATAGTGAATATGTGTCATATAATTCAAGAAAGAAAATGTGTGAAGATCTTCACAAAAAAAAGTTTAACATGTGTTTTTAAAATGTTCCCTATAGATATGCTTTGGTTTGTAAAGTCTTTTTTTTTTTTTTAACAAAATGAGAAATGGGTTTATGCTTACCTGCTATGGTACTGCACAGAACAGCCCTCATCCTCCTCTTCTGAGATACCCTGCTGGCACTCTCAGCTCCTGCATCCAATGGTGGCACATGTGCGGATGTGCTCCCAAAACTTGCCGCATGCATCCATAAACACAGAACGTGGATCAGCCGACCCATCACACTCTGCTCACACTCTGCTCACAGGATTTGATTGACAGAAGCAGGATCCAATGTCTCTCACTGCTGCCTCACTGTCCTGTGACAGATAGAAGAGAGAATAGAGCCACTGCAGACAAGCACAGCACTCAATTGAGTATTAGGGTGTGAGGGGGTGATGCAAATACTGGAACATTTTTTACCCTAATGCAGGGAATGCGTTAAAGTAGAAAACATTTTTTTCTTTAAAACAACTTAAATTCCATCAATAATATAAAATTAGGAATACTATCTTTTTCACGTGTGTGCTATTTCCCATGGCAACACTACACTTGCATGAAAGCATATCAATTTAATACTAGCAGGACAGTCCTTTGAGAATCAACAAAATTGAGAATCAAAGGCTCTTAGTTCTAAGAGAGTCTCTAAGACAGAAAATGAGGGGATATCTCCCAATAAAAAACACGGACAACTGCAAAAAAAAAAAAAGAAGAATTTTAACCCACTAAAGGGCATGTACAAATACTGACTTTGGTATTTGCAGATTATTAGGCATGTCTCCAACCCACTCCTAAAAAAGGCAATGAGCACTGCCAAGAGGCTCACTTTTCCTTCCATTAGCTAAAATGTCAGCAAGACATAAGTAGAGTTTTTTGCCAGAACAAATCTCAGCCTGAATACATGTCCAAGGGTTAGCACAAGCCCTCTGCCACCATAACATGCTAGTTCTCAGAAAGTGTAGAGTCAAAGAATCCGTCCCTATGCAAGAACTCTTGCAAGCAGGCAGAGGTTTATTACTTGACGTTTTTAGGTTGCATTTTTTGGTTTGCCTCACATGAAAAAGGTTCAGATACAGACATAAAATAAAAGAGGCAGTTTAAATTGCCTCTGGGTGGGGCATGTTTCTTTTGAGCATTTCTGCAGTTCTTTTTGCTGTTCTTTATGTGTTTTTTACTTTCAATATTTTTTTTATTAATCAAATGACAAGACGATGTCTCAAAGCATACATACAATAATCAACAATGTTTGCAAATGAGAAAGTAAGCGTAAGCCGCCAAATGTCCTTCCATCAGGATAAACAGAAATACACCACTTCAACACGATAAATTGAGAAATGCAATATAGAACCCTTTTGATGGAAATAGTTGTGAGATTGACAGAGTGAAATAACATAGAAATTTAAGAGTTATTAATGATCAGATCATGAAGTATGCTTCAGATTTGTTGGGGACTAACTACGTAAAGTCCCAATGAGTCATTTAGGCCTGTAATATTAGGAAGGGATATAGCACAGGGAAAAGGTACAGTATAGGAAGCAAAGGAAAAAAAAATGTGGAGTGGGAAGGGAATGTGGAGTGGGAAGGGAATGGGGAGGGGGAGGGATAAAGGAAAAAAAAAAAAGGGGGGGGTTCTCTTGTGTACCTTCTCTCGAGTATCAGCAACCTGGAAGTATATGCATTATTAGGACATCCTGTATCTACAAAAATATATCTGATAAGCAGTAAATCTGAAAAAGAGGAGAAAAGGAAAGGAGAAGAAAGAGAAAAAAAAAAAAAAAAGAAAAAGAAAAAAAAGGGGGGGGGGGAGAAGAGAGAAGAAGAGAGGGTCAGCCAGAGGTGTATTAGGATGGAGAGATGTATCGTATCCACGGATCCCATATCAGATCAAATTTCTTAGTAGTGTTGCGGAGGATGCAGGTGAGTCTATCGTTAACCATGATCCAGTTGAGCTTATTCTTCACCGAATCAAGAGGAACCATCGACTGCTTCCAATATTTAGCAATGGTTATTCTGGCAGCTAAAAGTATGTATATAATTAGCTTCCTCGATTTTTTAGGGACCCCTTCAGGAAGCCTTTGGAAAAGTGCCACTTCCGGGGATCTACGGATATTAATTCCTGTCACAGAGTATACCAGGTTGAATATCCGAATCCAGAATCTAGTGATGTTGGGGCACTTCCACCAAACGTGATACATTGTACCCATCTGGCCACATTTTCTAAAGCAGGTGGGGGATGCAGATGGATGCATCCTAGCGACCCTGGTTGGAACCAAATACCAGCGAAGGAGAGTTTTATAGTTAGCTTCAATTAATGTCGTATTAATTGATACTTTAGATAACGCATAAGCAATATCCTGCCATTCAGCCAAATCAAAAGTGATATCCAAATCCCGTTCCCATTGAATCATGTAAGGGAGTTTAGTATTCGGGTTAGTAAGGGTAGCATATACCGCAGAAATCCGTCCCCGTAGGAGGCCCCTCGTTTGGCAAGATAATTCAAAATTTGTAAGTGTAAAAGGTCTGTCTAACATTTTAAGTTTGGAGCGTATAAAGGAAATAATCTGATTGTACCTAAACAATTCACTAGAGGGCATCTGCAGCGTGTCTTTAAAATATTGCAAAGAGAGTGGTTGATCTCCATCAAGATAGTCTCCTATCCTAAGAAGTCCCTTATTAAACCACCATTGAAATAACAATGGAGTCAGGCCGGGAGAAAACTCAGGATTACAGAACAAGGGGGCTAGTGGGGTATGTGGAGACGACAGGCATCTACGATGTCGCACCCTGTCCCAAACCGCTAGGGAGTGAGACAGGGTGGGGCACAAAATGGGGGGGCGGCGGCGGCCCGGGAGCCACATTAGTGATCCGATACTAAAAGGATGGCACGAAAGAGCCTCAATAGAAACCCACAGGGGTGGAGACCCCTTAGCTGTTGTGTAGGAAAGCTGTGTTATTTGAGCTGCTTGATAGTAAGCTTGTAAATCAGGGAGGCCAAGCCCACCACATGGTTTCGAGACAAATAACGTCAGTTTGTTTATGCAAGGTTTTTTATTACCCCAAATAAAATGGAGAACATCCGATTGTAGTTGTTGTAAATCTCCCCTCGGGACTGCAATTGGAAGAGTTCTAAAATAATAAAGTATCCTGGGTAGAAATGTCATCTTAATGGAATTGATTCTACCAAACCAGGATAAGGGATAGTCTGCCCATCGTTGAAGATCTTCTCGGAGACGGCGAAACAGTGGAGGATAGTTAGCCCGATATAGAGTGTTAATTGAAGGCGTCAGCTGAACACCTAGGTACGGAAGGGAGTGTGTCGCCCATTGAAAGTTATATGTAGTTCGTAGATTCCGTTCCATCGAGGGGGGTAAAGAGATATTAAGAGCCATAGTCTTCTGAGTATTTAAAGAAAGCCCTGAGAACTGGGAAAATTGACGAAATAGAGCTAATAAATTAGGTAGAGTAACTTGAGGGTTAGTAACATACATGAGGACGTCGTCAGCAAAAAGGGAGCATTTATGCTCTTGTTGCCCACAGCATACTCCATGTATTTTGGGGTGGGATCGAATTGCCACAGCTAAGGGTTCAATTGCTAACGCAAAGAGCAATGGGGAAAGTGGACAACCCTGTCTTGTCCCTCGTCGGATAGGAAATGAAATTGATCTATAACCTCGAATGGAGACCTGGGCCGACGGATTGCTATATATTGTTTGTAATAGAGTGATGAAGGTAGAACCAAATCCAAAGGCCTTTAAGGTGGCAAATAAGTAGTCCCAATTAAAGCTATCAAAGGCCTTATGAAGATCCAAGGAAAGCAGCAGTAATTCCCTAGACCATGGGGCATCCCATTTAGAGCGAACTGCAGAAATCAATGTTATAGATCGGCGAATCTGGTCTAGCGTTTGGCGTTGATTTATAAAGCCAGATTGGTCTTTATGTATATACTGTGGCAGAAAAGCACCAAGCCGCAAAGCTAATAATTTCGTCAGAATTTTGAGATCACAATTGATCAGCGATATAGGGCGGTAATTAAGAATATCAGTAGAGTCTCTATTTGGTTTCGGTATGACACTAATGTAAGCCCTATTTTCGTCTAAAAGAACTTCTCCACCGCCTCGCAAGGAATTGAAATAGAGAACCATATGAGGAGCCAATTGTTCAGAAAACGTTTTATAATAATTATTAGGAAGACCGTCAGGGCCAGGCGATTTATGTAAAGACAACAATTTGATAGTGTTACATATTTCTTCACATGTGATGGGTTGATCCATACGTTCTCTATGAGATTCTGTGAGAGATGGCAGAGATAAGGTATGTAGGAAGTCACTAATAGAAGAAGACACATGGCCCTGGGCCGGGGTATATAGGTTAGTATAGAAATCTTGAAATTCACTAAGAATCTTTTGAGGATTTTGGGAAAGATTGCCCCTTGAGAGTCTAATTTTCGGGAGAGCAGCCTGTGCATGTTTAGGGGTAAGTTTATGTGCCAGTAAGGAACCCGGCCGGTCACGCCAGGTAAAAAATTTATGATTAGTCCAACGTAGGCTTTTTTCCGCTTTAGTAGTGAGGCAAATATTAAGTTCTGTACGGGCCTGTTCAAGTTTAAGCAACAAGTCCGGATGTGGGGAACGTTTATGTTGGGTAACTAAAGTTTCGTATTCCTTAGTTTTGACCAAAATCACTTCTTCGTGGGCTTTTTTAAGTCTGGATGCCAACTGAATCAAGAAACCCCGCACTGAAGCTTTGTGTGCTGCCCAGTTAATAGCAGGAGTAGTATCTTCTGCTTTATTAATAGCAAAGTAAGTTTTAAGGTGAGTAATAATATCTAGGCAATAAGATTCATTACTGAGTATAGATTCATTAAGCCTCCAGTGAAATTTAGCCAACTTGATCATCAAGTTTGAAAACATAACCACCACAGGGTCATGGTCAGACCAGGGTGCCGACATAATTTTGGCTGCTGTCAATTTAGGCAATAGTCCCGAATGGAGAAATACATGATCAATACGTGAATAACGATTATGAGCTCTAGAGAAATGGGAATAATCCCTAGTGGTAGGGTTAGCCTCTCTCCAAGCATCAACTAGGCCATGATGATGCAACAGCTGAGCAAGTTTTCGGCTTTGTTTAGGAGGGGACTGAAGTTGTGATAGGTGAGATTTGTCCAGTATATGGTCTAACGCTAAATTAGAGTCACCAGCTAAGATTACATCTCCTTCAAACTTCGGTGCCAAAGATCGGAGTAAGGAATCAAAGAACGCTACCTGGTTCGTGTTGGGGGCATAATAGACCAAAAATGTCACTAAATTACCCCCCAAGTGTCCCTTCACCAATAAGTACCTCCCCTCCTGGTCCCTCAGTACTTCAGTTTCAGTAAACGAAAGACGTCGCGATAAGCATAACGCCACCCCTCGTTTTTTCTCCCTGGCATTAGCAAAATAACAAACGGGATAGTTTTTATGTATATAACGGGGAGTGAAGGAAGAAGCAAAATGTGTTTCCTGAAAAGCTACAACATCAGCACCCAGTGACTTGTAGTAATTAAACACCTTAATACGCTTAGATGGAGAGCCCAATCCCTGGACATTATGAGAAAGCAGTCGTATGGTTCCAGTGGGATCAGTCAACATGGACATGGTAAAAGACAAAAACGGCTGTAATAGACAAACTCACCCACCAACACCAATATATAGGTATCTCAGGCAACCAAGGGAACCTCCGGCTGACCCTCAGGGAAGAAAAGGAAAAAAGGTTAAAAGTAGAAAAAATAGGAAAAAGAAAAGAGAATAGTCGATACTTGGGCATAAAAACGCCCAGTATCAAGGAATATAGCATGAACAAAACAAATTAAACAACTGAAACAACTGAACAAAATATATTGTAACCACGTAGTCCAGAATCCCGGTTCTGGAAGTGTGGGAGTCTCCACCAATAGTAATGAATGGGGAGAGTCCGACAAGTAGGGAGAGCGCATAGCCGCCTCCCGGCACAAATATGGTATATCAAATAAAGTGCCCGTCTAAATTTTCCTGAGCAGACAATATAAAACAAGAAAACAAAATAAAAGAAAGCAAAAAAAAAAATACATGTATAATGGACCAGTAATAAGTAGAAGCATAGCAAATATTTTGCAAGGCAAATAATAGGTCCCAAGGTCAACAAAACTAGAATGACTTGGAAGGTAAAAGATGCCAGATGTATGGTATTAAAAAAATGTTAACCAAACTTAGGCAATAGCTAATGTCCCGTGAGGGGACCACTGAGAGGCCATTGCTATAAAAAAATGGGGAAAAAGACAATATGTAACAGTCAGGAATCTTCAGGTATCTCGGCGTGAAGTTGCAGTTTTCCTTGAAGACGGAGAAGACCAAAGAGGTGAAAGCGGAGGAGGAGGGCCGTTGGATCTTAATGGGTCTCGGGATGAGGGAGTATGAGAGATAAATCCCAACTTCAGTAGGATCTTTTCACCATCGGCGAACGTACAGAAGGCATATGATCTATTGTTATATGTGAATTGCAAACGGAAAGGATAGTTCCAGCGATAGCGAATATCACGTTGAATCAGAGGGGATAACAGCGGTTTAAATGCTCTTCGTTTTTGAATGGTAGCTTGGGAAATATCCGCAAATATTTGGATTTTATATCTTTCAACTTCCAGATCTGGGTGGTCTCTAGCATATCTCATGGCCGCTTCCTTGATCCTGAAAAAGTGAGGCTTCACAATCACATCTCGGGGAGGGCCGTCCGGTTTCAGAGAGACCAGGGCTCTGTGAATTCGATCGATCTCCATGTGTGCTTCGTCAATATCTGGAACAGCCGATTGCATCAGGGAAGAAGCTATAGAACTGAAATCTTTAACCGTTTCTGGTAACCCACGGACACGGAAATTATAGCGCCTGGCACGATTTTCAAGGTCGTCGATTCTAGTGTAAGCGTCCTCCAAACGATCGTGGAGTTCAGTAATCATGGTAGAGTTCTGCGCCACTCTATGGACAGTGTCATCAACTTTGGATTCAATACTGTCTAAACGACATCCCAGATTCTGAAAATCTTGCTTAATGTCAGAAGCCAATTTAGAAGTGGCTTTCTCCAACTCTTTTTTCAACATGTCCGCAAAGCGAGCAAGGAGAATAGTATCTGGAGAATATGGTAATGGTGCAGGCAGGGGATCTGGAGATCTCTCAGGACTGTCAGGATCTATATCTTGGCCACTATCCTGGCTGAGGAAAACATCTGCCATATCTCTTTCCAGGGCAGAAAAGGTATGGGAAGCAGGGCTTGGAGATGGCAGGGAAGCCTGTGTCAGAGACCTGGCAGGGCTAGATGATGGACAGGGATGGTCTGTCTGCTCACCTGAGGATCGGATGGCTGCGGATGAGCCCATGCAGAGCGATCCGTTGGGAGATGGCTGTCCCTTCTTCTCCTGTAACTGAGGCTGCTGCTGTCCCTTTCCTGCCTGGATAGAACTTGCGCTGGACGCCATCTTGGATCCTTTGGCTGAACCACGAGGCGGGTAGGAACTGCCGCCGTAGGTCCTCCCCGACGATCGGATATACATGTAGTGTGTCCCCGCGATACGTGTCCGCCGTCCCAGTGCTGTGCTCGGACGAGCGGGATATGAGGGCTGCTAATGAAGGCTCTAAGTGCCGGGAGTGTGCGGAGCGATCTAAGCTTGCATCCGCTCCGGCCGCCCGCGCATGCGCTCTCCACCTCTCTTTATGTGTTTTTACCGCAATTTTACAGCAAATTGTGTTTTGTGTGTTTTTATTTATTTTTCTTACATTTACTGTATATAGCTGGTTGCTAAGGATTGAGTTTGGAAACCGGCCGCCGTGTCCTTAACAACCCATGAGGCTTCCCCGCTGACAGCTAAATGTAAAATAAAAAACTGCCGGCTAAAAAAATAAAACGGCGTGGTTGGTTATGGATTTGGAGGGGACACCCCCACACCAAAAAAAAAAAATGGTGTGGGGTCCCCCCAAAATCCATATCAGACCCTTATCCGAGCATGCAGCCCAGTAGGTCAGGAAAGGAAGGGGACGAGTGTGCGCCCCCCCTGCTGAACCAAACCAGGCTCCATGACCTCAACATGGGGGGGGTGTGTGCACACCAAAACACCTTGACCATATGTTGATGGGGACAAGAGCTTCTTCCCGACAACCCTGGCCAGTGGTTGTCAGGGACTGCGGGAAGGGGGGTTATCGGAATCCGGAAGCCCCCTTTAACAAGGGGACCCCCAGATCCCGCCCCCCCTTGTGAATGGGTATCGGGTACATTGTACCCCTACCCATTCACCAAAAAAGCAGTGAAATGAAAAAAAAATAAGAGTCGGTTTTTGACAATTCCTTTATTAAAAAAATAGCTTGGAGCTATCTTTCTCCCCCAGCCATCTTCTCCCACTGCCGTCCTCTCCCGGAGCCGTCTTCTCCTGCGCCGCCACTGTCTTCTTCCTCGCCGCTGGTTACCCGCTAAAAACAAAAAAGGCCACTATTGTCTTGAGGCTGTCTTCCTCTGTTGTGACGTCCCCCACTGTCTGACATTTCTTATATAGCCATGGGGCATGGTCATCTGATGACGTCACTCGGAGAGCCCACCCCTTGTGATGTCACAATTGGCAGGCTCTCCGGGTGACATAATCGGATGGCAATGCCCCATGGCTATATAAGAGATGTTAGACAGCGGGGGACGTCACAATGGAGGAAGACAGCTTCAGGACAAGAGCGGCCTTTTTTGTTTTTAGCGGGTAACCAGTGGTAAGGAAGAAACAGTGGCAGTGTGAGAAGACAGCTTGGGTAGAAGACGGCATTGAGCTTTTTTTTTTAATAAAGAACTTGTCAAAAACCTGCTCTTATTTTTTTTTTTATTTCACTGCTTTTTTGGTGAATGGGTAGGGGTACCAAAGTCGTATGACAAGTCACACAAGTGTGAATGGGTTGTAAAGGCAGGTAGGTCCATTAACCACTTAACGACCGCCCACCGCCGATTTACGTCGGCAGAATGGCACGGACAGGCAGAATCACGTAGATCTACGTGATCGCCTTTGTGCAGTTGGGGGGTCCATCCGGACCCCCCTTCACTGCAGTGAGCGGCCGTTAAGTGTTCGGGAGCGATCAGGCATGAGGGGGCGGCCGCTCGATTCCGCCCCCCCCCCTCGCGATCGCTCCCGGCCAATGAAAATGCTTCCTCCGCCATGTGATGTAAACAAGGCTGGAGGAAGTGATGTCATCTCCCTCGCCGCGGTCTTTTCGTTCCCGGCGCCGAGGAGAGAAGACAGAGGGTAGTGCTCCAACAGTCCACTGACACGTAGGTACACATAGGCACACAAATCACCCCCCAGTCACCCCCAGATCACCCCCCAGGTCACCCCAAAGCCCCCAATCACAGTGTCACTGATTGCAGTGATCATTTATTTTACTGATCACTGCATTTAGTGTCATCTGTGATTGTAAAAAGTTGCAGGGCAGTTAGGATTAGGCCCCTTTAGGTCCAGGGTAGCCCCCTAACCCCCCCTAATAAAGGTTTAACCCCTTGATCACCCCCCAGGTAACCCTTTCACCCCCTAACTTCAGCGTCACTAAGCGATTGTTTTTCCGATCGCTGTATTTGTGTCGCTGGTGTTTTAGATAGGCAGTTATTTTTTTTTTAGGTTCGCCGCAGGTTTTTATTAGTGTCAGGTACCCCCATATATTATTTTAACCCCCTGATTGCCCCTAGAGTTAACCCTTTCACCAGTGATCGCCGTATAAGCGTCACTGGTGTCACTGGTTAGCCAGTAAGTTATCTAGTTATTTAGGTAACCCGTCAGGTTTTTATATAGCGTCGGGTACCCCCATATTTAACCTAATAAAGGTTTTAACCCCCTGATTGCCCCTAGTTAACCCTTTCACCAGTGATCACCATATAAAGGTTACGGGTGACGCTGGTTGATTAGTTTGCTTTTTATAGCATCAGGGCACCCGCCGTATATAACCCAATAAAGGTTTAACCCCCCTGATCGCCCGGCGGGTGAGATCAATTAGGTTTTAGCGCCAGAGAGGGTCTGCGTCGCCCCAGGCAGTGTTAGGTTAGTGCCAGTAACGCTAACACCCACGCGCAAAGCATACACCCCCCTTAGTGGTATAGTATCTGATCAGATCTATACTAGCATCCCCAGCGGTTTAGGGTTCCCAAAAACGCAGTGTTAGCGGGATCAGCCCAGATACCTGCTAGCGCCTGCGTTTAGCCCCTCCGCCCAGCCCAGCCCAGCCCAGCCCACCCAAGTGCAGTATCGATCGATCACTGTCACTTACCAAACACAACACACATAACTGCAGCGTTCGCAGAGACAGGCCTGATCCCTGCGATCGCTAACAGTTTTTTTGTAGCGTTTGATATATTTGCTGACGACAGTCAGGTGCTTTTTTTCCTGTGAATCTTACTAGTGTACCCCTAAATTTAGAGCCCAAAATGGCAAGACGAAGGTACACTAGTAAAGAGGCCTACGAGATTCTGAGCATGACAGATAGTGAAGAGGAGGTCACGTATCTGTCAGATTCAGGCTCAGAATATCTTCCCGTAGAAGACAGTGACGTCAGCGGCCCCACGTCAGATAGCTCTGACGACGAAGTTGAGGTCCCTGCTAAGGTCAGGTGTACCCGATCCCGATCTTCTGAGGTTGTTGAGGAGCAAGAACCGCAGGTCTCTCGTATCATGGAGCAGAGTAGTACTAGCGCCGCTATTCCTTCTGGTGAACTGGCAAGCACCAGCGGCCTAGTACAGCCTGGACGTACATCCAGCACTGCAGTAACACTTGGTGACGTGGCGAGTCCCATAAGTGCAGTTCAAGCTGGCGAGGTGGCAAGCCCAAGTAGTGTCCCGCTGCCACCAAGAAGACAAAGGCAGGCCCGTCGTGCCCATACTGCCCTTCCTGCAGAATTCGCCTATCCTGATTGGGTCCCCACCACTTCTGCAGAACCCGTACTTCCCCCATTCACTGCCCAACCCGGTATTCAGGTGGAAACAGCTGATTTTATTCCAATTGATTTTTATTCGCTGTTTTTCACGGAAGATCTCTATAGATCTATTGTGGACCAGAGTAATTTATATGCTGGTCAATTTATCGCCGCTAACCCCCAGTTGCCTAAAATTGCCAGAAATTGGAAACCAATTACGGTTTCCGAATTTAAGACCTTTCTGGGCCTTTCCCTCAACATGGGCACACATAAATTTCCGTCATTGCGTGCTTATTGGTCCACGCACCCAATTGACCACATGCCCGTGTTCTCTGCCTCCATGTCCAGGGCACGATACGAGCAGATTTTGCGGTTCATGCACTTCAACGACAATGAACTTTGTCGTCCATGTGGGGACCCTGAATACGACCGGCTCTATAAAATTCGGCCCCTCATAAACCACTTCAACGAACGTTTTGCAGCCTTGTTTACTCCCGATCAAGTTGTCTGCGTTGATGAGTCCCTGATTAAATTTTCTGGCCGCTTGTCTTTCAAGCAGTACCTTCCCAGCAAGCGTGCCAGATACGGGGTCAAGCTCTACAAGTTCTGTGACAGGGCAACAGGCTATGTAGTGAACTTTACGGTTTATGAGGGAAAAGATAGTCAGATTGAGTCGGTCAACTGCCCGGATTACATAGGGAGCGCTGGCAAGATAGTGTGGAACTTGGTGTCACCCTTATTCGGAAAGGGGTACCACTTGTATGTGGACAATTATTACACGAGCATGCCACTGTTTAGTCACTTGTTTGATCATCAGATTGGAGCATGTGGCACCGTGCGACCTAATCGCCGGGGCTTTCCCCAGCGGCTTGTAGATGCCCGTCTTAGGCTGGGGGAGAGAGCCTGCTTGAAGTGTAATAACTTGCTCGCTATGAAGTGGAGGGACAATAAGAATGTTTTCCTTCTTACCTCCCTTCATGCAGACACGACAGTCCAAATTCGTACGGCGACTGGTGTTGTGGAGAAACCCCTCTGTGTCCACGAATATAACCAAAATATGGGAGGGGTGGACCTCAACGACCAGTTGATGGCGCCGTATCTAATTGACCGTAAGGCGAGACGCTGGTACAAAAAAGTGTCTCTATCATTATTCCAATTGGCTTTGCTGAACGCTCATGTGCTATACAGAGCTTCAGGCGGGACGTTATCTCTTCTAAAATTCCAGAATGAGATAGTCACAGAACTCCTGTATCCAGGCGGTTCTGCACCTCACCATCCCCAACCAAATGCAGTAAGCCGGCTGCATGAGAGGCATTATTCGTATGTCCTCCCGAGTACCCCTACCCAAAGCCACCCCCAAAAAAGATGTCGTGTCTGTAGCAAGCGCGGATTTAGGCGTGACACCCGTAGTTTTTGTCCACTCTGTCCTGACAAGCCTGGTCTTTGCCAAGGTGAATGTTTTGAACGCTACCACTCAAAAGTGAAGTTTTAGCGTAGGGTACAGCATTTCACAGACAAGGAAACACTTACACAGGGTCTCCCAAGATGCCATTACATTTTGAGAGACCCGAACCATTACAGTTGTAAAGTTACAAAAAAAAGTGTAAAAAAGAAAAAAAAAAACGTAAAAAACAAAACACAAAAAAAATATAAAATAAAA
Source organism: Rana muscosa (assembly GCA_029206835.1). Classification (NCBI taxonomy): domain Eukaryota; kingdom Metazoa; phylum Chordata; class Amphibia; order Anura; family Ranidae; genus Rana; species Rana muscosa. Next base: position 263,626,461 of record CM055127.1, on the reverse strand, counting down.
AAACCAAAAATAGTTGTCGTTTTATTGTTCTCTCTCTCTCTATTTTCTCTCTATTGTTCTGCTCTTTTTTACTGTATTCTATTCTGCAATGTTTTATCATGCTTGCTTTTCAGGTATGTACTTTTTTGTTTTCAGGTGCGCCATTCAACTGCAGCGCGGAATTATTTATCTTGACAGCAACAGCGTTTGCTCCCACGATACATAAAGCCGTGACTCCAGTGCTGTAGGAGGTGATTTCACCACCACAGTTAAAAAAAAGAGCATATATGCCGAAGCATGGGGGCAGCAGGGGCGGAGGAGCGATTTTGCTCCTAATGCCGCGTACATACGGTCGAAATTCCGACGGAGGCCTGCCCGTGGAAAATTCCGACCGTGTGTACGCAGCATAACTTTTTTGCGGGAGGATGCCCCCATGCTTCGGCATATATATATTTTAGGCACAGGTTGCGTTAAAACATTTTTTTATTTTTTACTAGGTTTTGTTTTGGTATTTTCTTTGCAGGTATGGCATGGTAAGGTCTTACTGTTGTACTGTAATGTTACTTTGTTTTAATGTTAACCACCATTTGCTTAGCAGGTACGCCATTCAGTTGCAGCGCGGATCTATTTATCTTGACAGCAACAGCGTTTGCTCCCACGATACATAAAGCCGTGACTCCAACGCTGTAGGAGGTGATTTCACCACCACAGTTAAAAAAAAGAGCATATATGCCGAAGCATGGGGGCAGCAGGGGCGGAGGAGCGATTTTGCTCCTAATGCCGCGTATATACGGTCAAAATTCCAACGGAGGCTTGCCCGTGGAAAAGTCCGACCGTGTGTACGCGGCATAACCTTTTATGCCGCGTACATACGGTCGAAATTCCGACGAAGGCTTGACCGTGTGTACGCGGCATAACTTTTTTGCGGGAGGATGCCCCCATGCTTCGGCATATATGCCCATCATTAGAAGTGGGTGGATGAAGGGAGGTATTCTAATGGTGGGCATACCCACCAATCAATTTCTTTTTTTCGTTCAGCCAATAGGCTGTATGAAAAAAAAGATTACAATACATGTCCAACAAGGACCAGCAACGTACTGGTATGTTGCTGGACTTTGAATGTTTATACCAGAATGATGCCTGCGGGTTTAGGTATCATCTTGGTATCATTCTTTTCAGCCAGCAGCTGGCTTTCATGTAAAAGCAAATCTAGCAGATAATTAGCCTCTAGACTGCTTTTACAAGCAGTGGGAGGGAATGTCCCCCCCCCCCCGGATATAAAAAGCGCCATTGGGAAATTGGGAAAGCATTTTATCACACCGATCTTGGTGTGGTCAGATGCTTTGAGGGCAGAGGAAAGATCTAGGGTCTAACCCCCCAATTTTTTTCAAAAAAAGAGTACCTGTCACTACTTATTGCTATCATAGGGGATATTTACATTCCCTGAGATAACGATAAAAATGGTAAAAAAATAAAATATGGAAGGCACAGTTTAAAAATAAAATAAAAAAGCCAAATAAATAATAAAAAAAAAAAAAAAAAAAGCACCGCTGTCCCCCCCTGCTCTTGCGCAAAGGCGAACGCAAGCGTCGGTCTAGCGTCATATGTAAACAGCAATTGCATCATGCATGTGAGGTATCACCGCGAAGGTCAGATCGAGGGCAGTCATTTTAGCAGTAGACCTCCTCTGTAAATCTAACGTGGTAACCTGTAAAGGCTTTTAAATGCTTTTAAAAATGAATGTAGTTTGTCGCCGCTGCGCGTTTGTGCGCAATTTTAAAGCATGTCGTGTTTGGTATCCATGTACTCGGCCTATGATCATCTTTTTTATTTCATCAAACATTTGGGCAATATAGTGTTTTTTAGTGCATTAAAAATAAAAAAAGTGTGTTTTTCCCCCAAAAAATGCGTTTGAAAAATCGCTGCGCAAATACTGTGTGGAAAAAAAAATGCAACACCCACTATTTTAATCTTTAGGGCCTTTGCTTTAAAAATATATATAATGTTTGGGGGTTCAACATAATTTTCTTGCAAAAAATTTTTTTTTTTCATGTAAACAAAAAGTGTCAGAAAGGGCTTTGTCTTCAAGTGGTTAGAAGAGTGGATGATGTGTGACATAAGCTTCCTAATGTTGTGCATAAAATGCCAGGACAGTTCAAAACCCCCCCAAATGACCCCATTTTGTAAAGTAGACACCTCAAGCTATTTGCTGAGAGGCATGTTGAGCCCATTGAATATTTTTTTTTTTTGTCCCAAGTGATTGAATAATGACCAAAAAAAAAAAAATGTACAAAAAGTTGTCACTAAATTATATATTGCTCAAACATGCCATGGGCATATGTGGAATTACACCCCAAAATACATTCTGTTGCTTCTCCTGAGTACGGGGATACCACATGTGTGGGACTTTTTGGGAGCCTAGTCGCGTACGGGACCCCAAAAACCAAGCACCGCCTTCAGGATTTCTATGGGTGTAAATTTTTGATTTCACTCCTCACTGCCTATCACAGTTTCGGAGGCCATGGAATGCCCAGATGGCACAAAACCCCCCCAAATGACCCCATTTTGGAAAGTAGACACCCCAAGCTATTTGCTGAGAGGTATGTTGAGTATTTTGCAGATCTCGCTTTTTGTCACAAAGTTTTGAAAATGTAAAAAAAGAAAAAAAAAAGAAAAAAAAAATGTCTTTCTTAATTTTCAAAAACAAACGAGAGCTGTAAAATACTCACCATGCCTCTCAGCAAATAGCTTGGGGTGTCTACTTTCCAAAACAAAATGGGGTCATTTGTGGGGGTTTTGGGCTATTTTGACATTTTATGGCCTTCAAAACTGTGATAGGTAGTGAGGAGTGAAATCAAAAATTTATGCCCTTAGAAACCTTGAAGGCGGTGCTTGGGTTTTGGGGTCCCGTACACGGCTAGGCTCCCAAAAAGTCCCACACATGTGGTATCCCCGTACTCAGGAGAAGCAGCAGAATGTATTTTGGGGTGTAATTTCACATATGCCCATGGCATGTGTGAGCAATATATCATTTAGTGACAACTTTGTGCAAAAAAAAAAAAAGTTTGTCATATTCCCGCAACCTGTGGCAAAATATAAAATATTCCATGGACTCAACATGCCTCTCAGCAAATAGCTTGGGGTGTCTACTTTCCAAAATGGGGTAATTTGGGGGGGGTTTGTGCTATTTTGGCATTTTATGGCCTTCGAAACTGTGATAGGTAGTGAGGAGTGAAATCAAAAATTTGCGCCCTTAGAAATCCTGAAGGCGGTGCTTGGTTTCCGGGGTCCCGTACGTGGCTAGGCTCCTAAAAAGTCCCACACATGTGGTATCCCCGTACTCAGGAAAAGCAGCAGAATGTATTTTGGGGTGCAATTCCACATATAACCATGGCATGTGTGAGCAATATATCATTTAGTGACAACTTTTTGTACATTTTTTTTTTCTTTTTGTCATTATTCAATCATTTGGGACAAAAAAAAAAAATATTCAATGGGGTCAACATGCCTCTCAGCAAATAGCTTGGGGTGTCTACTTTCCAAAATGGGGTCATTTGGGGGGGTTTTGTGCCATCTTGGCATTTTATGGCCTTCAAAACTGTGATAGGTAGTGAGGAGTGAAATCAAAAATGTATGCCCTTAGAAACCTTGAAGGCGGTGCTTGGTTTTTGGGGTCCCATACGCGGCTAGGCTCCCAAAAAGTCCCACACATGTGGTATCCCCGTACTCAGGAGAAGCAGCAGAATGTATTTTGGGGTGTAATTTCACATATGCCCATGGCATGTGTGAGCAATATATCATTTAGTGACAACTTTGTGCAAAAAAAAAAAGTTTGTCATATTCCCGCAACTTGTGGCAAAATATAAAATATTCCATGGACTGAACATGTCTCTCAGTAAATAGCTTGGGGTGTCTACTTTCCAAAATGGGGTCATTTGGGGGGGTTTTGTGCTATTTTGGCATTTTATGGCCTTCGAAACTGTGATAGGTAGTGAGGAGTGAAATCAAAAATTTGCGCCCTTAGAAATCCTGAAGGCGGTGCTTGGTTTCCGGGGTCCCGTACGTGGCTAGGCTCCTAAAAAGTCCCACACATGTGGTATCCCCGTACTCAGGAGAAGCAGCAGAATGTATTTTGGGGTGCAATTCCACATATAACCATGGCATGTGTGAGCAATATATCATTTAGTGACAACTTTTTGTAATTTTTTTTTTTTTGTCATTATTCAATCACTTGGGACAAAAAAAAAAAAATATTCAATGGGCTCAACATGCCTCTCAGCAATTTCCTTGGGGTGTCTACTTTCCAAAATGGGGTCATTTTGGGGGGGGGGGGTTTGTACTGCCCTGCCATTTTAGCACCTCAAGAAATGAGATAGGCAGTCATAAATTTAAAGCTGTGTAAATTTCAGAAAATGTACCCTAGTTTGTAAACGCTATAACTTTTGCGCAAACCAATAAATATACGCTTATTGACATTTTTTTTACTAAAGACATGTGGCTGAATACATTTTGGCCTAAATGTATGACTAAAATTGAGTTTATTCGATTTTTCTTATAACAAAAAGTAGAAAATATAATTTTTTTTCAAAATTTTCGGTCTTTTTCTGTTTATATCGCAAAAAATAAAAATCGCAGAGGCAATCAAATACCATTAAAAGAAAGCTCTATTTGTGGGAAGAAAAGGACGCAAATTTCATTTGGGTACAACATTGCATGTCCGCACAATTTACAGTTAAAGCAGCGCAGTGCCGAATCCCAAAAACAGGCCTGGTCCTAATGGCCCGAAATGGTCCGGGGCTTAAGTGGTTAAAGAGAAAGTAAACCCTTAATTTTATATATTTTTTAAAAACCCTGCAAAATAAAGGCATAATGAGCTAGTATGCATAGCTTTACATAGGTTTACATAAGCATCTCCCCGCTGTATCTCTCCGCGAGACGATCGCGGGTGTCCGTGGGACCCACAGTCAGGCTCACGGAGAAGGCGGCAGGGTCGCGAGCGCGTGAACACACGGTGGCATCTTAAAGGGGACGTACAGGTACGTGGTTATGCCTGTCCGTGCCGCTCTGCCGACATATATGTACAGGCGGTGGTCTTTAAAGGAGTAGTAAAGGTACATGTTTTTTCACCTTAATGCATCCTATGCATTAAGGTGAAAAAACATTCGACAATACCGCCCCCCCCCGAGCCCCTGTTTTACTTACCTGGCCCCTCGAAAGTCCCGCGCTCGTCCCTATCATCCTCTTCGGTTCTCAGCCTGACGGCCGATTGGCTACACTGGATGGATTGAAAGCAGCGCAGCCATTGGCTGGTGCTGCTGTCAATCACATCCAATGACGCGGCGTGCCGGGGGGCGGGGCCGAGTGATACAGTCGGCGGCTATGGCCGCCGCTGTATCACGGGAGCGTGCCCGTAATAACTCCACACCATGCAAGCTCGCTCGCATTATGGTGTGGAGTCCTTGCGGGGAGGAGCCAAGACAGCCACCAAGGGACCCCAGAAGACCAGGATCGGGGCCACTGTGTGCAAAACGAGCTGCACAGTGGAGGTAAGTATAAACTGTTTGTTATTTTTTTGCAAAAAAAAGGGAAGCTTTAGTGTCCCTTTAAGTGGTTAAGGAAGAGCTTCAATTGCCATTTGTTGGAAGACCAGATTGCTGGTAGGATTGTAATTTTGTAACTTGGTGAAAAAAAGGGAATTTCTGCATAAAATAATTTGTTCTCTGCAATTTGGCTCTTTCTAGCTTCAGTCTGTATGTCCCCTCTTTGACAGTAAGGTGCCTCTGAGTCTTTATGTGATATATATGACAACAAGGTACCTGGCAAGCTTTATGCCCTTTGACACCTTGATATACTGTATATTTGCTACTTGAAAAATAGTACTTTTTTTATAGGTTCCCTCTGTGTAATATGGCACATCTTTTGCTTTATATGCGCTATCTGCAATATGACACTTATTGGCTGTATATCTATTTTGTGCGTGTAGCACTCGCCACCCCTTATCCCTTTGGCTCACTCGTGGGAAAAGGGGCACACCATGCCACATGCCCGTACCCTCCTGTGTGAAGAGGTTGAGCGGTGTAATGTACCTGGGTCTCTATAATCAGGTTCCCCAGAGAATGGCTCCAGTCTTCACTGCAATAAAGACAAGTCTCTATTCCCCAATAACTCCAAGGTCCACACCAATTTCAACTCCAACGCAGAGTTTATTTCTCTCTTATGCATAATCATTGAACAGGATAGGTTGGAGGAAGATCAGGACAGCAAGAGGTGTTGGAGTAGGTCCAGGCACAAACAAATACTTATTCACTACCCATATCTTCAGGTAGTCTCAGCTCATCTGGATAGTCTCCCAATGGAGTGGATCCTAGCAGCCGGAATGATGCTCGAATCAGAATACACACACAGTCTCTGCCACAGACCTGGTGAACATTGGTTCTGGTTTTAGGCCTCTAACGGGAAGATGACATCCCTTCAGAGAGTTACCGGGCCCCTTCCTTCACTGTGATCTCTCACCAGTCCCTCGGAATGGTCCTCCCCCGGCCTCCTCATCTAGATGCGGGTCTCCTCGCAAGGCAGCACCCTGGGATTCCACCTCCCTCCGTGGGCTCCAGCCGAAGATGCTGGACCCAAGGCCTTCAGTTGCAGCCCCAGGGCTAAAGGTGCCTGGGACTGATCCACCAGTGTACCGGGCCAGGAACTCCACCCCAGGGCTAAAGGTGCCTGGGACTGATCCGCCAGTGTACCGGGCCAGGAACTCCACCCCAGGGCTAAAGGTGCCTGGGGTGGCCACAAACAGAATCACACGCTCCCGGGGTCGGACCCCCGGGAAATCACACCTGACAGACAGGGTCTGCCCCTGTTATATCCTCTCCCGGGAAGCACAGCAGGCCGACACGCCCACCATACAACCGCCGAAAGGGGACATCCAAGGCACAGCACTGTATCAGCGGTTCAACCCTGGCCTCCAATGGCAGCGCCACCAACAGGCCACGGGGAACTATACACCAGCATCCCACCTGTAGTACAAAAATGGGTTTTACAGAACCCTATCAAATAGTGTGTTTGAGTACAACTACCACTCAAACATTCCCTTAAATTTTAAAGCCCCGCTACATGCATTACTGAACATCTTTGGTTATATACAGTACCCATTTAAATCAATTGCACTTTTTCCCCTTTTATTTCCCAACTTTGCAATATTGAATAGCTTTGGTTCTATAGCCCTTCCTTAGAAATATGGCATTTGCCTGACAATATTGCCGAATCTGAGAATATTCTAACTTTTGGCAGAATGGGCAGAATTTCTCTCTTTAGCAATTTTGTAGAAGAAGAAGCTTTAAAGAGAGTGTTAATGGCATTCTTTTCGTTGGAAGTAGGGAATACAAATTAATTAGTAATACACAAGTATAGCCCTTTAAGATTCAGTACTGTTTAATTGTAGAACCAAATCCTGAAAATGTTTCCCCAATATGGTAAATCATAGAGATTACTGTGTTAATGTAAGTAGATGCCTGGACTTCTACCTGTATAATCATAATGGCTAATGCAGCCATCACATAGCAAGCCAAAATATATAACATTTTTGATTTTGGGTTTAGATACGCTTCAAACATTCACAGATTCATTCTACTTAACAAGATAACAGATATCTTGTTGCTCGAGTACTTTCAGTAAATATTGTAAATGTGTCATCAGTTTATGTTAATAGGCCATATGTTGATTTACAATTTGAGCATAATGTAGGAAATCTGGACGTTTATTATAAACACATAGAGGCATACAGAATGCCAGACTGCAAAGAGCCTGGAAATGTGGTGAGATGTTAATGAAATCGTGGGGTCCAAACCCCACAGAGACTAAATCCGGCCAAATAATGTTATCTCCTAAGCTGATGTAAAGACTTTAAGTTTAATTAGAACCTTTGTTTCTGTCACTGACAAATTTACATACCGGCAGATGGAATGGAATGATAGATTTTATCAATGTTTATTTTCACAGTGGGGAGGAAAGAAGATTGCATCTCGATTGACCCACATATTTTTGATTTCAAAACAGCATTTCACACTGCCGATGTCTCTGCAAGGTAAATATGATTGCAAGCTTTATACAGGCTATATTTGTATCTGACAACCAAGCATTCTGTGACTATATCCATATTTCATAATTCAAAATACAACTATGACTAAAAAGTATCCCATTTAGAGAAATGCATTTAACAATACTCTGGTGGGAGAAACATCTTTTAAAAGTAATGTGAAACAGAAACAGCAATGAAAACCAGGTAAATTTAATCATATATCGTCTACTCTACAGACAGCAGGAACCATAGAGAACCAGCAAATGAACAGGAGATTTCTAGAAATATATATTTATTTCATTAGGTTCAAAATGTAGTTAAAGTGTAAGTTCACCTTTACCAAAAAACACACTATATTGTCCCACATTGGTAGAGCAGCATACTGTGCTAAACCCTACCTTCCAGCCAAGGCTCTCTTTCAGTTTAACCAGTTCTGCCCCAGAAGGTTTAACCCCGTTCCTGACCAGAGCATTTTTTTACGATATGGCATTGAGTTGCTTTAACTGACAATCGTGCTGCACCCAAACAAATGTATTTATGTCCTTTTTTCCCACAAATAGAGATTTCTTTTGGTGGTATTTGATCACCGCTGCGGTTTTAATTTTTTGCGCTATAAACAAAAAAAGACCGACAATTTTGAAAAAAAAACAACAATATTTTTTACTGTTATAATACATATCCAATAATAAAAAATAAATAAAAAAATCTAATTTCTTTATCAATTTAGGCCAATATGTATTCTGCTACATGTCTTTGGTAAAAAATCCCAATAAGCATATATTGATTGGTTTGCGCAAAAGCTATAACGTCTACAAACTATGGGATAGATTTAGGGATTTTTTATATATTTTTTATTAGTAAAGGTGGTGATCAGCGATTTTTAGCAGGACTGCAACATTGCAGCAGACAAATCTGACACTAAGTGACACTTTTTGGGGACCAGTAACACTAATACAAAGATCAGTGCTAAAAAAAAAAAAAAAATGTACTGCCACTGTACTAATGACACTGGCAGGGAAAGAGTCAACATCAGGGACAATCAAAGGGTTAAATGTGTCCCTAGGGGATGCTTTCTAACTGTGGGGGAGTGCTTTGACTAAAGGAAAACAGAGATCAGTGTTTCTACTAAGCAGAAACACAAGATCTCCATTTTCCCCTCTTGCAGAATGGCGGTCTGCCTTGTTTAAAAAAGTCAGACTGCCATTCTGCCTCTCTCTGAATGATCTCCGGACACGCTGATGGGCTCTCGCTGTGTCCAATCACAGCAGGAGTGGGTCTATGGCGGCGCATGTGCGCGCCCCCAGGGCAGGAGGAAGAAATCACGTACAGGTACGTGATTTTGCGTACACGAGGCAGTCCTTAAGCGGTTAAAGAATTTAGGTCAAAACCGCTTTATAAAATGTTCTACACTGCACATGTGTGGCCCAAAGGAACAGGACAGCATTCCCTGCTGTAGCACTAGGAGGCACTGGCCCCATCAGCTATTTTATCCCTAAAATAATTTAGGAAGGAGCCATCATAGTCTGTAGAAAAATTTAAGAAAGCTTATTTATGTAAACAGAAGAGGTGCTTGAACCGCCCTAACTAAGAGCACCGCTCAGCGCTCAGGAAATAGCAGTGAAGGTCTGTAAAAATACACAGCACAATGTGAATATTCCAGCTTACAGCAGCTGCTTAAAATAAAACAAACATGAATAAAACAGTAATATTAAAACTCTCAGAGTCCCAGAGTCCACAATAACACTGCTTATTTATAATTCAGTTTTGGCCTACATTCTTTGAACTGAAAGGGAGCCCTGGCTGGAAGGTAAGTTTAGCACACTAGACTGCCATACCAATATGGGATAGCATAGTGTGCTTTTTGGTAAAGTTAAAGAAGTTGCAAAGTCAGAAGGTTTTTTATCTTAATGCATTCTATGCGTTAAGATAAAAAACCTTCTATGTGCAGCAGCCCCTAACACCCACCTGGGCACCATCTCTGTCCAGCAATGTCCACGAGTGTCTCAGCCGTCCAAGACTCTCCCTCCTGATTAGCTGAGACACAGCTGCTGTGCCATTGGCTCCTGCTGCTGTCAATCAATGTCAGTCAGCCAATCAGGAGAGGGGGCAGGCCACAGCTCCGTGTCTGAATGACACTGGACGCTGTGACTCAGCTCAGGTGGCCCCATGGCAAGCTGCTTGCTGTGGGGGTCACTCGACAGGAGGGAGGGGCCAGGAGCACAGAAGAGTGATCTGATAAGAGGAGGATCCGAGCTGCTCTGTGCAAATCCACTGCACAGAGCAGGTAAGTATAACATGTTTGTTATTTTTATTGAAAAAAAATCACTTTAACCACTTGCCGAGCGAGCCATAGCCAAATGATGGCTACAACATGGCTCGATAACTCTGGGAGGGTGTACATTGACGTCCTCAGAGAATCGTGCTCCCACGCGCCCCCTGGGGCACGCACATGGGAATATCCATGACCGCTGGGTCCAGAGGACCCGGCGCATCACGGATCACGGTATATGGCCACTGACAGCGGCCGTTTACCACGTGATCACTCTGACAAATGATGGAGCGATCACTTGTAAACAAACCGGCGGCATGTCCGGTTCCTCTCTTCCCTCTCTGTACCGATCGGTACAGTGCGACGGGAGAGGGGAGAGAGCGGATGCAGCAGCGCTGTGGGCTGGATCTGTAGTGCCCACAGCGCTGCTCCTTGACAATTGCAGCCTCTGCCATCCCTCCATACTAAGCCTGCCATCCCTCCATACTAAGCCTGCCATCCCTCCATACTAAGCCTGCTGCCATCCCTCTGCTATCCTGCCATCATGCCATCCCTCCATCATACGCTGCCATCCCTCCATCATACTCCGCCATCCTGCCACCATACTCTGCCATGGGGTGTCATTTTTGGTATGTACATGCTATGTGTTAGAAATATTGTATGAAAGGACAACTTTGTGTAAAAAAAAAAAAAGGCGTATTCATTTTTTTTCCACATATTCCAAAAACTTTTAGAAAAAAATTACATGTTCAAAAGACTCATTATGCCTCATAGATTATACGTTGGGGAGTTTCTTTCCAAAATGGGGTCATTTGTGGTGCGTTTCCATTGTCCTGGTGCTCCAGGGCCTTCAAAATTGTAAGAGGTAGTCAGGAAATTAGATGTGTAATTTATGCTCTAGAACGCCTGATGGTGCTCCCTGCATGATGGGCCTCTGCATGTTGCCACGCTGTGTAAAAGTCTCACACATGTGGTCTCACCATAGTCAGGAGTAGTAGTAGAATGTGTTTTGGAGTGTAATTTGTGGTATGCATATTGCTGTGTGTGAGAAATAACCTGCTGATATGACAATTTTGTGAAAAAAAAAAAGAAAAAAAAGTTGATTTTGCAAAGAATTATGGGAAAGAATTACAACTTCAAAAACTCACCATGCCCCTTACTAAATACATTGGAATGTCTACTTTCCAAAAAGGGGTCATTTGGGGGGTATTTGTACTTTCCTGGCATGTTAGGGTCTCAAGGATTGAGATAGGCCATCAGTACTTCAGGTGTGATCAATTTTCAGAGATTGTGAAAGTTAGAGTCCACAAGCTATGGTGCCAAACACCAAATAATATACACCGATTTGAGTTATTTTTACCAAAGATATGTAGCAGTATAAATTTTGGCAAAATTTTTAGAAGAAAAATTACTAATTTGCTAAATTTTATAACAGAAACCAAGAATTTTTAATTTCTTTTTTACAGAATTTTCAGTGTTTTTTCTTATAGCGCAACAAATAAAAAGCCAAGCAGTGATTAAATACCAATAAAATAAAGCTCTATTTGTGGAAAAAAAGGGACAAAAATATCATATAGGTACAGTGTTGCATGACTGAGTAATTGTCATTCAAAATGAGAGCACCAAAAGCTGAAAATTGGTCTGGTTAGGAAGGGGGTTTAAGTGCCCAGTGGTCAAGTGGTTAAATTACCTTTTTAATATTTTTTACTGTTATTTTTATAGTGCTACTCAAAGTGGAACTATGAAAAAAAAAAAAATGTATACGACATCACCGTTTACTAGCATTCATACAACAATTTTATTACCTGTTGATCTTGTCAGCTATTATTTTACTCCTGTAATATGGTAACACTGCTGTTTGTTCTGCATTAAAATCCCACCCTCAAACTTCTGTTAGGATACAGATACATACACTGAGAAAAATTATAAACGCAACACTTTTGTGTTTGCCCCTATTTATCATGAGCTGAACTTAAAGATCTACGACTTTTTCTATGTACACAAAAGGCCTATTTCTCTCAAATATTGTTCACAAATCTGTCTAAATCTGTGTTAGTGAGCACTTCTCCTTTGCCAAGATAATACATCCACCTCACAGGTGTGGCATATCAAGATGTTGATTAGACAGCATGATTATTGCACAGGTGTGCCTTAGGCTGGCCACAATAAAAGGCCACTCTAAAATGTGCAGTTTTATCACACAGCACAATGCCACAGATGTCACATGTTTTGAGGGAGCGTGCAATTGGCATGCTGACTGCAGGAATGTCCACCAGAGCTTTTGCCCTTGAATTGAATGGTAATTTCTCTACCATAAGCCGTATCCAAAGGGGTTTTAGAGAATTTGGCAGTACATCCAACCGGTCTTACAACCGCAGACCATGTGTAACCAAACAAGCCCAGGACCTCCACATCCAGCATCTTTACCTCCAAGATCATCTGAGACCAGCCACCCGGACAGCTGCTGTAACAATCAGTTTGCATAACCAAAGAATTTCTGCACAAACTGTCAGAAACCGTCTCAGGAAAGTTCATCTGCATGCTCGTCGTCCTCATCAGAGTCTCGACCTGACTGCAGTTCGTCATCGTAATCGACTTGAGTGGGCAAATGCTCACATTCGATGGTGTCTGGCACTTTGGAGAGGTGTTCTCTTCACGGATGAATCCCAGTTTTCACTGTATAGGGCAGATGGCGGACAGCATGTATGGCGTCAGGTGGGTGAGCGGTTTACTGATGTCAATGTTGTGGATCGAGTGGCCCATGGTGGCGGTGGTGTTATGGTATGGGCAGGCGTATGCTATGGACAGTGAACACAGGTGCATTTTACTGATGGCATTTTGAATGCACAGAGATACCGTGACGAGATCCTGAGGCTCATTGTTGTGCCAATTATCCACGACCATGTTGCAGCATGATAATGCATGACCCCATGTTGCAAGGATCTGTACACAATTCCTGGAAGCTGAAAACAACCCAGTTCTTGCATGGCCAGCATACTCATCGGACATGTCACCCATTATGCATGTTTGGGAGGCTCTGGATCGGCGTATACATCAGAGTGTTCCAGTTCCTGCCAATATCCAGCAACTACGCACAGCCAACTGAAGAGGAATGGACCAACATTCCACAGGCCACAATCAACAACCTGATCAACTCTATGCGAAGCAGATGTGTTGCACTACTTAAGGCAAATAAATGGTGGTCACACCAGATACTGACTGGTTTTCAGACCCCCCCATAACAGTAAAACTGCAAAACGTGGTTTTTTGTCCGAACGGAGTTGGTCGGGAACACCCATAGCATACACACGCTCGGACTTTTCTGCAAACTTTCTTAAAACTTCTTACAACATCACTTGTTTTTTCTGCTCTTTTCTGATCTTTACTGCCACCCTTTGGTCAACTTCTGCTATTGTTGGTTGATTTTAACATTGGTTGCTTTGTCCATCAGACAAAAGTCCTATGGTTTTCTGTACACACGGCAGGACTTTGCTCCATAGGACTTTTGTTGGGCAAAAGTTTGTCCGTTCGCAGACCCAACTTTTGTCCGATGAAAACAAAACCAAACTCAAAAAAGTTTGTCCGATGGAGCGTACACACGGTCGGATTGTTGGTCCAACTTGCTTAAAACTAAGTTTGTTGGGCAAAAGTCCGACCGTGTGTACGGGCCTTTATAGAGGAGAAATGGGGCTACATCTGTGCCAAGTTTCGAGTCCAGGGGACCTAAGGCCGGCCGGTACCGGGTCCCAAAAGTCACTGGAGAAATTAGCGTTTAACATGGGAGTCTATGGAAGGGGTGCCCAGCTTTGAAAAATCTGTGCTCCCCGGCCGTAGGTCCCCCAGACAACAAAAGTGCATGAAAGTTTAATGAGCAATAAAACAATTACACATTGCACCTGGGCTGAAGATTCATTTAAATAGACAACCCCTGCCAGACCCCCCCCCCACCCCCCTCTGAGCATCAGTGTACACATATCCCGATCCTTGACTCCAATGAATATTCATTGTGTAAAATGGCGGAACTAATGCGCGAAACGGAAAGGGGGGTGTGAATAATACTAAAGCACACACAAACACACAGCCAGTTTTCTCGGCAAGAAAACTGCTGGGAGAGCTTTATCCTGAGAAAACCGGTCGTGAGTATGTTTTCTCGTCGAGAAAACTGCCGGGAATCTCGACGAGAAAAATAGAGAACCTGCTCTCTATTTTCTCGTCGGGATCCTCTTTGGCCTGTTTCCCGACGAGAAAACTGTGTGTGTGTGTGTATGCGGCTACAAGCTTACCTGTCCTCCAGTAAGCCCGTGCATGCTCGATGAGACTTCGACGCATGCACGGTAGCTTACAAGGGTAGTGTAGGGTGAAGCAAGATAGCGGCGACGGCATAGAATGTGACGAGCACATGCTCATCGTAGTCGATGATGTCACCGCGTTCTTGCCATTCAAAAGAACGGCGGTTCTTTTGAATGGCCATCTGTATGCACGGCTTGGCAAGAAAAGCTTGCCAGGAATCTCGTCAGGAAAAACTTCATTTTTTTCCTGATAGGATTCTCGGCCGTGTGTACAGGGCTTAAAACGAAAAAGTAGCAGCCACCTGAAGAGTGTTCACACACTAATAACAGTATAAAAAAGAGCGAGGGGTAACAGGGGCGCTTACTAAAATTATTAAAAAACTAACTAAATAATTCAACGTGTAAAAAATCTTCAAATACACATAATAAATAATGCAAGAATCACTTCCTAAAATAAACCATGAAAGACTCTTCACATATGTGCAAAATAAAGCAAGCAGTGCAAAATAAGTTAAAGTGCAACAATCCAGTGCAAAATTAACTCCTGTATGAATGTCCGTGTAAGCAAGATATAGTAACACACAATAAAAATAAATAAAATATAAACCATCAAAGGTAAAAAATGAAAAATAATTATGTAGCGGCCTCACCCCATCTCCTTTTTTCTAGGGGTATGTCACACGACAGGGTGAGATGCGCTACGGCCCATGTCCTCCCCATAGCTGTGGGTGAGGTGAAGGCCAGTATCAGATATTTCCTCGAGCCTGTGTGCTTTTGTCTAGAATACAGTCCTGCTGTGTCAACACTTCACTCTGCTCCCATTAACCAGAGGTCCACACACCGATCACAGTCCAACTCTTGCTTTATTGTACATCTCACAATAAACAGTGCTTCAGTAGCCATCTGGTTGCGACTTGATAACATTTTGATACGGGGGATGAGCAGGTCGAGGCACGATCCTGGTTATTAACTAAACCACTGCGATCTCGCCAGCGGTTACTATAGCATTTAGCTAGAAAGGACTTAGAATCTGAGAGTCTCAACCAGCGACTCAAGAGAACGTAGATAGGAGTACCTTCGCTGCGTTGCGGCCCCTATCAGGGGAAGATGTCCCTCCAAGGGAGTTACCAGAGGCCCATCTGTCACTGGGTTGATGCTGCTCCAGACTCTCTGAATGGGTAACCTCCCCGGCCTCCTCACCTCAGACATGGGCCCCATCCACCTCAGGGACCCTCGGACGTCTCCACCCTCGCGGGATCCAGTCAAAGTCACTGGACCCCAGGCCTCCTAGTTTAGTACCTCACCCCAGGCTGAAGGTGCCTGGGATGGACTCCAACTCCATTCCGGTCAGGCCTAGGGTGCCTGGGCCGGAATCCAGAACCGCCCGCACCCAGGCCTAAGGTGCCTGGGCGCGTGAAGAAGATCCTCCTGAAGACCTTGTGGTTAGGGCATCTCCCCCTTTTATCTCCTCCCATCGACACCACGGCAGGTTCCCCGCCGTCGCCGTACCATCTCCGGGAAGGGACAAAAAGGGTAGCACTGTAATAGCAAATCTACCTTGAGCCTCCAGGTAACCCGCCACCCAGAGGCCAAGGAGATTATTACACCATCCAATCCTCCACGAACACAAGTTGTCCACTATTACACACCTGGGTGTCCCACCTAAATTTAGAGACCCCGCTACATACTCCCCCCTGTGATTTGACGCTGGTCCCCAGCATCTGGTGCGAACCCATGTCTCCCATGGAGTGACGACACAAGCTTAGCCCCAGAGGCTATCCCTAAATTTCTGAACCTCAACCATACCAAGACCTGCTCAAAGGGGAAAGGGAATATACAACAATAAAACTTTTCCCTAAAAACATCTATCATGTACACATATACAATCCCTCCCTTCACTGTCTAAGAACCACCCCATACTCAGCAGTCTTGACAGACGAATCTCCTGCAGAAGGGAAGAAAAAAAAAAAACACAACACACAAAATAAAATCACATCCTGACATTTTTGTGTTATTTTGGAATGAATGGGTCTATCAGCCGAGAGACCCATTCGCTCCAATGAGTAAAGTGGTGCGCGTGTAAAAAAAAACAAACAGCCGTTGCACAACACTGCCACCTGGTGACAGCGCCGCGGTAATGACACTTGGTGCAATCTTCATTCTTCCTGCGTCCCTACACTAATTCTACCCCCAAAGTCTGTCTTCGAGCTGTGAGGAAGAGAGAACAAACAAAAAAAACTGCTCTCATTCCTCCTGAAGAGTAGAAAACAAAAGCTCAAATAAAAAAAACTAGGGCACAGTTCAGATGCTCCGGCAAGAACACCTCTGAAAGATTGTAGGAAAGGAAACAACAAGTGAGTCTCTTCTCACAAATATAATTTCGGGTCAGGCAAGAACAAAGGCTTCAGATGCTTATCAAAAACCTCAATTGAATAGTCAGCATCCTCTCCATCCTTCCTGCAGATGCGCACTTTGTCTGCGTGGATATGGCGGCCCCACATCCAGTCTGCTCTGCAGTGCCTAAACTTTTTCGACACGGATGGCGAACAGGACAAATATCTTCGTGCATGGGGTACTTTGAGCTTTTCCCAAACAAATTCATCATACCATCTCTGGCGTATGACCTCAACTTCAAAAAGTAAGTCCCGAGGCAAGTAGGGATATTCCCACCTAAATTTACGGGCGACTCTCTGTGAGAAAAGTCGTTGCAATCTGGCCAAAGGAGGCATAGTTTCCCGCTCACCTTCTCCAGGTTGAACGATGGCCTCCGGGTGCCGAGGTACTTTCACTACCTCTGATGGCTTTTCTCTCGGTGCTCGTAGTGAGGCTCGCTGCACCCCCGCCACCAAGGCGTGCGATGTTGTAGATTGTGGGAAGGCATTCTGAGGACTAGACTTCCTCGTAGAATCCGGGGCTTGTACCCGGGGCGTGCTGTCTCCTATTGACATAGGGGAATCCTGCGGTACACGTAACACAGGCAATGGGCGTTTGTCCCAGCCCTTCCGATGAAACAGTTCATCAATCTCCCCGTCATCTCCACAATCTGACAGCGACTCTAGGTCGGAAGTGTCATACATCTCAGCGGGAAGGTAGTCTCTGGTAGACGTGGTACTACCCTCCCTTGCGGGCTCCACCGACTGTGGACCCCCGACACCTCCAACCACCACCACAGTCCCAGCCCCTGGCTCACCTTGACCTTTTGTAGAACTGGGATGTCCAGGACTCTTCCAACCGGATCCATCCAGGCCAGGCAAGCGACGGGGTGAAGCTCGACCACGACCACAGGAGGCCTGCACCAGGCCAACTTTCCTCTTCGGAGGTGGGAGCAGAGAATCTGTGGTGACCGAAGCAGCATCCTCTGATTTTTCTCTCTCAGTCTCTGATTGGGCAGTCACATCGCCCTGGTCAGTGCGTACGGGAACCTCCGCATAGGCCTGGATCTCTCCTTCTAGAGTAGCGGTACCTGTGAGGCTGTTGAGGCGAAGGGCCCGGGGCCTTACTGTGGATGGCTCCACCTCGAACAAGAACTCTTTGCATGCCTCGCAACGCCCGAATGGCTTCAGGTGGACCACCAGTCCCGAGCATCCGGGACAGATCACGCCGAGGGCCTCCGTGTCTCTGCATGAGTACGAAGCCAACTGCCCTCGGGGCCTGAGTCTTATCCCCGTGTCGGTAAGGGGAGCAGCGAACGTAGTCATCTTCGTGGGGTAGGGAACCGGAATCCACAGGGAGCTTGAGGCCATCCCGACTATCTGCTGCTCCATCACGCACTGACCACGCGCTGAAGTCTCCACGTGAGTTCCTCCACATGGCCAAACTCCGCCCACGAACTGTACAGCCACGGGGTGCCTCATGGCGCAGTGCAATAAAAGCCCCCACATGTAGTACTTCACACGGCTGGACTCCTCCCTCTTCTCGCTCCTCTGCATGGGCCTTTCCCGTCCTAGGGTCATTTCCACGACTTTGAGCAGGGATGCACTTTGGCCAATCACATGGCCGACCTGCTCGGAACTCCTCCAGGCAGCAAAGTCCAGACACAGCCATCCTTTCTTCCAAAGTTAAAACACACATCATCCCGGACTCACGAGCCCCCACATGTAGCGGCCTCACCCCATTTCCTTTGTCTAGGGGTATGTCACACGACAGGGTGAGATGCGCTACGGCCCATGTCCTCCCCATAGCTGTGGGTGAGGTGAAGGCCAGTATCAGATATTTCCTCGGGCCTGTGTGCTTTTGTCTAGAATACAGTCCTGCTGTGTCAACACTTCCCTCTGCTCCCATTAACCAGAGTTCCACACACCGATTACAGTCCAACTCTTGCTTTATTGTACATCTCACAATAAACAGTGCTTCAGTAGCCATCTGGTTGCGACTTGATAAAATTTTGATACGGGGATGAGCAGGTCGAGGCACTATCCTGGTTATTAACTAAACCACTGCGATCTCGCCAGCGGTTACTATAGCATTTAGCTAGAAAGGACTTAGAATCTGAGAGTCTCTACCAGCGACTCAAGAGAACGTAGATAGGAGTACCTTCGCTGCGTTGCGGCCCCTATCAGGGGAAGATGTCCCTCCAAGGGAGTTACCAGAGGCCCATCCGTCACTGGGTTGATGCTGCTCCAGACTCTCCGAATGGGTAACCTCCCCGGCCTCCTCACCTCAGACATGGGCCCCATCCACCTCAGGGTCCCTCGGACGTCTCCACCCTCGCGGGATCCAGTCGAAGTCACTGGACCCCAGGCCTCCTAGTTTAGTACCTCACCCCAGGCTGAAGGTGCCTGGGATGGACTCCAACTCCATTCCGGTCAGGCCTAGGGCGCCTGGGCCGGAATCCAGAACCACCCGCACCCAGGCCTAAGGTGCCTGGGTGCGTGAAGAAGATCCTCCTGAAGACCTCGTGGTTAGGGTGTCTCCCCCTTTTATCTCCTCCCATCGACACCATGGCAGGTTCCCCGCCCTCGCCGTACCATCTCCGGGAAGGGACAAAAAGGGTAGCACTGTAATAGCAAATCTACCTTGAGCCTCCAGGTACCCCGCCACCCAGAGGCCAAGGAGATTATTACACCATCCAATCCTCCACAAACACAAGTGGTCCACTATAACACACCTGGGTGTCCCACCTAAATTTAGAGACCCCGCTACAATTAATATAACAAAAAATATAAATATAAATGCAAAACAGTCTTATGTGAAAATAGGCAATTCCCAAGCCAAGTGCAAACAAATGAAATAAACAGTCCTTCGTGCTGGAAAAACTCTGGAACACAATCCACAGCAATGTGCATGTAAATCCAAAAGAAAGTGCAAATGCAAGCAAATGTCTTTATTAGGGATGAGCTCCGGCGTGTTCGCATTGAACACGTGCAGAGCCCGCCTGGAAGTCGGCACCGTGCTGTGCTAATCACAGCCAGGGAGACATTTCCCGATCTCTGCAGCCGAGCATCGGGAAATGTCTCCCTGCCTGTCATTAGCGCAGCACCGACATCCTGGCGGGCTCTGCACGTGTTCAATGCAAACACGCCGGAGCTCATCCCTAGTCTTTATATTGCAGTGATATCCAATGTGCAAAGTGCTTTATTCAGTGCTGGTGCCAAACATTTCCCCCAGCCTCTCACCTTAATAGGCTTAAAAATATGCCTTTCGGTAATATCCCTTTGAGATGGTCCCTGCTCTCTTTTCCTTGTGGTCCCACCTCCTGGTTCCAATGCTCAAACAAAACATAGAAGGCACTCCATAGTGTAGTATTTCCCAAAAAAGAGCTTTTAATAATAAGGTAAAACACTCAGATTTAAGGAGAATAATTACAGAATAAAACGACAGTGTGTCTGCATGAAGGATTTCCGGGTTCGGCCGCACCCGGACGTGATGTCACCACGGCCCTCTGTCCTATCCTCACGCGTATCATGACTGTCCACGTCACTTTTTCAAAGGATGAAGAGCCGTGAAGACACTGGTGACTTATATAGCACCGCGCTGCCATGACAACCAACAGCGCAGTGTTCCTGCGGCCAGATGACCAATCATAACTTATATATAGTCCATCCAGAGTGATTGGTACATGAAAGCAACAGTTAATATAGTAGAAATAGATTAAAAAATAAAAAGCTAAAAAGGTTAAAAATGGAACAATGCCAATGTAAAATCTATTAAGAATGAACAGGCTTCATCTAGCGGCATAAAGCTAAAATGACAGGCCATTGAGACCAAACGTCCTCAATAGACTGTCATTTTAGCTTTATGCCGCTAGATGGAGCCTGTTCATTCTTAATAGATTCTTAATAGATTATATTAGACAATATTGTGTTCCAGAGTTTTTCAACAACGAAGGACTGCTTATTTCATTTTTTTGCACTTGGCTTGGGAATTGCCTATTTTCACATAAGACTGTTTTGCATTTATAGTTATATTTTTTGTTATATTAATTTTTCATTTTTTACCTTTGATGGTTTATATTTTATTTATTATGTTTATTGTGTGTTACTATATGTTGCTTACACGGACATTCATGCAGGAGTTATTTTTGCACTTTCACTTATTTTGCACTGCTTGCTTTATTTTGCACATATATGAAGAGTCTTTCATGGTTTATTTGTTTTAGGAAGTGATTCTTACATTATTTATTATGTATATTTGAAGATTTTTTACATGTTGAATTATTTAGTTTGTTTTTTAATAATTTTAGTAAGCGCCCCTGTTACCCTTCGCTCTTTTTTATAATGATTATTCATTACCGAGCTGCAGAACTTACTCACTGTGGGATGGGATTCTCTGGCTCATTCAGGGAAATATCAGTGATCTGATGATGGGGTTGTACAGAGGCTGCCGGTACATGAGGACACAGGGGCCACTAGTATGTGAGGCATGCAAGGATGTGAGGCACGGCTCCAGTAGACTCCATGGAGCCCCCCGGGGACATATCCTCAAAGTGGAGACTGTTCTCAGAAATTGACTGTATACTGCTTCTGTTAATAACACTGACTCACAAAGGGTGCAGGCTAGCCCTTGAAGAACTCCTGACTAGGAATGGGCCGAACACCCCCTGGTTCGGTTCGCATCCAGAACATGCGAACAGGCAAAAAATGTGTTCGAACACGCGAACACCAGTAAAGTCTATGGGACACGAACATGAAAAATCAAAAGTGCTAATTTTAAAGGTTAATATGCAAGTTATTGTAAAGTAGCACATGTTTCCCGTGTTTATTACAGTCTCTGCACAAAATGACATTTCTAAAGGAAAAAAAAAACATTTAAAACTACTTGCGGCTGTAATGAATTGTCAGGTCCCGACAATACAGATAAAAGTCATTGAAAGTCGTTGAAAAGAAAAAAAATGCGTGGGGGCCTCATCCCCACAACCCTTGCCTGGTGGTTGTGGGGGTCTGCGGGCGGGGGGCTTATCGGAATCTGGAACCCCCCTTTAACAAAGGGGACCCCCAGATCTCACCTCCCCCCTATGTGAATTGGTAAGGGGTACATACCCCTACCATTTCACAAAAAGAAAGTGTCAAAATGTTAAAAACCACAGGAGACGGCGAGATTCCAGCGATGTAATCCAATAAATCTATGCTCGATCTCCAGCGATGTAATCCAATTCTCGATCTCCAGCAATGGATGATCTCCAGCGACTCCAGCGAGGAACACGCACAGATCCTGCCTCCACCGGAGGCACCCAGCAAATGACGCGGCACCAGCCTGACAGCTCTTATGTACCTGAGGGCGGGGCCACCCGCCACGTGACCCCGTCCCCCTCTGGCAAGGGGAAACACCGGGGTTTCCCAGTGAGGTGTATGGGTGACCCCACCCCCTCTAATGCAACGGGAAACCTGCGTTGCATCAGAGGGGGGCGGGGTCACCCATACAGGATCTGTGCGTTTTCCTCGCTGGAGTCGCCGGAGATCATCCAACGCTGGAGATCGAGAATTGGATTACATCGCTGGAGATCGAGCATGGATTTATTGGATTACATCGCTGGAATCTCTTTTATTTTTTATTTTTTTATTTTTAATAAAGGACTTGTCCCAAGCCGTCTCCTGTGGTTTTTAACATTTTGACACTTTATTTTTGTGAAATGGTAGGGGTACAGTGTACCCCTTACCAATTCACATAGGGGGGGGCGGGATCTGGGGGGTCCCCTTTGTTAAAGGAGGTTTCCAGATTCCAATAAGCCCCCCACCCGCAGACCCCCACAACCACCGGGCAAGGGTTCTTGGGATGAGGCCCTTGTCCAAATCATGATGGGGACATCCTCCCCATGTGGAGGGCATGTGGCCTGGTTACGGTTCAGGAGGGGGGGCGCTCCCTCGTCCCCCCCTTTTCCTGCAGCCTGCCAGGTTGCGTGCTTGGATAAGGGTCTGGTATGTATTTTTGGGGGGAACCCCACGCCATTTTTTGGGGGGGGGGCGGAGTTCCCCTTAAAATCCATACCAGACCTGAAGGGCCTGGTAATGGAATTTTGGGGGACCCCCACGCATTTTATTTTTTATTTTTCATTGACTTTCAATTACTTTTATCTGTATTGCCGGGACCCAACAATTCATTACAGCCGCAAATAGTTTTAAATGACTTTTTTTCCTTTAGAAATGTCATTTTGTGCAGAGACTGTTATAAACAAGAGAAACATGCGCTACTTTACAGGCATACTATAGACACTCCCAGGTATGAAATTTAAAGGAATATTTCACTTTTATTGTTTCACTTTAAGCATTATTAAAATCACTGCTCCCGAAAAAATGGCAGTTTTTAAAACTTTGTTTGCATTAATACATGTTCCCTGGGGCAGGACCCAGGTCCCCAAACACTTTTTATGACAATAACTTGCATATTAACCTTTAAAATTAGCACTTTAGATTTCTCCCATAGACTTTTAAAGGGTGTTCCGCGGCTTTCCAAATTGTTTGCTATTTTGGTAAAGCGACTCATAGATGAGTAATTTTTTTCCTTTAACGAGTATCGAGTGGGTGGATGGGGGAATACTCCCCACTGAGCCTTTGTATTTTGAAAGCGGGGAGATGTCCCTGCCATCAGAATATGATAAAGAAGTCAATTGGTAGATCAACTTCTGTACAATCTCCCTGCCGACACATAGATTGAAATTCAGCTGGTCCCTGCTGAACCAGCCAAATTTCAATCCATGTATGCCTGGCTTAAGGCTGCACTGAAATAAATGAAGCTTCATTCTTTTTTTTTTACAAACTTTTATTAGAGGGTTTGCAAAAAAAAAGGGATTTTTATAACAGCTTACCTGTAAAATCCTTTTCTTGGAGTACATCACGGGACACAGAGCGACTTAGTCATTACTAATGGGTTATATAGATTACCTTCAGGTGCTGGCACTGGCCACTTCCAAACCGGAAGTACCCTCCCCTATATAAGCCCCTCCCATCCGGGAGCACCTCAGTTTTGTAGCAAAGCAATAAGTGTCCCAAAAAGAGGGGTGGGAGCTCTGTGTCCCGTGATGTACTCCAAGAAAAGGATTTTACAGGTAAGCTGTTATAAAAATCCCTTTTTCTTTTTCGTACATCACGGGACACAGAGCGACTTAGTCATTACTAATGGGACGTCCCAAAGCAATGCCAAATGAGGGGAGGATACATAAGCTGGGCGCCATCAGGCATGAGGCTCTTTTGCGGCCTGCAACATACTGCGCCCAAAGGCGACATCCTCCTGACTTCTGACGTCTACCTGGTAGAATCTAGTAAACGTGTGTACTAAGGACCATGTTGTGGCCTTACAGACTTGAGCCAGGGAGGCTTGGTGATGCACTGCCCATGAAGTTCCAACTGCTCTTGTGGAGTGCGCCCTAACTTTGAACGGAGGCGGTCTCCTTTTCAAGCCATAGGCTTGTATTATGACCTGTCGAATCCACTTGGCTAAAGTAGATTTTTGATGCTGCCTGACCCTTTCTGGGGCCTTCCGGCAGAACAAACAAAGTATCCGTTCTACGAATCTGAGCAGTGGCTTTAAGATAAGCTTTAACTGCTCTTACTACATCCAAAGAATGCAATAACTTTTCCTCTACCGAACTAGGTTTGGGGAAAAAAGGAAGGAAGAACCACATCTTGGTTCAAATGGAACCTCAATACCACCTTAGGAAGAAGGCTGGATGAGGACGTAATACTACTCTGTCCTTATGGATAACCAGATATGGCTCCTTACAGGACAAGGCAGCTAATTCCGATACTCTTTTAGCCGAACAAATGGCTACTAAGAAAATCAATTTCCTGGTGAAAAGAACCAAGGAAATGTGCCGCAATGGTTCAAATGGTTGTTTCTGTAGAACCAACAGAACCAGGTTTAAGTCCCATGGACATATGGGAATACTAACCGGAGGGCTAATACGCATCACTCCTTGTATGAAAGCTTTGACTAATGAATGCAAAGCCAAGGGCCTTTGAAAAAAAATATTGACAAGGCCGTCTGACCCTTGATAGTACTCAAGGCAAGCTTCCTATGTACAGCCCACTGTAGGAAGTCCAGAATCCTACCTATTACGTACTTACGTGGATGCCATTTCCTGGCCTCACACCACGTGATGTATGCCTTCTAGATCCTATAATAGATCTGCCTGGATACCGGCTTCCTGGCATTGATCATGGTAGATACCACAGGATTAGAGAGCCCTCTCTTTTTTAGAATGTGCTTCAATAGCCAGGCCGTCAAACCTAGGGCTGGTAAGGAAGGGTAGTATATCGGTCCTTGCGAAAGCAGGTCCGGACGATGTGGGAGGGTCCAAGGACTTCCCACTGACATTTTTACAATCTCCGCGTACCATGCCCTTCGGGGCCACGCTGGAGCCACCAGAATCACTGGTTTCTTTTCTACCCTGATTCTGCGGATTAATCGCGGTGGGAATGCATATATCAGCTTGAACTGATCCCAAGGGAACACTAGGGCATCCGAACCGCAAGCTAGGGGATCCTTTGTGCGAGACACAAATCTGTCCACCTTTGCGTTGAATCTGGATGCTAGCAGATCTACATCCGGTGTTCCCCACCGCTGGCATATTGCCTGGAAAACCTCGGGGTGAAGAGACCATTCCCCGGGCATAATTGCTGGCGACTTAAAAAGTCCGCTCTCCAATTTTCCACTCCTGGGATGAAAACCGCGGATATGGCTGTGACATACCTTTCTGCCCATTCCAGGATGCAATTCGCTTCCCTCTGGGCTGCACGACTCCTGGTGCCACCCTGGTGATTGATATATGCCACTGCTGTGGCATTGTCTGATTGAATTCTGACAGGTGACCCTTGGAGTTTGGATGTCCATGCTACTAGGGCATACCGGGCTGCTCGTATCTCTAAGAGATTGGTGGGCAGGGCCTTCTCTGCTTCTGACCACTTGCCCTGGAGAGACCATTGCTCCAGTACTGCCCCCCAGTCTATGAGGCTGGCATCTGTAGTGACCACCTTCCAAGAAACCGGACTGAAGGGTTTCCCTTTTTCCAGATTCTGGTACCAACCACCAATGGAGGCTCTTGCGAACGGAAGGGGACAGGGACATTGGTAAGTCTCAAGCCTGAACTTTTTTGTTCCAGGCTGACAGTATGGCCCTCTGCAAGTTCCTTGAATGGAATTGACCGTAGGGTACTGCTTCGAATGAAGCCACCATTTTTCCCAGCAGCCTTATACACAGGCGTATGGATGGTTTTTCTTTTTTTGTACCCACTAAGTGGGTCAAATCTTTCAAAGACGACACCTTCTCTGGAGGTAAGAAAATCTTTCTCTGATTTGAATCCAGTCTTAGCCCCCAAGTATTCCAGGCTTTTGACTGGTTTTAGGGCTGACTTGTCTCGGTTGATAATGCAACCGTGAGATTCCAGATACTTGATTATCTTGTGAACGACCACTTCTAGTTTTTTTCACTGAGTGGTCTATCAGCAACAAGTCGTCTAGATATGCCATTATCGTTACACCTTGTGTTCCTAGTTTGGCCAATCGTAGGGCCAGAATTTTTGTGAACACTCGTGGTGCTGTGGCCAGACCGAAAGGTAAGGCTCTGAACTGAAAATAGCGCCCTTCTACTGCAAGGCGTAGAAATTTCTGGTGGGCCGGACAGATGGGAATATGCAAATAAGCATCCCTTATGTCGATCGAGGCTAACCATTCCTGCCCTTGTAGGGCGGTGGCCACCGATCGGATCGACTCCATCCGAAAAAGTTCTGATATGTAGGAACTTGTTTAGCCCTTTTATATTTAATATGGGCCTCATGTCCCCATTTGGTTTGGGGACTGTGACAAGGTTCGAGTAAAACCCGAACCCGTTTTCTTCCAAGGGAACCTTCATGATTACCCTTGGGGCAATAGTTGCTTTAGTGCCAGAAGGAGGGATCCACTCTTCTGGGGATCGCTTGGCACGTTTGACCTTATAAAATGGGCAGGAGGAATGTCTTTTAACTCCAGCCTGTATCCCAGACTTACTGCGGAGATCACCCATCTCTGATGGTGTCCCGCCAGGTCTCTGTGAACAACTGAAGTCTTCCCCTCACCCGATTGAGTGGGGGCAACCCTTCATGACTTAGGGGGAGGTTTTGTACCTCTCTTGACCCAGGGTTTCTTGTTACCCTGTGATTGTCCCTGATTTCTGCCCCCTGGATTTGACCGCGGAGGCCGTCGGAACTGTTTCACAGCCGATGTGCCAGGGACTGGAAAAGTAGGCCTCTTAAAAGAAGGACTTCTACCCTTGTTCTTAACCGGCAAGAGTGTACTTTTACCGGCAGAAGTTTTCTGGATATATTTGTCCAGATCATCTCCAGGTAAGCGTTCTCCATGAAATGGGAAGCTAATCAGCAATTTCTTACAGGGAGCTTCAGCAGACCAGTTTTTGAGCCATAGAAGCCTACGCATATGTCTACAGACAGCGTAAAGCGGGATGCCTGTTGGATTGTATCCTTTATGGCGTCCACTGCAACACAAGGCTCTAGGTAGGTCAGCTAGGGCAAGAGCCTGCTGATCTGGTAAGTCCCTTAAGACTTGTTTCAACTGATCTTTCATTGCTTGGCAGACTCCAATCGCTGCTACTGCAGGTTGTGTCACCATGCTTGCTGTAGAGAAAGCAGATTTTAGTAAAGACTCCAATTTTTTATCTATTGGGTCCTTGAACATTGGAACATTATCTACTGGACATGTCAGTGATTTATTTACACAAGAGATGGCTGTGTCCACTGTAGGGACCCTCCATTTTTTTTTTTTTTATGAACTTATCCTCCATGGGATAGATCACTGGAAATCTCTTGGGGGGAGTAAATATTTTACAGGATGCTCCCAATCCTGGTAAATAAACCCTTCCAATAAAGGGTGGATTGGGAAGGAACAGACAGTCTGGGGAGCTTTCAGCGACCCCAGCGAGGAGACAGTAGTGGTTGATGGTTCCGCCAGAGGCATTTAAATGCTGCTCGGACCATGTTAGTCAGAGACTGAACCCATAATCTTTCAGCCTGAGATGCTGAGAAAGGTTCTTCCACTGTTGATTCCTCTATAACTTTATCAACCTCACCTGATCCCCTTCAGGTAGGTCGATCTCTGGGACTGTTCCTCCACTAACAGGCACTCTGCAGGAGGAGACGGAGATCGGACGCGCTTTTCCTGTAACAGGGAAGCAGCGATCATGGCTGTTTATCTCTCTTCCAATCCTCCCAGAGTTGAGGATAAAACCTCCTCTGTTATACAGGTCCTTCTCAAAAAATTAGCATATTGTGATAAAGTTCATTATTTTCTGTAATGTACTGATAAACATTAGACTTTCATATATTTTAGATTCATTACACACAACTGAAGTAGTTCAAGCCTTTTCTTGTTTTAATATTGAAGATTTTGGCATACAGCTCATGAAAACCCAAAAATCCTATCTCAAAAAATTAGCATATTTCATCCGACCAATAAAAGAAAAGTGTTTTTAATACAAAAAAAGTCAACCTTCAAATAATTATGTTCAGTTATGCACTCAATACTTGGTCGGGAATCCTTTTGCAGAAATGACTGCTTCAATGCGGCGTGGCATGGAGGCAACCAGCCTGTGGCACTGCTGAGGTGTTATGGAGGCCCAGGATGCTTCGATAGCGGCCTTAAGCTCATCCAGAGTGTTGGGTCTTGCGTCTCTCAACTTTCTCTTCCCAATATCCCACAGATTCTCTATGGGGTTCAGGTCAGGAGAGTTGGCAGGCCAATTGAGCACAGTAATACCATGGTCAGTAAACCATTTACCAGGTGCCAGGTCGTGCTGAAAAATGAAATCTTCATCTCCATAAAGCTTTTCAGCAGATGGAAGCATGAAGTGCTCCAAAATCTCCTGATAGCTAGCTGCATTGACCCTGCCCTTGATAAAACACAGTGGACCAACACCAGCAGCTGACATGGCACCCCAGACCATCACTGACTGTGGGTACTGGACTTCAGGCATTTTGGCATTTCCCTCTCCCCAGTCTTCCTCCAGACTCTGGTACCTTGATTTCCGAATGACATGCAAAATTTGCTTTCATCCGAAAAAAGTACTTTGGACCACTGAGCAACAGTCCAGTGCTGCTTCTCTGTAGCCCAGGTCAGGCGCTTCTGCCGCTGTTTCTGGTTCAAAAGTGGCTTGACCTGGGGAATGCGGCACCTGTAGCCCATTTCCTGCACACGCCTGTTCACGGTGGCTCTGGATGTTTCTACTCCAGACTTAGTCCACTGCTTCCGCAGGTCCTCCAAGCTCTGGAATCGGTCCTTCTCCACAATCTTCTTCAGTGTCCGGTCACCTCTTCTCGTTGTGCAGCGTTTTCTGCCACACTTTTTCCTTCCCACAGACTTCCCACTGAGGTGCCTTGATACAGCACTCTGGGAACAGCCTATTCGTTCAGAAATTTCTTTCTGTGTCTTACCCTCTTGCTTGAGGGTGTCAATGATGGCCTTCTGGTCAGCAGTCAGGTCGGCAGTCTTACCCATGATTGCGGTTTTGAGTAATGAACCAGGCTGGGAGTTTTTAAAAGCCTCAGGAATCTTTTGCAGGTGTTTAGAGTTAATTAGTTGATTCAGATGATTAGGTTAATAGCTCATTTAGAGAACCTTTTCATGATATGCTAATTTTTTGAGATAGGAATTTTGGGTTGTCATGAGCTGTATGCCAAAATCATCAATATTAAAACAAGAAAAGGCTTGAACTACTTCAGTTGTGTGTAATGAATCTAAAATATATGAAAGTCTAATGTTTATCAGTACATTACAGAAAATAATGAACTTTATCACAATATGCTAATTTTTTGAGAAGGACCTGTATATACAGGAGCAGGTGGACTGGGGACAGCCGCAGTACCAGGTACTCCTGCGGGGTTCCTACGGCTACTGACCTCTGAAATTTCAGGGGAGATTGGCGCAGTACAGCATGCCCAAAATCCTCAGAGCCCGACGGAGACCCCTTTCGCTTCTTGGAAGATCTATTTCCAGAGCGTCTGGACGACATATCCTATAAGCACAAAGCTGAGGTATTCCCGTCGTCATACACCAATTTTGCTGGTAATAGTCTAACACAGTTGCTGCTATATACCAGCTGGTGTCCACTAAAGTGCCTTTCTATGGGGATGCCTGCATCAACCGCCTCTGTGTGCCACTGTTTGTTGCTAGCTCTGTTTGCATCCAGCTGACACTTGTACTGTGTCTTTATACAAGCTGGGACGCCTGCACATGCGCAGAAGCACCGTGGCGCGCATCGAGCGTCATCCACCCGCCCCGCCCCTTTTTTTCATAGGAGGCGCGTGCACGCGCCCGCGCGCGCGCCCGTGCGCCATTGGCGCCCTTTTCGAAAATCAAACAGGGACTAGGAGCCAGGGCCCTTTTTGCCGGAGGGCCTATGCGGTGGATGAGCGCAGCAACAGGGCAGAGGAAGTGGATTCCCACAGAGAAACTTACCAACTGCCTGGATCTTTTGACTTGAGAAAACCAAAGATCCACATGACAAGAAAAATGGACCACAGCGGCCTCTAGTGGTTTAACACAGGTACCGCGGTCCTTTTTTTTTTTTTTCTTGACTACTATTAAAATTTTACATTTTCAGTAGTTACAGGCATACACAGATATTAGCGGGAATACCGTTAGGTAACAGACAGAAAGACAAATTAGGCTTGGGGGTCCCCCAATAGAACCAAGTTCCTGGGGGCCCCCACTTACCTGATCCCCGCCGCAGGACTTTGTTTGGTCCACAGAAGCCCAAACTTCACCTATCACGGCAGGCATTGTAATTAAACCTTCAGGGACCGGGTTCCCAAGGATTCCACTCCCCTGGACCTGTATAGCACCCTGCACAGACAACATCTTGGTCGTGGGTATGACCAGAGCTCTGGATCCCAGGGTCCAGCCCTCCTAAGAGAGGCATTACAGGCAAAACCTTGCTCTTCTGCTGCAAGGCCCGGGTACCGACCGTTTAGCTATGAAGCTTTTTTGGTGGGATCCGGAACAGCTTACTAAGGCCCAAAAGAACCTGTACGCAAGCCCAGTGAAAACACATGTTACTCTTTGGCCAACACCTTAGACACTGGCAAAAAACTGAGGTGCTCCCGGATGGGAGGGGCTTATATAGGGGAGGGTACTTCCGGTTTGGAAGTGGCCAGTGCCAGCACCTGAAGGTAATCTATATAACCCATTAGTAATGACTAAGTCGCTCTGTGTCCCGTGATGTACGAAAAAGAAATAAGCTTCATTCTTAATGGCAATGATCTTCTTTTCTTCCTGTTTTACCGATCAAGGTTGTTGCCTACAGTGACCAAATTATTTTCTTGGTTACTTTTACATATAAAGAAAAGAGAAACCCGATTAGCTGCTGTTGAAGCTTGACTTCACACAATTCCATCCTCCTGCGTTGTGTCAAAGCTACAGTATGCTGTTGACTTGCAACTTGATAACATGTTAACTAGTACTGTATCCTACAAACATATTTCCTTGCATCTTGATATCCCATTGCATTGCATCTTTGTCTTCTACCCAGTGGCCTTACTTGAGATAGGTCCCTGTAGTGCATGTTATGTCCTTGTTGTGTCTTTGCCATTTCCTCCCAGTGTGCTGTGTGCCTACTTGCTCTCTTGTACTCCAAGCTGTTTACTTAGTCTCTCTTATGCCTCGTACACACGACCGTTTTTTCAGAGAGAAAAAAGGCAGACACCCTTTTTTTTTCTCGGAAAGTCCGGCCGGTTGTAGCCGCCATCGGACTTTTTTGTTGGGAGTCCGACGGACATTAGATAGAGAACCTGTTCTCTTTCTTTCTGTCGGACTTCCGACAGACTCACGGCGGACTTTTGCAAGGTCAAAAGTCCGACCGTGTGTACAAGGCATAACTAAGCTTCCGTGTGTCATGGATATGCATTAATGTCTGTCTGCCATCTTACCTTCCTCCTCATGTGTTCATCTTAGAGACCAGACCTCCTTCACCTGGCTTCCTTTATAATCTCCTCCCAGCCTGACTCCACCCCAGGCCCTATCACATAACACTATATTAACCTGTGCACTGCAAGCCTGCTTTGCTGATCAACGTGTTTGTTAGGCATTGTGTGTTTGGGTTCCTGCCTGCCGTGTGCTACGTCTGTCTCTCTGTTACGTTATTGGCTTGTCCCCGACTATCCCTGTCTGCTCGTGACCCTTGACCTTCGGCTCGTTCTTTCGTTATCCTTGTCTGCTTGTGGCCCCTGACCTTCAGCTTGTTATTTGGTTCTCTCTTATCTTGTGCTGCTGCTTCCCCTCTTTTCCCCTTATCCTACGGGGCGTGAGCTAGGAAACTCCAGGGGCCGCGACCTGGTCCCAGCCTGCAGCATAACATCCTCACCACTAGAGGCCCTGGAGAAGACCAGCTGGGTCTTAGACTCCGCGCCCTGGGGAATCTTGGCTCTAGCTTCCGTTAGGATCCCGGTTGTGCTCCTCTGGTCCCGCTTTCCACAACCACCCAGTTTCCTATCCCCAGAAGCCAGCCATAGGGTTCACTACCTCGCGGTGCACTCCTGTCCCCCTATGGTGTGCATCTGTCACCTGGCCACAGGTGACCCTGACAGTTTGATCAGCCATGAACCCGGCTGACATCCCGCTCCCCGCGGATGATCCATTGCAGGGCATTGTTCGCAGACTTGAAACCCAGGAATCAAATCAGACTCAGGTGATGCGATTCCTCCAGGATCTGGCTTCTCGATTTGAGCAGCTTCAGGCCTCCTTGGGAACCCCGAATCCGCAACCCCAAGTACAACCAGCGGCTGTACCTATCGCACCAGTCGCAGCCTCACACTCACTAAGATTGCCAGCTCTGTTCCGTTTCTCTGGGGACTCCAAGGCCTGCAGGGGGTTTCTCAGCCAATGCACAATTCATTTTGAGCTTCAGCCTCAAAGCTTCCTGTCTGACCGGGCTAAGGTAGCCTATATCATTTCCCTCCTCTCCGGTGAAGCTTTGGCCTGGGCTGCCCCCTGTGGGAGAGGAACGATCCGGTGGTTTCCAGTCTGTCCGATTTCTTGAAGCTCTTTCGTAATATCTTCGAAGAGCCGGCTCGGGCTTCTTCAGCGGCTAGTGCTGTCTTACGTCTTCGCCAAGAATCTAGTTCAGTGGGGCAATATGCTCTTCAGTTCCGTATCCACACAGCTGAATTGAGCTGGAATAATGAGGCCCTGGTCGCTACCTTTTTACATGGCCTCTCTGACCGAGTGAAAGACGAATTAGCGGGAAGAGCCATTCCCGTCGGTCTGGACGATGTAATTTCATTATGCAACCAGATCAACATTCGTTTTCAAGAGAGGTCCTTAGAAAAAAGACGCCAGCACTCTCTGGGTCCTAGCCAGTCTGAGCTCCCCTCCCTTCATTCCGTGGAGCATCCTCTACCTGCTGAAGAACCTATGCAGCTGGGCCGGACCAGACTAACCCCCGAAGAACGTGCTAGGCGCAGAACTCTGGGCTTGTGCCTCTATTGTGGGGGCAAGGGTCATTTTCGTGACTCCTGCTCGCTTCGTCCGGGAAACGCTCGGGTCTAATACATTTGGAAGGTGGAGTATTGGACCCAGAAACATCACCTTCTCGCCTGCTCTTGCCGGTGTTCCTTCATGTAGGCACTTCTCCTCAGTCAACCCTTGCATACCTGGATTCCGGGGCTGCCGGCAATTTTATGGATTGGAGAACTGCTTCTTCTATGAAGCTTACCCTTTCACCTCTCACTACCCCATTGGTAGTCTCGGCAATTGATGGCACTGTTCTCCCAGGGGGCCCTATTCGCTTCCAGACGCTACCCATTAGGATGTCGGTAGGGATTCTCCACCAGGAGTGGATATCCTTTCTTATTCTACCCAAGGCCTCTACCCCAGTTGTATTGGGCCTCCCTTGGCTACAGCTCCACTCTCCACATGTGGACTGGGTCTCTGGGCAGATCCTGGCCTGGGGTTCCTCATGTTTCTCGTCGTGTCTTCTCAAGGTGACCCCCAAGGAGAGTCTTCCGGTTGCTGCCACTTCTGTTTCTTCTGATCTTCCTGCTGCATACAGCGATTACCGGGATGTGTTCTGTAAGAAATCAGCTGAGGTGCTTCCTCCCCACAGGTCTTTTGACTGTGCTATTGATCTTGTCCCCGGAGCAACTCTACCCAGGGGTCATACCTACCCTCTGTCCATCCCAGAGACCCAGGCCATGTCGGAGTATGTCGCAGAGAATCTGGAGAGAGGTTTCATCCGGAAATCCTCATCGCCTACAGGGGCAGGGTTATTTTTTGTTGCCAAAAAGGATGGTACCTTAAGACCCTGCATCGATTATCGGGGTTTAAATGCGGTTACTATTAAAAATCGATACCCCTTACCCTTAATATCTGAGCTATTCGATAGGTTGAAAGGTGCCTCCATTTTCACTAAGTTGGATCTCAGAGGCGCGTACAATCTCATTCGAATACGGGAGGGTGACGAATGGAAGACTGCATTCAACACTAGAGACGGGCATTACGAATATCTGGTGATGCCTTTTGGTCTGTGTAATGCTCCAGCCGTGTTTCAAAACTTTGTCAATGAAATCTTCAGAGATCTGCTGTACCAGTTTGTTGTCATCTATCTGGATGACATTCTGATCTTTTCTGAAAATCTGCTCGTCCACAGAAACCATGTCCGCACTGTACTTCAACGTCTTAGAGAGAACAATCTCTATGCCAAGCTGGAGAAATGTTCCTTTGAATGTTCTGAGGTCCTGTTTTTGGGGTGCTTCGTCTCATGTTCGGGTCTTCGTATGGACCCTGGGAAGGTCTTGGCTATCACCAACTGGCCTCTTCCTGCTAGCCTCAAGGCCACACAGCGCTTTCTTGGCTTCACTAATTATTATAGGCAGTTCATAAGGAATTACTCTTCCATTGCCGCGCCTATTATCGCTTTGACCAAGAAGGGTGTGAATGCCAGAGACTGGCCTCCTGAAGCTGTCTCTGCATTTCACAACCTGAAACAGGCCTTTGTTTTTGGCCCCCTCTTGAGGAGACCAAATCCTGGGAATGCATTTTTTATTGAAGTGGACGCTTCCTCAATGGGGGTGGGAGCTGTGCTTCTTCAAATCTTTGAGAAGAGACGCCAACCATGTGCGTTCTTCTCCAAAAAAAATTCTCAGGCAGAGAGGAATTATGCCATCGGTGATCGGGAACTTCTCGCAATTAAATTGGCGTTAGAGGAGTGGCGTCATCTCTTGGAGGGTTCCCCTCACTCCATAACGATCTTTACCGATCACAAGAATTTACAGTATCTACAGAATGCTAAACGTCTGAATCCTAGACAGGCCAGGTGGAGTCTCTTCTTTGCCTGTTTTAATTTCACGATTACCTACAAACCTGGTTCCTGCAACGGTCGGGCTGATGCGCTCTCTAGGTCATTTGACACTTTGGACGAGGAGTCTGCCCCTGAACCTGAGCCGATCATTCCAACCTCATGCATTGTTGCCCACTCTACCACCCTGAAGTCAAAAATTCCGCCTGGTAAGACCTTTGTCCCCACTGAGCTAAGAGCTAAGATCCTTCGTTGGGGACATGATTCCAAGGTGGCAGGGCATTTTGGATTCCTCCGATCCTTCCTACTCATCAGTCGTCACTACTGGTGGCCTAATTTCCGCTCAGACGTCAAAGACTACGTTAAAGCTTGTCATGTCTGTGCTCAGTCCAAATCCTCCACACAAGCTCCTGCTGGTCTCCTCATGCCCTTGCCCATTCCTAAGGAACCCTGGGCCCATATTGCCATGGATTTTATCACCGATCTCCCACTGTCTGAGAATAATACAGTCATTTGGGTGGTAATCGATCGATTCTCCAAGATGGCTCATTTTGTTCCTCTTCCTGGTCTTCCTTCTGCCCCTGCCTTGGTTCCCATTTTCATTCGAGAAATTCTCCGCCTACATGGGGTCCCTTCTCATATTGTTTCCGACAGGGGAGTCCAATTCACGTCTCGTTTTTGGAGAGCCTTTTGCAAATCCCTCAATATTGTCCTGGATTTTTCTTCTTCTTACCATCCCCAATCCAATGGACAGACTGAGAGGGTTAATCAGGAGTTAGAGGTCTTTCTTCGCACCTTTGTGTCTTCTCACCATGACGATTGGTCCTCTCTACTCCCGTGGGCAGAATTCTCCCATAACAATCATGTGAATACCAGTTCGCAGAAGACACCCTTTTTCACAGTTTATGGAAAACACCCTCAACTTCCTCTTCCCATGATCTGTTCTCCAGACATTCCAGCTTTGGCTTCGGTTCAGGAGTCTCTCAATTCCGTTTGGGGTCACGTTCATGATTCCCTCCGGGCAGCTGCTGAAAAATTCAAAGGCTTTGCCGACCGCCGCAGGCGTAAACCGCCTTCTCTTCAGCCAGGGGACAAAGTCTGGCTCTCTACCAGGAACATCAAGCTCCGAGTTCCTTCTCTGAAGTTTGCTCCACGATTCATCGGTCCATACAGGGTAACTGCTAAACTGAATCCGGTTTGTTTCAAACTCCAGATTCCTAAGAGCCTTAAAATCACTAACTCCTTTCATGTTGCTCTTCTAAAGCCTTTAGTCCTCAATAAATTCTCTTGTCCTCTCCCTACCGTGGTGCCTGTCTCTGAGGATAATCAGGAGTACGAGATCAGTCAAATTCTGGACTCCCGACTCTGTAAAGGCGTTCTTCAGTACCTCGTTCATTGGAAAGGGTTTGGTCCTGAGGAGAGGTCTTGGATCACTGCATCTGAGGTCTTTGCACCTCGTCTGTTAAAGGAGTTTCATCTGAAGTTTCCCTCTAAACCTGGGCCCAGGCGGGGAAGGGGGAGGCCTCGTAAGAGGGAGGGTACTGTCATGGATATGCATTAATGTCTGTCTGCCATCTTACCTTCCTCCTCATGTGTTCATCTTAGAGACCAGACCTCCTTCACCTGGCTTCCTTTATAATCTCCTCCCAGCCTGACTCCACCCCAGGCCCTATCACAGAACACTATATTAACCTGTGCACTGCAAGCCTGCTTTGCTGATCAACGTGTTTGTTAGGCATTGTGTGTTTGGGTTCCTGCCTGCCGTGTGCTACGTCTGTCTCTCTGTTACGTTATTGGCTTGTCCCCGACTATCCCTGTCTGCTCGTGACCCTTGACCTTCGGCTCATTCTTTCGTTATCCTTGTCTGCTTGTGGACCCTGGCCTTCAGCTTATTTGGTTCTCTCTTATCTTGTGCTGCTGCTTCCCCTCTTTTCCCCTTATCCTACGGGGCGTGAGCTAGGAAACTCCAGGGGCCGCGACCTGGTCCCAGCCTGCAGCATAACATCCTCACCACTAGAGGCCCTGGAGAAGATCAGCTGGGTCTTAGACTCCGCGCCCTGGGGAATCTTGGCTCTAGCTTCCGTTAGGATCCCGGTTGTGCTCCTCTGGTCCCGCTTTCCACAACCACCCAGTTTCCTATCCGCAGAAGCCAGCCATAGGGTTCACTACCTCGCGGTGCACTCCTGTCCCCCTACGGTGTGCATCTGTCACCTGGCCACAGGTGACCCTGACACCGTGTTTCCTGACTGTGCACAGCAATCCACCATTATTTTTGTTTGTTAACACATTATATTATGAGTAACAGAAGGGACAAGATGGCTCTAGAAGCCTCGTAAGGTATATTAATCCCCTTCTTTCTTTTTTTTTTTTCCCTTTCACAATTAGGGATATTTGGAATATATATGGTTTATATCACGTGCAATTGAAGGGGGAAAATGGTTCAGTGAATATTGTAAGGTTTACTGGTCCCTCCCTCTACCCCACCTTCTTTTTTTTTTTTGGCGTGAAGGTTTATTCAATGGTGGGGATGGAGGGGGAAGGGGATTTAATTAAGGGGAGGGAAGGGGGGGAAAGGGGAAGCTTTTTTTTTCTTTTTTTTTTTTTGGGATGAGGGGATACTAGATTAAAATTAATGTGATGTTAATGTATGATGTTATGTATGTCAATAACTATGTGTTAAATAAAATAAAATAAAAATTATAAAAAATAAAAAAAAACAACACATTTTATACACAAATATGTGTATATATAAACCAAATGTTTTACATAGTGCATGTAATTTGACTTTCAAGAAGAGACAAAATTATTTATACAAGATAAAGAGATGTCATAAGACTGACATTTTTGCACAGTATCAAGTAAGCACTTCATAGAACACTGGACTTGATTTACTAAAGCAGTAGAGGACATTCACCTAGCAAATTGAATGTTCAGTTGGAAAGTACCGGTACATTTTTTACTTAGCAAACTGAATGTTATTGCATATGGTGAAACTCTGTTCACTATGAATACCCAATTACTTTTTTGCAAAACATACACTTTCTTAGTTGGACAGATAGATATTACTTTAGTAAATCAACCTTTTTATCTTCTGTCCTCAAGCTTTATACTTTATGCACATGTAGCACCCTCTAGGTTGCTAGATAGTGAATAGGATTTTTGTACAGGTTGGTAAATTGCCAGGCTTGGCTGACAGCCAAGCCTGTGTGTTTTTCTTTTGGGTCAGGGTTGAGTGACTCAGGCAGAGCTGGTGACTCACCACAGGCAGCATCACTGAGACCTCCCACTTCTTTCCAGAACATGCTGAAATGTTCTGGGGAGGAAAAATAAGAGAAGAGGTGGAGCTGCCTGGGGTATTCTGAGGAGCCCTGAACAATCCCCACGGAGGTGTCCTGGACAGGTGGCACGGGAACAAGGAGAGGACAGCAGGAGAGCACTGCCAGGCAAAGTCTCCAGGGAGGAACAACAGGTCATAGCCAAGAGGGCTGGTGAGTGACACACAGTTTGGAAGAACTGGGAGGCACGCCTGAGAGGACTGGGAGATTGCAGTCTGGGATGGGTGCAAGCAAGTGCTGTGCTGTAGCTGAAGTGTAGAAGTTTAATATCCAGGAAGTGTATATAGTTGTGTCCCGTATACTTTCTTCAATCAAGTGGGCATCCCATACTCTCTTACCCCATCCAAGTTTAATAACACTCAATAAATAACAAAAACAAAGTTCAAGGACTGGTTTTCCACCTGAGGGTGAATGAGAACTGTGTGCCTGACTGAGCAGGGTGACAGAGAGACCACAATACTTAGCAGCCCTTACGGGGGTACCACTACACACATTTATTTTTGTGTGGCTCTATGCAGGTACTAACCACACAACCCTCAAATTTATTGTGACACTATAGGAGTGCAAAACTGAAATGCTGCAGTTACTTTTGGGCGTGGTAGTTTGGTCTTCTGCTTGTACATCAAAGGGGCAGATGCCATAACTACCCTCCATCCTAGTTTTTCTACTTTGGTCTAGGTTGGATAAAAAAGTAGAGGTTAACGTAGAAGATTTAAGTTATAAATTAAGTAGACAAAATGGTTAGCCATAAGTAACAGCTTTTTTTATAAACATCTAATAGAAGGCCATGCAACACCTTGAGCATACCACATGTATTTGTATAGGGTACTCAGATAATTCTGATACTATTTCCATTTTACAAACTAAATGATAAATCCATAATAAGCAGAAATATGTAAACGAAAAACATTTCCACTGATTAATAAAAATACACTAAACTTGGTTATCTATTATTCATAATATTCTATAAAGAGTTTTCATTACTGAAGGTAAATCACACCATTTTGTACATTACAATACTGGCCTAAAATAAATATGACACACTGATTTTATAGCTAGAGGGTAAAAA
Organism: Rana muscosa; assembly: GCA_029206835.1. Lineage (NCBI taxonomy): Eukaryota > Metazoa > Chordata > Amphibia > Anura > Ranidae > Rana > Rana muscosa. The sequence goes on along the minus strand of CM055127.1, from coordinate 263,586,734 downwards.
AGAACTGAAATAAATGATTTATGATAACTAATTTTGCCTTTCTCGCTCTCACGCTGTGTTTAAAGAAGGCTGTAGTTCAAGAATGCCCATGAGATAAGTACCAAGGAAACAAAGGGCAATGTTTGTTTTTGAGAAATTAGGTCAATGGCAAGGTACACATCAGTGTAGGAAATATGGTAATTTTACCTGTAGAAACAAAACATTTAAACAAACCACAGCTATTTTATACAGATGCCAATTATTGCTTTTAGCCAATCTGAGTCTGTGACTGTAAAAACATATAAAATGTTTTATTTATTAAATTATAATACATTATATATTAAACTAGATTTTTAAAGGAAAAGCTATCAAAATTGCTTAGCTTAGTAGATAGGGTAACGCTGTGTTTACTTAAAATCATCTAACCAGCATGCAGTAACCCTGCTTCTTTAATATCTTTGCATGTAATTGGGTTTAACCAGTTGACTCCCAAGCCTATTTTGACACTTATCACATACATGTAAAAATATGAGTTTTTTACTAGAAAATTACTTAGAACTCCCAAACAATATATATATATATATATATTTGTTTTTTAATGGATGTATATGCAAAAAAAATCAGTTTGATTTAATGTTTTCATTGTGGGTCATAAAACAAGGTTTTTAAACTCTGATTTATATATAGTTTATGATTGTATGGTTTTGAGTAAAGCAATAAAGACTGATTTGTAAAATAGTTGAGAATCTTTACTTAGTAGATAGTAGCTGTGTTTAATTTTATTACCCAATCATGAGCAGATGAAATAAATAAACAAACAATAATTTGCTTTTCTGATACTTAGAAAAATGAAGCAAATATTCTATCCATTTATTGAGTGAAGAATCCCAACTCCTTTTTTTATTTCAGTCTTATATTTTCTAATTAAATATGTATATTTTGCTTTCTGCTTTGTAGTGCCATAGTTCGGATGTGTTTTACTGCTTCTTCTCACAATGTTAGTCTGTGAATCAACTACCTGCCTGACAACAGTCATTAGAAAGGGGAGCCGGTGACTGCAAATTGAGCATCTGCTACCTCTAGTAGCTAATCTACAAATCTTTATTTGTTAACAACAAGTGACAGCAACCTTGTCCCTGTGTGTCATTCACTTTAATGCTGGTCGCACAAGCTATATATGATTTAATTTGACTCCTCTGCCACGTTTAATCCTAATTTTGTTCAAATTAGCCCCAAAAAAGTTATTTTCACAATTGTCCTAGATGTCTCGTTTGTAATTAGCACCTTCCCTCTCCTTCACCTATCTACTATCTTTTACCCTAGGTAGCACCCTAATAGAATCATTTACTGACCTTTAGTAATCCTTTTTGTTACAGTCTTAATGTAAGAATTCTACATATACCACCATTTAGTATTTCTGTATATGTCAGTTCCATAGCAATGCGATAGAATTATTTACTGGCCTCTGAATTCAAATTTGAAGCAGTTCAGTCTTCAAGTGTAATGGTAATTTTACACTTTTCTATGGTATTTTGAACAGTCAGAAGGTGCATTATCATATTTCGTTTGAAATAGCACTAAAGTCCATTTTGTGTAACAGAGTTTTGTAAGTATGACAGTGAAGTTATTTTTTATTGTGCTCTTTTTCTGAAATGCCTTTTGAATGTATGTTCAGTCTAATCTGCCTGGAATACTCTTTCATGTGCTGTACTTCTTTAGCTGTCTATTTCATCATACCTTCTTTGAAAACCATTAGACCCTTATAAATAAAAGATCCTGAAAGTGTCTTTATGTTCAGTGCAGTGGCTTAGTGGTTAGCATGTCTGCCTTGCAGCACCAGGGCTTTTGATTTGAATCCTGGCCAGAACATTGTTTGCATGCTCTCCCTGTGCTTGTGTGGGTTCTCCTGGGTATTCCTGTTTTCTCCAATACTCCAAATAAACAATGGTAGGTTAACAGACTTATGTCTAAATGGGCCCTAGTATGTGTGAACATGCATGTATGCCTGTGAGATAGGGACCTTCGATTGTAAACTTCTTAAGGACAGGGACTCATGTGAATGATTATTGGCACTATATAAATGGTTGTAATAAACATTTTTTTTAAATACATAGTATTTGGCTTTCTGTGAGCTACTTTACCATAGTCTGTTAAGCTTTATTGTGATGGTAGTTTCAACTGTGGCAGTCCAATCCAACAAGTATTTTAGTCCCAAGCGTTCAAGACCTTCCATAACAGGCGGTCATGAGGATCTGGTAAGCGGCCATTTCTATGAGGTGGAGGCTTTTCTTGAAATTCCATGAATATTCTGGTGAAAGTGTTCAGCACTGAGGGTTATAGTGGACATCATGTCACTTTATGGAATTTCCTCTTTTTTAAAGTGCTTATGAATATAGACTTATTATTCAATAATCTTTTTTATTTTTTTTATTTTGGCGCAATTTTTTTAAAGTTTATTTTAAGTGGTACCTTTTTTGAACTAATAACAGGTCTTAATCAGCTGAGACACATTGGGGTTCATTTACTAAATGAATAGAGACTATTCACTAATCAAAGTGAATATTCACTTTGGAAAGTGTGGGGTTGAGTTACTAAAACTGAAGCGCGCAAAATATGGTGCAGCTGTGCATGGTAGCCAATCAGCTTCTAACCTCAGCTTGTTAACCACTTCTGGACCACCCGCTGTCGCTATACATTGGTATACTGAAGAGGAATACTGTTGTTATGGTAGCAGCTAGCTACCATAACCCCAGTATCCTCTTCTTCATCGGGCGGTCCGCTTTCAGATAAAAGTAGTCTCTGCAGCAGATTAGCCGGCGAGATCAATTTTATCGGCAGGCAGGAGAGGGGCCCCCTGCCGTTCTCCGGTGCCCTTGGAATACTCGCTGTTCTAACATGGAACCGTCTCTCAGCCAATAAGGAAGTGCGGGTGTGTTATCCGTCACCTGATTGGCCAAAACAACAGGCACTGTGATTGGACGCCTATCAGGAGGAGGGCAGGAGACGCATGGAGGACACAGCTCGCCGCCATCACCCACTGCCCCACCGAGATAGGGTAAGTGCTGGGCAGACAGTGAGTGGGCGGGGGGATCAGTGTGTTAACTTTTGATGGGCACAGTGGTGGCTTTTGATGGGCACAGTGGTGGCTTTTGATGGGCACAGTGGCACCATTTGATGGGCACAGTGGCACCATTTGATGGGCACAGTGGCACCATTTGATGGGCACAGTGGCTGCATCTGATGGGGCACAGTGGCTGCATCGGATGGGGCACAGTGGCTGCATCAGATGGGGCACAATGGCTGCATCAGATGGGGCACAATGGCTGCATCAGATGGGGCACAGTGGCTGCATCGGATGGGGCACAGTGGCTGCATCGGATGGGGCACAGTGGCTGCATCGGATGGGGCACAGTGGCTGCATCGGATGGGGCACAGTGGCTGCATCGGATGGGGCACAGTGGCTGCATCGGATGGGGCACAGTGGCTGCATCGGATGGGGCACAGTGGCTGCATCAGATGGGGCACAGTGGCTGCATCGGATGGGGCACAGTGGCTGCATCGGATGGGGCACAGTGGCTGCATCGGATGGGGCACAGTGGCTGCATCGGATGGGGCACAGTGGCTGCATCGGATGGGGCACAGTGGCTGCAACGGATGGGGCACAGTGGCTGCATCGGATGGTGCACAGTGGCTGCATCGGATGGTGCACAGTGGCTGCATCGGATGGTGCACAGTGGCTGCATCGGATGGTGCACAGTGGCTGTATCGGATGGGGCACAGTGGCTGCATTGGATGGGGCACAGTGAGGCTGCAATTGATGGGCACAGTGAGGCTGCAATTGATGGGCACAGTGAGGCTGCAATTGATGTTTTTTTTAGAATTTTTCAGTTTGCTTGTGCCCCGCCAAAAATTTTGAGCACCAGCTGCCAATGTTTACAACAGATAATGAAGATCTGCCAGCAAAGTATAGAAACGTTTAATTATGGTAAACATAACTAGCCTCCTCTTTAAGAATATGCAGAAGGGAAAAACTAAGTGGAATTTTTACGCACGTAAAAAAAAACAAGTAAAAAGACAAGCAGTAGTTTAAAATATTTTTAAGTTATATGCTATGTAAATGGAAACATGTAAGAAATATAAAGTAGGTGTTATCTCAAACTGGCTGCAAAGTGAAAAGACACTTTAAGTTCGATGAGGCACAGTGGCTGCATTTGATGGGGCACAGTGGCTGCATTTGATGGGGCACAGTGGCTGCATTTGATGGGGCACAGTGGCTGCATTTGATGGGGCACAGTGGCTGCATTTGATGAAGCACAGTGGCTGCATTTGATGAAGCACAGTGGCTGCATTTGATGGGGCACAGTGGCTGCATTTGATGGGGCACAGTGGCTGCATTTGATGGGGCACATTGGCTGCATTTGATGGGGCACAGTGGCTGCATTTGATGGGGCACAGTGGCTGCATTTGATGGGGCACAGTGGCTGCATTTGATGGGGCACAGTGGCTGCATTTGATGGGCTACAGTGGCTGCAATGGATGGGCTACAGTGGCTGCAATGGATGGGGCACAGTGGCTGCAATGGATGGGGCGCAGTGGCTGCAATGGATGGGGCACAGTGGCTGCAATGGATGGGGCACAGTGGCTGCAATGGATGGGGCACAGTGGCTGCAATGGATGGGGCACAGTGGCTGCAATGGATGGGGCACAGTGGCTGCAATGGATGGGGCACAGTGGCTGCAATGGATGGGCACAGTGGCTGCAATGGATGGGCACAGTGGCTGCAATGGATGGGCACAGTGGCTGCAATGGATGGGCACAGTGGCTGCGCTTGATGGGCACAGTGACTGCGCTTGATGGGCACAGTGACTGCGCTTGATGGGCACAGTGGCTGCACTTGATGGGCACAGTGGCTGCGTTTGATGGGCACAGTGAGGCTGCAATTCATGGGCACAGTGAGGCTGCAATTCATGGGCACAGTGAGGCTGCAATTCATGGGCACAGTGAGGCTGCAATTCATGGGCACAGTGAGGCTGCAATTCATGGGCACAGTGAGGCTGCAATTGATGTTTTTTTCAGAATTTTTCAGTTTGTTTGTGCCCCGCCAAAAAATTTGAGCACCAGCTGCCAATGTTTAACACTGATAAAGAAGATCTGCCAGCAAAGTATAGAAAAGTTTAATTATGGTAAACATAACTAGCCTCCTCCTTAACAATACGCAGAAGGGAAAAACTAAGTAGAATTTTTACGCAAGTAAAAAACAAGTAAAAAGACAAGCAGTAGTTTAAAATATTTTTAAGTTATATCCTATGTAAATGGGAACATGTAAGAAATATTAAGTAGGTGTTATCTCAAACTGGCTGCAATGTGAAAATACTGTACACTTTAAGTGCTAGCTAGGACACATATTACATTTACATAGTTAAAACATCTTAGATGCCTGATTTCACATTAGCACAGTAGAGTTTTCTTAGAACAGAAAATATTTGCATGTTTCATTCCATCACAAATCCCAAACACAGGTTTCAAGATAGTGGACAGAGCCATACAAATCATTTATTTATGCTTCTTTGGTTAACTGTACATCCATAACCACTGGTGTGTGCTGCAGATACAGTAAATTTTAATATTACATAGCAATCTATTTCAATCTAAATACAAATAAACTAAAGTCTTTCATGTATGGTAAATCCACTTTTTATTAATACATGTCTTCAAAAATGAACGGATTAAATTAACTACATGTAACAACCCTTGAAGTTAAATCTTCCATGTAACCCATACTTTGCCTTTGAAAATGCTTTGGAAGCTGGTGAAACAAATGGCATTTTAATATATCAGGCTATCATGTAACTAGGGATGAGGTTCGGGTTTGCAACTACCATAGGTTTGAGGTAAAATCTGCATGTTTAAAATTTAAAGTGCCAGCAAATTATTGTGGGAATTCTTCAGACCAAATTCATTGTACCAAAAATGGTTTCATAGGTCCTCAAACTCTAAAACTAGAAAAAAAAAAAAAAATGGCAATTTTCAAAAACTAGAAACAAATGCACTGCCACTGAGATACCTACACTTTTTTTCGTAATTTTTTTTTTATAGAATAAAAGAAAGATCTATCAAACCTGACGATTTGTAGTCAAAACCTGATGGTTTGGTGGATATCTCAACTAGCAAACTATCAGAGGTGCCTGATTTTATAGAGTCCATTTAAGAGTAAAACAATCCAGCCTGGGATGTGCAGTGGTTAACTTGCTGGCAGAATAACACATCATTTACGTGATCTGAGTCAGTGAATCATGTCCTAAAATATTGAAGTGTCACATGAAATGATAAATTGTTCAGTGATGGTTCACCAAAAGCCATTAAGTAAGAAAAAAAATAGTAGTTAGTAGTTCACTACAAGTCCTAGAACTAATATTTTGGATTACTACCAACTCTATATATACAGCAAAGGTTAAAAAAATAAAATAAAAATACTGAACCTTTTTTCCAAATATGCTCCTTACATAACTACTGTGCTCCTATAGCTCTGTTCTAGCGTCAACTGTCTTTTATATACATCATTTATACCTGCTACTATGTTTCATTTTGGTTTGTATCGTTATACTGTGTATAATATTCTTAGTATTCATGCATAAAATCCAATAAAAAGATTTGAAAAAAGAATAAGAAAAAAAAATGACCAACACTTATGTGCTATCAAATGCGTCTAAATATAAATACCTTTATGTAGAAAGGTTATACTTTAAAAAAAAAAAAAAAAAAAAAGTTCACCTTTTTTCTTATTTTTCAACTGTTTTGCATGTATATAGTAACACTTTTTTCTTAATGCATGTTCTGTTTCCCTTTTTAAACTGGGGATAACAAGCAAGTTCAACTTAATGTCTGACAAAGTTCCAAAAATAAAATTAAAATCTTTTACATAACACAGGTTATAAATTATAAAGAAGGAAAGCCGTTGTTTACAGGCAATCCACCTCCTAGCACATCGTTTGCCAGTCACTGTCATTCCACTTCTGTTGACATCTGCTCACAAGACATATTGCTGGGTCATGCACCACTGCCTTGAAGGCAACTGCATAACGCTTGCTGTGCCCTATCACAAGTCTCACATTAAATATATTTATGACCCCGAAGTTCCAACCTGCTTATGCTTAATCACTTGCTAGCAGGACCAGCACAACCCATTTGAATAATAGCCATGGTTAATCACTTTTCAAAGATATAACACTCCTCCTGCTTTAGTTGCCTTCTTATTAAGTAACTGGGATATTGCATCACGTTGATCAAACGGATGTAAAGCAGAGGTGACACTGTGTACAATGGAGCTGTGTCAAGTTGTAGTATAGGCATATACAGTATACAATACACGCAAATGCAATACGCCTGACATGTCAACTTATAAAAAAATTTTTTATCCATCCTTTGGTTAGAATTTAGCTGGATTATCTCTAAACAAAGAGGTCTAATTGCAAACTATACACTTGGGCTTGATTTGGTTGTGTATGGAGGAATAGTATCTTTGACCACTGTAATGTTCTGAAGCTGAGGTTGGGGTTTGAGTGGTTTGGTAGATATAGATAAAGCTGAGGACTGCCAAAAAAGGAGATATCCCTTGCAGTTGCCATATGCTTCATCACATCCATGGATTAGTATTACCCCAGATAGCAAGCATAACTTGCCACAAATTGTGGCAGTGTTGAATTGTAAGTCTGTTAACTTGTTGCACATTTTCACTGGAAAGTTGTTACATAGTTATTCATGTTGAAAAAAGACACAAGTCCATCTAGTTCAACCATATAAATAAATAAAAAATAATATCATACAATCCCATATACACAATCCTTCACCCACAGTTGATTCAGAGGAAGGTGAAAAACCCCAGCAAATCCTGATCCAATTTGCTCCAGCAGGGGATAAAATTTCTTCCTGATCCCCTAAGAGGCAATATGATTTTCCCTGGATCAACTTTACCTATAAATGTTAGTACCCAGTTATATTATGTACATTTAGGAAATAATCCAGGCCCTTTTTACCACTTCCCATCTGGCCTATAGCAGAATGATGGCCGGGCGGTGGTTCCGTTATCCTGACTGGACGTCATATGACGTCTTTTAGGATAACAAGCCAGCGCCCGCCCGTGTGGGCACGCAGCGTAGTGATCGGTGGTGTGGTGTGTCACTCTGACACACTGCATCTCCGATCGTTTTAAGGAGCCTCTGATGGAGCTCTTACTGTGAAGAAACATTTCTGTATTTGGAGATGAAATCTCTTTTCCTCTTGGCGTAAAGAGTGCCCCCTTGTACTCTGTGTTGACCGTAAAGTGAATAACTCAACACCAAGTTCACTATATGGACCCCTTATATATTTTTAAACGTTGATAAATACCCCTCTTAATCTCCTCTTTTAAAGAGAGAATAAATTTAGTTCCTCTAATCTATCCTCATAGCTGAGCTCCTTCATGCCTCTTATCAGTTTTGTTGCCCGTCTCTGCACTTCCTCCAGTTCCCCGATATCCTTTTTGTCAACTGGTGCCCAAAACTAACTGCATATTCCAGATGATGTCCTGTGGTGGGATGACTATTGCACAACATAACTGAACCAGAACTTGCAACAGACTTGCAGAATGTTAGCAAACAAAGTTTATCTGGAGTCATGCAATGTGGACTTGCGGCAATTGTGCAACAAACTTGTGAAGGAGAGTGCCAATTTAGCAACAATTAGAAATGATACCTACGTCCTATCAGATTAGAGAGAAAAATGAATAGAGGCTATTGTGGACTTTCATGGTACCGTACAAAGGCTTGACATACACGAGGTAAGCAAAAAATATAAATTTGATTTCAACAATATATTACAACATACAGACATTCTAAAAATAGACACAATAACCTGTGTCCTGGACATTCAACTCTAGAAAATTACAGATGGAGTGAACTTTGGAAGATAACCATTGTCAGCTTTAACATATACCATCTGTGTGTTGGACGGCCAACATGTTTCGCGGAAAAACCACCAGTTCTTCAGGAACTTATTATATTGTATCATAGAGCAATCGTCACATTTAATGCTATAATAGAATAATACTATAATTCTCTTTTTCTACTCTCTATTACAGTATTAAATGTGATGATTTCTCTATAATACCATGTAATAAGCTCCTGAAGAAGCAGTGTTTTTTCTACGAAACATGTCGAGCATCCAATACACAGATCTTCCAAAGGTCAATCCATATATGTAATTTTCTAGAGCTGAATATCAAGGACAGAGGTTATTGTGTATTTTTAGAATGTCTGTATGTTTTAATATATTGTTGGTATAAAATGTATATTTTTTACTTACCTTGTGTATGTCAAGCCTTTGTACGGTACCATGAAAGTCCACAATAGCCTCTATTCATTTTTTTCTCTAACAAATTTGTGAAGCCTGGCAAGTTTAGAAATAACTTAGCAAGTCATTTTCAAACTTGCAGTACAATTGCTTGCTATCTGGGATTGAACCAATAATGTAATTTAGTTTTTTGGGTTAACTAAACATAGCTTCAAAGAAGCTGTTAGTCATCTACTCACCTCAAGTATCAAAGTTGTCATGCATTTAATTTTTGTGAGACTGAGAAACATCCTAAAAAAGCTGCAAACTGTGAGACCTTTGATGCTACAGATGTTACAAATGCTCATAAACTCACTACCAACTCATATCTGCAGTAAAGAATAAATCCTCTGTGTAAAGGGTTTATTGTGCCATGACAGCACTGCCGAATCTGTAATAATCTGGTAATATTTGGCAAATCTAAAATAGCAGAATAATGGATAAGATTCAATCCACTTTAAGTTTAGTTAATCACAGCACAGTTTTTCTATTACATTTTCTATAATAACAGTAAGTTTAATTACACTACATATGACTTTCACATTTCAAGGACACAGCCATTTGATTTAAGTGTAATATTACAAGCATGTCATCTTCATTTGATTAAATGTATTACTGTAAAGCAGGTTACCTTAGCAATGTTAATTTAGCATAGAGACCCACCATTTCAGTATCTACCTGCTACTTAATATTGTTGATTATTATATTTTACAATGATCTCACAACAAAAAAATATATACAGGTCCTTCTCAAAAAATTAGCATATTGTGATAAAGTTCATTATTTTCTGTAATGTACTGATAAACATTAGACTTTCATATATTTTAGATTCATTACACACAACTGAAGTAGTTCAAGCCTTTTCTTGTTTTAATATTGATGATTTTGGCATACAGCTCATGAAAACCCAAAAATCCTATCTCAAAAAATTAGCATATCATGAAAAGGTTCTCTAAACGAGCTATTAACCTAATCATCTGAATCAACTAATTAACTCTAAACACCTGCAAAAGATTCCTGAGGCTTTTAAAAACTCCCAGCCTGGTTCATTACTCAAAACCGCAATCATGGGTAAGACTGCCGACCTGACTGCTGTCTAGAAGGCCATCATTGACACCCTCAAGCAAGAGGGTAAGACACAGAAAGAAATTTCTGAACGAATAGGCTGTTCCCAGAGTGCTGTATCAAGGCACCTCAGTGGGAAGTCTGTGGGAAGGAAAAAGTGTGGCAGAAAATGCTGCACAACGAGAAGAGGTGACCGGACCCTGAAGAAGATTGTGGAGAAGGACCGATTCCAGACCTTGGAGGACCTGCGGAAGCAGTGGACTGAGTCTGGAGTAGAAACATCCAGAGCCACCGTGAACAGGCGTGTGCAGGAAATGGGCTACAGGTGCCGCATTCCCCAGGTCAAGCCACTTTTGAACCAGAAACAGCGGCAGAAGCGCCTGACCTGGGCTACAGAGAAGCAGCACTGGACTGTTGCTCAGTGGTCCAAAGTACATTCGGAAATCAAGGTGCCAGAGTCTGGAGGAAGACTGGGGAGAGGGAAATGCCAAAATGCCTGAAGTCCAGTGTCAAGTACCCACAGTCAGTGATGGTCTGGGGTGCCATGTCAGCTGCTGGTGTTGGTCCACTGTGTTTTATCAAGGGCAGGGTCAATGCAGCTAGCTATCAGGAGATTTTGGAGCACTTCATGCTTCCATCTGCTGAAAAGCTTTATGGAGATGAAGATTTCATTTTTCAGCACGACCTGGCACCTGCTCACAGTGCCAAAACCACTGGTAAATGGTTTACTGACCATGGTATTACTGTGCTCAATTGGCCTGCCAACTCTCCTGACCTGAACCCCATAGAGAATCTGTGGGATATTGGGAAGAGAAAGTTGAGAGACGCAAGACCCAACACTCTGGATGAGCTTAAGGCCGCTATCGAAGCATCCTGGGCCTCCATAACACCTCAGCAGTGCCACAGGCTGGTTGCCTCCATGCCACGCCGCATTGAAGCAGTCATTTCTGCAAAAGGATTCCCGACCAAGTATTGAGTGCATAACTGAACATAATTATTTGAAGGTTGACTTTTTTTGTATTAAAAACACTTTTCTTTTATTGGTCGGATGAAATATGCTAATTTTTTGAGATAGGATTTTGGGGTTTTCATGAGCTGTATGCCAAAATCATCAATATTAAAACAAGAAAAGGCTTGAACTACTTCAGTTGTGTGTAATGAATCTAAAATATATGAAAGTCTAATGTTTATCAGTACATTACAGAAAATAATGAACTTTATCACAATATGCTAATTTTTTGAGAAGGACCTGTATATATATTTTGTCTAAAAGGAATAAAGTATAAAGATGAGGCAAGAAGAAAACTGGGAATAAACTAAAGATACATTATAATCAAGTAGTGGTTTACTACCAAAAAACTTTGCAGAAATATATTTATTTTTTATGACAGAAGGAAGTGACAGCCTGGACATAAGATAATGGGGGGAGATTTACTAAAACTAGAGCACTCAGAATCTGACAAAGCCATGCATAGAAATCAGATTCCAGATTTTATTGTCAAAGCTTAAACTTAACTTCCCGCCCGCTGGCCGTTTTAGATATGACGTCCTAGACTTTGAGCGGCTATATCTGAATGATGCCTGCAGCTACAGGCATCATTCAGATATTGTATTTTTCAGCCGGCGATTCCCTGCACAATAAGAATGATCATAGCGGCTGACCGCTTGATCGTTCTTACAGGCTGTGAGGGGGGGCGTGCCTCCCTCCCGCCGCCCTCTGGTGCTTCTACCGCTGCGATCGGTGAGTCAGAGGCAGGATCCACCGGTCCCGGATGTTTACCATAGAGATTTTCGGCGGACCAGATGGTCGCTGGAGTCTCTATGATCATCGGTGGCCGGCGCAATGTTATGACGTAACGCCTGGCCTCTGCATTCAAACAAACGGTGCCGCCTCGGCTGGAAAGCTGAGATGTTTTTTTTATTTTTATTTTATTTCAGCTGTCCCAGCTTAGAGGTGAGATGTGGGGTCTTATTGACCCCATATCTCACTGTAAAGAGGACCGATCATGCCATATTCCTATTATAAGGGATGTTTACATTCCTTGTAATAGGGATACAAGTAATCAAAAAAAATTTTTTTTTTAAAGTGTCAAAAAAAAAGTAAAATTAACAATAAAAACTAATATAAAAAATTAAAGCGCCACTGTCCCCGTGTTCTCGCACGCAGAAGCGAATACGCAAGTCCCGCCCACATATGAAAACGGTGTTCAAACCACATATGTGAGGTATCGCCGCGAACATTAGAGCGAGAGCAATAATTCTAGCCCTAGACACTCTCTGTAACTCAAAATATGTAACCAGTAAAAAAAAAAAGAAAGTGTTGCCTATGAGGATTTTTAAGTACCGAAGTTTGGCGCCATTCCACGAGCGTGTGCAATTTTAAAGCGTGACATGTTAGGTATCTATTTACTCAGCATAACTTCATCTTTCACATTATGCAAATAAATTGCGCTAACTGTCCTGTTTTGTTTATTTTTTTATAGCACAAAACTGTTTTTCTTACCAAAAAAAATGCATTTGAAAAATTGCTACGCAAATACAGTGTGAGATAAAAAGTTGCAATGACCACCATTGAATTCTCTAGGGTCTCTGCTTAAAAAAAAACAACTTGTATAATGTTTTGGGGTTCTGAACGCCCTGCGGCCCCCACCCCAAAGCACCCTGTTCCCATGTTGATGAGGACAAGGGCCTCTTCCTCACAACCCTGGCCAATGGTTGTCAGGGTCTGCGGGGGGGGGCTTATCGGAATCTGGGAGCCCCCTTTAATAAGAGGGCCCCCATATCCCGGCCCCCTACCCTATGTGAAGGAGTATGGGGTACATTTACCCCTACCCATTCACCTGAAAAAAAGTGTCAATAAAAAAACACACAACACATGTTTTTAAAGTAATATATTATGTGGATGCAGTGGAAAGCCATAAAATGGCTTTCTGATTCTTAGGTCTCATTGAGTCCGGGTTCAGCACATGCCTGTGAGAATTACATGCTGTGTCTCTGGGGTGTGATTTGAGCCATGGATTTGTATGACTCAAATTGCACCACATTCACACAAAACTCGTTTTTTTGCCCGCACCAGAATCAGATTGCATAGGTGGTCACACCCATGGGCTCTGATCCTGAAAATCGTGATGCGTTTTGCAAACCAATTTTGGGGTGTCGTTACCTTAACATACACTATAAAATTGGTTTGCATGAACGGATTGCGATTTTGATGTGGTGCAGAATCTGCATAGAATTTGCATCTAGTGTGACCTGTGGCTTAAACTAGTGGTTAAAAATTCACAGTTGAGAGCCCCACCAACCATCCCACATAGGCTGCAATGGCAGTGAATGAGGGTGTTTATATGCTGGTAATTTAAATTATCTGTAAGCAATCACGGCCCATTCACACCACAACTCACACATTTAGCGTGCATTAACCAATGCACATTAAAGCTGATTTTTTTTTGCAGCATTGCACTGTTTTTTTTTCCTCTCTAAAATGTCTTTAGCTACACTAATCTTCATATAAAGGAACATTTGAAGCATAGGCGTGCGCACAGGGTGTGCCAGGTGTGCCTGGGCACACCCTAATCACCCCATGTGCATTAGCATTATCCAGGGACACCACCAGGTGGGTGGTTGGGGGTGCCAGTGGCCAGTGTAAATGTATAATAAAGGCTAGGTTCAACAGTTATAAAGGCTAGGTTCAACAGTAGGAACATATTACACCCGTATTTAAGGCGTAACGTAATATGCTCCCAATCAACTGTCTCCCACCACCAGAGCCTCCTTTCTGTGACAGCGGGTGGCGTTCATGTGTGTTTGACATTTGGGGTGCACACCCTAATGCAATAGGCTGCGCAAACCTATGATTTGAAGTGTGAAGTTACTTTCTTTTCCCAATGAACTTTTTATTGCTAGTTGTGTGAAATCAGTTTGGGAAAATCTTCTTTGTTCATTTACAATGTTTGTCATTTAAAAATGGACATACTCATCAGAGGTTTCGTTTCTGGCTGCAACCTCTGATGCAGAAAGGCAAAGGCAGGGACAAACAGGACCCTGCACAATGACCTTCAATCTCATCCTGAAAATGCAGAAAGTAAATCCTGAATTGAACGTCAAGGTAACAAAATAATGCAGCAGGCACACTGAAACAGATCAATCCCCCACTAATCTGAAAGAAGAAAAGTCCAAATATTTTCAGTCAGCACTTGCTGGGAGCGTCAATTGATCCTTTAAAATGATTTCCACTTGTAGCTTCTTAATCCAGCACAAAAGACACAAATCACTTTATAGTGTAATAGAAATGTACAAAACCAGTGTGGAAATAATCATTGCTTGCTACAGGCATCCATTGTTCTGATCTAGCTTATTCCACCTACATTTATTGCAAACGGCTTTGTGTAACTAGTTCACTATATAAAAAAGTACTTAGAAAGATTGTAATGCTGCCAACATGAATGAATAGATGTTAATACAATAGCAACTAGGTAACTTCTCAAATCCACTGTCAGGATGATCTGCGTGTAACAGGCTCTCTCTTCCAGCCATAGATACACAGATGTCCAATCAGTAATCTTGTTGTAATCGGATCTCAAAGAGTAGAACTGGTTTAACTGAAGGGTGTGATACCAGAATGAAAAAGTGCTTGAATTATCTGTCTGAGCCTAAGCTGTCGGACTGTGACAGGTGAATTTGAGGGAAAAAAAAAAAAAAAAAAACGCAAAAAGTTTAAAGGACTGCCTTGTTAGTGACATCACGCTGAGCCTCAATGCGGTCTAATTTTGATTGAAACGTAAATTTTAGTCACAGAATACAGGAGGCACTCAGGGCATTCCTTTTAGGACATTCCCCTTTTGGCTGTAAGCCATTCCTGTACCATGTTAGCACATTCCTTCTCTTGTTGTTAATCATTTCTTTGCCATATTAAAACATATGGTTATAAAAAGTAAAAATTCACGCTAGGTGCAAAGTGATTTAAAAAAATAAATAAATGAATATGTCCCTTAAGGAAACCTGCTGCTAAACACCAAAAAAACCTTTGATATAAGGTACAAACAAAGTGAGTATACAAAAATAGTGTAGCACTGGAAAGAACTGTATATATCTATACAGTTAAAATTAAATACGTGAAAAAAGTATCAAAAACGCTAATAAAACAATGCAAATAAACCAATCAAGTTCATAAGTGCCCGTGAAGAAAGAAGATTATCAAATAAATGTGTAGAGGATTTCCTCTATATTGATGATAAGAGTTCCACAGAGAAGATATCCGATGAATGCATTGCGCACGCGCGAATCAGCCTTTGACAGAAACTCTGAGCTTTTTTATTTCCTTGCAAGGATTTTCTCGTTTTATCATTATTTGTATACCTATGTGAGAGCTGTTTTCTCTCCTGTTCATTTCTAATAAAACTTCCCTGATGAATGCTACACTATGGAAAGTTTTTCTTTCTTCTCTTTGGACATCGTTTTAACTGCTGAGGATTATTCACTCTGATCAATCAAGAGTGTTTTTCATCTCCGATTTGGATCAGCTGTGCAGACACGTCTCTGGAGACTCGCCTATTGTGGATGAAGTGTCTTCACTGGAATTTCTCTGCCTTCCATGGAGTGAACATCGCTCTACTAAGCTTGTTTTGACCCCCCTGAGAAGGGCGGTCGCAGGCTGTTTGGTAAGCCTTCATTTCTCACTTTGGTGGCGGGATCTTCACTTATTGTTGGAATAGCACTTACCAGCTTCATCGGATATCTTCTCTGTGGAACTCTTAACTTTTTTGCGGGAGGATGCCCCCATGCTTCGGCATATATAAATATATATAAATGGTGCGTGTATGCCCATCATTGGAAGTGGGTGGATGAAGGGCGGTATTCTAATGGTGGGCATACCCACCGATCAATCTCTTTTTTCGTTCAGCCAACTGGCTGCATGAAATAAAAAGATTACAATACATGTCCAACAAGGACCATCAGAAGTACCTGTCCATCAGGAGTACCTGTCATTCAGGTGTACCCGCCACCTCACCAGGAGTACCCGCCACCAGTCCATCAGGAGTACCCGTCCATCAGGAGTACCCACCACCTCACCAGAGTACCCGCCACCTCACCAGAGTACCCACCACCAATCCATCAGGAGTACCTGTCCATTAGAGTACCCGCCACCTCACCAGAGAACCTGCCACCAGAGTACCTGCCACCTCACCAGCGTACCCACTATGTCCAGAAAGGTGTACACCCCAGAAGAAGCATATCAAATACTCAGTCTGACCGATGAGAGCAACGGGGAGCTCTCACCGCTCAGTTCTGATTCCGATTCTGGTTCGGAATATGAACCCCCCGAAGGCAGCACATCCGGATCCGAATTAGAGGAGGACACAGTCCGTCCAAAAAGAAGACGGTCTGAACACCAGGCAGCGACCAGCAGTGCCAACGGCGGTAGACCCCAGGAGGCGAGGTCCAGTGCAAGCGCTGCTAGACCCCAGGAGGAAAGGCCCAGTGCAAGTACACGCCAAAGAAGTAGGACCCAAACCCAGCTTCCAGATGGCTTGGCAAACCCATTGTGGCTGCCTTCTACCTCAGGGTCAGCCACGATCCCCCCTTTTACAGCACAGCCAGGTGTGCAGGTCAACACTGAGGGTTTTTCCAAACTTGATTTTTTTAATTTATTTTTCCCTGATGAATTGGTTCAAGGCATTGTGGAGCAAACTAATCTTTTTGCTCAACAATTCATTGAAAACAACCCCAGCTCCAGCTATGCCCGCCCTTTTGAATGGAGACCCCTAACAGTGGTGGAGCTTAGATTGTTTTTAGGCCTAACGTTTAACACGGGGCTTACAAAAAAAATGAAATGAATAGGTATTGGTCGAAGAAACCCATCCACCATATGCCAATTTTTACATCGGCCATGTCCAGGTCCCGATACGAACTTATAATGCGGTTCCTGCATTTCAGTGACAACTCACAGTGCCCCCCCCGAGATCACCCAAACTTTGACAAATTATATAAAATTCGCCCCCTAATTAATTTTTTTTCCAAGAAGTTTGCCGAACTTTATGTCCCTGACCAAAACATTTCTGTGGACGAATCCCTGGTGCATTTCACAGGCCGGCTGGGAATCAAGCAATATATCCCCAGTAAGCAGGCGAGGTACGGCTTGAAGCTCAACAAGCTCTGTGAAAGCGCCACTGGTTATGTGCACTCATTCCGCATGTACGAAGGCAAAGATTCCCAGCTCGAGCCCCCTGAGTGTCCATCGTACATGGGAATAAGTGGAAAAATTGTTTGGGAGTTGGTATTTCCACTCCTCCAAAAGGGGTATCATATTTATATGGACAACTATTATACCAGCCTGCCCCTTCTCCGCCACCTCTACCTAAAAAAAACTCTGGCGTGTGGTACAACAAGAATAAACAGAAAGGGCTTCCCACAGCGTCTTGTCACCACAACCATTCAAAGGGGGGAATCGGCAAGCTTGAGGAACGAGGAAGTGTTGGCTGTGAAGTGGAGGGATAGGAAAGATGTGTACATCATGTCCACCATCCACGATGACACCTCGGTGGAACTTCACAGAAGACGCAGTACCGTTCGCAAGCCTTCCTGCATCAATGAGTACAATAAATTCATGGGGGGTGTGGATTTAAATGATCAAATGTTGCAGCCCTATCTTTCAACCCGAAAATCCCTCTTCTGGTATAAAAAAATCGCAATTTACTTTTTTCATTTGGCCCTGTTAAATTCTTTCATAGTCTACCAAAAATCCACACATAGACCCACCACCTTCATGAGATTTATTGAAGACATTGTCACTGCCCTGATCTACCAACAAACATCCCCCCCAGAAAGCATTCACTCAGATTGTGTCAGCAGACTACATGAGCGCCATTTTTCAGACCATATTCCACCATCACGATCCGGAAGACGACGGCAAAAAAAATGTCGGGTGTGCACCAGAAGAGGAATTAGGAAAGACACCAGCTTCCATTGTCCCGACTGTCCCTCCCAACCTGGCCTTTGCATCGGAAAATGCTTCAAGCGATATCACACTCTCGAAAACTATTAGCCCATATTTCTAATACTGCCATTTCCCCGTTTTCAATATGTCCTGAATATTTCCCTGCCTCAACCAACCATATCATTGTCTTCCATGTGAACTGACCCTGGCCTGTTTCTCGACTATGTCTCTGCCTACCGTCTGCATTGTTTATCCGCCATGTTTCTGCCTTTCACGTGAACTGACCCTGGACTGTATGGATTATGCCTCTGCCTACCGTTTATTTCTGCCTTTTACCTGCACTGACCTCGGCCTGTTGACCATGTTTTTGCCTGCCCCCTTGGACTGATCTTTCACCCTGCTACACAGGGGTCTCACATATGTGAGGGGCTCCAGAATAGTGTTCTGAGTTCAGAAAAACAGTTTTTGGTTTTCTGTGTTCCCAGAACAGGGTCTGGTTGTCCGGAGGCTTCAAAGCGATTTGGGTGGGAGAAGCCTCTACCCCTGTCCCCATTCTTTCCTGACCGTTGCCCTAAGCTTGATGGTCCTGCCTGCTCCCTGGACAAATACTCTGGCTGTGCTGACCATACCTCTGCCTGCTGCATGTACTAACTATGGACAGTATTCCTGCCTGCTGCATGGACGATCCTTTGTTCCTTTTGCTACTGCTGACCACATCTCTGCCTGCTATCTGGACCAATGCTTTGGCTGTGCTGACATCATCTCTACCTGTACTGACTATTCCTGCCTGCTGCCTGTTTTGCTGTCGCTGTCCACGTTCCTGCCTGCTGCCTGGACCGATGCTCTCCTCTTTGGACCACTGCACTACTAAAACCGCAGGTAATCTTTTCTTTACCCTTTTTCTCAGAAGAATGTATTTTGGTTTATAATTGGTATGTACAGTACATGCTATGTTTTAGAAATATGAAGGGCCTTCAACAATGTGATAGGTTGTCAGGAATTTATGTGTGTAATTTATGCTCCTAGAACACATGACGGTGCTACTTAGATGTTAGGCCTCTGTATTTGGCCAGGCTGTGTAAAAGTCTCACACATTTGGTATCGCCATACTCAGGAGGAGTAGCAGAATGTATTTTGGGGTGTCACTTTTGCTATGTACATGCTATGTGTTGGTAATATCTTATAAATGGACAACTTTGTATAAAAAAAATGCGTTTTCATTTTTTTCCCACATATTCCAAAAACTTCTGGAAAAAAATGAACTGTTCAAAAGACTCATTATGCCTCATAGATTATACGTTGGGGTGTTAGCTTTCCAAAATGGGGTCATTTTATGGGAGTTTCCATTGTCCTGGTGCTCCAGGGTCTTCAAAACTGTAATAGGTGGTTGAGAAATGAGATGTGTAATTTATGCTCCTAGAATGCCTGAAGGTGCTATTTCAATGTTGGGCCTCTGTATTTGGCCAGGCTGTGTAAAAGTCTCACACATTTGGTATCGCCATACTCAGGAGGAGTAGCAGAATGTATTTTGGGGTGTCATTCTTGCTATGTACATGCTATGTGTTGGTAATATCTTATAAATGGACAACTTTGTATAAAAAAAATGCGGTTTCATTTTTTTCCCACATATTCCAAAAACTTCTGGAAAAAAATGAACCGTTCAAAAGACTCATTATGCCTCATAGATTATACGTTGGGGTGTTAGCTTTCCAAAATGGGGTCATTTTATGGGCGTTTCCATTGTCCTGGTGCTCCAGGGCCTTCAAAACTGTAATAGGTGGTTGAGAAATGAGATGTGTAATTTATGCTCCTAGAATGCCTAAAGGGGCTATTTCAATGTTGGGCCTCTGTATTTGGCCAGGCTGTGTAAAAGTCTCACACATTTGGTATCGCCATACTCAGGAGGAGTAGCAGAATGTATTTTGGGGTGTAATTTTTGCTATGTACATGCTATGTGTTGGTAATATCTTATAAATGGACAACTTTGTATAAAAAAAATGCGTTTTCATTTTTTTCCCACATATTCCAAAAACTTCTGGAAAAAAATGAACCGTTCAAAAGACTCATTATGCCTCATAGATTATACGTTGGGGTGTTAGCTTTCCAAAATGGGGTCATTTTATGGGAGTTTCCATTGTCCTGGTGCTCCAGGGTCTTCAAAACTGTAATAGGTGGTTGAGAAATGAGATGTGTAATTTATGCTCCTAGAATGCCTGAAGGTGCTATTTCAATGTTGGGCCTCTGTATTTGGCCAGGCTGTGTAAAAGTCTCACACATTTGGTATCGCCATACTCAGGAGGAGTAGCAGAATGTATTTTGGGGTGTCATTGCAAGTATGCATGTGCTGTGTGAGAGAAATAACTTGTTATTATGACAATTTTGTGCAAAAAAATAAAAATTTAAAAAAATTAAAAAAAATTCCCAAGAATTGTGGGAAAAAAGTACAACTTCAAAAAACTCACAATGACTCTTACTAAATACATTGGAATGTCTGCTTTCCAAAAAGGGGTAATTTGGGGGGTAGTTGTACTTTCCTGGCTTGTTAGGGTCTCAAGAAATGAAATAGGCCTTCAGTACATCAGGTGTGATCAGATGTGATAATTTTTCAATGATTTGCACCATAGCTTGTAGACTCTATACCTTTCACAGAGACCAAATAATATACACTTTTTTGGTTATTTTTACTAAAGATATGTAGCAGTATACATTTTGGCCCAATTTTATGAAGAAAAAATACTTATTTGCAAAATTTTACAATAAAAACAAAAAAAAAGTGTTTTTTTTTTAAAAAATCTAAATTTTTTCGCTTATATTGCAAAAAATAAAAAACCTAGCGGTGATTAAATTGGTTTGGGTACAGTGTAGCATGACTGAGTAATTGTCATTCAAAGTGTGAGAGCGCTGAAAGCTACAAATTGGTCTGGTAAGGAAGGGTGTATAAAAGCCCTGTATTGAAGTGGTTAATAATAAAAAAAAAAAAGCACCCCTGTCCTGCCCTGCTCTTGCCCAATGGCGAACGCAAGCGTCGGTCTGGCGTCATATGTAAACAGCAATTGCACCATGCATGTGAGGTATCACCGCGAAGGTCAGATCGAGGGCAATCATTTTAGCAGTAGACCTCCTCTGTAAATCTACTGGGGTAACCTGTAAAGGCTTTTAAAGGCTTTTAAAAATGTATGTAGTTTGTCGCCAATGCGCGTTTGTGCGAAATTTTAAAGCATGTCGTGTTTGGTATCTATGTACTCGGCCTAAGATCATCTTTTTTATTTCATCAAACATTTGGGCAATATAGTGTGTTTTAGTGCATTAAAATGAAAAAAAGTGTATTTTTTAACCCAAAAAATGCGTTTGAAAAATCGCTGCGCAAATACTGTGTAGAAAAAAAAATGCAACACCCACCATTTTAATCTGTAGGGCCTTTGCTTTAAAAATATATATATAATGTTTGGGGGTTCAACATAATTTTCTTGCAAAAAAAAAAATGTTTTCATGTAAACAAAAAGTGTCAAAAAGGGCTTTGTCTTCAAGTGGTTAGAAGAGTGGATGTAAGCTTCCTAATGTTGTGTATAAAATGCCAGAACAGTTCAAAACCCCCCCAAATGACCCCATTTTGGAAAGTAGACACCCCAAGCTATATACTGAGAGGCATGTCGAGTCCATGGAATATTTTATATGTTGACACAAGTTGCGGAAAAACAACAATTTTTTTTTTTGCATAAAGTTGTCACTAAATGATATATTGCTCAAACATGCCATGGGCATATGTGGAATTACACCCCAAAATACATTCTGTTGCTTCTCCTGAGTACGGGGATACCACATGTGTGAGACTTTTTGGGAGCCTAGCCGCGTACGGGACCCCAAAAACCAAGCACCACCTTCAGGCTTTCTAAGGGTGTAAATTTTTGATTTTACTTCTCACTGCCTATCACAGTTTCGGAGGCCATGGAATGCCCAGATAGCACAAAACCCCCCCAAATGACCCCATTTTGGAAAGTAGACACCCCAAGCTATTTGCTGAGAGGTATTGTGAGTATTTTGCAGATCTCGCTTTTTGTCACAAAGTTTTGAAAATTGAAAAAAAAAAAATATATATATATATTTTCTTTCTTCATTTTCAAAAACAAATGAGCTGTAAAATACTCGCCATGCCTCTCAGCAAATAGCTTGGGGTGTCTATATTCCAAAATGGGGTCATTTGGGGGGGTTTTGTGCGATTTTGGCATTTTATGGCCTACGAAACTGTGATAGGTAGTGAGGAGTGAAATCAAAAATTTGTGCCTAGAAATCCTGAAGGCAGTGCTTGGTTTTCGGGGTCCCGTACGCGGCTAGGCTCCTAAAAAGTCCCACACATGTGGTATCCCCGTACTCAGGAGAAGCAGAAAAATGTATTTTGGGGTGTAATTCCACATATAACCATGGCATGTGTGAGCAATATATCATTTAGTGACAACTTTTTGTAATTTTTTTTTTATTTTTTTTGTCATTATTCAATCACTTGGGACAAAAAAAATTATATTCAATGGGCTCAACAGGCCTCTCAGCAATTTCCTTGGGGTGTCTACTTTCTAAAATGGGGTCATTTGGGGGGGTTTTGTGCTATTTTGGCATTTTATGGCCTTCGAAACTGTGATAGGTAGTGAGGAGTGAAATCAAAAATTTGCGCCCTTAGAAATCCTGAAGGCGGTGCTTGGTTTCCGGGGTCCCGTACGCGGCTAGGCTCCCAAAAAGTCCCACACATGTGGTATCCCCATACTCAGGAGAAGCAGCAAAATGTATTTTGGGGTGAAATTCCACATATAACCATGGCATGTGTGAGCAATATATCATTTAGTGACAACTTTTTGTAATTTTTTTTTTTTTTTTTAGTCATTATTCAATCACTTGGGACAAAAAAATAAAAAAATCAATGGGCTCAACATGCCTCTCAGCAATTTCCTTGGGGTGTCTACTTTCCAAAATGGGGTCATTTGGGGGGGTTTTGTACTGCCCTGTCATTTTAGCACCTCAAGAAATGAGATAGGCAGTCATAAATTTAAAGCTGTGTAAATTTCAGAAAATGTACCCTAGTTTGTAAACTCTATAACTTTTGCGCAAACCAATAAATATACGCTTATTGACATTTTTTTTACTAAAAACATGTGGCTGAATACATTTTGGCCTAAATGTATGACTGCAATTGAGTTTATTCGATTTTTCTTATAACAAAAAGTAGAAAATATCATTTTTTTTCAAAATTTTCGGTCTTTTTCCGTTTATATCGCAAAAAATAAAAATCGCAGAGGCAATCAAATACCATTAAAATAAAGCTCTATTTGTGGGAAGAAAAGTACGCAAATTTCGTTTGGGTACAACATTGCATGTCCGCACAATTTACAGTTAAAGCAGCGCAGTGCAAAATTCTGAATTCACCTCTGGTCCTCTAGCTACCAAATGGTCCGGGGCTTAAGTGGTTAATTAAAAGCAAAAAAACTCAATGTCCTGGTTAAGCCTATCAGGAACAATAGTATCGCATTTGGATATCTAATTGGATTCAGTCTGACATTTTCCAAAGGAAACTGCCCCTTTGCCAGTCACATCTCACAATTTCTACCCCCCCCCCTCCAAATGGATACATTTGAGACTTTTATTATGATATTTTGGATTATAAGCTCCAACGGCCAGGGCCCTCTGATTCCTCCTGTATTGAATTGTATTGTAACTGCAATTCTGTCATGTTTCTAAAGCGCTGCACAAACTGTTGGCGCTATATAAATTCTGTATAATAATAACGATATGACAAAAGTAAGATGCCACTCAAACTAACCCAGTGCTCTAGGCGTGTAAATAACAATACTTATTATTACTTATTATTTGATACAGTTCCACATAATGATCTAATACAAAAGTTGTACAAGCTAGGACCTAAAGTGGTTGTAAACGCTAGCAAACTAGCTCATTATGAATTACTTACCTTACATCGAAGCCCCCGCAGCGGTCCTCGTACCCCCCCCTCCGGCCGTCGACATCTCTCCCGGAGTTACTTCCGGGTATCGCGGATTCCGGCGCTGTGATTGGCTGGAGCCGCGATGACATCACTCCCGCACATGCGCGTGGGAGCCGCCAGTAACGGCACATTTACTGAAGCAACGGCACATGGGAGCCATTGCTTCAGTGCGCATGTGCCGATGACATCCGTCACATATAGGGGATAGTTCCTAAACCATACAGGTTTAGGAGATACAGGTGAAACTCGAAAAATTAGAACATTGTTCAAAAGTTCATTTATTTCACTAATGCAACTTAAAAGGTGAAACTGATATATGAGATAGACTCATTACATGCAAAGCAAGATAGTTCAAGCCGTGATTTGTCATAATTGTGATGATTATGGCTTACAGCTCATGAAAACCCCAAATCCACAATCACAGAAAATTAGAATATTACATGCAATCAATAAAACAAGAATTGTACATAGAACAATATCGGACCTCTGAAAAGTATAAGCATGCATATGTACTCAGTACTTGGTTTGGGCCCCTTTTGCAGCAATTACTGCCTCAATGCGGAGTGGCATGGAAGCTACCAGCCTGTGGCACTGCTGAGGTGTTATGGAAAACCAGGATGCTTCAATAGCGGCCTTCAGCTCTTCTGCATTGGTCTCATGTCTCTCATCTTTCTCTTGGCAATGCCCCATAGATTCTCTATGGGGTTCAGGTTAGGCGAGTTTGCTGGCCAATCAAGCACAGTAATCCCATGGTCATTGAACCAGGTTTTGGTGCTTTTGGCAGTGTGGGCAGGTGCCAAGTCCTGCTGGAAAATGAAGTCAGCATCTCCATAGAGCTTGTCTGCAGAAGGAAGCATGAAATGCTCCAAAATCTCTTGGTAGACTGCTGCGTTGACCCTGGACTTAATGAAGCACAGTGGACAAACACCAGCAGATGACATGGCACCCCAAATCAACACAGACTGTGGAAACTTCACACTGGACTTCAAGCATCTTGCAGTGTGTGCCTCTCCATTCTTCCTCCATACTCTGGGTCCTTTCCAAATGAGATGCAAAATTTGCTCTCATCAGAAAAGAGTACTTTGGACCACTGAGCAGCAGACCAGGTCTGTTTTTCTTTAGCCCAGGTAAGACGCTTCTGATGTTGTTTGTTGTTCAGTAGTGGCTTGACAAGAGGAATACGACATTTGAATCTCATGTCCAGGATCCGTCTGTGTGTGGTGGCTCTTGATGCACTGACTCCAGCCTCAGTCCACTCTCTGTGAAAGTCCAACACTTTTGAATGGCCTTTTCCTGACAATCCTCTCCAGGCTGCGGTCATCCCTGCTGCTTGTGCACTTTTTTCTTCCACATAACTTTCTATTAATGTGCTTTGATACAGCACTTTGGGAACATCCAACTTCTTTTGCAATTACCTTTTGAGGCTTTCCCTCCTTATGGAGGGTGTCAATGATGGTTTTCTGCACAACTGTCAGGTCAGCAGTCTTCCCCATGATTGTGATTCCTACTGAACCAGACTAAGACCATTTGAAGGCCCAGGAACCCTTTGCAGGTGTTATGGCTTAATTAGTCGATTAGAGTGGGACACTTTGAGCCTAGAGTATTGCACCTTTTCACAATATTCAAATTTTCTGAGATTGTGGATTTGGGGTTTTCATGAGCCGTAAGCCATAGTCATCACAATTATGGCAAATCACGGCTTGAACTGTATTGCTTTGCATGTAATGAGTCTATCTCATATATTAGTTTCACCTTTTAAGTTGCATTAGTGAAATAAATGAACTTTTGCACGATATTCAAATTTTTCGAGTTCCACTTGTATCCAGGGTAGCTACAGGTAAGCCTTATTATAGGCTTACCTGTAGCAAAAAGTGAGTTGTAAGGGCTTACAACCATATTAACCCTTGGATGGATATGCAGTTTGCTAAATGATAGATACCAGTGTGTGGTTGTAAATGGGGTTCACTCAGAACAGAGCGCAGTGTACTGGTGTACCCATGGCTCTGTACTGGGTCCTGTTCTATTATTGTTCACTCTATTGCAAATTGAATGTGGGTTTCCCTGGTATTAAAGTGCTATTAAACCCAAAACAAAACATGTAATATACTGTATCTTACCAATCCTTAGATGTGGTGGCTGCATTTATTTAATTTTTTGGAGGCTTTTTTGACCTCTGTTTTCACCTGGTGATCTGGCCAGTAACACACCTCCTGTATTAGAGTGCCTCCACTCTGGATGAAGCAGCACAGGGACAGCAGCATTATCAGTCTGGGGGGAGGGAGATGAACTAGCAAAATTAGCTAGCTTCACTAGTTAATGCAGCTTCAGCAAATTGAAGCTGATCTCCAGCTAAGCAATTACAGCAAACCGTTTTTTACCTTTTGGGATAAAGGTTATTTATAAATAAATAAAAGCCGACATTTGTAAGCACCCCTGTCAGTAGTAAATGGTTTGTCTCAATCCTCTAAATGCTACATCTGCAGGAAAGTTTGGTCTGTTGAAAAAAAAAACCAGACTTACCTGCTGGATCTCGAGGTGAAAATAAAGTCTAAAGAATGTATGCAGACATTACATCTAAGACTCGGTAAGCTGAAATATAATACATTTTTGCTTTTAGGTTTATTACCACTTTAAAGTATGTAGCTGTTGCAGTCCCCTGATTTTTAAAAGTTATAGTCAGGATACTATTTTAATAAAGATGTCCAAATCAAAAATGTTAACCCCAGCTTACTGACATGTGGTGTAAAATGGGGATTGTATTCATTCTGATCAGCTAGGTGAATGATCATATCCAAATTTTCCTTGGACCTCCTCCTGATGAAGATATTAAATGTTAAACTTTTCCACAGGGTGAGGTGTGCGCCCAGCCTTCTACAATGCAAAACAAATTTTATTCCAAATCGGCCATATACAACTTGGCAAACCAGGCCACAAACCTTGTCCCCATGGTGGTACCAGTAAGTTGTAAGTAAACTGATTACCCAAACAGAAATAGTCATGCATAAAGTGGATGTAAACCCACTCTCATTCTTTCTAAACTACAGCCATAGTGGATATCTATAAGGATATACATGCCTCCTGCATGTATCCTTACCTGTCAAATGTCTCCCTTCTGTCTGTTATAAACTGCAGATTCTGTGGGTGGGTCTGTTGTCCGGAGCTCGGTGGGTGGGGTTGTGATGTCAGTAGACTCCCCGCCCACCTCTACACTCCCCTTGTCAACATGCATTTTCTCCTGTGTATTTCTTACACTGAACTTCTGCTATGATCACTAACATCCAGTCAAAACCTAGAAAAGTCACCACATGATTTCAGCATGTCCAATAATGCTGAGGTGTGGAGCAGCCTATCCTGGGAGAGCTGGAGAAGAAAGGAGGAGGGGATCTGAAGCACACAGAATGTCTCTACCAGGCTTATGCATGAGATATGTAAATCACCTGTCATTCACAGCAAGGGGGAGGAACAGACTCCTATTTCTCTGTGTGTCACTTTTTATCTCACTGAAAAAAGATAAGAGGACTGGTCACAGCTTAACTCTTTGTGCAAAACTGGGCACAGATGACATGAAATCCTGTACTAAACAAGGTGCAAGCCTTAATAAAAAAAAAATCGGGTTTACATCCACTTTAAGAATGAATAGGCTTTAGTCTAGAATTAAGTCAATCTGATCTCTCTGCAGCACACCTGCTCTTCCTGCTGGGCATTTATCAGCCTTACAACCTTTCTCACAATTCATGGATGGGCATTAGGGATGAGCTTCGTGTTCAAGTCGAACATACGTTGGACTCGAACATCGGCTGTTCGATCGTTCACCGAAGATCGAACGCTATGGGCCGTTTGCGCCAAATTCGAGTGACGCGAATGGCCCACAATACACTGTGCCATCACAGTGCAATCCTGGCGCTGTGATTGGCCAAGTACGCACTGTGACCCCGCATGCTTGGCCAATCACAGCGCCGGCAGCGAGGAGAGCCATAATTGGCCACAGCCAGGATGCCTGTGGCCAATCATAGCTCAGGGGGGTTTAGTACACGCCCCACACTATAAAAGGCCGCCAGCGCAGCGGCCTTGTGCAGTGTGTTCCGGCATGCCGGGAAAGAGATACATAGGCAGGGACAGTGTGTTCTATGTTCTATTCTTTTCTCAGGCATCTGCAGGAGTTAGTGGGTGTTGTGTGCCTCCAGCACAGTATACACGTGGATCTACACTTTATTGCTGTTCTCTAAGCTAGATAGGCAGGCAGGGACAGTGGTGTTCTTTTCTCAGGCATCTGCAGCAGTTAGTGGGTGTTGTGTGCCCCAGCACAGTATACACCTGTATATACCCGTCATTGCTGTTCTCTAATACAGGCATCTGCAGGAGTTAGTGGCACAGTGTACACCTGTATATACCCGTCATTGCTGTTCTCTAATACAGGCATCTGCAGGAGTTAGTGGCACAGTGTACACCTGTATATACCCGTCATTGCTGTTCTCTAATACAGGCATCTGCAGGAGTTAGTGGCACAGTGTACGCCTGTATATACCCGTCATTGCTGTTCTCTAATACAGGCATCTGCAGGAGTTAGTGGCACAGTATACACCTGTATATACTCGTCATTGATGTTCTCTAATACAGGCATCTGCAGGAGTTAGTGGGTGTTGTGTGCCCTAGTACAGTATACACCTGTAAATACCCGTCATTGCTGTTCTCTAATAAAGGCATCTGCTGGAGTTAGTGGGTGTTGTGTGCCTCCAGCACAATATACACTACCCAATTGCTGGTTTTACCATCTCCCTGCAGGCCATTACTATGTCTGGAAGGCCAACAAAGAGAGGCAGACAGTCACAAGCCAATAAAAGAGGATAAGCAGGCTCTGTGTCTAGAGACAACAGTGCTGGTCATGGACGCGGTGCATCGTCATCAGCACGTGGCCATGGGACACGCTTGTCCTTATTTTCGGCAGCTGGACGTGTTGAGCCGCATAATGCCGAAGACTTGGTAGAGTGGATGACCAAGCCCTCCTCATCCTCCTCATCCGCTCTCACCCAGGCTCAGGGTACTGGCAAAGCAGCTTCCAAAGCGTCCTCTTCCCTCGAATCAATGTCATCATCAGTCACTCCTTCCCTAGACCCACCATGTCCTCCTAAGGAGTCCCCCGAACTGTTTGAGCACAGTGTTGGGTACATGCTCCAGGAGGATGCCCAGCGTTTCGAAGGGTCTGATGATGATGCCCAGCTAGAGGAAGGCAGTAGCGTGGGCGCAGAGAGAGGGGATGCTCAAGAAGGACAGCAATCTGGCAGTCATGTTCCAGCAGCTGCAGCATACTGCCAGATTGGCTCCAGTGATGAGGAGGGAGGGGATGATGAGGTCACTGACTCCACGTGGGTGCCTGATAGGAGAGAGGAGGAGGAGGAGGAGGAGGAGGAGGATGAGGAGGAGGCACATCTCCAATGAGGCAGGATGCCCTCCGGGGGCCAGCGTAGGGGCAGCACACCGACTGAATTACACCGCAGAGCTACGCCTGTGCAGGGCGCTGCCTCTGCCCGTTATTCCAAAAGTTCTTTGGTGTGGGCCTTTTTTTGAGTCAGGTGCATCAGATCGCACCGCTGCTATTTGCAACATATGTCTCAAGCGTATCTCGCGTGGCCAAAACATCAGCCGCTTGGGCACCACTTGCTTGACTAGACATATGTTGACCTGCCATGCAGCTTTGTTGGCAAGCGTACCTTAAAGACGCACACCAAAGAACAAAGCGGACCTCTCCTTGCTCCTCATTAGCTGGGATCTCCAACCCCACTATACCTTCAGTCCTCTCTGAAACCTGCACTGAGAGGAATGAAGGTGTAGAATTAGGTGTGTCACAACCAAGTACTTGCAGGCACTCTGCTAGCAGTACACCGGCGTCCGATTGTAGCAGGCAAATTTCCCTGCCCCAGCTGCTGGACCATCGAAAGAAGTTCACTCCCAGCCATCCACATGCCCAGCGGTTGAATGCTAGCTTGGCTAAATTGCTAGCAATTCAACTGCTGCCTTTTCAGTTGGTAGAATTGGCCCCCTTCCGTGAGTTTATGCAATCTGCGGTTCCTCAGTGGCA
This sequence comes from Rana muscosa, assembly GCA_029206835.1. Lineage (NCBI taxonomy): Eukaryota > Metazoa > Chordata > Amphibia > Anura > Ranidae > Rana > Rana muscosa. The sequence goes on along the minus strand of CM055127.1, from coordinate 263,556,329 downwards.
GGTTCCCAAATGCCACTTTTTCTCACGGAAGGCGATTCCGGCACTCTACCGGCATGTGGAAGGCAATGTCCACGCCTCGCTGGACAGGGCGGTCAGCGGTAAGGTGCATATTACCGCTGACTCATGGTCCAACAGGCATGGACAGGGACGTTACCTTTCTTTCACGGCCCATTGGGTCACTCTTTTGGCAGCTGGGAAGGATGCAGGACAAGGTGCAGTAGTGTTGGAGGTTGTTTCGCCGCCACGCCTCCAAAATGCTACTACTGGTTGTGACACACCTCTCTCCTCCACCCCCTCCTCTTCTTCTTCCTCCATGGCCTCTTCCTGTGCTTTGTCCTCGGAACCAGCGGTGCTCCGTAGGCTTTCAAGGGGCTACACAAGTATGCAGGCAAAAAGATGCCATGCCGTGCTTGCGCTGGTGTGTTTGGGGGACAGGAGCCAGACTGGGACAGAGGTTATGTCAGCTCTGCAGGGGCAGGCCGAGAGGTGGTTGATGCCACACCAGCTTAAGCCAGGAATGGTGGTTTGCGACAATGGCACCAACCTCCTCTCCGTCCTCCGACAGGGACAACTGACCCATGTGCCCTGTGTGGCTCACGTCCTTAACCTGGTGGTGCAGCGGTTCTTGGGCAGGTACCCGGGCTTACAGGATGTCCTGAGGCAGGCCAGGTAAGTCTGTGTGCATTTCCGCAGATCATATAATGCCAGTGCTCGCCTGGCTGAGCTGCAAAAGGAGTTGAACCTGCCCGAGAACCGCCTTATATGTGATATGCCCACCAGGTGGAACTCAACGTTGGCCATGCTGCAGCAGGTGCACACGCAGCAGAGGGCCATCAATGAGTACCTGTGCGACTACGGCACCAGGACAGGGTCAGGGGAGCTCAGGTTTTTTTCACCACGCCAGGGATCAGGGATGCATGCACTGTCCTGGCACCATTTGAGGAGGCCACGAGGATGGTGAGCAGTGACGCTGCATGGAATAATGGACAGGGCACTTGAGGCAGAACAAAGGCAGGAAGAGGAGGACTTCCTTGCCTCTCAAGGCCCCCTTTACCCAGACAGTGTTCCTTGTGTCCCACCCATCACACAGGAGGAGGAGGAGGATTGTGTCAGCATGGAGGTGGAGCATGGCACTCAGCATCAACAGCAGCAGTCTTTTAGGGATGATTTACAGTCCCAACAAATCCGTGGACTTGTACGTGGCTGGGAGGAGGTGGCTGCGGATCATGTCATCCTTAGTGACCCAGAGGACTCCGGACCGAATGCCTCAGCTAACCTACGCTGCATGGCCTCCCTGATCCTGCAAAGTCTGCGGAAGGATCCTCGTATTCTTCGGATCAAGGAGAGGGACCATTACTGGCTGACCACTCTCCTTGATCCACGGTACAAGTGTAAGGTTGCGGACCTTATCTTGCCGTCGAAGAGGGAGCAGAGGATGAGACAACTCTGGGAGGCCTCGCAGAAAGGTCTGTGCAATGCGTTCCCAGAGACTGGGAGGTTACAAACTCCTGGTCCTGGACAACGAGTTGCTGAGGCTTCGGTCAGTAGCAAAAGGAGCGGTGGAGAAGGTGGCCGTCTGACCGATGCGTTCAGACAATTTTTTAGTCCGCAGCCCCAAGGTATGATCGGTTCCAGCAACCATCGCCAGCGTCTGATATACATGGTGCAGGAATACCTAGGGGCAAGGTCAGACTTGGACACCTTTCCCACCGAAAATCCTCTGGCTTACTGGGTCTTGAGGATGGATCACTGGCCAGAGCTTGCACAGTATGCAATTGAGCTACTGGCCTGTCCTGCATCCAGCGTTCTTTCGGAACGCACATTCAGTGCTGCTGGAGGCTTTGTCACGGATCACATGGTGCGCCTGTCCACCGACTCGGTTGATCGACTGACCTTCATAAAGATGAGCCAGTCTTGGATCACCACCAAGCACCTGAAGCTGATATAACAGAATAATTTATTATCACATGTCACATCCCTTCAAGACTGATGCTGATGCTGAGTGACTGTCCTGTTATGTTGACTGACTATCCTCCTCCTCCTCAATGATCCGATTCTTGATGATAGCTTGGAAGAACTTTTTTGTTTCTGGGTGCCGCCACCAGTGGCTAAGGCCCAATTTTTCAGCCCCTGTTTAACAGGGGCATGTAATTAAAATTTTTGATGCAATGCTTTGCAGCAGGGCTCATTCCTGCACTCCAACTAGAGTATCTGGGAGAGGTTGCAGTGTCGTGGCACCAGCACCAGTGCCTAAGGCCCAATTTTTCAGCCCCTGTTTAACAGGGGCGTGTAATTAAAATTTTTGATGCAATACTTTGCAACAGGGCTCATTGCTGTGCTCCAAGTACAGTATCTGTGAGGGGTTGCAGTGTTGTGGCACCAGTGCCACCACCACCGCCACCACCAAAGGCCCAATGTTTCTGCCCCTCTTCAACAGGGGCATGCAATTACAATTCTTGATCTAATAATTTACAGTAGGGCCCATTCATGCGCCCACCAAGAGTAACTGTGAGGGCTGACAGTGTTGTAGCACCAGCACCACCACCAAAGGCCCAATTTTTCCTACCACTGTTCAACAATGGCATGTAATTACAATTCCTGATATAATAGTTCACAGCAGGGCGTTCCAGCGCCCACCAAGAGTAACTGTGAGGGCTCACAGTGTTGTGGCAACACCAACATCTAAGGGGCAAATTTCAGCAGAGTATATACGGCAGGCCCCTACTTTCAAACATCCAACTTACAAACAACTCCTACTTGCAAACGGAAGGAGACAACAGGAAGTGAGAGGAAATCTACCCCTAGGAAGGGAAATTCTCTCCTGTAAGAGTTAATATGGGAAAAAGGTGTCTCCTCTCTACTGATGCTTTATCACCAATCCTTGTTTCAATAAAAACCCCACTTTTCAAAAACATTTGTCATTGGGACGGAAAGTGAGGTGAAATGTTCTGAACAGGTGCACAGACAGCAAAACAAATGTTACAGGGGTGATAACCCTTCCCTATGTTTTCCAAAAAGCTTTAAAATTGATTTTTTGGCTGGAGATACACTTAAACAATGTACCTGTTCAAAATTACAAACAGATTCTACTGTTCAGCGTATATAGGACCTTTTTTTATTTTGGGTGCAGGGTTCCCCTTAATATCCATACAAGACCCAAAGAGGCTGGTAATGGGCTGGGGGGGGGGGGGGTGATGGGGTAGCCATGCCATTTTTCTCAAAGATTTTCATCCATATTACCGGGACCAGACATTACATTAAAGCCGCAAGCAGTTTTAAATGGCTTTTTTTCCTTTACAAATGTCATTTTGTGCAGGGACAGTTCTAAACACGGGAAACACATGCCACTTTACAGGCATACTTTAGACACCCCCCAGGTACGATATTTAAAGGAATATTTCACTTTTTTTTTTTCACTTTATGCATCATTAAAATAACTGCTCCCGAAAAACGGCCGTTTTTAAAACTTCGTTTTGCATTGATACATGTCCCCTGGGGCAGAACCCGGGTCCCGAAACCCTTTTTAGGACAATAACATGCATATTATTCGTTATAATTAGCACTTTAGATTTCAAACGTTCGCGTCCATTGTATTTAATAGGGTTCTAACATTCGTGCAAACTTTCGGTCCGTTCGAAGGTTCTGGTGCGAACTGAACCGGGGGGTGTTCAGCTACTCCCTAATGGGCATGGATGAGGCATGGCTGGGCATGGATGAGGCATGGATTAGCATGAATGAGGCATGGCTGGGAATAAATGAGGCATGGCTGTGCATGGATGAGGCATGGCTGGGCATAAATGAGCATGCACAAGGTATGTCTGGGGAGACAAAATTCCCTGTGTTTGGTGAGACTACTATAACAGTGGTCATGGAAAGCTTGTAAGGAGGCTACTTACTCACTCGGGTGTGGAGCACATTGTTTGGATGAAGGATCTTTTCACGGTTTCCTCCTCTGCAGTTTGTCATTTGCACCTTGCACGGATGGGTGTTGTTTAACCCTTCATTTATGGACTGGAATTCTATTGGGACTTTCGTTTTACTTTTTTTTTTCACTTTAAAATTTTGTAATGTTATTAGTGCTGCATCTACTTTTTATATATTTATCAATTTGAGTTTTTGTATTAAGACTTTATGGTGCTGGCGGCTATATACACACACTATATTCACATATAGTTTTTTTAGTTATATATTTTTTTCTAGCACAGCGTTAGCCTCCGGGCTCCTTTTTCCACGATTGTAAACAATTACTGGGTAAAACAATCCCAAAATTATAAATATATATTTTCCCTTTTTTTATACATGATTACATTCCCTCTCTTCTCACCTGCATATGAGTTAGGGTGAGGAGGAGGTGCAACACACTGAGCTTGCCAGTGAATGGCTGTGCAGTGGGGGCTTGTTAGGACAAGTCTGATCATTGGAGGAGAGTACAATGAGTTTCCAGCATAGCTAGAGAACTGACCATGGTGTGCTTCCCTGCCTAGGGTGGTCAGTTTTTAATAGGAAAGCAAGGGTTCTAGCAGGAACACCAGGGATTTCACACCAAAGAAGCAAAATAAGTAGAACAGGATACTTTCTCATACGAGTACAGGGTACAGTAGGCACATATCAGGAATATGAAGTTTTGGGGTAACAAACGCTTAAAAAAATAACTATAGTAAACTTTTTTCAACTTTTGGATAGAGCGAAGGTGGATTAGAACACATGTCAGGCTTTCATTGCTGTCTGTGTCCCTGTTAGGGAGATTCACCCTCTCTATTTGTCCTGTTTACCCTTGTCATTAAAGGCAAAAGTAAAAAAAAAATCCCCAATTTTGGGTTGTCCACAGAAAAGGAATAGAGGGGCAATCTTCCAATAGGGACACAGATGGAAAAAAAAAAAAAAAACTGACAAGGGTTATAACCCTCTCTTACTTTAGCCAAAATGAAAAGTTGTGCCTATAGTTCTACTTTAAGGCAAATAGACTGTACAATTTGCAAGTTGCTTGAGAGCTTAGTACATGGGGTAAAGCTTCACTTTACAAAGAATACCCAATCACATGAAATGAGAAAAAAAAACAAGCTCCTCCTTAGTGACTAAGCTCTGGAGCAACTTTACTTGCAAAGTGCTCAGTCCATGTGCCTTTAGTAAATCCACTCCATTACATGCAGTAAGATATACTTATTTTCTCATTTGCTGCAAAAAAAAAACTCCCAATCACAATGGTCTAATCCTTTCTTAGAACATACTGTATGTCATATGTAGTGGGAATATCTTCCCACTGACAAATTCCCACTGACATCATTGATCTTTTTAGCCACCCCAGTGACCACAAGTGTAAGGAGCATTCTTCCCACTGACCATTACACTAATGTATCATGAGTTGTAGATATAGTCATTTTTATCAGGGGTTAGCTGAGACTGGAAAGTATAACTGTAGACAACACTTTTTTTTTTCTTTTGAATAGAGTTAGGGAGGATTAGAATCCCTGTCAGGTTTTTTTTTTTTTTTTACTTTTTTGCCATCTGTGTCCCCATTGGAAGATTTCCCCTCTATTACTTTTCTGTAGACTTCCCCAAATTTGTGATTTTCTTTACTTTCACTTTCAATGATAATGGAAAACAGGACAAATAAAGAGGGTGAATGTCCCTAATGGCGGCAGAGGTAGCAATATTAACCTAACAGGTGTTGTAATACCTCTCCACCCTTTCCAAAATGTAAAAAAAAAAAAAGTTTTTCCTTTAATTATACACACAAATATATAAATACCCACAAATTAAAAATTGCCTGGACAGGAAGGGGGTGAAAGTGTCTGGTACTGAGGTGGTTAAAATACACTATAATTTTTTTTGAATAACCACACAACAATTATATAACCCTGAATCATTCAGACTTTCATGTTCGTTGTGCTGAAAGTTGTCTCTAAATCTTTGCTAATCCCAGAAGATTTTACTTTCTGCAAGGATAAACATAAGCATGCATTTAGAGATAATTAAACCAAAAATGCTTATTTATATAAACAACTGTTTATTAAATTGGGTGGTTTGTAAAGTTATTAATTGGAATTTTTCGAGAAGTTTTTTGAAGAGATTATCACATATGAATTTCAGTGCAAAGTGGATCCAGCTCTTGCTATTACTATTGTGGTTGTAATTAGGAATGAGTGAAATTGAGAGTTCTTGTTTTCTCAACATGTTGGTAAAAATCTGAAGTTTTTGATAAAACTTTGCCATTTTTGCCAAATGGATTGGAGTACAAAGGGAAAGAAAATTTAATGTGTGCTTTTTTAAGGTGCAATGGGCTTTAAATAGCTCCATGGGGTTATGGAAGCTTCCTTTAAATATTTTAAAATGCAATGATTTGCCATCTCAGCTTAGTGTATGTGTGGAATGAATGTGTCTGGCAAATAAGACACATGAAATATAGTGCAAATAGTATAGTGCACCATTTCAAAGTGAAGAACAGGCAGGTGTTACTTGACCTGGCAAATGTGCAAACAAATCTGACCAAAAACTTTGTTTTCTAAGTTGGGCTAAGATCTCCTTGGTGAATGTGGAGCATAATTGTGGTGAATATCTTTTATAACCATGACCCTTATGCCGCGTACACACGATCATTTTTCCCGTCGCGAAAAATTAATATATTTTTTTTTAACAAGAAAAACTACCGTGTGTGGGCTTTTTGTCATTTTTCTCTGACGGGAAAAACGGCATTAATCAGGACGAGAAAAATTTGAACATGCTCTAATTTTTCTCGTCGTGATTCCCGACGTTTTTTTCCGCGGCAGTTTTCCCATAGGGAAACACTGCCATGGAGCCCACACATGGTCGTTTTTCTCGACCAAAAAAAAATGTCGGGAAAAACGGTGATGTAGGGAACCAAGCCGTTCCCTCGTTTTTCCCGTCAATTTTCTCAACGGTGTTTTCACCGTCGAGAAAATCGATTGTGTGTACGCGGCATAAGTGTTTTAATCCTATGTAACTAACTACTTGCATATCCCCAGTGGAAGCCTGTAATGAAGGATGCAGGGGGTGCCGCCCCCCTATCCATGTGTACAGCCCCCTAATGCCAGACACGTGGATTCCAATGTTTTTTGTTTTTTTTTCTTGAAGCCTGTAAATAGAGCCAGGGGCTCTAATAGGCTTCAAAAAAGGGTGGGCTTGGGGCACAGGGCACTGCGCCCTGAGCCCACCCAGTTGTTTGACAATAGCAAGACCCGTTTCCTGATTGGCCAAAAGGAGACACACGACCGCCGTGATGCCAAGGAGGAGTTGCATGGCATGTCACCATCCAATTGCCCGGAGGGAAGCCCTTCTAGCAACATAGATGGGGTTAGTGTGGGGCTGATAACCAACTGACGGGGGGGGGTTGTGCGGGTCACCCCCAAAGGTGCAATGTTTGCTGCCCCCCAAAAAATATACCACCAGCCTCCACTGCATATCCTTATTGGCAAAAAATTATGCGGTATCTTTTGTTTTGCTCAGGACAGCCAACCGAGGGGTGAACTGCTGTGCAAAGACTAAGAAAAATGTTTTGGAACAAAGGCCCATTCTAAATTCTCACTAACTGCCAAAAGCTCTCCTAGGATAACAATAAGCTGGCTTCAAGTTTCTTAGAGGCCGTTTTTCAGCTCCATTTTACTAAGGATTCATAGTTGTAAGATGCCACTCTCCATTGAAACCACATCTAGACCCCCATTTGCTAGCCACAACCATATACTATTATAAAAAAAAAATAATAATATTATCCGAGCTGGAGGATTGTCTAAGACATTTCCTGAGGAGTTAAGCCTCGTACACACCATGAGAATATCGGACAAATGAGCTTTGTTTTTGTTTTGTTTTTTGCATGCTAGTCTCATATAGAAAATTAGTACAAATATATTAATACTGTGCTGTCCCTTTAAATAAATGTGAAGCAGCTTACACAGAAAAAAGACCAATGATTTGCAAATAACAACATAGAAAACAAAAGCGCAGCGCTAAAATCAAATAGTCTCAAATGACCATTGATGTTAGTACATCCAGATTGAACCAGAGTACATAAAACAAAAACACCACATATGTACACCAAAATGAACTGTGAAATAGAAAAACCAAGTAACAAAAAAGTGATAAAATAGTCTTTTGATGGAGAATTCAATAGCCTTCAAAAATCCTGGTGATAATATTCAATAAGTGACAATGTTCCAAATAGTGAATAGATATATGCAGTCTAATCGTGACTAGTAGAAAAATTGATAGAAGATCCACCACCATATGTGATAAGGCTTACCGAAAGGATTGATCCCAGGTAAGTATACACTCACTAGGTCAATCAGGCTTGTATGGCCAATGGACCAAAGGGAGAGCTGTCTCAACAGACACAGATTCCAAGGACTCAGCGGTGAAACTTCCAATGATGTTTTACAGGTTATGATGCCCAAACAGGTAGGTTGCAATGATATGGAAAAAGAGGAAGACAGGAGGGCACATAGCGTAATTCTGCAAGATATCTCACAACAATTTTATTTAAAAAATGTAACAATCACATTTGAGGTGATATAAAAGCACTTTAAAAATTAATGGCAGCAACAGTGGCATCAGTAGTCCATCCCGACGCGTTTCGTTCAATGGAACATCATCTGGGGTACTGATCCACTGTAGTTACTGCCCTTATACAAAATAAAAGAACCCCCATACCGAGCTGTGCTCCAATGAAAGTTCTGCAATCAATTGTTCCTACTTCCGGGTTAGCCAAAATGGCTTCTATGGCGTGCGTTTCAAACCTCGTTCTGCCGCAGTAAGTTTTATTTTGAATAAGGCTTGGATTATGTGCTTGCAGTAAAACAAGCGGAGTGCCTGACGTCATAAGTCTGTTATTTTTGCTGTTCCGCTCTTGTTTTAGAACGAGGCTCCCATTAATTTATTTTCACTTCATTGATCTTGCACAATATCTATTGGCTAATGTTTGACATGTGACATGAAGACGTATGACACGCCTCTGTGCTTCGAATTTCTTTCAGGGCGAGGCTTGAATCGCAAGCCCTTCCATTTTCTGGTGAGGCTTGAATCGCATGTTCTTCCGGTCTTTGGTTCTCATCCAGAACGAGGTTTGAAACGCACGCCATAGATGCCATTTGGGCTAACCCGGAAGTAGAAAAAATTGATTGCAGAACTTTCATTGGAGCCACAACTCGGTATGGGGGTTCTTTTATTTTATATAAGGGCAGTAACTACAGTGGATCAGTATCCCAGATAATGTTCCATTGAACAAAACGCGTCGGGGTGGACTACTGATGCCATTGTTACTGCCATTCATTTTAAAGCGCTTTTATATCACCTCAAATGTGAGTGTTACATTTTTTTAAATAAAATTGCTGCGAGATATCTTGCAGAATTACGCTATGTGCTCTCCTGTCTTCCTCTTTTTCCATGTCATTGCAACCTACCTGTTTGGGCATCATAACCTGTAAATCATCATTGGAAGTTCCACCGCTGAGTCCTTGGAATCTATGTCTGTTGAGACATCTCTCCCTTTGGTCCATTGACCATACAAGCCTGATTGACCTAGTGAGTGTATACTTACCTGGGTTCAATTCTTTCGGTAAGCCTTATCACATATGGTGGTGGATCTTCTATAAATTTTTCCACTGTCACGATTAGACTGCATTTTGGAACATTGTCACTTATTATTGAATATTATCACCAGGATTTTTGAAGGATATTGATTTCTCCATCCAAGGACTATTTTATCACTTTTTGTTACTTGGTTTTTCTATTTCACAGTTCACTTTGGTGTACATATGTGGTGTTTTTGTTTTATGTACTCTGGTTCAATCTGGATGTACTAACATCAATGGTCATTTGAGACTATTTGATTTTAGCGCTGCACTTTTGTTTTCTATCATATAGAAAATTAAGAGGTTACTAAAGTTATGAAAATTCTCGTACAACAGAATACAGCTTCAGACGAGATGTAATGTGTTGTATTTTACTGCAATGTATTCCTTCATTTCTGAACATGCGTGGTCTTGGTCTTATGACTTTTTTTGGACAAATACTGTACTGATAAAACAAAAATCATTTGTTTTGGTGTCGTACAAAAAAAAAATGTATTTGTCCCTTTGGATAGTTTTGCATGAACTGTCATGATCAGCTCTCAAAAGCTGTGTTCTAAGGATTAGATTATCATACAATCACTTTGAAAGCGGTAATTTTCTTCCAATTTTCTGATCGTGTGTACTAGGCATTATATTATACAATTGCTAGCAGGTAAAACAATGATGTCTGCACATGAGCAGAAGAGGTCATGGCTGGAACACACATTTTGGCACTTTTTAACTATATATTTTTTTGTACATTTGCCCTAATGCACTATTGGTTCTATTTGTTCAGGGGATATTAATATATTTATGCATAGCAGTCTGTAATTTTATTTTGGTCTTATGTAGAGTTACGGAATTAACAGATATACCTTGGCAAATATACTATACTGCCAAAAGTATTGGGACAAAATATATGAATAACAGAGCTGGCGGAATAAGGTGCCAACATATAACACAATCAACACAATGTGAGAAAAAGCTATTCATAAAGTGCTAAGTGCTTCCCACAGTGGTGAATATTAATGGATGTAGGCTTCCAGTTATATGGTCTCCCCTCTTGTGACCCCACTCACCAGAGTTAATGAACCCTCAGCTTTGCAGTCCAGGGGTCAAACAGGCTTAGGATTTTGGGAGGTCTAGTATGAATATCCAAATTTCCAAAGGTAATTTCACAGATCTCAGAAAAACACTGCACTGCCAACATCACTCACGAGACAGCTTAGGCAAAACAGGCAGCAGCGTGTTCCGGGTTTGCATCAACAGCATGCGTTCCACGTGAACCGGAAGTAGCGTCACAAAACCGGAAATACGCCAACGCGTTTTGCCCCTCCTCCAGGGCATCATCAAGGACCTAAGCTGTCTCGTGAGTGACACATGTTAGCAGCACAGTGTTTTTTAATACCTGCAGTACTTCACATTTGTGTCAGTCTTTTCCTTTGCCTCAGTATGTTCCACCTCCTTCGATTCTTCTGAGATCTGTGAAATTACCTTTGGAAATTTGGATATTCATACTAGACCTCACAAAATCCTAAGCCTGTTTAACCCCTGGACTGCAAAGCTGAGGGTTCATTAACTCTGGTGAGTGGGGTCACAAGAGGGGAGACCATATAACTGGAAGCCTACATCCATTAATATTCACCACTGTTGGAAGAACTTAGCACTGTATGAATAGCTTTTTCTCACATTGTGTTCATTGTGTTATATGTTAGCAGTGCACCTTATTCCGCTAGCGCTGTTATTTTTCATATATTTTATTCATTAATGTTCTAGTACCAACAGCTGCTGCGGTCTTCTATTCTATTTTTCATTATTTGTTTATTTTAGTTCATATTTATTCCACTAAGCGCAAGTTTTAGTTTGTTTTAAAAAAAGTATTGGGACACCTACCTCTTCATGCACATGGACTTTAATGGCATCCCAGTCTTAGTCCGTAGGGTTCAATATTGAATTGGCCCACCCTTTGCAGCTATGGAAATGTTTAACAATTCTTCCAGAAGCACATTTGTGAGGACAGGCACTGATGTTTGATGAGAATGCCTGGCTCGCAGTCTCCGCTATAATTCATCCCAAAGGTGTTCTATTGGGTTGAGGTCAGGACTCTGTGCAGGCCAGTCAAGTTCTTCCACCCCAAACTCTCTCATCCACAATATATTGCCAAAAGTATTGGGTCACTCCTCCAAATAATTTAGTGGAGGGGGGATTATGGTGTGGGGTTGTTTTTCAGGGGTCGGGCTTGGCCCCTTAGTTCCAGTGAAGGGAAATCTTAAGGTGTCAGCATACTAAGACAGTTTGGACAATTTCATGCTCCCAACTTTGTGGGAACAATTTAGGGATGGCTCCTTCCTGTTCCAACATGACTATGCACCAGTGCACAAAGCAGGTTCATAAAGACATGGATGAGCGAGTTTGGGGTGGAGGAACTTGGCTAGCCTGCCTCAACCTGACCTAACCGGATCTCAACCCGATAGAACACATTTGGGATCAATTAGAGTGGAGACTGCGAGACAGGCCTTTTTATTCAACATCAGTGCCTGACCTTACAAATGCGCTTCTGGAAGAATTGGTCAAACATTCCCATAGATACACTCCTAAAACTTTTGGACAGCCTTCCCAGAAGAGTTGAAGCTGTTATAGCTGCAAAGGGTGGGCCAACTCAATATTGAACCCTATGGACTAAGACTGGGATGCCATTAAAGTTCATGTGCGTGTAAAGGCAGGCGCCCCAATACTTTTAGCAATATAGTGTATACTTTAGTCTTTGATATTTATCACTCTGTTGATATGATGAACAATGCAAAACACCCAAATTATGTATCTGTAATAATATTATTTACCATATATACAAGGTGATATTTTCCCTGCCTTGTTAACATTGGGAACGAGCCATGGAAATTTTTTAAATCAGACTTGATGACCAATATGTTATTGATGTTTCCATACATATTTTCTACAGCCAATTTGTTTATACAAATCCTTTTTATAAGTACCATATATACTCGAGTATAAGCCGACCCGAATATAAGCCGAGGCACCTAATTTTACCACACAAATCTGGGAAAACTTATTGACTTGAGTATAAGCCTAGGGTGGGAAATGCAGCAGCTACTGTAAGTGAAAGAGGGGGTCAACAATGCCCATCTGCAGCCTCACTATGCCTTCACTCATTTACCTTTGATCTCCTGCTGTGTCATGCTGCAGTCGGCAGCCGTCCACTGAAACAAAGCCCCATCTCCTCCTTATCCATGATAAACAGAGCACTGAACACTGATCCCAGCATTGTATCAGTGTTCAGTCTATAACGGACGAGGAGGAAGCACGGCTTTGTTACAGTGGATGGCTGCCGACTGCAGCATGACACAGCGGGATACTCGAGTATAAGCCGAGGGGGGCTTTTTAAGCATCGAAAAATGTGCTGAAAAAGTTGGCTTATACTCGAGTGCATACAGTATTATATTTATGACATAGTAATATTTTTTTCAATAAATCTAGCTGTGCATCTTTACAATTTACAAACAGTGAACCATTGTCTACGAGTTATGCTTTCCTGGAACTGGTCTATGACTGATCATGATGATATAATAAAACAATGTTGCTTTAACCACTTAAGCCCCGGACCATTTGGTAGCTAAAGGACCAGAGGTGAATTCAGAATTTTGCACTGCGCTGCTTTAACTGTAAATTGTGCGGACATGCAATGTTGTACCCAAACGAAATTTGCGTCCTTTTCTTCCCACAAATAGAGCTTTCTTTTAATGGTATTTGATTGCCTCTGCGATTTTTATTTTTTGCGATATAAACGGAAAAAGACCGAAAATTTTGAAAAAAAAATGATATTTTCTACTTTTTGTTATAAGAAAAATCGAATAGACTCAATTTTAGTCATACATTTAGGCCAAAATGTATTCAGCCACATGTCTTTAGTAAAAAAAATGTCAATAAGTGTATATTTATTGGTTTGCGCAAAAGTTATAGCGTTTACAAACTAGGGTACATTTTCTGGAATTTACACAGCTTTAAATTTATGACTGCCTATCTCATTTCTTGAGGTGCTAAAATGGCAGGGCAGTACAAAACCCCCCGAAATGACCCCATTTTGGAAAGTAGACACCCCAAGGAAATTGCTGAGAGGCATGTTGAGCCCATTGAATATTTTTTTTTTGTCCCAAGTGATTGAATAATGACAAAAAAAAAAAATTACAAAAAGTTGTCACTAAATGATATATTGCTCACACATGCCATGGTTATATGTGGAATTGCACCCCAAAATACATTCTGCTGCTTCTCCTGAGTACGGGGATACCACATGTGTGGGACTTTTTAGGAGCCTAGCCACGTACGGGACCCCGGAAACCAAGCACCGCCTTCAGGATTTCTAAGGGCGCAAATTTTTGATTTCACTCCTCACTACCTATCACAGTTTTGAAGGCCATAAAATGCCAAAATAGCACAAAACCCCCCCAAATGACCCCATTTTAGAAAGTAGACACCCCAAGGAAATTGCTGAGAGGCCTGTTGAGCCCATTGAATATTTTTTTTTTGTCCCAAGTGATTGAATAATGACAAAAAAAAAAAAAAAAAAATTACAAAAAGTTGTCACTAAATGATATATTGCTCACACATGCCATGGTTATATGTGGAATTGCACCCCAAAATACATTTTGCTGCTTCTCCTGAGTACGGGGATACCACATGTGTGGGACTTTTTAGGAGCCTAGCCGCGTACGGGACCCCGAAAACCAATCACCGCCTTCAGGATTTCTAGGCACAAATTTTTGATTTGACTCCTCACTACCTATCACAGTTTCGAAGGCCATAAAATGCCAAAATAGCACAAAACCCCCCCAAATGACCCCATTTTGGAAAGTAGACACCCCAAGCTGTTTGCTGAGAGGCATGGTGAGTATTTTACAGCTCTCATTTGTTTTTGAAAATGAAGAAAGACATTTTTTTTTCTTTTTTTTTTTCAATTTTCAAAACTTTGTGACAAAAAGCAAGATCTGCAAAATACTCACAATACCTCTCAGCAAATAGCTTGGGGTGTCTACTTTCCAAAATGGGGTCATTTGGGGGGGTTTTGTGCCATCTGGGCATTCCATGGCCTCCGAAACTGTGATAGGCAGTGGGAAGTAAAATCAAAAATTTACACCCTTAGAAAGCCTGAAGGCGGTGATTGGTTTTTGGGGTCCCGTACGCGGCTAGGCTCCCAAAAAGTCTCACACATGTGGTATCCCCGTACTCAGGAGAAGCAACAGAATGTATTTTGGGGTGTAATTCCACATATGCCCATGGCATGTTTGAGCAATATATCATTTAGTGACAACTTTGTGCAAAAAATAAATAACAAAATAAAAAATTGTCTTTTTTCCGCAACTTGTGTCAACATATAAAATATTCCATGGACTGGACATGCCTCTCAGTATATAGCTTGGGGTGTCTACTTTCCAAAATGGGGTCATTTGGGGGGGTTTTGAACTGTTCTGGCATTTTATACACAACATTAGGAAGCTTACATCCACTCTTCTAACCACTTGAAGACAAAGCCCTTTTTGACACTTTTTGCTTACATGAAAACATATTTTTTTTGCAGGAAAATTATGTTGAACCCCAAACATTATATATATTTTTAAAGCAAAGGCCCTACAGAATAAAATGGTGGGTGTTGCATTTTTTTTTCTACACAGTATTTGCGCAGCGATTTTTCAAACGCATTTTTTGGGGAAAAAATACACTTTTTAAAATTTTAATGCACTAAAACACACTATATTGCCCAAATGTTTGATGAAATAAAAAAGATGATCTTAGGCCGAGTACATAGATACCAAACACGACATGCTTTAAAATTTCGCACAAACGCACATTGGCGACAAACTACATACATTTTTAAAAGCCTTTAAAAGCCTTTACAGGTTACCCCCTTAGATTTACAGAGGAGGTCTACTGCTAAAATTACTGCCCTCAATCTGACCTTCGCCGTGATACCTCACATGCATTGTGCAATTGCTGTTTACATATGACGCCAGACCGACGCTTGCGTTCACCATTGGGCAAGAGCAGGGCAGGACAGGGGTGCTTTTTTTTTTTTTTTTTTATTATTAATTTTGCTTTTTTATTTTATTTTTAAATTGTTCCTTCCATATTTATTTATTTTTTTATCACTTTTATTGTTATCTCAGGGAATGTAAATATCCCCTATGATAGCAATAGGTAGTGACAGGTACTCTTTTTTGGAAAAAACTGGGGTCTAGACCATAGATCTTTCCTCTGCCCTCAAAGCATCTGACCACACCAAGATCGGTGTGATAAAATGCTTTCCCAATTTCCCAATGGCGCTTTTTATATCCGGGGGGGGACATTCCCTCCCACTGCATGTAAAAGCAGTCCAGAGGCTAATTAGCCACTAGGATTGCTTTTACATGAAAGCCGGCTGCTGGCTGAAAAGAATGATACCAAGATGATACCTAAACCCACAGGCATCAATCTGGTATAACCATTCAAAGTCCAGCAACATACCAGTACGTTGCTGGTCCTTGTTGGACATGTATTGTAATCTTTTTTTTTTCATGCAGCCAGGTGGCTGAACGAAAAAAGAGATTGATCGGTGGGTATGCCCACCATTAGAATACCTCCCTTCATCCACCCACTTCTAATGATGGGCATACATGCACCATTTATATATGCCGAAGCATGGGGGCATCCTCCCGCAAAAAAGTTATGCCGCACACACATGGTCGGACTTTTCCACGGGCAAGCCTCCGTCGGAATTTCGACCGTATGTACACGGCATTAGGAGCAAAATCACTCCTCCGCCCCTGCTGCCCCAATGCTTCGGCATATTTGCTTTTTTTTTTTTAACTGTGGTGGTGAAATCACCTCCTACAGCACTGGAGTCGCAGGGATCAGGCCTGTCTCTGCGAACACTGCAGTTATGTGTGTTGTGTTTTGTAAGTGACAGTGATCGATCGATACTGCACTTGGGTGGCCTGGGCTGGACGGAGGGGCAAAACACAGGTGCTAGCAGGTATCTGGGCTGATCCCGCTAACACTGCATTTTTGGGAACCCTAAACTGCTGGGGACGCTAGTATAGATCTGATCAGATCAGATATTGATCTGTTCAGATACTATACCACTAAGGGAGGTGTATGCTTCACGCGTGGATGTTAGCGTTACTGGCACTAACCTGACGCTGCCTGGGGTGTGACACAGACCCTCTCTGACGCTAAAACCTAATTGATATCACCCGCCGGGCGATCAGGGGGTTAAACCTTTATTGGGTTATATACGGCGGGTGCCCTGACACTATAAAAAGCAAACTAACTAACCAGCGTCACCCGTAACACTTATATGATGATCACTGGTGAAAGGATTAACTAGGGGCAATTAGGGGGTTAAAACCTTTATTAGATAATATATGGGGGTACCTGACGCTATAAAAACCTGCGGCGAACCTAAAAAAAAAATACTGGCTACTGATCTGCATCACCGACGCTAAGACAGCGATCAGAAAAATTATTGCTTAGCGACAGTGGTGATAGGGGGTGAAAGGGTTACCTGGGGGGCGATCAAGGGGGTTAAACCTTTATTAGATAATTTATGAGGGTACCCGACGCTATAAAAACCTGCGGCGAACCTAAAAAAAAAATACTGGCTACCAATCTGCATCACCGACGCGAAGACATCGATCAGAAAAATGATCGCTTAGCGACAGTGGTGATAGGGGGTGAAAGGGTTATCTGGGGGGCGATCAAGGGAGTTAAACCTTTATTAGATAATTTATGGGGGTACCCGACGCTATAAAAACCTGCGGCGAACCTAAAAAAAAATACTGGCTACCGATCTGCATCACCGACGCTAAGACATCGATCAGAAAAATGATCGCTTAGCGACAGTGGTGATAGGGGGTGAAAGGGTTACCTGGGGGGCGATCAAGGGGGTTAATCCTTTATTAGATCATTTATGGGGGTACCCGACGCTATAAAAACCTGCGGCGAACCTAAAAAAAATTACTGGGTACCGATCTGCATCACCGACGCTAAGACAGCAATCAGAAAAATGATCGCTTAGCGACGGCGGTGCTAGGGGGTGAAAGGGTTATCTGGGGGGTGATCAAGGGGTTAAACCTTTATTAGGGGGGGTTAGGGGGCTACACTGGACCTAAAACTAAATGTAGTGACACTTTTACAGTCACAAATGTCACTGATTGCAGTGATCAGTAAATAAATGGTCACTGCAATCAGTGACACTGTGACTGGGGGCTGGGGGGTGATCTGGGGGGGCGATTTATGTGCCTATGTGTGCTGGTGTTAGTGTAGTGTTTGTGCACTAACCTGTGTGTCTTCTCTTGTACGGCGCTCGGTATATGTGAGCGCCGCACAGGAGATGACATCACTTCCTCCTGCTTTCTCTGTCTGTGTGTAAATTCCACAGACAGAGGGGGCATTTCTATTCGCCGGGAGCGATCGCGGGGGGGGGGGGGGGGTGGCCGGAATCGAACGGCCGTCCCCTCATGTTGGATCGCTCCCCAACGAATTCCGACCGCTCACTGTACAGAAGGGGGGTCCGATTGGACCCCCCAACTGTACAAAGGCAATCACGTACACTCTACGTGATTGTGCCTGTCGGTGCCATTGTGCCGACGTATATATACAGTGAGCGGTCGTTAAGTGGTTAAAAAAAAAAAGCTGAGGTGTCCCATAAGTACAATAAGATATTGCTACTCCTAAGATTGCGCAGTGATGGATTTTTATTTGCAATATTTTGCAAGGTACTATTTTGTGCTAGGAAATTGTACAGTATAATATAAATTGTATCTGATTATGTAACGATTTATATGACAAATATAATGGGGTAGTACAAAATGCTATACAACATTTTGACAGTTTTGTGCACTAAATACTAAGCTAACAAACCTTTACTAGACTAGGCCAGTTGAGGTACTTTTATGTTACAACATATATAAGATTGCTTTATATAAAAAGCACTATACTGGAAAAATATTTTTCATCTTTACAGTGAACTGCAGTGGAGGCCCATGTGTTCTTCTATTCAACTTAAATTTAAAGAAATATACGTTTGTTACCTTAAAGTAATAAAACTCCCATGCATCCTTTCTTACCTTTAATTGCAAATTTCATAGTCCCTTTTTTATGTTTTAAATAAATAATAATAATAATAATAATAATTTGTAGCACAATGTGCATTATTAATTCTGAGATACCAACCAAAGGCATGCATAAGATAGTAAAAAATAGTATTTGATAAATGAAACTAATAAGCCTTGGAAAATGTAATCCGACTAAAGTAAGCTCATATTTTCACAGTTCCATACGCATTAATAACTTTAATCACATTTGTTTAATTAGATTACATACCATGTGGTTTTCAGAGGGCTGCATTAAATTAACTGTGAACAATATATAATAACAGTCTATAAATACCGAAGAGATTTTCTTTGATATAATTAAAACAGCCAGAAAGTACATATGCCCCACGGTATTTGGGGAATATAGAAATTACTGGATCTATGACAAGACTAGTTCACATGCAAGGCAGGTTACGTGCTTTAAAAGTAATTATCTAATAAGCCAGAACTAATTTTGTGGTTAATGTATGAATAAAATAGGAAGAAACTAAGAAAATATTTTAATGACAAAACATTGTCAGCAGATCTCTTAGGATCCATTTATAAAAAATTGCTGGATGAAAGTCACAATCATTTTGCAAAATACATTAACAAATTCTGCCCATGTTTTGCTTTATCGAACTAGATCATATGATTGTCTGCTCCATCTTGTGGCATAGTACCGTTTTTTCTGATTGAGATATTTCAGGAAATATGAGATCAACAAATTAAGCAAAATATAACCATAATTCAAGAAGGGTGGGTGAATGCTTGTGACATTTTCCCAGTGAATTTTTTAAAACAGACCCCATAATGTGTCTTGCAATCAGTCCCCCACCGCCCCACACATACCCTAGGAGGTACAAAAAGGGTATGCTTTATTTTTAAAGATGTCTTGGTATAAAGTAAACTTGTCATGAAAAGAACACATGAGCTGGTAATGTTAACCCCCTGTTGGAAATGCCAATTACCTGGTTGCATGCATGTTACTTGGTGCTGCACCACTGACATGATTACTTTCTAAGGTCCCTTTCACACGGGGCTGTCTGTTTTCGCGGACTCCGCTTGCTCAGCAGGGACCGCTCTGTTGAGGTCGGACCTGTCAGAGCTCCGTTCTCCTCCTATGGGGGACTGCCTGTCCGTTTTCATCTGATCCGCCAGACAGATGGAAAATAGGGTTTCCATCCGTCTGGATTTAGCAGATCAGAGCTAATCGGATGTCAATGGACATGTCACCACTGACATCCGTCGCTCCATAGACCGGCATTGAGCGTCCGTTCAGGTCCACCTAAAAAACTGAACGGTCTGCCTGTGTGAAAGGGGCTTAAGTCACTGATCCTCAATATGTATGTAGATCATGAAGAAAGTTTGTGGTCTGATTCAAACTATTGAAGCTACAAGATCAGCATGGTAACTAGGCAACTACTTAAAGCATTGCTAAATGGAGAAGTGTTAATTGCTATAATTTATTAACATAAATCATATATATATATATATATATATATATATATATATATATATATATAATATAACTAAACAACCACCGCACAGACCTCCCTAGTGTGATATCCAATGAGTAGCTACTAGCATTAACATGTGTCCCCACATCAAATGAATTAACAAAAATAAAGGCAATGTGGTGCTACTCTAAACCAATCGAGTGACCAAAAAGTATTAGTGCAAAACACCCTATACAAAATTATTACATGAGGTGGGCAAAAAAATGCTTAAAAATTGTATCCATGTGACACAACACAAAAACTGCCCAGTGAGACCAAACAAATATAAAAAAAAAAATATGACTATCCCCTAGGCATTAAATTGTTGGGGCCTACCCTAGAGTGGGTTCTTCTGTGTTAAGCTAGGCACCTGTAGCAGGAGCACTTGACTACACATAGGTGACCTTTACTCTTCTGCTGGTTCCATCAATGCCCTGGGACACTGCTGAGGCTGCGTGGGTGAATACTCGACCTTAAAGTGGTTGTAAACCCTTTACTACCACCTTTACCTACAGGTAAGCTTATAATAAGGCTTACCTGTAGGTACTGTGAAAACCTCCTAAACTTGCACTGTTTAGGAGATATTTACTGTATCCTGACAGCCCCCTCATGCCGTTTCTTCAGTAGCTGTACCATGACTGTCGGCACCCGCGTGCATGTGCAGGAGTGACATCACCGCAGCTCTGGCCAATCACAGTGCTGGAGCCTGCGAACCCGGAAATAACGCCAGAAGACATGTTGCCGATCACAGCGGTGTACGGGGACCGCTGCAACAGCTTTGTTCTAAAGTATTTCATAATGAGCTAGCATGAGATGCATACTAGCTCATTATGCCTTTGTCTTGCAGTTTTTTATTTTTATTTATTTTTTTATTTTTAGAGAGTTTACAACCACTTTAAAGCAGGCATCTATTTTTAGAGATGAACACTGTGTACACTTGAACCCTAACTGTTCTCCAGTTAACTCTCGGGTCCCCGTGAAAATGTACACCTTCTCTGTAACTTGCAATTAGGAGGAACGTGCTAAGCCTTGTCCACATCCACCTGTCCAGCGCTTTCCCTTACTAGCAGACTGCTTGATAACCTTCTGTTAACCTAGGCAACCCTTGTGTCTTCAGATCGTAATATTCTAATATTGAAGTGTTTGTACCCCAAAGTACCTTAGTGACCTTAACCAAAGGATGGGGCCAGTTACTTTCATTACACACATTTAGTAACTTCAGAACAGGCAGGAACAAGGTTTCAAAACTTTACTTGAAAAACTGCAAAAGGCATTACAAAGTCCAACATACATAGACATTATTCTTTCTACATTCCTAATCCTAACTCAGGCTATGTGCTGCCCCGGCATACCTTCAAAGGTAGAGTCCATGTAAAATACAGAGTCCAACAGTGGCATTCTCCAGCAGCTGGTGTCTTCTGGGAGAACCCCAAGTTCTGATGAACTTTACATCACGGCAGTTGTAAGCGACATTCTGCTGCTTCTCATGGATGCTGTTTTCCATTTCTCTCCCTTATGGGCCCTGGACTTTTCTGCTTGGGTGCTCTCTGTACTGGGCCACTGTCCTTTTATATCACAAAATCAGGCGAAAACACACCAAAAACCAAAGACCCGAGAAAGTGTTGATTCCTACTCTCCCATCTGGGACAGCACCTGACTGGCTATTTCCAACCCACTTACATGCTGATGTATGTTCTCTACAGCAGTGGTCATCAACCCTCTTCTCAGGGCCCACTAACAGGCCGGGTTTGCAAGATAACTAAAATACATCACAGGTGATATAATTTGCTGCTCTGTGATTGCAGTATTCTAGTCTGCAGCTCCCCAAGGTAAAACATAAAATCTAGCCTGTTAGTGGGCCCTGAGGGCAGGGTTGATGACCACTGCTCTACAGTATGAGTCTGTGTCCACACTGCCCTGATTGGTGCTGTTCCAGTCAAATGGCTAAAAAATATATATATATTTTCTGAAGAGCAATTCAAATGAAATTATAAATATCAAAAAACAGTGTTACAGCTTCCCTATAAATCTTTATTGAACATCAAATGTGTATTTTTTTTTTGCATTAATAAGGTGTAGGCAGAGTCAAAGATGATTGAAACTAGCTTTTATTTTGTTGAAACGACTTCTGCATTCAAAGCTCTTTTTTTACTTTACAGGCATTAGTAAACATTTGATATATTTAATAATAATTTATATTAAAATTAAGCTTTTTTGTAAGTTTCCTAGTGAATGTAATCAATCAGCGTAATATATCCTGCCCCCATAGTGTTTACCAATAGTAGGGCATAGAGGAGAATGGAGGGAGGCGAGTGTCATTTACCGTTGTGTGTAACTGTATAGTCATATGGGCTGCACAGACAGGAAAAAGGAGAAAATTAAGAGCTTAGAAAGGAACTGAAACTGGAGCATGTTCAGTAGATGGCAACAGTTGGTCTACGCAATTTCAGGCTGCAATGGGGACACAGAGAAGATGGGAGGGACAACTGAAGTCATAATCAACCAGCTATGTTTCACTCTACACTAAATGAATGCTTTGGTGGCTCTGTGAGTATGCTTACTCTGTTATTGTTATATAACATTTAATGAGAGTTCTTCACAGTCTGAGTTTACTGACACTTTAAGCAATGGCAGCCTCTTTAATTTATTCATCATACGTTTGCTTTAAAGATTTTTGCACTGGCGTCATCATGCTCCATGTTTTAGGAAAATGCCTATCCCAGCTTTCTATAAAAATAGTAAATGATTAGGTTCATTATATTTATCCTGTTACTAATCAGATATTTGCAAATAATTCCTGATACTTCGCTAGCTCTTAACTTAGCTCTATCTTGCTAGCATTCAATACAGGGAGGTTTGTCAAGATCAATTCACTCATCCCTAGCTATTATATATAAGTATTTTCAATACCAATAAATTTCATATCCACTTCAATACATATACAGGTCCTTCTCAAAAAATTAGCATATTGTGATAAAGTTCATTATTTTCTGTAATGTACTGATAAACATTAGACTTTCATATATTTTAGATTCATTACACACAACTGAAGTAGTTCAAGCCTTTTCTTGTTTTAATATTGATGATTTTGGCATACAGCTCATGAAAACCCAAAAATCCTATCTCAAAAAATTAGCATATTTCATCCGACCAATAAAAGAAAAGTGTTTTTAATACAAAAAAAGTCAACCTTCAAATAATTATGTTCAGTTATGCACTCAATACTTGGTCGGTAATCCTTTTGCAGAAATGACTGCTTCAATGCGGCGTGGCATGGAGGCAACCAGCCTGTGGCACTGCTGAGGTGTTATGGAGGCCCAGGATGCTTCGATAGCGGCCTTAAGCTCATCCAGAGTGTTGGGTCTTGCGTCTCTCAACTTTCTCTTCCCAATATCCCACAGATTCTCTATGGGGTTCAGGTCAGGAGAGTTGGCAGGCCAATTGAGCACAGTAATACCATGGTCAGTAAACCATTTACCAGTGGTTTTGGCACTGTGAGCAGGTGCCAGGTCGTGCTGAAAAATGAAATCTTCATCTCCATAAAGCTTTTCAGCAGATGGAAGCATGAAGTGCTCCAAAATCTCCTGATAGCTAGCTGCATTGACCCTGCCCTTGATAAAACACAGTGGACCAACACCAGCAGCTGACATGGCACCCCAGACCATCACTGACTGTGGGTACTTGACACTGGACTTCAGGCATTTTGGCATTTCCCTCTCCCCAGTCTTCCTCCAGACTCTGGCACCTTGATTTCCGAATGTACTTTGGACCACTGAGCAACAGTCCAGTGCTGCTTCTCTGTAGCCCAGGTCAGGAGCTTCTGCCGCTGTTTCTGGTTTAAAAGTGGCTTGACCTGGGGAATGCGGCACCTGTAGCCCATTTCCTGCACACGCCTGTTCACGGTGGCTCTGGATGTTTCTACTCCAGACTCAGTCCACTGCTTCCGCAGGTCCTCCAAGGTCTGGAATCGGTCCTTCTCCACAATCTTCTTCAGGGTCCGGTCACCTCTTCTCGTTGTGCAGCGTTTTCTGCCACACTTTTTCCTTCCCACAGACTTCCCACTGAGGTGCCTTGATACAGCACTCTGGGAACAGCCTATTCGTTCAGAAATTTCTTTCTGTGTCTTACCCTCTTGCTTGAGGGTGTCAATGATGGCCTTCTGGACAGCAGTCAGGTCGGCAGTCTTACCCATGATTGCGGTTTTGAGTAATGAACCAGGCTGGGAGTTTTTAAAAGCCTCAGGAATCTTTTGCAGGTGTTTAGAGTTAATTAGTTGATTCAGATGATTAGGTTAATAGCTCGTTTAGAGAACCTTTTCATGATATGCTAATTTTTTGAGATAGGATTTTTGGGTTTTCATGAGCTGTATGCCAAAATCATCAATATTAAAACAAGAAAAGGCTTGAACTACTTCAGTTGTGTGTAATGAATCTAAAATATATGAAAGTCTAATGTTTATCAGTACATTGCAGAAAATAATGAACTTTATCACAATATGCTAATTTTTTGAGAAGGACCTGTATACAGCCTTGTATTGACGTGATGATACCAGGACCATGGTTGCAGCTACAACCATGATCCTGATATTTTTATCTTTTTTAGTAAAAGTAATTTAAGCGACTATACAGTCACTTTTTACAGGTGATAGAAGGGGGGTCCTCCACCTCCCTCACTGCCTTTCCTGGGATCTCTGGTCCCACTGGGAAGCCCAGGATCTATGCAACCAGTCCAATGTCATACACTGAGAAGAATGAAGGGAACGGAAGTTGTTTCCTCCTTTCTCTGAGGTCAGAAACTGGAAGCAACAAGGCTTTTGTCACTTCCAGTTACGTTTTCTTTATTTACAAACTGGCTTGTACAGCATCTGATTAAACCAATCAGATGCTTTGGAGGCCAGAGTAGAGATATAGGGGTTGATTTACTAAAGTCAAATAGACTGTTTACTTCGCAAAGTGCAGTTGCTCCAGAGCTTAGTAAATGAGGTAAGGCTTTGTCTCAACCCAACTGATTGATGTGTGAACTGTAGCTGTACTTGTTTTCACAGAGGTTTGTCCGAGGCAGACTCCCCCCCCCCTCCCCTCCCTCCCCATCCCCCTCCCCACTCCCCTCCCTTCCTCCCTACGCTTCTCCCCTTCCCACTTTCTTTCTTCTCTGGCTCTCTCCTTTCTTCATCTTCTGTTTTTAGTGTTATGCTTAGGACATCTTTATAAAAGTATTACAATTTTAGTTATGCAACCTACTTGAGCTACGCAACTGTTTGACTGACTGGCAAAAACTTGACTGCCCTCTCTCTTGATGTAGCTCACTAGGTCTTGTTTAATACTGCATTTCCTGTATGTCCTAATTTGTCTTACTTTTTCAATAAAAACTAATTACACAAAAAAAAAAAAATGAGGTAAGGCTTCACTTTGCAAAGAATACCCAATCATGTGAAAGATAAATAAAAAAACAGCATTTTTGCTTCCACATGATTGAATTATGGAAGTCAGCAGAGCTTCTGCTTATTTTTCTAAGCTCTGGAGCAACTGCTCTGCAGAATGCAACTGCACTTTGAAAAGTGCACAGTCTATTTTATTTTTGTAAATCAACCCCAGCAGGTCCACATCTAATATAGAAATATGTCGTCCTCCAAAAAGAAGATCTGACATGGCCCATGCTATCACGAGGGATGTTGTTCTTGCCTTGTGATACAAATAAAGTTGATTAAAAGATAGGTTCACTTTTGGTAACATGTTACTCCCGTGTATAAGGTGTAACATGTTACTGTGCTCCAGTCCCCACAGTCCCCCCGATCCCCCATTGTGACATCAGGCAGGGGATCCTCTCTGCACCCCCTGTCACAATTTGAAAACACTGTGGCTGTGCAGGGCTCCACCCACATGGCATTCATTCACAGTTTCCTGTGAAAGATTAGATTACAAGTATTGTCAGCCATTGTGGCAAACAGCTTGAAGTTCTCAATTATTTGGCAGGGCATTGAACGTCCCTATAAATTTAGGATTTTCCTGTTCACAGGTAACCCACCTGCTCATAACGGAGATACAGACAGACAGCTTTTCTGAGAGTTTGCAGGCTCCTTAGAAAATAAATAATAAATCCTAATTTTTTCATCCGCAAAAAAAATGTGCATTTATTATTTTTTTATTGTAGGTGAACTTATCCTTTAAAAAACTGAAGGTAGAGTATAAAAAAATACATTTAAATAAAATAAAAATTGTTCAAAATGCCCACTTCCCCCACCATCGCGCACAAATATGTAAATGGCGATCTCACCACATATGGTAGATATTGCCGCAAACGTCAGGGTGAGAGCAATAATTCTAGCACCAGAACTTCTGTGTAACTCAAAATGAGTAGCCTGTGGCTTTAAAAGTATTGCTTATGAATAATTTAATGTACCATAGTTTGTTGTCATTTCACGGGCGTACACAATTTGGTTTAACATTATCTTTTACATTTTACCAAAAACAAAAGTGTATATTGTGTTTGTGTTAACTAGAATTTCATTAAAGTGTTTTTTCCCCAAGAAATTGTGTTTGAAAAACAACCGCTCAAATTTTGCGTGACATAAAAACACCTACGATTTTATTTTATAGGGCCTCTGCTTAAAAAATATATAACGTTTAAAGGTTTCAAGTAGTTAAAAAAAAATGCATACTTTTACATGTATGAGAGAAATGCAGAATTGGCCTGGGGGTTAAAACGGAGTTCCACCCATTTACAAGTCAGCAGCTACAAAAAGTATAGCTGCTGACTTTTAATAAACAGTCACTCACCTGTCCCACGGTCCAGGGATGTGGCTGCCCGAAGCCTCACTTCTCTCCCCTTCCTCTCTGCGGCGCCGGCATTGCAAGTGTGGGCGCCTGGCTGTAGATTGACTTTGTGAATGGCCGGGCAATCTTCTGGGATCTGTGACGTGTCCCAGAAGATTGCAGGGAGGGAGGGGGGAGAGGTGAACTTCCGCTCTGCACCAGGAGAGAAAGTGCGAGTTGGGTACCTGTGAAAACTAGGTACCCTCTCCCCCCCGAAAAAAAAAATTTGTGGCATGTCATGTACATGTACTTAAAGCTGAAGTTGCATTTTGGGTGGATATTTTGTTGACTTTTGCTTAATTTTTCCTGCCAGTTAATAATGAACTGCTAAATAAAAAAATAAATTAACAATAAAGATCCAAATGACATTTGTTAAATGATCTCCTATGCTGCTTTGTCTGGTACCATGAATATCAATAAGTAAACCATGAAATCCAGACTAACTGCTCATGTGCTATTTTTTTTTTTTTTTTTTTTTTTAGTGGTACCAAACTAAAAATTATTTTGGCTACCATAGCTTAAAATATTATAATTGTTAAAACAAATAATAAAACATATTCATGATTGAAATGGACCATAAAAGGTGTATCTGGACCTTTAATTGTTCAATGTGTATAATGGTACCAACATCCCGAGTATAATCAATACTTAGGAGATAAGGAGTAAGGGACTTTCAAGGTACCAAAGAAAATTCCTGAAGTACACACAGGATAATAAAATTTATCATTTTTATTTGAATAGTCATAAAATATACATGATTAAAACTGATGCAACAAGACTCATGTTTAATGAAACATCTTAAGAACTATACCACCATGCTCATATTCCCCATGTTGCCTGTCTGCTATTCTGAATAATGAGTACATTTATAGTATAATGGCAACATTATTGGAGAGAGACAAGCAATTGATTCAACACATTTTGTTGAATATTTCCAACTTCAGAAGTTAATGGTGGGTAAACAATCTGAAGTACATAATACAAAAAGAGACTATAAGTACAAATATTATTAGTATCTGCAATATGCAAACAACTAAAATACAAACATATTTTATCATGTGTACTTACAGACATGACAAAAAACATCCATATGCAATAATGTGCATATTGGCATTTGCCATGCAAGCAAAGGGATGAGGCGCTGCCAGGGACTAGAAGAGATCACAGCCCCATAGACCTAGAAATTCCTTACACATAGGTTATACAATTTGTAGATAAGTTGCACATGATTGACAAAATAGAGTACACTCAAGCATAATCATCTAAAATCTGCTCGTTTATAAACCCTACCAAATAGCAATAATGTTTAAATACATTTTCTGGATCTTTGGGGTTGTGTTCTCATGTAGTCCATGGCAGTGTCTCATCCCCTTTTCTGCCTTTCAAGCACTGATATCCACAAAATTGCATATGGATGTTTTTTTTTATAGCATCTGTAAATGTATTTTACTCTATCTTGTAGATACTATTGATTTGCAGTTATTTGCAGACTTTTTTGTATCATATACTTTATAATACACCACCCACTACTAGCCTATAAAGAAGTTTGAAATATTCAAAGAAGCCAACTGAGTTGATTACTCATATCTCTCTCAAATAATGTTGCGATTATATTATAATGTTTTTTTTTTTTATTGACGGTGTTCTCATTATTCAAAATAACAGAAAGGCTGTAACAAGGGAAACAAAAGCATAGTGGTGAATTTTTTCAGATGTGGCTGTAAAGTCTTATAAACACACTCCCATTATCAATTCTCTTATGTGGCAATAGTAATGGGTGAGTGTTCTTTTTTTTTTGCAAAATCTTCTCTAAATACCATTAGATAGGATCTCTGCTGTGCAGTCACATGGTTCATTCTGCTCTCACTCATAAGTAGAAAAACTCCAGGGGGAGGGGCTGTTTTTCCCCTCTCACATTTTCTGAGAATTGTTTTCAGTTTCTACTCATCGACATTATAGAGGAGGGGGAGGAACAGCTGCCAGGGAATAGTATTTACTCAATGAAGGCAGGAAGAGAGGGGCAGGGAGCAGTTCATCATCACACACAGACTACGGAAATGACAGAGAGATTTGGAGGGGAAGATGCAGAGATGCTAAAGAGAGCTGGATGCCGGAGGCACGTAAACTGACCACGCTATCATAGATCAGCAGCCATGATAAACATGGTCAGTTTGAACAGGGGAACACAGGAATAGTGTCAGGTCACCTGTGGCCAGATGCACACCATTGGGGGGCAGGAATGCACCACAAGGTAGTGAACCCTATGGCTGACTGCTGCAGATGGGACACTGGGTGGTTGTGGAAAGCGGGACCAGTGGAGCACAACAGGGTTCCACAGGGATCTAGAGCACAAGATTCCCCAGGGCGCGGAGTCTAAGACCCAGCAGGTTTTCACCAGAGCCTCTAGTGGTGAGGATGGCCTACGCTGCAGCTGGGTACAGGTCGCGGCCCCCAGAGTCCCCTAGCTCACGCTCTGTAGGGTATAGAGGATAGAGGGGAAGCAGCAGCACAGGATACAAGAATAGTGAGGGGAAAAGCCAAGGTCAGGGCAACAAGCAGACATGGATACAAAGGACAAGCCGAAGGTCAAGGTCACTAGCAGACAGCGATAGTCGGGAACAAGCCAATATCGTAACACAGAGACAGACGTAGCACACGGCAGGCAGGAACCCAAACACACAATGCTTAGCAAAACACGTTGACCAGCAAGGCAGACTTGCAGTGCACAGGTTAATATAGAGTTCTCTGATAGGGCCTGGGGTGGAGCCAGGATGGGAGGAGAGATTATAAAAGCAGCCAGGTGAGAGAGAGTCCGGCCTCTAAGGTGAACACAAGAGAAAGAAGGTAAGATGGCAGACAAACATTACTGCATATCCATGACAAATAGGAAGGGTCAACCAGCCAGGTATTGTACAACATATAAAGGGACAATTGACATGGCAAAATCATTGTGATATATTTGATGCCTTAAAGGGACAAGAGAATGTCTTTTATGTTTTTTTTTTTTAGGGTTACAACCACTTTAATGTGTGAGTCTTGTTGTATCAGACTTGATTATAAACAATTTTAAACTATTCAAATACATTTAATACATTTTTATCACACTTAATATATTTTATGATTTTTCTCCGGTACCTTAAAAATAATGCCTAGTACACACACACACTGTTTTTTATTCCATGCTAGTCTCATATCGAAAACCAATAAGTTACAAAAGTTACAAAAAATATCATAAGTCAGAATACAACTTCAGAAGTGATGTAAGGCATTGTATTGTATTGCAATATATTCTTTTGTTTCCGCGTATGCGAGGTCTTGGTCACATGATTTTTTCGTACAAATACTATACTAATTACAGGAAAGTAATTCCTAATGTGCTTGTTCCTTTGGATATTTCCGCATGAACTGCCATGATCGGCTCTCGAAAGCAGTGTACTAATGATCAGATTATCATATGATTGCTCCAATTTTCAAATTTTCTCATTCTGTGTACTAGGCATACAGTGGGGCAAAAAAGTATTTAGTCAGCCACCAATTGTGCAAGTTCTCCCACTTAAAAAGATGAGAGAGGCCTGTAATTGTCATCATAGGTATACCTCAACTATGAGAGACAAAATGTGGAAACAAATCCAGACAATCACATTGTCTGATTTGGAAAGAATTTATTTGCAAATTATGGTGGAAAATAAGTATTTGGTCACCTACCTAGTGGTATTGCGACATTGCAGCAGACAGATCAGACACTTTTGACACATTTTTGGGACCATTGACATTTATAAAGCGATCAGTGCTATAAATATGCACTGATTACTGTATAAATGTCACCAACATGGAAGGGGTTAACACTAGGGGGCGATCAAGGGGTTAATTGTGTGTTCCCTCACTGTGTTCTAACTAGGGGAGATGACAGATCGTTGTTTCTACTTTGTCGAAACACACAATCTGTCTCCTCTCCTCTGACAGCACAGGGATTTGTGTGTTTACACACACAAATCCCCACGCTGGCGCTCATGCACATGATTGCCGGCCAGACACATCGGGTTCCCTGCTGTGCAGCACGTGCGCACGCATTTCTCCGGCGGTGCTCACGTGACTCTCCTAGGCAAAGCCGTATATGTATGGGATTTCGCCCAGGAGAGCCATTCTGCTGCAGTATATCTGCCTGAGCCAGTCGGGAACCAGTTAAGGTGCGAAGTATGGGAAGTGCGACGTCTATGCAATCACAAGATTGCAGACGAGACGCTTCATTTGCAGGGTTTTGACCTGCCTTGTGGCGCAATCCATTGCGCTGGAATTCTTCCGCCCATAGTATCACTACGGGTGCTTTGTTCTTGATTGGCACTGCCCTAGGACATGGGCGGTGCTTTCACTCCAAGTTACAACGTCACTTCCGGTTTCCTTGGGCCATTGATAAATCGGAAGTGACGTCAGCAGCTCCGTGGAACGCACGGCCCAAGCAGAGCTTTTTATTCACAGCCCTTGCTCCTCTCTACCTCCATCCCAGCCTGGAGCACAGGCAGCTATGGTTGGCAGGCTAGCCTTGCAGGATGACCCTGAGCTGCTGGACATTAAAAAGGGGGACAGGGTGCTGGACAGTCCAGATTTAGGACTCCCCCAAGTCCTTGTCCCAGCAACTGACTCCTCAGCCCAGCAACAGCAGACAAGTCCTCTGATTAGGAGGTGTCCGGGCAGACAGTGTGGGTGGTAAGTACAGTCCTGTCTATGTACTATAGGTCATTGGGCTGTCACATAAGAGCCTCTGTAGATATAACCTCATGGACTCTAGGGGGCACAATGTGATATTCATTGATGATGTGATCATTGGTGATCAGTGATGCAATGTGATGATCAGTATGCTGTGATTCTGGGCTGTATACTCTGTCCTGGGAGTCTTGGCCGTATACTCTGTCCTGTGAGTCTTGGCCGTATACTCTGTCCTGTGAGTCTTGGCCGTATACTCTGTCCTGTGAGTCTGGGTCGTATACTCTGTCCTGTGAGTCTGGGTCGTATACTCTGTCCTGTGAGTCTGGGCCGTATACTCTGTCCTGTGAGTCTGGGCCGTATACTCTGTCCTGTGAGTCTGGGCCGTATACTTTGTCCTGTGAGTCTGGGCCGTATACTCTGTCCTGTGAGTCTGGGCCGTATACTCTGTCCTGTGAGTCTGGGCCGTATACTCTGTCCTGTGAGTCTGGGCCGTATACTCTGTCCTGTGAGTCTGGGCCGTATACTCTGTCCTGTGAGTCTGGGCCATATACTCTGTCCTGTGAGTCTGGGCCGTATACTCTGTCCTGTGAGTGGGCCGTATACTCTGTCCTGTGAGTCTGGGCCGTATACTCTGTCCTGTGAGTCTGGGCCGTATACTCTGTCCTGTGAGTCTGGGCCGTATACTCTGTCCTGTGAGTCTGGGCCGTATACTCTGTCCTGTGAGTCTGGGCCGTATACACTGTCCTGTGAGTCTGGGCCCTATACTATGTCCTGTGAGTCTGGGCCGTTTACTCTGTCCTGTGAGTCTGGGCCGTTTACTCTGTCCTGTGAGTCTGGGCCGTTTACTCTGTCCTGTGAGTCTGGGCCGTTTACTCTGTCCTGTGAGTCTGGGCCGTTTACTCTGTCCTGTGAGTCTGGGCCGTATACTCTGTCCTGTGAGTCTGGGCCGTATACTCTGTCCTGTGAGTCTGGGCCGTATACTCTGTCCTGTGAGTCTGGGCTGTATACTCTGTCCTGTGAGTCTGGGCTGTATACTCCTGACACTATGGATGGAATCAAGTGGAATACAGGGGATGGAGTGGGTGGACGATATAAGAGTTGGGGCTTATAAGTGGGAGGGGTCGAAAAGGGGGGGCAGGTCTGGCACCCCCTCATCCTAAAACTTCACCAGCCACCACTGACTGTGACATACTGAAGCAGAGCATAATCTCCTCCCTTCAGAGGCTGGGCTGCAGGGCAGTATTCCAACATGATAATGACCCCAAACACACCTTCAAGATGACCATTGCCTTGCTAAAGAAGCTGAGGGTAAAGGTGATGGACTTGCCAAGCATGTCCGCAGACCTAAAGCCTATTGAGCATCTGTGCAGCATACTCAAACAGTAGGGTTAAGGAAGTGCTGGAAAATAATGGTGGCCACACAAAATATTGACACTTTGTGCCCAATTTGGACATTTTCACTTAGGGGTGTGGCGAGCGGTTTAGACATTAATGGCTATGTGTTGTTATTTTGAGGAGACAGCAAATTTATACTGTTATACAAGCTGTACACTCACTACTTTACATTGTAGCAAAGTGTAATTTCTTCAGTGTTGTCACATGGAAATATATAATAAAATATTTACAGAAATGTGAGGGGCGTACTCACTTTTGTGAGATACTGTATATGAGTATTCTGGCACAGGGCCTCATTTTGTCTAAAACTGGCAGAGCTCCTACCCAGCTATGGCTTCTGTGCAGCTGTTCTGTCACCACATTCCTCAATGCTCCTGTCAGTGAAACATTATAAAGAAGCACAGCATATTTCCTTTTGAACACTAGATGGCAGCAACGTCTACAGTGGAAGCTGTCAGCTGCACACATCACATGACTTCCTGGCTGCCTATAAAAGACAGCCTGGATCCATGTTTAAGTTGCTGGTTTATCTTTCAGCTTCCCTAGTTCCTGCTTGTGTTTCCTGCCTTGATACTACCGTTGTGACCCGGATTGACCCTGACCTGCTCCGATCTCTTCCAGCACCTGACCCTTGGCTTGTCTTTTGTACCTCTGCTACCTTTCTCCAGTGTTTGACCCTCGGCCTGCTTACGGATTACTCTACCAGTCTCCTGTGCTTGACCTCCAGCCTGCCTACGGACTTTGCTATTATCTCCTGTGCTCAAACCCCTGGCCAGATTACGGACTTGCTGTGTATCTTCAGTGTCTACTAGTACTGCACAGCTACCAGCTCCACGTCATCCGCACGCAGACCTACCAGCCTGCTGGTACCTCGTGCCTCTTTGTGCCCTTCACCCTCTGTTCCACCACCAGGGGTGGAGTGCGCTTAGTCGCAAGGGAGAACCGCTCTCAGCATCTCGGCCTCGGTGAGTACCCTTGTGACAGTATAAACCAGCCAAAATGTCCGAGGCCGACGGAGCGTGTTCTCCTCTTGAGGCCCTGTGTCAGCAGGTCACAGCCATTACGCAGGCAGTCCAGAAGTTGCAGGAGGGTTATATCCAGATGGATGGACGTCTTCAGCACCTATCCAGGTCGCCCGCTTCAGCCACCACAGCTTCAGCAGTTTCTCCTGGGACCTCCTCTTCTCAAGCTCAGTCCAACCCTGCTGTCATTATGGCCGTTCCTGAACCACGGGTCCCTATTCCTGAGCGATTTTCGGGCAACCGAAAGAAATTCAGAGCTTTCAAGAACGCCTGCTCCCTATACTTGGCCCTCCAACCCAGTACTTTTTCTTCTGAAGTTGTCAAGGTGGGGTTCATTATCTCCTTATTATCTGAGGAACCACAAGCCTGGGCCCATGGCCTCATGGAGCAGAGAAGCCCCATATTGAATTCAATAGACACTTTCTTTGAATCCATGGCTCAACTGTATGATGACCCTCAGCGTACAGCCACGGCAGAGTCCGCCTTACATGCCCTGATCCAAGGAAAGAGACCAGTGGAGGACTATACGGTTGATTTCCGTAAATGGTCAGCTGATACAGGATGGAACGAGGCTGCCCTCAAATATCAGTACCGCCAGGGTCTCTCCGAGGCCCTTAAAGACGAACTGGCCCGGGTTGAGACCCCTACTACGTTGGAAGCTTTAATTCAATTGACCATTAAATTGGACAGACGCATGCGGGAGCGGCGCTCCGAGCGTTTCCAGTCCACCCGACCTACCTGGATGCTACCCAAGCCTTCTCCAGTCCATCCTCCGTTCCTGGCTCCTCCTGTTGTTTCTGCTCCTGAGAGTGAACCCATGCAGCTAGGTTTGGTCCGAGCTCCACTCACCCCCGATGAAAGACAGCGGAGACGCCAAGCCAACCTGTGCCTGTATTGCGGCGAAGCGGGACATTACTTACGTAACTGCCCCGTGAGACCCAGTAAGTCACGCAACCATTATGCTATGAACTATCAAGTTGCTGGTCAAACTCAAACTCATGTTACCCTTCCTGTCTCTCTACGGGTAGCGGGAGAGGTAATTCGGCTACTGGCCATAGTCGATTCGGGCGCCTGCAGCTGCTTCCTTGATGCATCATTGGCTCAGAAACTACATGTTCCTCTCATCAACAAGAGACAGAATCTCCTGGTTCGCTTAGCCGATGGGTCCTTACCCTGCTCAGGACCTGTTACACAAGAAACTGTTCCCATTCTCACTGTCACAGACTCAGGCCACCAGGAGCACTTATGTTTTGATATTATCTGCTCCCCCATGTTCCCTGTCATCTTGGGACTTCCATGGTTACAAGCCCATGATCCTCAAATTAGCTGGCTTAATAAAGAGATTTCCTTCTCCTCTGCCTACTGCTCCCAGCATTGTTTTGTTCCAGCTCCTTTTGTTCCAGCTCCTGCCTCATGCCTAACTGTTCAACCAGTACCTGACCATCTCCAGCATGTCCCTCCCGTTTACCTCGAATTCAAAGACATTTTTGATAAAAAGAAAGCAGATTGTTTGCCACCTCATCGGTCTTACGACTGTCCCATTGACCTCCTACCTGGCTCAGAAATCCCTTTCGGTCGCATATTTCCATTGTCCGAGACCGAGTTGGAAGCTCTTCGGGTATACATAGACGAGAATCTTGAAAAAGGCTTCATTCGTCCGTCCTCTTCACCGGCTGGAGCCGGTATCTTCTTCGTCGAAAAGAAAGACGGCTCCCTAAGACCTTGCATAGACTACAGGGAGCTCAATAAAATAACTATAAAGAACCGGTACCCGCTCCCACTTATCCCAGAACTGTTTCAGCGGTTTCGTACCGCCCGCATCTTCTCCAAATTAGACTTACGGGGTGCCTACAATCTTATCCGGATTCGTGCTGGTGATGAGTGGAAGACTGCCTTCAGGTCCAGGTTCGGTCACTTTGAATACTTGGTGATGCCGTTTGGGCTATGCAATGCCCCGGCAACCTTTCAACATCTGGTGAACGATGTCTTTCGTGAATATCTCGACAACTTTGTAATTGTCTACTTGGACGATATCCTTATTTTTTCTGCCACCATTGAACTTCACCAAACTCACGTAAAAAAGGTTCTCACAATTCTCAGAAACCACGGACTTTACCTTAAAGCTGAGAAATGTGAGTTCGAGAAAACTGTTGTCCAGTTCCTGGGGTTCATTATTTCCACCGAAGGGGTTGCTATGGACCCACAGAAAGTTAAAGCTATCCAGGAGTGGCCGGCCCCTACTGATAAAAAAGGGGTGCAAAGGTTCATAGGCTTCGCCAACTTCTATCGGAGGTTCATTAAGGGATTTTCATCCATCATCTCTCCCATCACTCAGTTGACCCATCAACAAAATCGCTTTCAATGGTCCCAGGAAACCCAGGAAGCCTTTGACAAGTTAAAACTCAGATTCATCTCGGCACCAATTTTACAGCATCCTGACCCGGCTTTGCCCTTCGTGCTGGAAGTTGACGCCTCAGAGACTGCTACAGGAGCTATTTTGTCCCAAAGACAGGGTCCCAAGGCTCTCCTTCACCCAGTGGCTTTTGCATCCCGGAAGCTAAGTTCCCCCGAAAGAAATTACGACGTCGGTGACCGGGAATTGCTAGCCATTAAATTTGCCTTGGAGGAATGGAGATATCTTCTGGAGGGTGCGTCCCACGCTATCATGATTTTCACAGACCATAAAAACCTGGAGTACCTCCGGACTGCCAAACGCCTCAGACCACGACAAGCCCAATGGGCGCTCTTTTTCTCCAGGTTTAATTTTCATATCACCTTCCGACCTGGTTCCAAGAATGGTAAAGCGAACGCACTCTCCCGGATGTTCCCCGAATTTCCTCAGACAACTGAACCTGACACCATCCTTTCTCCACAGAATTTTCTTCTCCTTGCTCAGCCCGATCTAAGAACTGCCATTGAACAGGCCTCTAGCCACTGTACCGACCCAGAGATATCTTCTCTAGAGAAACGGGGCAATCTGTTCTGGGCTCAAAATACAATTTTTGTCCCCCTGGAAGTAAGATCCTTGATCTTAAAGACATTTCACGATCACAAGCTTGCAGGTCACTTCGGAGTACAAAAGACCTCCGAACTGGTCTCTCGCTCTTTTTGGTGGCCAGGTTGGAGACGAGACTGCGAGAGCTATGTTTCTTCATGTATTTCTTGCCAGCGGAACAAGGGGGCAAGGGCCAAATCCTGGGGCCTACTGAGACCTTTACCTATCCCGGAAAGACCATGGAAGGAGGTCTCTATGGACTTTATCGTGGACCTGCCCCCCTCTGAAGGCTTTACCACCATTTTTGTCATTGTTGACCGCCTCTCAAAGATGGCGCATTTTCTACCTATGATTGGTACCCCCTCTGCCTTAGACACTGCCAACACATTCATTAAGGAAGTGGTGAGACTCCACGGGGTACCTGATAATATTGTCTCCGACAGAGGCGCACAATTCACCTCAAAATTTTGGAAGGAACTCTGTAAGTCATTAGAAATCAAGGTTTGTCTCTCTTCAGCTTACCACCCCCAGAGTAATGGCCAAACAGAGAGAACAAACCAAACTCTAGAACAATATCTTCGTTGTTTCTGTTCTTGCTCCCAGGACGATTGGTCTTCTTTATTACCCTATGCAGAATTTGCCTACAATAATTCCATACACTCAGCCACCAACCAGACTCCTTTTTGGTCCAACTGTGGTTTTCATCCTTCCTTCCTCCCTAAAACCATCCCGGAAATCTCAGTACCCGCAGTACAAGATCGGATAACTTCTATTCAATCCAGCTTCCAAAGGATCCAGGAAACCATGCAAAAAGCTCAGGATAGTTATAAAAAACATTTTGACCGAGGAAGAAAAGCTAACCCGGCTTTCAAAGTAGGAGATGAGGTTTGGCTATCCGCCATCAACCTTAGACTCCCTTGCCCGTTACGAAAATTAGGACCAAAGTTCATCGGCCCTTTCAAGATCAAAAGAATGGTAAATCCTGTGGCTTTTGAGTTGACCCTTCCTGATTCTTACAGGATACATCCCGTGTTTCATGCCTCCCTGCTAAAACCAGTGGTCCCTAGTCCTTTTTTGGGAAGAGAAGAGCCTCCTCCTCCTCCAGTCGAAATTGATGGAGAGAACGAATTTGAGGTGGAAGCTATAATAAACTGTAGGAGGAGGGGTAGGCAACTTCAATACCTAATTAAGTGGAAGGGGTACCCGCCTGAAAATAATTCTTGGGAACCCTCAAGGAACATACACGCCCCTCACTTGATCCAAACTTTTCAGTTGGAACACCCAGAATTAATGTCCAGTTTGGGCGTCCAGAGGCCGCTCCTCGGGGGGGGGCACTGTCAGTGAAACATTATAAAGAAGCACAGCATATTTCCTTTTGAACACTAGATGGCAGCAACGTCGACAGTGGAAGCTGTCAGCTGCACACATCACATGACTTCCTGGCTGCCTATAAAAGACAGCCTGGATCCATGTTTAAGTTGCTGGTTTATCTTTCAGCTTCCCTAGTTCCTGCTTGTGTTTCCTGCCTTGATACTACCGTTGTGACCCGGATTGACCCTGACCTGCTCCGATCTCTTTCAGCACCTGACCCTTGGCTTGTCTTTTGTACCTCTGCAACCTTTCTCCAGTGTTTGACCCTCGGCCTGCTTACGGATTACTCTACCAGTCTCCTGTGCTTGACCTCCAGCCTGCCTACGGACTTTGCTATTATCTCCTGTGCTCAAACCCCTGGCCAGATTACGGACTTGCTGTGTATCTTCAGTGTCTACTAGTACTGCACAGCTACCAGCTCCACGTCATCCGCACGCAGACCTACCAGCCTGCTGGTACCTCGTGCCTCTTTGTGCCCTTCACCCTCTGTTCCACCACCAGGGGTGGAGTGCGCTTAGTCGCAAGGGAGAACCGCTTTCAGCATCTCGGCCTCGGTGAGTACCCTTGTGACAGCTCCAAACCCTGCACACTACTGTCTCTTAGGTCTTAGCCTACCAGTGGCACTAAGTTTATGTATGGAGGCTGATCTGAGCTGAAAAGGGGACTTCTCTTGCACCTCTTGTCCAACTGGCAGTGGCATCAAGAAATGCAAGGACCCAGTCCAGGAGTGGCACAAGTGCCAGCATTCACAAGCAGTATATCATCTATATAAGCTTGCAGGAGCATAGAGCAAGTGGTTGTAGACCACTTGATAGGAACCAGTTGCAGAAACACTGGGAAACCTGGACAAGGATAAGATAAGCTGGGGTTATAAACAGCCAGGTAGCAAAGTTCAGGAGACCGGAGCAGAGTTGAAAATTCAAAGAAAAGCTGAATGAGTCAGTTTACAGGTTATTAGAAACTGAAGACCACTCAGCAATCTCTCCATGAAGTCGCTAGTGCTGGGGGTACACACACACACACACACACACACACACTGCAAGACAGTCACCCTAAGCACAGGGCCATGTTAAATAATATGTGCATGGATCCACACTAGTCTTTATATAATGGGACTAATGTTCACAGCTAGGATCTTACCAGTAGCTGAACCTGTGGCAACTCTTTCTCCCCACCAGCCTGTGTCTAAGACTTAGGCCCCTTTCGCACTACCGCAACTTCAAAGTAGCACAATACTGTCGCAATTTTACTGCGATTTGGCGGCCAAGATTTCAGGGAGACTTGAGGTCTATGAACCTGATTTTGCATCAAAGTCAGACCAAAGTAGTGCAGGGACTACTTTTAAGTTGGCACGACTTGAAGTTGTACCAATATGAATGGTTGTCGTTGGAAATCATGGGGAACGACTTGTCATGCGACTTAGCAGTCCCAAGTTGTACGACAAGTGGTACAAGTTTGAAAGGGGCCTCACTGTCCAAATTGTGCTTTGCTCCTCAATGCACCACTATGTCTCCATCTGCTAGCCCCCCTTCTTGGGGGTTTGACTAATGGGATAAAAGTTGAGGTTGAAAACAGAAAGGCAGCAGAGATACAGGGGGTCCCCGAGTTACGAACATCTGAGTTGCGAACGACTCCTACTTACGAACAGGCTCCTGCACTCCATTCTTAGCCATCCGTGCACATAAACACTTAAAATCAACCTAATTACATGCCTACCTGTTCCTCTCCATACCCTGATGTGTCCTGTGCCTGTATTGCGGCCGCGGCCCGGTCCGGCCTAGTGCGGCCTAGTGAAGCCTGCAGATCCCTGGTATTTCCTGCGCTGCTGCCCCGCGGCTGGCCTGGCCTGGACTCGGATGTGCGGACACTGCTGCTCTAACCTGCCTTACCAGCCATCCATCTCCCTGCTGTGATCTGGTGAGCTGCCCAGCGGAGACTGCCTGTGTGGGCTGGTTGAG
The DNA here is from genome assembly GCA_029206835.1 of Rana muscosa. Taxonomy (NCBI): domain Eukaryota; kingdom Metazoa; phylum Chordata; class Amphibia; order Anura; family Ranidae; genus Rana; species Rana muscosa. The sequence goes on along the minus strand of CM055127.1, from coordinate 263,515,888 downwards.
GTGTCCTGGAGGCCAGCATCTTTACATCCTTCTGCCTGTCTTGCAGCGCTCTGGCCCTACCCTGCCTGGTACTCCCAGCCAGCCACCCTCACTGGACTGCAGATGTTCTCCACGCCCCACATACAGTACAGGACTGCATCAGAAGCACCCTGAAAGCTGGTGAGATTACATACTGTACTGTTCTTTGCCCACTACTACCGTATATGCCCTGTACAATACTGTACTTGTACCACAGACGATTGAATGAGAACTCCACATAGGCAGATGACATGAGCTCATGCTGGAACACAGGGATAGAATGTACAGTACACATTCTATCCCTGTGTCCCAGCATGAGCTCATGTTATCTGCCTATGTGGAGCACTTAAAAAAGGTACTGTCCCGACTTACAAACAAATGCGACTTAAGAACAAACCTACAGTCCCTATCTTGTTCGTAACCCGGGGACCCCTGTACCAATTTAGGATCAGAGTTGAGAATTTAAGCCAAAATCAGAACCTCCGATTGTTTTACTAGTTAATATTACTGTATATAATTTGTCATATTGACTACTACACTGATTATAGCCACTCTGTATAATCTGTCAATAATTATTAATCTGGCCAGCGTTAATATACAGTAAATAATCTGTCACCAACTATCATTAAATATAATCTGTAGCCAACTGCTGTATTGATAGATGTTACTGTACAGAGACTCCCACGACAGTCATACCTACTGATGGCATGGTATTTAATTTGTTGTATGTGTATATTCTGTCACCATATTTAATCAGTTACAAACTATCGAACCGTATAATGGCTAAAAACAACTAACTGCACTATATATATTTAAAAATATATATATTGGGTTTGACACAAATGGATTCTACTGGATCTGATCTGCATCCACAGAAAATGATAGCTATTCCTTTGTAAATATGTATTTGCTCATTTAGTTGATTAAGTAATACTAAGCTTTTTTTTTTAATAAAAAAAGCTGCATAGTAATTTGTCCATGTTAATGTACATTCGTTCTTTGTTAACTGGGCAGAACCTTTTTTTTTATAGGCTATTTCCTGTGCTGGTTGAATGTTTTTCTTTGATTTAACCACTTGTGTACCAGCATGTAATGCCTTTTGTTACCAGCCCATTTTTCAGTGCTATGGTAGTATGACTGACAATGACTCTGTCATGCAACGTTGTACCCAAATGGTATTTAATACGTTTTTTTGGGGGTTTTTTTACTATAAAAAAAAAAAAGGCCCAAAAATCTGAAAAAAATAAAATTCTGTTAAAATAAGAAAGCCAGAATAGTAAGAAAATCCCCGAAATAACCATTTTTTTAAAAGTAGATACCAAAAAATGATCTAATTTTTTGCCACAATTTTTCAGAAATGAAGAAACATGCCAGTACTGAGGGGGTAACAGAGCTTGGTAATGGTGCACTAGATTCATGCAATGTATAGGTCATACACAGAGGAAGAAGGTAGTAAATGGTTTTTGTACTGGTCACATACAATGGAGGCATGGAGATGAAGGGATTAAAGTTCAGATGGGCAGGATAAGGGAGGTGAGGGATTAATGGTTACAGGTCACTAGGGATTGTAATAACAGCATTATGGCTAGTATGTGTAGCAGAGGAGGCGGAAGGAAAGGGTTAAAAAAAATATTTTGTGTCATTACAACCCAATAAATGAATCAGAAGCGGCAGCCACAGATCCATTAATTCGGTGCCCATTGAAAAGAGCTGATCTCTCACCTTCCCTTAAAGTAAGGGGAAGGTGAGTGATCAGCAATGTAAATAACACCATGTGATCTCTGTGATGATCAATCACAATGATTGCATGGTACCCAGCCATTGGCTTGGTACAGTGTCTCTGTGTGCCTAGCCATCTAATGACAGCTTGGTACACAACAAGCACTGGGCGAATCGGCTGCCTGAGGTCTATTTATCTGGTGCCGTTCATAAAAGACCCTGGGTAAATAAAGGGCCACGCAATAAAAGTCATACAATGGTAGAGAAGCCGTTAAACTGGCAATACCACATTTGGTCACTAGAGGGTGCCAAGTATCAAAGCAATTTTCCATGATATTTATTACCATCTAGCAGCTAAATACAGCATTTTAAATCAATGAAAAACATTTGACCAGCACAGGAAGTACCCTAATAACTTTCTTACCCCATTCACACAGAACAAATATACATGCTTTTTCACTTGATGAAGTGGTATGCATATTTTTGTAAATACACTGTGTGTGAAATTGCAATTGAATATGCTGTAATTGCTTCGGATTTCATGCAGATTTGGATGAGAACTGAGCAGCTGGAAAGATAAACAAGAGTCTCTTCTTCTTTTCCATCTTGTGTTCAGCACCATGCTTTTACAGATACATGAAGTAAGAAATATCTGGAGCATTTTGCACCTGTCACTATGAATCATATGGTACTTTGTCTAGAACTGACAATTGTTTCTGGTCTCAGCTGGCACATTAGCTCATGTTGATATTGAATATTTATTCAGTGGACTCTCTGACCACTCTCACACTTTGTCGCAATATTCTCTCTCTGGAACAAGTGCATTGCAGACTTACCATCTTAATTGTCGGGCTTGCTCATTATAGTGTAGAATTTTTTGAAAAAATTGCCACCAATATTGAAAACAATTAAGCAAACTTTTTAATATTGATGGCGGAAAAGCTGATTATGCTAATCCTAGATTGTAAGGACTTGATGCTCCTTTATATACACTTTTTTTTCCCTCAATGTGTCATCAAATCACTTCAAATATTGGAAAGGAAACTCCACTTTCGTAAAAAAATTAAAATAGTATATATATATATATATATATATATACATATACATACATACATATACACACACACCGGTGTGTATATATATATATATATCATACACAATAACTACGCATGCCATATTGTGGCCATTATTATAAATTGCCTTACCTATTCAGTCTGCAGAGCCTTGTAATTTTCTGTAAAATTCAATGCAATATGGCAACCTGTAGGCATTCTGTACAACACCTCCAAAAATTTAGTTTTCTGCTTGTGTGATTGGCTCACTGATTTTTCCAGAAGACTGCAAGTCTAAGATACAACTCAGATTTTAGGTGCCCAGTTTCAGCTTTGGTGGGAGGGTTAATAACTTATAAAGTGATGCAGACCCAGCAACTTTTCTCATTAGAACACTGAATGTACGCCGGTTATAATGAACCAGTTCCTCCTATTCTGAATCAGCATGTACATTGATCTCCCAAAAGGGGATTTATTTTTTCTCAACAAAAGTGGAGTAACTCTTTAAGAGCCGGTTCACACAGGGGCAACACGACTTTGTGCGCGACTTTGCGAGGCAACTTGGACACGACTTGAGCGTGAACCACAGCGCGACTTGGAGCGACTTGAAGTCACCTCCAGGACAAGCTTCTTTGCCAGTACCTTCCTGCGAGAATGTATTTCCAGCGCGATCCCATCGCGCTGGTTCTCAGCGACAGGGTGCTGTACATCTCGCGATCGCTGTCATCTGTGTTTGGTATGAATCATGAGAGGAACTCCACGCCAAATTTTAAATACAAAACCAGCATGGGTTCCCCTCCAAGAGCCATACCAGGCCCTTAGGTCTGGTATGGATTTCAAGGGGAACCCCCTACGCCCAAAAAATGGAGAGGGGGTCCCCCCAAAATCCATACCAGACCCTTATCTGAGCACGCAGCCCGGCCGGTCAGGAAGGGGGTTGGGGACGAGCAAGCGCCCCCCCTCCTGAACCATACCAGGCTGCATGCCCTCAACATGGGGGTGGGTGCTTTGGGGCAGGGGGCGCCCTGTGGCCCCCCACCCCAAAGCACCATGTCCCCATGTTGATGAGGACAAGGGCCTCTTCCCGACAACCCTGGCCGTTGGTTGTCGGGGTCTGTGGGCGGGGGGCTTATCGGAATCTGCGAGCCCCTTTTAATAAGGAGGCCCCCAGATCCCGGCCCCCCACCCTATGTGAATGAGTATGGGGTACATCGTACCCCTACCCATTCACCTGGGGGAAAAGTGTCAATAAAAAAAACACACTAGACAGCTTTTTAAAGTAATTGATTAGGCAGCTCCAGGGGTCTTCTACCAACTTGTACCCCATACTCATTCACATAGGGGGGGGCAGGATCTGGGGCCCCCCTTATTAAAAAGGGCTCCCAGATTCTGATAAGCCCCCTGCCCGCAGACCCCCACAACCAACGGCCAGGGTTATCGGGAAGAGGCCCTTGTCCTCATCAACATGGGGACAAGATGCTTTGGGGTGGGGGGCCACAGGGCGCCCCACTGCCCCAAAGCACCCACCCCCCATGTTGAGGGCATGCAGCCTGGTATGGTTCAGGAGGAGGGGGCGCTCGCTCATTCCCACCCCCTTCCTGACCGGCCAGGCTGCGTGCTTTGCCTTAGAGCCGGTTCACACAGGGGCGACTTCCTGTAAAGTTGCCTCACTATGAACGGGGATCCGACTTGGAGGTGACTTCCATTGAAATCAATAGGTACAAGTCGCCTAGAAGTCAGATTGAAGTAGTACAGGAACCTTTTCTGAAGTCAAAGCGACTTCAGTAGTGTGCATTAAGACGGCTCTCATTCACTTACATTGATTTTATCATGTCGCGCGACTTGGGGCGACTTCAGGTCGGATCCAAAGTCGCCCCTGTGTGAAAGGGGCTCTTAGCCCACGTTCACACTGGGGCTGCGGGAGTGAAGCTTGCGAGTTCAGCTGAACTTGCACGATTTCACTCCCGCTGGCAGTCCCGATTTCGGCCGCGATTTCAAAGACATCTGAAACAGATGTCAATGTAAATTGCGGCTGAAATCGCAAAAAGTAGTACAGAAACTACTTTTTGTAATCGGTGCAGCGCCGCAGATGCGGCGTCACACCGATTAGGACGGTGCCATTGGCCGCAATTTGCGGCAAATTTTGCCGATTTGACATGTCAAATCGCACCAGTGTGAACCAGGGCTTAAGGTCATCTTTCAAGTTCCCACACTTTCAAATTACCATACAAAAAGAACTACTACTGCATTAGGTTTTTGGTCACATAAGAAATTGTGTGCCAAGTCAGGTTTGGCTCAATTTTCTTTTGAAGAAAATCTATGGTTACAGCATACACTTTGTATTGCTGTTGCAATGTTAAACAATACGTATTGTTGACCATCTAATATGAGCATTTCATGTTTTGAGTTCTGCCTGTCTGCTAACACCTCCTAAAAAAAACTGTTTTTCATTGCATAGTTTGCTGGAAAGGGTGTATAGCAGTGTGCAGAGGGTCCATCCAGAATTTGTAGCGCTGAAACTTCCTGTCTACAGTCCCACTCATGACTAGTGTAGTACAGATAACCCCACCTTTTACCTATGACCTTTACCATTACTTATTCCCCTTAAACCTCTATTAATGACGAGACACACAGGTTTTGGAGTATACATGGCCATAACAGCCTATTTATTAAATAATTCCAATAATTAATTTATTAAATAATAATTTTCCAATACTTTTAACTTAACATTTTAACCAAACAACTTCTTTAAACCAGCCCGTTGGTCTTTGACGGGAACCCTGCTAAACTTTTTACCACCACTGCACTGCGGTACCTTTTAACTGTACCAGGCCTCCAGCCGAAACCAGCTCGGAGACAACCCCTGTTTTCCACAGTGCAACCATAACCGTATTCCAGCAGACACCGTTCCACTGGAATAACCCCAGAGGGGCCCATACCACAGCTGAGCCCCCCACCACTTCCATCACATATGTTATCTGCCCTAATCAAAGACCAAGGACACCGCCACAGCCCGCAAGGATAATACCTTACCCTTAAAGGCCCCTCCACACCCGCAGGGCCCGCTGAATCCCGTCCTGGAGACCCAACGCCCACAGATCTATACCCACCTCGGATAGGTGAACACCATCTCCTCGGAGGCACATACCCACATTAACCTCCAAATCTGTGTGCCTAATGACCAAACCCCCGTTCCTCACCACAAATCGACCCACCACCTTGTTCACTTTTACCCTAGCCTTATTAAACCTGTCCACCAACCTTGCCATGCGCCAAGTCGTCTGTGCAATGATGTCGGACCATACCAGCAACATGGCCGGAAAAGCTGAGCGGAGTGTCAAGAAATCCGCCTTAACGGCCGCAATCAGTTCCCCAATAGGTCTAACACCTAAATCATTCCCTCTCAAATGAAGCACCAAAATGTCCGGAGGCCTGTCAAGTCGAGCATAACGCTGCACTTCAGGCAGCATCTTGCTCCACCCCATACCTGGTATGCCCATCCACCTAATCCGAGCCTCCCCCGAGGGATGCCCAGCTGCCTACCATCCGGCCTTAAATCCGCTCTTCTGGCCCCCCAAAAAACATAGGAATGTCCCAAAATTCAGACAAGGCGTTATTGACCTCCATCTGAAATGATAAAAACACACACAGTGTTATCAAGCACCTTTTCCCCACATAACATCAGGACAACCCAAACAGCAACCTGTCCTTTTTCACCCCTCCACACCTTGCATACCCCACCAACATTAATCTCCCAAAAGGTGTGGACGGACATAAGAACGGAATCTCTTTGATTCCCAACGCCCAATCCTACGAACCGCCGCCTCATCCAACCCGCACCGAGCCACCTCAGTAGCCGCCCCGATGCGGAAGGAGTGCAAGGCAAAACGTTTGTCATCTAACCCAGCCGCCCGCAAACACTTCCTGAAAATCACTATGAATTGTAACCTTGACACAAAAGACCCATCTTCATGTACCAGTAACGCCCCCCCCCCCCCCGACGGGCATACCCCCAAGAAATCCCTCACCACATCCACCGGGCAGACCCCGAACCCGGCAAGGAATACAGCACCACACTAACCCCTTTCCCTTGCTGGTCCGTTTTTGACCGGCACAACCGAAACACTACCTTCTCCCCCTCGATCTTAACATCCCCCAGCATCATACCCCCCGCCCTATTCCTAGCTGGGCTCACCAGTTCCCCCACCCGAAATGCCCCAAAAAACGCCATTACAAAAGCTGTCCGAAACAAAAAAACTTCATACTCCGAGGAACACACTAGCTCCAAAGTCCCACAAATATCCTGCAAAACCGAAAAGGAAACCGGCCTACAGGTATCCTTGCTGGAGTGGCACTTGCGGTAACCCTTCACCGCCTGCTTCACCCAAAAACCCTTTGTGTGATCCACCCCGCCCTGCAGTTTAAACAAAAATGCTAAACCCGCCAACTTTTTATCAATGGCCGATACCGACCCACCCCCTTCCATATGCCTGGCAACGAAATACAGCACCAGCCAACCTGTCTCGGCCTCCCCCAGCTCAGCATCCGCCAGCCGTACAAACTGAGACCATTCTTCCCAGACCTTGGCGTACGCCGCCCATGTTGGTCCACCCACCGACTTCCTGATCCACCCCGACACTCTCTGCCTGCGGCGCCAGCTCTCTTAACTTGTCCCACTGAAACCGAGACAAGGCATCAGCGAGTCTGTTGTCAACCCCCAGAATGTGCACCGCATACAAAAAGATGTTAAACTGTAAACAGCGTAAAACCAGGTGGCGCAGCAACCGAACCACCGGCATGGAAGACGCGGAGATGCGGTTGATGACTTAAACCACCCCCAGGTTCTTACCAAAACCAGCCTCAATCCAGGAGCTGGGCCATGCTCCGGTGCACCAACTACCTTGAAAGAAAGCCCCAAAACCCGTGGACCCAGCCGCTTTCGTGACCAAGTCCAAATCAAAGTTACTCACCGGGCCCTCCATCCAAAGCGAACGTCCATTGTATTCTTCCAAAAAAGTGTGCCACACCTGCAAGTCCTCCTTCAGTGCCCTAGATAGTCTAATGAAATGGGTCGGAACACTCACCCCCGACGTAGCCGCCGACAGCCGTCAGCAGAACACCCTGCCCATGGGAATGATTCCATAAGCAAAGTTCAACTTACCCAAGAGAGATTGTAAGGCCCTAAGCTGGACCTTGTTGCGACCCAACATCCCCCTAATGTCCTCCTGAAGATTCACCACCTTGTCCCCGGGCATCGTCATGGAATCAATCACTATCCCCAAGAAACTAAGCTCAGTGAATGGGCCCTCGGTCTTGTCAGCTGCCAAAGGCACTCCGAACCGCCCTGCAATGTGCTGCAACGTACCCAGCAGAATCGCGCACACATTAGAGGAAGGAGGGCCCACACACAGAAAATCATCCAAGTAATGGATGACCGAATCCAAACCTGACACGTCCCGTACCACCCATTCCAAAAAGGAACTGAATGCCTCAAACAAGGCGCACGAAATAGAGCAACCCATGGGCAAACACTTATCCACGTAAAATTCTTCCTGCCAACAGCATCCCAACAGCCGAAAGCTGTCTGGGTGTACTGGTAACAGGCGGAATGCAGATTCAATGTCAGACTTTGCCATAAGCGCCCCCCCGACCATAACGCCTGACCCAACGCACCGCGGCTTCAAATGATGCGTAAGACACTGTACATGCTTCAGGATCTATCGCATCATTCACCGACCCCCCCTTAGGAAAGGAAAGGGTGGTGAATGAGGCGGAATTTCCCGGGTTCCTTCTTGGGCACCACCCCCAGAGGAGAGTCCACCAACTCCTGCAGTGGCTTGTACTTAAATGGTCCCCCCATGCGCCCCAGTTCCACTTCCTTGGCCAATTTGTCAGTAACCACCTCCGGGTGTTCCAATGCCGACCGTAAATTCCTCGCCAGAGGAGGCACCTCCGTCAAAGAACACTGTATAACAAAACCATCGGAAAACCCAGAGGCCAGCAACCTAGCTGTCACCCTGTCCGGGTACCTATTTAGGAAAGGCTGCATCCTTTCCCCCCTCACCGGGGTCCTCCCTCTTGTTTGAAGGCTCCCCGGCACGCTTCCCTTTCTTAAAGCAATGGGACAAGGGGTGACCACCCCCGCACCCGGAGCACTCATGCTTGAAACGACAGGCTCCCCCAAATTTGCATGTGCCCTAGTTAAATTGCCAGCACACCCCCATTTCTTTCCGGCCGGCAGTCCAGAGGTGGATGTCCCCCGGCCCCCCCTGAAGAAACTGACTCGGTGCCTGTGGAGACGACATAAGACGCATCCAAAGACTGATGTCCTTGTGGTCCCACCTAAGAGCAGGACAGACCGCCCGCCGTTAACGGAACTGTTCGTCGTACCGTAGCCAACCCGTCCCCCCACACACTCTATAAGCCTCCCCAAAAGCATCCATGTAGCAGAACAGCGCAGAACAGTGTTCCGGGCTCTTCTGACCAATGACACTGGCCATTATAGCAAAGGCCTGCAGCCAGTTGCTAAATGTCCGAGGAATAAGTCTGTACCTCCTCTTCTCCTCATCCTCCTTCTTCTTTGAATCGTCGGGCTTAACCCTATCCAAATTGAATTTTTCGAATGGAAGCAAGGAAAAAATTTCCACATACTCACCCTTACCGATCTTCTCTCTCACCTCCTGTTTCAAATGCGCCCCTAACGGCCCCTCATAGCACACATAAACCTCACACATGGCCACATCAGCAATTCGGACAATATCTGCTCTAGTGGGAGCCGATGTCTCCACCCCTTTGTCCCCCGACGTACCGCTAGCACCTGCCCCAGCAGCGAGTTGGTCGACCACCACCACTGAGGGGGTACCTGCCACCCCGGATCCCCCCGTAGACCCCCCACCCATGGCTCAGCCTGAGGGGGCACACTAGGACCCCCCGCAAAACGTTGTAACAGATCCCTCAACCCCCCCAACAAGTCCTGAATGCCACCCATTGCACCAGGGGTGGCAGGCAAAGCGCCCGCCGCCCCCCCCCCCCGGGGAAACCGGGAGCAAAACCAGCTGAGACACAGAGACCCCCAGACCCCCACCCCCAACAATTTACACAATGCGGCAGACAAATCCTGAGAAGAACTTAGCATAGACTTACCAAGCTGACTGGGCCCGGTCCCCACAGCCGTCGCGGGCACCTCCACCGACGGCGAGTCCTCATGGCCATCTTCCCCATCCGATATAGACGCTTCACCCTCCGATCGATCTTCATCGGCCGGCGTCAATGGTGACTGCAACCCCCCAGGCGAAGTTGGCCTGGTGGCCGTGGATCCCAGCCCTGTGGCGGATTGACCTCTCGATTGTAACCCGGCCGTCGCTGCTGCCACTCCTGGGCCACCTCGAGCTGGACCACTGGCCGGCCCCACAGCCCGTCCGACCTCCCGCCTCATGGATTCAGGCCTCCCCACTGCCACGGAGCCGGCTGCCGCGTTCCTGGACGGCCCCCCCGGCCGCATCCCTGCACCTTCCACGCTGAGTCTCCCCCCTCGCTGTTCCCTGAGAGGAGGAGGGGACCGTGGACACTGCTTGACCCCGCTGAGACGTGGGTGACCGGGCGCCATTGCAGCCCGTAGCCCCGCCACCGAACTCCGCCGCTGACTAGGCGACCCTCTGGCCCCACCGGCGGACGAAGCAGGGCCCTGCTTGGCTGGGGGGGACAACGGGTCTGCGTGGGGGCTCCTAGGGTGACGCTGCGCCCTTCTAGAAGGGCCAGGTGAATAACGCTCCGGCGGCCTAGACCGCCGAACGCGTGGTGACGGTTCCCCCAGTCCTGTGACCCCCCCCGCCTAGTCCTGTAGCAGAACCCCCACCTGTTCCTCCAGCCAGTCCACTCCCCTGGTCGCCACCGCCGCCCGCAAGCGCGCAAAAATAAGATCAATGTCCGCCATGAGGTCAGAGTATGGAGGAGCAGAGTAAAAAACTGCCTCCTCCTGTTCTTTCTTGCTGACTGACTCCTGGGATCCACCCGTCCCCTTAATTTATACTGCTCCTCCCCTCCTCACCATTTTACCTCAGTCCCTCCCCTTCATCATTCCATTTACTTTTTAACCCCTTGTTGGCTTACTATACACACAGTCATGCCCGGCCCTACGTTATTCTGTCACTTTGTTTTGTCACTCCGGGCCTCACTTGTCCACTGGGGTGCAGCAGTTGCATAGACACAGCCTCTGCCCCAATTTAACATCCCCGCGTGTGCATGAGGGTGAACTCACACTGTTTTGCAGGTGGGGACACACATCCACAGCACCTGCACCTGAATGTCAAATTGGGAGTTGTGTCCATGCAGCTGCTGCATCCCAATAGACTTGAATGGCACTGCCTGCATGCGGATGCATGGAACCCCTATGCATCCCATGCAGGCAAACCCAGCCCTTTGCATGAATAAATGCTTAAATACACCTATGTGAATGAGGCCAAAGAATTACCTGGGTGTGATCTGAGATGGAGCTCAGGTAACTATAAAGAGAGTCAGTTTTTGTGCTTCGTGCTAAAATGTTTGTGTAAGAATCACCAGACTTCTAAATTTAGAAGAAGGGAGAGAAGAGAGAAAAATAACATAGAGGCCACGTAAGTTAATTAAAGGGGAAGGAAGAGAGGGGGGAAGAGTAAAGGAAAATCAGGATGTTGCAGGATAGACCCATATTGTTGTAAATGTATGTTTTGTCTTATTTTAATGTAATGTATATATGCTTATTGGTAATGATATGAAAGCTATATGTATGTATAAAAATTGAATAAAATAAATTTAAAAACGCAAAAAAAATAAAAATAAAATAAAATAAATCACCAGACAGGAGGATAAAGCTTAATAGGCATGGGCTTCAATAGAAACTGGCCGACATTTGGTCCATGTGTACTGCAGCCGGTCCTAACGGCTGGCTTCTGTCGATGGGGCATGATCGAAAAAGGTCTGCCGCTTGGCTCCCCGCCAGAACACTCTGGTCAGCGCTCTCAGCCATTGGCCGAGATGGCCGCCCCTATCGAAACACAATAGTGCAGCAAGGGAGATTGTTGTTCACTGTACACAGATTTAGTACAGCGGCTCCTCCTGAGCTGTGTATTAGATTTAAAGTGGATGTTAACCCGATTCATGAAATTTGACCTGGGCACTTATATCTGTAGTGTTTTCTTATCTCTCTCCAAGCCCTAAGGCTGGGTTCACACCTATGTGAATTGGATGCGGAGGTTTCCCCGCATCCAATTCGCATAGCAGGAGAATATGACCGGCTCTCTATGGAGCCTTTTCACATATCTCAGGGACCGCTGCGGAGCACACTGCACAGAAAGGCAAAAATTTGTCCCTGATTAGTCCCTGAAACAGAGAACAAGGACGCAGATTGCTCCGGTGCGATCCGTGGCCGGTTTAGGTGTGAACCGAGCCTCAGTCCTGTGTCTTTCTGCTGCTCCGTTATTCTGTTATCAGCATGATAACTTCTGACAAGTTCTGCGACATTCGAGATAAACCAGCCTGAAATTTGTGTTGGGATGGGTGCTACAAAAAGATTAGCAGAGAGCTTGTCTTGTCACAGCACATCTCTGCACATTCCTTCCTTCCTTTGCCTATGTGGAGTGGGGGTGTGTGCCTTTCCTCCAATCAGCTGTCACACAGTATGCCAAGAATCTACAGCCAGTGCTGAGCAGGAAGAAAACATTTCTAACACAATGTTCACTTTCTAAAGAATATAGCAAGCTGAAGACAGCAGATATACATGTAAAACTTATGTAGATAGATTTGTTTTGTCTCTGAGTATCATCTGAGGCTGTTCACTTCACTTCACTGGGTGAAAGTGAGGGTTTAAATCCACTTTAAGGAAGCAAAAGAATGGACAGGACTTTGAAGTAGAAGGAGTCACAGTAACACAATTAGGAATCTGGGGGTGGTAAAATATATTTTACACAATCAATGGGTTAAAAATATTTCCATATATTAACCACTTGCCGATCGCCTCCTGTACATATACGTCAGCAGAATGGCACGGACAGGCACATCAACGTACCTGTACGTCCTCTTTAGGTGCCTGTCCATGTGATCGCGTGCGCGCCGCCGGCGGTGCGCTCGAGACCATGCCGCCATCCCCGTGAGTCGGCACCGTGGGTCCCGCGAACTCGATCGTCTCACGGAGGTATAGAGCGGGGGAGATGCTTGTGTAAACAAGCATCTCCCTGCTCTGACTAGTGACAATGACACTGATCTCGGCTCCGGAGATTGGTGTCGTGTGACACAGAGCCCATCCCCCCTACAGTAAGAAACACTATGCAGGGAACACTTAACCCCTACAGCGCCACTAAGTGGTTAACCCCTTCACTGCCAGTGTCATTTTCACAGTAATCAGTGCATTTTTATAGCACTGATCGCTGTGAAAATGACAATGGTCCCAAAAATGTGTCAAAAGTGTCCGATGTGTCCGCCATAATGTCACAGTCACAGAAAAAATCACTGATCGCCGCCATTACTAGTAAAAAAAAAATATTAATAAAAATGCCATAAAACCATCCCCTATTTTGCAAACGCTATAACTTTTGCGCAAACCAATCAATAAACACTGATTGTGATTTTTTTTTAACAAAAATATGTAGAAGAATACGTATTGGCCTAAACTGAGGAAAAAAAATGTTTTTTTATATATTTTTTGGGGAAATTTATTAAAGCAAAAAGTAAAGAATATTGCATTTTTTTCAAAATTGCTGCTCTATTTTTGTTTATAGTGCAAAAAATAAAAACCGCAAAGGTGATCAAATACCACCAAAAGAAAGCTATATTTGTGGGAAAAAAAAGACGTCAATTTTGTTTGGGAGCATCGTCGCATGACCGCGCAATTGTCAGTTAAAGTGACGCAGTGCCGAATCGCATAAAGTGGCCTGGTCTTTAACCAGCCAAAATGGTCCGGGGCTGAAGTGGTTAAAAATATCTAATGAAGATATTATACAAGCAAACTTTTCTATTGTAACAATTTACCCATTGAACCCAAAATAAGTTGTACAAATTGCGACAGAAAAGAGTTGCTTGTGTTAGTTGAAACAGTACTACATGTGAGGAGTAGGGATGAGCCGAACACCCCCCCGTTCGGTTCGCACCAGAACCTTCGAACGGACTGAACGTTCGCACGAACTTTAGAACCCTATTAAATACAATGGACACAAACGTTTGAAATCTAAAGTGCTAATTATAACGCCTAATATGCATGTTATTGTCCTAAAAAGGGTTTGCGGACCTAGGTCCTGCCCGAGGGGACATGTATGCCTGTGAAGTGGCATGTATTTCCCGTGTTTAGAACTGTCCCTGCACAAAATGACATTTCTAAAGGAAAAAAAGCCATTTAAAACTGCTTGCGGCTTTAATGTAATGTCTGGTCCCGGCAATATGGATGAAAATCATTGAGAAAAATGGCATGGCTACCCCATCACCCCCCCTACCCCAGCCCATTACCAGCCCCTTTGGGTCTTCTATGGATATTAAGGGGAACCCCGCACCCAAAATAAAAAAGGCCCTATATACTCCCTATAAAAAGGCCCTATACTCTGAACAGCAGTATACAGGCGGTGCAAAAAAGACACGGACTGTAGGTTTGTTCTTAAGTAGAATCTGTTTGTAATTTGGAACAGGTACATTTTTTAAGTGTAGCTCTAGCCAAAAAATCTATTTTTAAGCTTTTTGGAGAACATAGGGAAGGGTTATCACCCCTGTAACATTTGTTTTGCTGTCTGTGCATCTGTTCAGAACATTTCACCTCACTTTCCATCCCAATGACAAATGTTTTTGGAAAATTTGGGTTTTTTATTGAAACAAGGATTGGTGATAAAGCATCAGTGGAGAGGAGACACCTTTTTCCCATATTAACTCTTACAGGAGAGAATTTCCCTTCCTAGGGGTAGATTTCCTCTCACTTCCTGTTGTCTCCTTCCGTTTGCAAGTAGGAGTCGTTTGCAAGTTGGATGTTTGAAAGTAGGGGCCTGCCGTATATACTCTGCAGAAATTTGCCCCTTAGGTGTTGGTGTTGCCACAACACTGTAAGCCCTCACAGTTACTCTTGGTGGGCGCTGGAACGCCCTGCTGTCAACTATTATATCAGGAATTGTATTAACATGCCACTGTTGAACAGTGGTAGGAAAAATTGGGCCTTTGGTGGTGGTGCTGGTGTCACAATACTGTAAGCCCTCACAGTTACTCTTGGTGGGTGCAGGGATGGGACCTGCTGTGAATTATTAGATCAAGAATTGTAATTGCATGCCCCTGTTGAACAGGGGCTGAAAAATTGGGCCTTAGGCATCGGTGCTGGTGCCACAACACTGCAACCCCTCACATATACTGTACTTAGAGCACAGCAAAGAGCCCTGTTGCAAAGTATTGCATCAAAAATGTAGACTTTAGGTGAATGCTATGCAAAGCACACAGTAGTACACTAAGTGAAACACTGACTGTCTGCAGCTAGCACAATCACCGGCCTGCCTGTCACAGTATAGAGAATAACTGTATCCAGGTGAGCTTTAGGTGAATGCTATGCAAAGCACACAGTAGTACACTAAGGCCCCTTTCACACGATCCGTGTCTGTGTGCGGGCTCCGCTTTGCTCAGCGGGGATCCCCCCGCGATCCCCGCTGAGCAGGCAGATGACAGGTCTGTCTCCGCACACTGTGCAGGGACCGACCTGTCAGAGCGCCGCTCTCCCCTATGGGGGATCGGATGACGACAGACCGTAGAGTCCGTTGTCATCCGATCCGATGACGGATGGAAAAGTAGGGTTTTCCTCCGTCACACTTTGGCGGATCGGAGCGGGTCGGATGTCAGCAGACATGTCACCGCTGACATCCGTGGCTCCATAGGGGTACATGGAGCATCTGTTCAGGTCTGCCTAAAAAACTGACAGGCAGACCTGAACGGTCCGCCCATGTGAAAGAGCCCTAAGTGAAACACTGACTGTCTGCAGCTAGCACAATCACCGGCCTGCCTGTCACAGTATAGAGAATAACTGTATCCAGGTGAGCTTTAGGTGATCACTATGCAAAGCACACAATAGTACACTAAGCGAAACACTGACTGTCTGCAGCTAGCACAATCACCTGCCTGCCTGTCACAGTATAGAGACTAACAGGAACGGATCTAGCTAAACTCAATACAGTGTATAAATATATATACAACACCTAGGATGCATATATATCCTCTACACACTGTAACAGCAGCTAACTGACTCGCCTGCCTGCTCTATCTAACTCAATATAAATGACACTGTCTATCTCTCTGAAACTGCCTCTTTCACAAACGCCAACACACTACACAAGGCCGACTTCCAGGTGGCCTTATATAGTGTGGGGCGTGTACTAAACCCCGTGAGCCATAATTGGCCAAAGCCACCCTGGCTTTGGCCAATTACCACTCGCTGTTTATTCCGCGCTGTGATTGGCCAAGCATGCGGGTCATAGTGCATGCTTGGCCAATCATCAGCCAGCAATGCACTGCGATTCTGCAGTGAAGTATGGGCCGTGTTGTGCAACACGAATTTAGCGCAAACGGACCATAACGTTCATTCTTCGTCGAATGATCGAACGGCCGATGTTCGAGTCGAACGTGTGTTCGACGCGAACACGAAGCTCATCCCTAGTGAGGAGTGCAGCAAAGACATTAATAACAATGTGATAATAGGATATATTTCTAAATATAGCATAAAGTAAAGATACAACAAACCACAAAGAGCCTCCGTTTAGTGTCCATTTATGCTGATAGTCTTTAGATTTGAAGGTTTCCGTCCAATATAATTCTGTTTACAGGCATACAGTCCAAATGCCTGCAGATATTTCTAAATGTCTTGTTGCTTGTAAGGGAGCCATAGCTTTGTTGATGCTCAGCCATTAATATACGGTGAGCAGCTTTTTCACCTCAGGCTCAGATTTAGCACAAGGTCAGAAGTGTCAGACATGAAATCACTTGTCCCAAACACAAAGGGAAATACTGTAGTCATACAGAAGACATAAATGTCACTGAGGAACTGAAAAGTAAAACATTTACACGCCTGTCCCGAACATAGTATGTGGATTGCAGATACAGTAGTTGTAATCAAAATCATTGGCTAAAATCTGCTGCCAAACTCAAGCTGTGTCCAATACACATATGACACAATTTTTGAACCCACAAAATATGCTTTAACCACTTCCCGCTCGGTCAATAGCAGATTGACGTCCGGGAAGTGGTTCGGTTATCCTGACTGGGCATCATATGACGTCCAGCAGGATAACAGCCGCCGCGCGCCCGTGGGGGCGCACATCGCAGTGATCGGTGGTCAGTCTGACACACTGCAACACCGATCTTGGTAAAGAGCCTCCGGTGGAGGCTCTTTACCACGTGATCAGCCGTGTCCAATCACGGCTGATCACGATGTAAACAGGAAGAGCCGTTGATCGGCTTTTCCTCACTCGCGTCTGACAGACGCGAGTAGAGGAGAGCCGATCGGCGGCTCTTCTGACAGGGGGGTTCGTGCTGATTGTTTATAAGCGCAGCCCCCCTTGGATGCCCACACTGGACCACCAGGATGCCGCCCAGGACCACCAGGGAAGCACCTAACATGTGGATGGCCAGGTAAGTCCCCCATGACCATCCACATGTACAAATGTATGCATAACATATGCCAATCAGTGCCCACAAATGGGCACTGACTGGCACCATCATGGCACAAACAAAATTTGTGATGCCCAGCAATGCCACCCACCAGTGCCCGTCCGTGCCACCTATCAGTACCCGTCCGTGCCGCCTATCAGTGCCACCTCATCAGTGCCACCTTATCGGTGCCCATCAGTGTCGCCTTATCAGTGCCTGTCAGTGCAGCCATATCAGTACCCGTCATTGAAGAAGAAAAGGTACTTATTTACAAAAAAAAATAACAGAAACAAGGAAAAACTTTTTTTTTTCAAAATTTTTGCTCTTTTTTTATTTGTTGCGCAAAAAATAAAAATTGCATAGGTGATCAAATACCACCAAACAAAATCTTTATTTGTGGGAACAAAATGATAAAAAAATTGTTTGGGTACAGTGTAGCATGACCGCGCAATTGTCATTCAAATTGCGACAGCGCTGAAAGTTGAAAATTGGCTTCGGCAGGAAGGTGTATAAGTGCCTGGTATTGAAGTGGTTAAAGAGATCCTGTTACCTTTATTTAAATGCTTTTATCAAAATACAATAAAATAAAACATATACAGTGGGTACGAAAAATATTCAGACCCCATTCAATTTTTTACTCTTTGTTATATTGCAGCCATTTGCCAAAATCATTTAAGTTCGTTTTTTTCCTCATTAACAGCACCCCATATTGACAGAAAAACACAGAATTGTTGAAATTTTTGCAGATTAATTAAAAAAGAAAAATTGAAATATCACATGGTCCTAAGTATTCAGACCCTTTGCTCAGTATTTAGTAGAAGCACCCTTTTGATCTAATACAGCCATGAGTCTTTTTGTGAAAGATGCAACAAGTTTTTCACACCTGGATTTGGGGATCCTCTGCCATTCCTCCTTGCAGATCCTCTCCAGTTCTGTCAGGTTGGATGGTAAACGTTGGTGGACAGCCATTTTTAGGTCTCTCCAGAGATTGGGTTTAAGTCAGGGCTCTGGCTGGGCCATTTAAGAACAGTCACAGAGTTGTTGTGAAGCCACTCCTTCGTTATTTTATCTGTGTGCTTAGGGTCATTGTCTTGTTGGAAGGTAAACCTTCGGCCCAGTCTGAGGTCCTGAGCACTCTGGAGAAGGTTTTCATCCAGGATATCCCTGTACTTGGCCACATTCATCTTTCCCTCGATTGCAACCTGTCGTCCTGTCCCTGCAGCTGAAAAACACCCCCACAGCATGATGCTGCCACCACCATGCTTCACTGTTGGGACTGTATTGGACAGTTGATGAGCAGTGCCTGGTTTTCTCCACACATACCGCTTAGAATTAAGGCCAGAAAGTTCTATCTTGGTCTCATCAGACCAGAGAATCTTATTTCTCACCATCTTGGAGTCCTACAGGTGTTTTTTTAGCAAACTCCATGCAGGCTTTCATGTGTCTTGCACTGAGGAGAGGCTTCCGTTGGGCCACTCTGCCATAAAGCCCCGGACTGGTGGAGGGCTGCAGTGATGATTGACTTTCTACAACTTTCTCCCATCTCCCGACTGCATCTCTGGAGCTCAGCCACAGTGGTCTTTGGGTTCTTCTTTACCTCAACGCTACTTTTTGCTAAAATAATTAGACTGAAAATCGAGCAGCATCTTATACACGGTCAGTCAGCCTTGGAGAGAGACGCGCGGGTGCGTAGCTGGTCATAGGTCGTCGAACGGCTTCCTCCAATCATGAGCTTTGTGTTAGTGAGTTAGAGGAGGAGGTGGAGAGTGTGCAGATGCGATCCCATTGGATGTAGAGAGTGCGCAGATGCATCAGGGACAGGAGCATATTGAGCCTAAGATGTCACAGAATAATAAAAGTAAGCGATTGTCTTATTCTGCAAAATTCAAACTGAATGTTGTCAGCTATGCAAAAGAGCATGAAAATAGAGCTGCAGAGAGACAGTTTGGACCTCCCCCACTGAGAGTATGACCAGACAGTGGAGAAAACAGGAAGAACAACTCCTTAAGATGCCAAAAAAAAAGAAGGCCTTAAGAGGAAAACCAGCAAAATGGCCAAATTTGGAGCAGAGGCTTCAGGCCTCGTACACACGGCCGAGATTCTCGTTGAAAAAAACATGTTGTTTTTTTCGACGAGATTCTTGGACAAGAAACTTGTCCCGGCCGAGTGTACACACGCTCGTTTCAAAGAACCCGCGGTTCTTTGAATGGAGCGTACGCGGTGACGTCATCGACTACGACGAGCATGCGCTCGTCACATTCGATGCCGTCGCCGCCATCTTGGTATACCCTACGTATGCCTAGAAAGCTACCGCGCATGCGTCAAATTCATTTCGAACATGCGCGGGCTTCCGGGAGGACAGGTAAGTGTACACACACTCACTTTTCTCGTCGAGAAACATGCCGAGGAGAATCTCGACGAGAAAATAGAGAGCAGGTTCTCTATTTTCTCGTCGAGGTTACTTGTCGGTTTTCTCGACGAGAAACCCGATAGCCGCGTACACACGACCGATTTACTCGGCAAGACCTCTCTGCCAGCAAGTTTCTTGCTGGTTCTTGCCGAGAAAATCGGTCGTGTGTACGAGGCCTCAGACTTGGATTTTGGAGCAGCGCCAGAGTGGCTTATGTGTGCCAACCAAGCTTATTCAATGTCAGGCAAGAATGTTTGCAAGCAAAATGAACATTGATTTTACAGGAAAGGCAAAATGGTGCTTCAATTTCATGAGGAGAGAAGGGTTGGCCATGAGAACACAAACAAAGTTAGCTCAGAAAATGCCACCAGTTTATGAGGATAAAATCCAACAGTTTCACTCCTATGTCATACAACTTAGAAAAAAAATATGATTTTGAACCAAGTCAGATTGCAAACATGGATGAGGTCCCTCTCAATTTTGATGTGCCTTCCAACAGAACTGTTGATGTGAAAGGAATCAAAACAGTGGCAATCAAAACAAGTGGCCATGAAAAGACACACTATACAGCTGTACTTGCATGCTGTGCAGATGGTACTAAACTGCCTCCTATGCTTATTTTTAAGAGGAAAACCTATCCTAAAGAGACCATACCACCTGGCATTATTGTGCAAGTTCAAGAGAAGGGATGGATGAATGAAGACATTTTGGCCATTTGGTTTGCAAAGGTTTGGTCCAGAAGACCTGGAGGGCTCTTAAAAAAGCCAGCTCTGCTTGTCTATGATCAATTTCGAGCACATTTAACAGAAAACACTAAAAGGGTTGCATCAGATTTGCGAACATACCTAGCAGTTATTCCTGGTGGACTTACAGGTCAGCTACAGCCACTAGATGTTTCAATAAACAAGCCATTTAAAGTCCTGATGAGAGAAGAATGGAGTAGATGGATGCAAAAAGCAGGTGATAACTTGACACCGGCAGGAAGAGTGAAAAAACCAACCATTACTGAGGTCTGCAATTGGGTCCTAAATTCATGGCATGGTGTCAAACAAGAGGTGATTGTGAAGTCCTTCAAGAAATATGGAATCAGCAATGCCATGGACGGAACTGAGGATGATCTCACATATATAAACAGTGACTCAGAAGACAGCAGTGATGCAAAAGAAGTTGAAGAAATTCTGTCTGGAACTAGTGATGAAGAAGAGAACATTGATGCAACAGAGGCTGAATAAAGTGATATGCTGCATAATATACTGGTATGTAAACGTTACTAAATAAAAATGTGTTCTGTTTTACCTTTGTTTAAAACATTGATTTCTTGATTTTGGGTTGGAAAAGTGGGGGGTGTCTTATACATGGGGGCGTCTTATACACGGAAAAATATGGTACGTTCGCGTTCCGCTTAAAACATTTTGTTGCTGGATGCGCCCCTGCGCAGACAGAACATTCGTGTCGGTACTTGCACAAAGTATTTCAGTGGCATTGACTATCATTAAATGCGAAACAGCAGCCTTTTCTAAAAACTGCTGCCGTAGGGTTAACCGTGGGTTGTCTAGGTGCAGCCTGCTTCTGCGGTAATATTAAGTTGAGCCACAGGCCCACATCTTTCATTCCCCACCTAAGGGACGGGTGTATGGACAATTTTTGACGTTAGGACTCGTCATAATAAAACCAACCCAGGCCCCCAAAGTTCTTATATGCCTCTAAGATATGATCCAAGTGCTGAAAAAGACCCCC
Organism: Rana muscosa; assembly: GCA_029206835.1. Lineage (NCBI taxonomy): Eukaryota > Metazoa > Chordata > Amphibia > Anura > Ranidae > Rana > Rana muscosa. The sequence goes on along the minus strand of CM055127.1, from coordinate 263,494,321 downwards.
ACACCGTTCTGGGTACTTTTCTGCCACAATACCAGAGTAGATACAAAAGGCCTGCAGCCAATTGTTAAAGGACCTGGGAATCAACCTGCGCCTCTCATCCTCCCCTCTCTCATCACCCCTCCTACTGACCATGGAATCCTTATGAAATGGTAGGAGAGAAAGAATGTCTACATAATCAGCTGTGTGTAATGACTCAGGAGGTAACAGATCATTAACAGGTAACAAATTACTGTGCTGAGATGTCAAACTAGGGGGAGCAGACAGTACAGGAGAAGCAGAGGTAACAGGAGGGTTAACTGGCATAGAGACCAGAGCAGATGGAGAAACAGCAGGAACTGACATTTTGGTTAAGGAGTGAACCAAAGAGGACAGAGAACCTACTAAGCCAGTTAACATGGTTAATTGATTTAACTCACCCACTGCCGGAGGCTGTGATACAGGGTGTTGAACCGCCTGCTCCAGCAGTGCTCTGGGACTTGTAGTGCTTGCCAACCGATAACAGTTGAGGCACCTCTGCCATCCATGTGCCTTGCTGAGAGGTTTCACTGGTATGCTGCTGGGGAGACTGCAGCGCAGGCTGCCTACCCCTCGAGTCATGTGTGGGCTGCTGGCGCTGGCCCCACTGTCCTACTCCTCTCCCTGCTGGCAACTGTGATCAGGTCCGCCTCTTCTTGCTGCCGCGGCAGCCTCTTGACGTCACACCGCCGCCATCTTCATCCGACCGTCCCTACGGCTCACGAACCTCTTCGGCTACTTCCACAGCCCGGCCACAATGTTCAGGAGCCGCGCTCCTCTTCGCTTTCTCCCGCAGGGCAGGCTCAGGCACTCCCTGCCCTGTGCCATTAGCATGAGAATGCTCGCCGCCCACCTCTAAGCCGCCTCCCTTCTGTGACCTCCAGCTGTGCCTCTTCCTCCGGAGCTAGAGCCAGGCAATGACGCAGCCATGCTTCCCCGCCTGTGCTGCCAGCTTTCTCAAGTAACTGCATAACCAGGGCTTCCATCAGTAAAGGTAGGCAAACTGCGGACTGCAGAGCTCCAATCTTCTTCAGTTGTCCTGCAGGCAAGAGGATGAGCCCCACACCTGCTGACACTTAAATAGCCTAACCCCCTGCTTCCAGAGAATTCCCTGAAACCTCATTGGCTGCTCCTTAAAGCTTCCCTCTAGTCTCTTAAAGAGGCAGTAGCCTGACTGAATAAAACCTAATGCTGCTTAATAACTTATATTAAATCCTGGGATGGCGAGGCCACAATCTCAAGAAAGTGGCCCCATATTGTGCCCCCTTTTTTCATTTGCTCTGACGTGCAATGTGAGCTGTAAGGTCTTAAATAGACAGGTTTGTGGCTTTCCTAATCAATTCGAATCAGTATAATCAAGCACAGCTGGACTCAAATGAAGCTGCAGAACCATCTCAAGGATGATCAGAAGAAATGGACAGCACCTGAATTAAATATATGAGTGTCACAGCGAAGGGTCTGAATACTTAGGACCATGTGATATTTCAGTTTTTCTTTTTTAATAAATCTGCAAAAATGTCAACAATTCTGTGTTTTTCTGTCAATATGGGGTGCAGTGTGTACATTATTGAGGAAAAAAATTAACTTAAATGATTTTAGCAAATGGCTGCAATATAACAAAGAGTGAAAATTTTAAGGGGGTCTGAATACTTTCCGTACCCACTGTATATACATATACATATATATATATATATATACACACACAATACAGTTGTGCTCATTAGTTTACATACCCTGGCAGAATTTATGATTTCTTGGCCATTTTTCAGATAACACAAACATTTTTCTTTCACTCATGGTTAGTGTTTGGCTGAAGCCATTTATTATCAATCAATTGTGTTTACTCTTTTTAAATCATAATGGCAACAGAAACTACCCAAATTACCCTGATAAAAAGTTTACATACCCCAGTTCTTAATACCGTGCATTGCCCCCTTTAACATCAATGACAGTTTGAAGTCTTTTGTGGTATTTGTGGACGAGGCTCTTTTATCTTCTCAGATGGTAAAGCTGCCCATTCCTCTTGGCAAAAAGCCTCCTGTTCCTGTAAATTCTTAGGCTGTCTTGCATGAACTGCACGTTTGAGATCTCCCCAAATTGGCTCAATGATATTGAGGTCAGGAGACTGAGATGGCCTCTCCAGATCCTTCATTTTATTCTGCTGTAGCCAATGACGGGTCGACTTTGCCTTGTGTTTTGGATCATAGTACTGTTGGAATGTCCAAGTATGTCCCATGCGCAGCTTCCTGGCTGATGAATGCAAATGTTCCTCCAATATTTTTTGACAACATACTGCATTCATCTTGTCATCAATTTTGACCAATTTTCCTGTGCCTTTGTAGCTCATACATCCCCAAAACATCAGCGATCTACCTCCGTGTTTCACAATAGGAATGGTGTACCCTTTCATCATAGGCCTTGTTGACTCCTCTCCAAAAGTAGCATTTATGGTTGTGGCCAAAAAGCTACATTTTGGTCTCATTACTCCAAATGACTTTGTGCCAGAAGGTTTGAGGCTTGTCTCTGTGATGTTTGGCGTATTGTAAATGGGATACTTTGTGGCATTTGCGTAGTAATGGCTTTCTTCTGGCGATTCGACCATGCAGCCCACCTTTTTCGAGTGCCTCCTTATTGTGCATCTTGAAACAGCCACACCACATGTTTTCCAAGAGTCCTTTATTTCACCTGAAGTTATTTGTGGGTTTTTCTTTGCATCCCGAACAATTTTCCTGGCAGTTGTGGCTGAAATTTTAGTTTGTCTACCTGACTGTGGTTTGGTTTCAACAGAACCCCTCATTTCCACTTCTTGATTAGAGTTTGAACACTGCTGATTGGCGTTCTCAATTTCTTGGATATCTTTTTATATCTCTTTCCTGTTTTATACAGTTCAACTACCTTTTCCTGCAGATCCTTTCACAATTATTTTGCTTTCCCCATGACTCAGAATCCAGAAACATCAGTGCAGCACTAAATGAAAGATGCAAGGGTCTGTCCTGAGTCCAGAAACACATTGACCTTTTATATACACACACACAAACTACAAGCAAACAGATCACAGGTGAGGATGGTTACCTTTACTAGCCATTAAAACCCCTTTGTGTCAACTTGTGTGCATGTTATCAGGCCAAAATCACCAGGGTATGTAAACTTTTGATCAGGGTCATTTGGGTAGTTTCTGTTGCTTGCCATTATCATTTAAAAAGAGTAAACACAGTTGATTGATAATAAATGGCTTCAGCCAAACACTAACCATGAGTGAAAGAAATGTTTTTGCGTTTGTCATTCAAATTCTCTGAAAAATGGCCAAGAAATCATAAATTCTGCCAGGGTATGTAAATGTATGAGCCCAACTGTATATACACCGATCAGCCATAACAATATTACCACTGGCAGGTAAAGGGAATATCTCATTACAATGGCATCTGAAAATTGGTGTGATATATGAGGCAGCAAGTGAATATGTTGTCCATGAAGTTAATGTGGTGAAAGCAGAAAAAAAAAAATGGGCATTTGTTGTGTATGGGGCTGGGAAGCCCATGGTGACCCATGTCTACAGCCAAAAGCTTCTACAATAAGTAAATGATCATCAGAACTGGACTACGGAGCAATGGAAGAAAGTGTCCTGGTCTGATGAATCACATTTTATTTTACATCATGTGGATGGCACAGTCATGTTGGAACAGGAAGGGGCCATCCCCAAACTGTTCCCACAAAGTTGGAAGCATGAAATTGTCCTAAATGTCTTGGTATGCTGACACCTTAAAGCCTTGTACACACGATCAAATTTTCCAACGGGAATTGTGTGATGGCAGGATGTTGTCGGCTAATCCGACCATTTGTATGCTTCATCGGACCATTGTCGGATTTTCCATGAACAAATGTGGGATAGCATGCTTTAAACAAATGTGCGATGTCAGAATCTCTGATTGTGTGTACACAAGTCCGTCGGAAAAAAAATCCAAAGTACAAACACGCATGCTCAGAATCATAACACAACATTAGCAGAAGTTTCGCAAAGGGTGGTGCTAAAGAGCTGAAAAATCACGTAGTTTCATGTTTGTTGGCCAACAATTCTTTGCCGTTTATATGCAATACAAGATCACGGCCAACGCCCTTCGGACAAAAGTCCTACGCTTTGTAGGCTTAAGAGTTCCATTCACTGGAACTAAGGGCCAAGCCCAACCCCTGAAAAACAACCCCACACCATAATCCCCCTTTACCAAATGATTTGGACCAGTGCACAAAGCAAGGTCCATAAAGACATGGATGAGCAAGTTTGGGGTGGAGGAAATTGACTGGCCTGCACAGAGTCCTGGCCTCAACCTGATAGAACACCTTTGGGATGAATTAGAGCAGAGACTGCGAGCCAGGCCTTCTCGTCCACATCAGTGCTTAAGCTCGCAAATGTGCTTCTTGAAGAATGGTCAAACATTCCCATAGACCTACTTCTAAACCTTGTGGACAACCTTTCCAGAAGAGTTGACGCTATTATAGCTGCAAAGGGTGGGCCAACTCAATATTGAACTCTACGCACTAAGACTGGGATGCCAATAAAGTTCATGTAAAGGCAGGCATCCCAATAATTTTGGTAATAGTGTGTGTGTATGTATATGTATATGTATATATATATATATATATATATATATATATATATATATTGTAATGTTCGGGGAACCAGCTAGATCGCAGGACACAGGCTTTTCAAACAAAAGGACGTTTATTTAAACTTAAATGGCTTCACAGCAGCAAAACAAAAGAAATGACAGTCTCACCGACTTGTAGAGTTTATAACTGCTGTCGCAGTTAAACAGTCCTTCCTTGGTGTTGCAGGTAAGTTTCCCAGATAGCAGGCTTCCATGCAGGCCACTGCCATGTACATTCACAGCTTCCCAGAGCTTTTCACAGCCTCCACAGCTTTTGCAGTGTCCACCATTCACCATGCAGACTTCACTACACTCCTTCTCTAACCTACAACTTCCTGTCTCTCTTAAACCACTTCCTTGGACAGGTGTGTTAACCATTGCTGTTCCCTTAAAGGAACCACAGCCCAAACAGAGGGGAAATATAGCGTCCTTCCAGGACCCAGCCACGGCGTCCTGTACATATCCCCCCCCTGTGCCCCAACGCCAAGGAGGTGGAGGCAACAGTGGAGCTAAAACAATGGACTCGGGAGAGGGCATCTGCATTTTGATGCAGTCTCCCGGGCCTATGCTCCACTACAAATTTAAATTCCTGGAGCGCCAGGAACCAACGTGTAATTCTGGCATTAGTCCCTTTACCTTGGCCTCATCCATGTTAAAGGGGCATGGTCAGAAATTAACCTAAACTTCCTTCCCAAGAGGTAATATCTGAGGGATTCCAGAGCCCACTTAATGGCCAGACATTCTCGTTCAACTATAGCGTAGTTTTTCTCCGCTGGTGTCAACTTCCTACTGAGGAAGACTACTGGGTGCTCCTCACCATGAACAACCTGTGACAACACAGCTCCCAATCCTACATCGGAAGCATCAGTCTGGACAACAAACTCGTTTGAAAAATTGGGTGCGATCAGGACAGGGTGTTGGCACAGTGCTGACTTGAGCTCCAAAAAAGCCTTTTCAGCATCTGCATTCCATTCCACCATGACCGATTTCCGTCCCTTAGTCAGATCGGTCAATGGAGCCGCCAATGTGGCAAAGTTGGGTACGAATCTCCTGTAGTATCCCACCATGCCCAGGAATGCACGTACCTGCTTTTTTGTGAGGGGGCGGGGCCAATTCTGTATAGCCTCTACCTTGTTAACCTGAGGTTTCACCACCCCTCTACCTACAATATAGCCCAGGTATTTCACCTCCTCCATTCCCAAAGCACATTTTTCAGGGTTTATTGTAAACCCCTCCTTCCAAAGAGAGTCCAGTACTGCCTGGACTTTGGGCAAGTGTGATTCCCAGTCTCTGCTAAAAATGACTATGTCGTCCAAGTACACTGAGGCATACTCCCGGTGAGGTCGTAAAATCCTATCCATTGCTCGCGGGAAAGTGGCTGGAGCAGTTTGTAGTCCAAAAGGCATTCTTTTGTACTGAAAACTCCCCTCTGGGGTAGAAAAAGCAGTTTTCTCTCTAGCAGCCTTAGTCAACGGGATTTGCCAATACCCCTTGGTAAGGTCTAATGTTGTAATATACCTGGCTGGACCTAGTCTCTCAATAAGCTCATCTACCCGGGGCATGGGGTAGGCATCAAACCGTGAAACCTCATTAAGTTTCCGGAAATCATTGCAGAATCGCAGAGTCCCGTTGGGCTTTGGTACCAACACAATCGGGCTCGACCACTCACTCTGCGACTCTTCAATGATCTCCAGGTCCAGCATCTTCGTCACTTCCTCTGAAACGGCCTTCCTTTGAGCCTCTGGGATGCGGTAGGGCCGGACAAAAACTTTGACTCCAGGTTCCGTGATAATATCATGTTCTATGACACTAGTTAGCCCTGGCAAGTCTGAAAACTTTTCTTTATTTCTCTGCAAGAACTCCTTTGCCTGCTGACTTTGGATTTTAGACAGGGTACTTGCTACTTGGACACTCTCCACCCCAACCTGAGGCTCAAGTCTTGCACTAGCCAGGGAGGTCACCGGTTCCCTGTCTGTCCAAGGCTTTAACAAGTTGACATGATATATCTGATACGGTTTCCTCTTGCCTGGCTGGTGGACTCTATAATTTACCTCTCCCACTTTTTCCACAACTTCAAAGGGACCTTGCCATCTGGCCAATAATTTACTTTCCACAGTGGGAATTAGCACCGCTACTCGATCCCCCACTTGGAAGTGCCTTATTTTAGCAGCCCTGTTATAGACCCGTTGTTGAGCCTCCTGGGCTTTTTGCAAATGCTCTTTGACTAGTGGCATCACAGTTTGGATCCTTTCCTGCATTTGGGAGACATATTCAAGAACACTCTTATGCTGAACAGGTTCACTTTCCCATTCCTCTTTAATAAAGTCAAGTAGTCCGCGAGGTCTCCGCCCATATACCAACTCAAAGGGCGAAAACCCAGTGGAGGCCTGGGGCACTTCCCTGATAGCAAACAGGAGAGCTGGTAACAGGCAGTCCCAGTCTTTCCCATCCCTTTGTACCACTCTCTTTAGCATAGACTTAAGGGTCTTGTTAAAGCGTTCCACTAACCCGTCCGTTTGGGGATGGTAGACCGATGTGCGCAGCTGTTTAATCCGGAACAGCTTGCACACATCGGCCATAACTCTCGACATAAATGGGGTGCCCTGGTCTGTGAGTATTTCCTTGGGAAAACCAGTCCGTGTAAACAACTGGAATAATTCCCGGGCAATAGCCTTAGAGGAGGTATTCCGCAGTGGAAGCGCCTCAGGATATCGGGTGGCATAGTCAAGAATCACTAATATGTAGGAGTAACCTTGAGCCGACTTTACCAAGGGACCCACTATATCCATGGCTATCCTCTCGAATGGGACCTCAATTATGGGCAGAGGGACCAAAGGGCTCCGGAAGTGGGTCACCGGAGCGGTCAACTGACAGGTGGGACAAGAGGCACAGTATTTCTTTACCTCTGCTTTCAGACCTGGCCAGTAAAACCGGTCGGTGATCCGTGCTTCCGTCTTCTCAACTCCCAGGTGTCCCCCTAACACATCATCATGGGCCAGGTCCAGAACCTTTCGTCTATATTGTTGGGGTACCAACAATTGTTCTACCACATTTTCCCTCACCTTGGTAACCCGATACAACAACTCATTATACATTGCGAAGTGTGGCCACCGCTCATTTGCACCTGGCTCTTGGGGAACCCCATTTACTACTACAACTTGTTCCCGTGCACGGGCCAAAGTGAGGTCCTGCATCTGAGCAGTACCAAACGCCCCCTGGGGAACACCCAAATCTGGCAGGGCAGGGGTAGAGGCCACTTCCTCGTCCTCTTCCCCCAGCATTACCTGAAGTGGGGAAGATCCTCCCCCCTCAGTGTTTTGGTAGATCTGTGGACCACATGTCTTGACATTATCAACAGTATCAGCTCTACTTTCATCACCATTAACCCAACCATTAGCAATTTCATCATTTGGATCCACATTAAGAACATTTGGCAGTTCAGGGTTATTCCTCTCAGCAGCAGGAACAGGGAGGCTAGTTTCTCCCCAATCTCTGAACTGTTCTCCTTGTTCCCACAGTTTTGTAAACAACGGACAGTCTCGTCCTATTATAACATCATGTACCAAGTTCTTTACCACCCCCACCTCTTGAGTACCAGTGCCACATGCTGAGGAGATGGTCACCGAGATGAGAGGGTACTCTCTAGTGTCCCCGTGAATGCACACCACCCGTAAGGTTTTTCTTACCGGACCGATCTTCCCAATTACTCTAGGATGAACCAGGGTTACCATGCTTCCGGAGTCCAACAAAGCCCGGGCAGGGAGGTGGTTCACTTGGACTTCACACTCAAATTTTTCCTCACCCAGGTCGAGCTGTGTGGTGCATACTTTATGGGCATAAAAAGACCCCCTCCGAAGAACCCCGCATTCCATGGGCTCCTCTTGCAGTGGGCAGTGTGCCCGGGTATGACCCCAGGAATGACATCGCCAACATTGTACATCCCCTCCTCTCCGAACAGGAACAGAACGCTGAGGAGGTACCGGGAATGACTCTTGACCTTCCGGGGTGTTTGCTCCAGGACTCCTTGGAACATCCTTTCGAAGGGCAGCAGTTGGTCGAACAGGCCGTGGTAGACTAGGGCCTATGCGCTTGGTAGGTCCGAGCAGGTCCTCCACCACTGTATATCGTTCCACCATCTCGACAAGGAGGTTTGCTGTTTTGGGGTCTCCATGGCTGACCCACCGTTGAAGGTCGTCTGGCAGGGATCGCAGGTATCGGTCCAGCACAACCCGTTCCACGATTTGGGGGCCCGACAACACCTCAGGCTGCAGCCATTTTTTTACCAGTTGCACCAGGTCATGCATTTGAGACCGAGGTGGCCGATCTGGACGATACTTCCATTGGTGCACTCGTTGGGCCCGAACGGCCGTAGTCACCCCCAGACGAGCCAGAATTTCTGCCTTTAACTTTTGATAGTCTTTAGCATCATCGGGTGGCAGGTCAAAGTAGGCTTTTTGAGGATCTCCGGTGAGAAAAGGGGCAATGAGGCTGGCCCACTGGTCCTGAGGCCACCCTTCTCTCTCTGCCGTCCTCTCAAATGTAGCAAGAAATGCCTCTACATCATCGCTCAGGGACAATTTCTGCAAAAAATGGCTTGCCCTCACAGTCACCTGGTTGCCAGGGGCAACAGCCGCTTGCTCCCGAACCTGAGATAGCTGCTGCACTGCTTCCTTTAAGACAGCCACCTGAGCCTGCATAACCTCTTGCTGGGCTGCTTGCTGGGCTGCCAACTGGGTCACCAACAGGCGGGTATTTTCTTGCTGCAGCTGATTTGCTTCCTCATGGCGAGTTTGCGCTTGCATATTAGCCAGGGACAGCTGTTTAATTAGCTCCTCCATTGCTTCAGCTTTCAACGTTTGTGCAGCTTTAACCCAGGACATAAACCCAATGTACTGTCCCTTTAACTGTCAGTTCAATGTCAAGTTCAATGCAAAAAAAAAAAACGTTTTGTTTTTTTCTTCTTATGCCTGTTATTCTGTCCTGCCCGCATTCGAGCACCAGTGTAATGTTCGGGGAACCAGCTAGATCGCAGGACACAGGCTTTTCAAACAAAAGGACGTTTATTTAAACTTAAATGGCTTCACAGCAGCAAAACAAAAGAAAAGACAGTCTCACCGACTTGTAGAGTTTATAACTGCTGTCGCAGTTAAACAGTCCTTCCTTGGTGTTGCAGGTAAGTTTCCCAGATAGCAGGCTTCCATGCAGGCCACTGCCATGTACATTCACAGCTTCCCAGAGCTTTTCACAGCCTCCACAGCTTTTGCAGTGTCCACCATTCACCATGCAGACTTCACTACACTCCTTCTCTAACCTACAACTTCCTGTCTCTCTTAAACCACTTCCTTGGACAGGTGTGTTAACCATTGCTGTTCCCTTAAAGGAACCACAGCCCAAACAGAGGGGAAATATAGCGTCCTTCCAGGACCCAGCCACGGCGTCCTGTACAATATATATATATATATAAAACACAAGTATGTTTATTAGGAACCGTCAAGAAATGGGTTGTAATTGGTGCATTTCTGCTGTAACTTTGGACCAATGGGCCTATCTTCATTTAAATGAACCTAGACTAGGGAAAACGTATCTTTCAAACACTATGAGGCAAGACAATTGTGAAGGATATATCACTAAGGATAGGCATTCTGCAAGGGTCCTTCCCCTAAGTCCACTTTGTCATTATTTATGCAGCACTGTATAGCTGGCAAAGCACCCATCACATTATTAGAAGCATAACAGCTTTAGGTTTCTAGATTACACACAATCGTATTTCCATCGGACAAAGCCTAGAACTTTTGTCCGAAGGGTGTTGGCCATGAACTTGTCTTGCATACAAACAGCAAAGAATTGTCAGCCAACAAACACGAAACAACGTGGTTTTTCAGCTCTTTAGCGCCACCCTTTGGGCAACTTCTGCTAATGTTGTGTTATTGTTAGCATTGCTTCTGAGCATGCGTGTTTGTACTTTCGATTTTTTTTCCCGAAGGACTTGTGTACACACGATCAGATAATCCGACAGCACACATTTGTTGTCGGAAAATTTGAAAGCATGCTATCCAGCATTTGTTGTCGGATATTCCGACAACAGCCTGCCATCACACAATTCCCGTCGGAAAATCTGATGTGTACGGGCCATTACAATACCATCAGTGTCATTTAGTGATCAGAAGCATGAGTGGGTGGGAAATGGCTATGATGATTTCAAAGTCCTGATAGACACCTGTGAAGAACAAAGGGTGTTAAAGTACTGTCAAGTGCTAAAGTTCTCTGCTGATTCTAATGCCGTGTACACACGACCGTTTTTCTCGTCAAGAAAATTAAATTTTTCCTTTCGACGAGAAAAACGTTCATCTGTGGGCTTTTTGTCGTTTTTCTCGACGAGAAAAACGGCATTAAAAACGACGAGAAAAATTAGTTGTTCTAATTTTTCTCGTCGTTTTTTTCGACATTGTTTCCGCGGCAGTTTTCCCATAGGGAAACACTGCCGCGGAGCCCACAGACGGTCGTTTTTCTCGACAAGAGAAAAAATGACGTGAAAAACGACCGTGTGTGGGGAACAAGCTGTTCCCTCATTTTTAATGTCATTATTCACGGCGTTTTTTTAACCGCCGTGAATAATGATCGTGTGTACGCGGCATAAGGCTGGGTTCACACTTGTGCGGTGCAAATTCCAGCTCTGTTATCTCTGCAAGGAGATAAGAGAGCTGTTCAGCGTTTTATGTGCGGTGGAACATGCGAACTTGCTGACCTGGGAGAGGGGGGGGAAGTGTAGTGAGCATTGAAAAAAGTCCTGTTCAGAACGGAAGACATCTGCGAATTAGGTGCGTGCCCATAGAAGATAATAGACCTGAATTCGCACCTGAGCCGCACCGCAATGTCTAGAAGACGCACACGTTTTTTTGGTAATGCGCAGTGCGAATGCATCGCACATATGTGAACCAGCCTCATTGAAAAGAATGTATTTTTTAATGTTATGCGAATTGGATGCGGTGTAAGCCGCAACCAATTTGCATAGGTGTGAACCCGGCCTTATAGAAGATTGCATTCTAAAAGGTATATTGGGGATTATATGCTAAAAGGCGCAGGAAGGTTTCAACACTGGAATCTCAACCAATATAGTGCTGCAGAGTGCTAACCATGAGGGGTGTCCGATAACTCCTGGAGTCACAATCAACGCTTTTTTATTTGCTGTGCTGGATCCATTAATATATACAGTCCGCAGTTGCTTTGAATATCTCCTTTTCATTTTGAGATTTGGTTAACACATAGACACTTCTGTATGTAATATTTGCCTGACAATAACTAGAATTATCCTTTTAATCAATTAACCCTGCTTTGCTTAATCTATACGCTATTATTCCATATTTTTCCCTTTCATATTAGCAGAGATAAATTCACCTTTTCTCCTGTCCTTTCATCAGTAGTGATTTTCAAGGACATGTCCCTGTGCATCTTAATTCATATGTAGAGGTATGGTCTGGAGCCCAGAAGATGTCAGAATGCCCTCAGGAAAATAAGCCTACAATTGGATTTCTATATTTTTCACAAATTGCTTTTCACAGCAGCAGAAAAACAAAAAAGAAAACCTAAACAATCAATGGTAATCAAGTGAGAAGTGAAAGGTATTGTTGCCGAGAACATCCTGTCTTTAAGATGTTACAAAATATTAGATTAGCATTGTTGCTTACTCCTTCCGCAGTATCCTACACTTTTAGATTTAGCTTGGCTCCTATGTATCATAAGGTATGTGACGATTTACATTTTGTTTTAAGATGTAGTTAAATAAAAGTGTTTCCAACATCGTTAAAGTGTAGTGAAAATAGTGAAAAGTAATCTCGTAGTTGGCCATACACCAGGTTTTTATTGGATTTTATTATTAACTTTTGCAAAATGTACCAATAAATTGTTAATATTTTAACCACTTCAGCCCTGCAAGAATTTACTCCCTTTCTGAACAGAGCACTTTTTGCGATTCGGCACTGCGCCGCTTTAACGGACAATTGCGTGGGCGTACGACGTTGCACCCAAACAAAATTGACGTCCTTTTTTTCTCACAAATAGAGCTTTCTTTTTGTGGTATTTGATCACCTCTGCGGTTTTAATTTTTTGCGATATAAACAAAAAAAGAGCGACAATTTTGAAAAAAAATGCAATGTTTTTATTTGCTATAATAAATATCCCCCATATTTTTGGTAAAAAAAAAATAACGCAATAAGCGTATATTGATTGGTTTGCAAAAAAGTTATAGCTTCTACAAAACAGGGGATAGTTTTATGGCATTTTTATTATTATTTTTATTTTTTTATTTTTATTAGTAATGGTGGCGATCACCGATTTTTATCGTGACTTCGACATTATGGCGGACACATCGGATACTTTTGACACTATTTTGGGACCATTTTCATTTGTACAGCGATTAGTGCTATAAAAATGCACCGATTACTGTGTAAATTACACTGGCAGGGAAGGGGTTAAACACTATGGAGCGATGAAGGGATTAAGTGTGTCCTAGGGAGTGATTCCAACTATGGGGGGGGGGGGGGGGCTGGGCTACAAGTGACACGACAGTGATCACTGCTTCCAATGACAGGGAGCAGTAGATCACTATCCTGTCACTAGGCAGAACAGGGACATGCCCTGTTCTGCAGCTCCGTGACAGGATCGCAGGACACCGGCGATCATAGTGTCCGCGGGACCCGCGGGCACGGTCCCGGAGCTCGCAGCTTTGCGCAGCCGTGCCATTCTGCCAACGTATATCGTCAGACAGTCGGCAAGTGGTTAACAAATCAAATCTTCGAAAAATCTTTCTTATGTATGTAGCGGGTATCTGAATTTAGGGGAGGCATCTGGGTGGTAGTGTAACCCAGATGCATTGATTGTTAGGGAATCTGAGACCCTTTTGTGGTTCTTGGAGGACTCTGGTGGTGTGAGGTTCCCTGCGGCCTGCAGGTGGCGCTGTCGCCCTGGGCCGGAGCTGAACACTCACCACAAGACTGCATCCCTTTTTGTCCTTTCCTGGCGCTGGTACAGCGGGGCGGGGAACCTCCTCTGACGCAAAGGGAGAGGAGATAAAAAGGGCGGACGCCCTGACCTTGGGGTTCAGAGTCGGAGGACGCAGCCGCGCCCAGGCACCTTCAGCCTGGGTGCTGGCGTCCAGAGTTCCGGGCCCAGGTGCCCTTGACCTGGCCGGAGCGGGAGATGGAGTCCATCTCAGGCACCTTTAGCCTGGGGTGAGGTACTATGGCGGAAGCCTGGAGCTCAGTACCTTCGACTGAGTTCCGCGAAGGGGAGAGAAATCCGAGGGGGCCCTAACTCCTTGGGTGCCCGTGTCTGAGACGAGGAGGCCGGTGAGCAGAACTTCTCCGGAGAGTCCAGCGCAGCATTGCTTGTGACGGAGAGGCCTCCGGTAACTGTCTTGGACGGATGTCTTCCCCCTGATAGGGGCTACGTTAGCGAAGGTAATCCATGTTCTGTTCAATATAGTCAGTGGCAGTGACTATTCGCCATTGGTGACACCACAGTGGTTAGCTCTATCTAAAAGGATTGTGCCTCGACCTACTCCCCACAAATACTGAACTGTTCGTTGGGTCCCAACCTGTCTGTGCTGAATGACTATTTATTGAGAAGAATAAATACGAGTTGGACCGTTTTCAGTGTGTGGAACTTCAGTTACTGGAAGCAAAGGGGGGGTCATTCAGTAAAGGATTTGACTCTGGGACATACACACAAAGCCCGATAGTTCTGGCCTTCACCTCCAGTCTTTCTAGAGGACATGGGCCGTGGTGTATCTCACCCCCCCCCCCCCAGTACTAACCCCTAGACAAGACAAACAAGCCGTGAATGAGAAGGGGTGAGAGGGGTGAGGTCGCTACATGTATAATCAGCTTTACATACATAAACTTAGTAACATAGTGTGCCAATTCATTCTTTGCATTAAAATGTGATCATTTGCACTCAATATTGTTAATCTTTTTTACAGGCCTCCTTTTTTTACAAGAAGACAAAACAACAGGGATCCAATGTGGCACATGGTGTTTTTGTCATATGAGTGGATATTGGGACATACAAACAGGCTTCACACTGAAAATAAACATGAAGCTGAAAGCTGATTTCTGTGCAACCCTTCAATAAAGTTAACCCTACACCCTCAGTTAAGCCCCCATTTATATTTACTGGGAAAAAAAAACGAAATCAAATGACCCAAATACATACCAGAATGCAAGTGAATGTAGTGTTCTCTGCCCCCTTCACATTACTGCTCTTAGTAGTGTCCTCTGCCCCCCTTCACATCACCCCCCATAGTAGTGTCCTCTGCTTCCCCTTCACATCACCCCCCACATTAGTATCCTCTGCCCCCTCAAAGCAGTGTCCTCTGCCCCCTTCACATCACCCCCCACTGTAGTGTATTCTACTACACACAAAGTGTCATCTGCCCCTCTGCCCCCTCAAAGGAGTTTCCTCTGCCTCCCCATCTTCCAAAGCAGTGTCCTCTCTCTATTTCTCATCACAATCTCCCATTGAATTGTCCTTTGTCCCCCCCTCCAACAGTGTCTCCTCTATCCCCTTCACATCATGTGTAGGTAGCACTTCCTACCTGCCGCCGTGTGTACAGCAGAGCGGAGATCAGGTGATGGTGTAGTGCTGGATGGAAGGCAAAGGCAGGAGCTGCCCGAGTTAACATGATTGAGATAGGACATAATTGGCTATCTTTGCCAGGACATATGGACAGCACTTTATAGTCAGTTTTGTTTATCAAGATGTTTCTGGGACACCGCATGGGTGGCTTGCCAAATATCTATCCAGTCCTCCATCGGCTTACATAGGCTGGTAAGGGGAAGGCAGGGTTAGATAAGAAGGGGAGGTATAGCCTGGAGGTCACCACTTTTGCATGGGATTTTGAGGAACATAAATGCTCAAACATCTTGATCTATGGCTGCTTGAGAGCAAGTATTTGTAGCATAGAAATGCCTAACCTGGAGATATCGGAACACCTCGGAATTTGGTAATTTGTTCTGCTCCTGAAAATCTGATTTAAAACCTGAAGAGGAAACTAACTGATGCAGTCTTGTCATTTGCAGACAAGACTAGTGATGGAAAGAGGAAGGGGAGATAAATGCTGGGCAGAACACCAGGTTATGACAGAAGGAAAGCATAGGTGTATGATAGAATATCACACCCAATGCCTGTTTTAATCTATCCTATATATCTAAGGGTTATAAATCACCAGTGTGAGCCATAGCACGTTATCAACGAAAAGTAGATTGCATTTTGTCGCCTCAAAGCAGACCATCAGAGGGACATCATGGGTAGCATAATATTTAAGTAGTGGGGCTAGTTGGCATGCTTAATTATTTTTTAAGAAAGTGTGGATTGCATAACCCCCCTGCCCACACTTGGGATTCAGCAATATCAATCAGTGTGATATTCAAAGCCTTGGATTTACTACAGTTAACCTCCAGTTCAGAGATCCAAGCAAAACTATATAACATTTTACAATAGAATAAGTGCATCATTACAGGGTGGCCACAGTGAATGCTGATACAGTTCAACATGTGCCACGTCCTAAAATTGACTAGAAACATATGGAATTGACTACAAAGATGGACTTTATCGGCACTTAACTCATAAAATTTGGTAAGTTTATTCAGTAAATAGATTTAACAATGTTAAAAACGTATGTATAAAAAGACACAAACAATTTACCCTATAACATCCCATACAAGACCCTGTGAATTAGGATGTTTCTGTGCTGGATAGCCATGGATCAAAGCGATAGGCCCTTTGAGCTAATCCTGGTGAAATGGGGTAAATATAGTATGACTATACCTTATTATTGTAGTTGCTTGCTTGTAGCAAGCAAAGGTGGGTACTCCCAGTACAAATACATTTTTTACTTCTATGCTGTAAAAGATGCAGTTATGAGGAAGGCCAGGGATTCAGATAACCTTGCTATACAGGGGAATCCGGTTCAAATATTTGCGGACTTGTTCCCCACAACTATCCAATGCAGGAGGTCCCTTAAACACCTCTTGGGGAGGGATGAGAGATTTAATTATTGCCCACCAGGTGTCGCTCCAGCCTGAGGCAAAGGGTGACCCTTGTGTCCACAATTAGCTTTTTTCCGGTGTACTTATATTATTAGATAAACAGGTTTTTAATAACATAATTTTGGCTTGTGAATATTCCTCTAATTTGCAGTATGCTTATAAATGGCAATTGCAGGTGGAGTTTCTCATTAGCCATAGCCCCAGGGATCAACCAATCACGCTCTAGCATGCTGGTGAGTCAGCAAAAGGAGCGCTGCCATCAATATCAC
Source organism: Rana muscosa (assembly GCA_029206835.1). Classification (NCBI taxonomy): domain Eukaryota; kingdom Metazoa; phylum Chordata; class Amphibia; order Anura; family Ranidae; genus Rana; species Rana muscosa. The sequence continues at coordinate 263,477,350 of CM055127.1, read as the reverse complement.
GCTGGAGCGGCATTCTATGATATTGTGCATGTCCATTGGATGGTGGTGACCCAAAGCGAGGCTTGGTTCCCCTTTTTTGTACTATAAATAGAGGTGACGGAGTGCGCCGCCCGTGCCCCTGGAAGACGTACGTTTTTTACGAAACGGACGTAGGGCGGGGCGAAGCGCTGACGTCACCTCAAACGGTTCCCAGAAGGACAGGTGTCTGCTGTATGTGCACCGGCCGGCACACCAGACATAAAGGCAAATAAGATACTGCATAATTGTAAGTGCATTCTTTTATCTTAAATAAAACATTTTATACGTTTAATGCACTATGTGGAGTGTGTATTATCTCTTCCATATCGTATACATCTGCTGATGACTGTCGTAAGCTGTTGCCTCAAGAATTTCATATGCGTGTCAGGATCACCTGTGGCCAGGTGACAGATGCACACCGTAGGGGGACAGGAGTGCACCGCGAGGTAGTGAACCCTATGGCTGGCTTCTGTGGATAGGAAACTGGGTGGTTGTGGAAAGCGGGACCAGAGGAGCACAACCGGGATCCCAACGGAAGCGAGAGCCAAGATTCCCCAGGGCGCGGAGTCTAAGACCCAGCTGGTCTTCTCCAGGGCCTCTAGTGGTGAGGATGTTACGCTGCAGGCTGGGACCAGGTCGCGGCCCCTGGAGTTTCCTAGCTCACGCCCCGTAGGATAAGGGGAAGCAGCAGCACACGATAGAGAGAACCGAATAACAAGCCGAAGGTCAGGGGCCACAAGCAGACAAGGATAACGAAGAACGAGCCGAAGGTCAAGGGTCACGAGCAGACAGGGATGGTCGGGGACAAGCCAATAACGTAACAGAGAGACAGACGTAGCACACGGCAGGCAGGAACCCAAACACACAATGCCTAACAAACACGTTGATCAGCAAAGCAGGCTTGCAGTGCACAGGTTAATATAGTGTTCAGTGATAGGGCCTGGGGTGGAGTCAGGCTGGGAGGAGATTATAAAGGAAGCCAGGTGAAGGAGGTCTGGTCTCTAGATGAACACATGAGGAGGAAGGTAAGATGGCAGACAAACACTACTGCATATCCATGACAGTACCCTCCCTCTTATGGGCCCTCCCCCGCCTGGACCCAGGCTTAAAGGGAAATCTCTGATGAAACCTTCTCAACAGATGAGGTGCAGCGACATCAGATGCAGCGATCCAAGACGCCTCCTCAGGACCAAAACCTCTCCAATGCACAAGGTACTGAAGAATGCCTCTGCAGAGCCGAGAATCCAGAACTTGTCTAACCTCGTACTTAAGATTATCCTCAGAGACTGAAAACGAGGTAGGGAGATGACAAGAAGATCTATTGAGGACCAAAGGCTCTCTAGGAATAAACAAGGGCATGAGACGATCAACAGGAATCTGAGGAGGGTCCCCTAGACCCTTAAAGGGGAACTGGTCATCTTGCACAGGACCATCAGACTGGGCAGATGTCAGTGGAACCCTGAAGTCAGGTTGGTTAGAAGGTGACATGTCGCCGGAGTCAAGCTGAATAGCTGAAGGACAAGCAGAATGTCCCGAACAAGAAAAAGTGAGAGGCTCACTGGGCATGGGCTGGACTGGCATAACTAGTACAGAGGCAGAGTGAATAGCTGAGTCAGGTGTAGCGACTACCTGAATCGCATCGCAAGACGTAGCGACTGCAGGACTTGTAGACAAGCTAGCCTGGCTGTGCGTCCAAGGGTGGTTAGGGACAGAGAAATGTAAATGGTTATGCAACCTGGAATGAATGACCGGCTCAGATTCACAGGGGGCAACCTTGGGTAGGCAGGACGAGGAACAGGAGGGACCCCAAGCCAGGATCTGTCCAGTAGTCCAGTCCACATGAGGAGAATGGAGCTGTAACCATGGGAGACCCAAAATTATAGGCGTTGAGGCCTTGGGTAAGATAAGGAAGGATATCCACTCCTGGTGGAGTGTACCCACCGACATCTTAACAGGGAGGGTCTGGAAGCGGATAGGTCCCCCTGGGAGAACAGTACCATCAATCGCCAAGACCACCAATGGCGTGGTGAGGGGCAAAAGAGTAAGTCTCATGGACGATGCGATTTCCCAGTCCATGAAATTACCAGCGGCTCCGGAATCCAGATATGCTGAGACCGAATGAGAAGAAGCACCAACATGAAGGAACACAGAAAGCAGAAGACGAGAAGGGGAAGGTGATATTTCTGGGTCCAATACTCCACTTTCCAGATGAAGTGGACCCAAACGTTTTTCTGGACAAAGAGAGCAAGTGTCACGAAAATGACCTTTGCCCCCACAGTAGAGACACAGGCCTAGATTTCTGCGCCTAGCACGTTCCTCTGGGGATAGCCTGGTCCTGCCCAGCTGCATGGGTTCCTCAGCTGGCAGGAGATGCTCCACGGGTCGAGGAGAGGGGAGCTCAGGCTGACTAAGGACCAAGGAGTGCTGGCGCCGCTTTTCTAGGGTCCTTTCCTGAAAGCGAATATCGATCTGGTTACACAAGGAGATAACTCCGTCCAGATCAGTGGGGATGGTTCTTCCTGCTAATTCATCCTTCACTCTATCAGAAAGGCCATGCAAAAAGGTTGCGACTAAGGCCTCATTGTTCCAGCTCAACTCAGCCGACAGTATGCGGAAATTAAGGGCGTACTGTCCCACTGAAGCAGACTCTTGGCGGAGACGTAGAAGGGCGCTGGCCGCTGAAGAGACACGAGCCGGTTCTTCAAAGATATTCCGAAAAAGTTTCAAGAAGCCAGACAGGCTAGAAACCACTGGATCATTCAGTTCCCACAGAGGGGCTGCCCAGGCTAAAGCTTCACCGGAGAGGAGGGAAATGATATAGGCTACCTTTGCCCTATCAGACAGAAAGTTTTGAGGCTGAAGCTCAAAATGAATCGTGCATTGGCTAAGGAACCCTCTGCAGGCCTTGGAGTCCCCAGAGAAACGGAACGGAGCTGGCAGTATTAGTGAGTGTGTGGCTGCGACTGGTGCGATAGGTACCACCGCTGGTTGTACTTGAGGTTGCGGATTCGGGGTTCCCAAGGAGGCCTGAAGCTGCTCGAATCGAGAAGCCAGATCCTGGAGGAATCGCATCACCTGGGTCTGATTCGATTCCTGGGTTTCAAGTCTGTGGACTATGCCCTGCAATGGATCATCCGCGGGGATCGGGATGTCAGCCGGGTCCATGGCTGATCAAACTGTCAGGATCACCTGTGGCCAGGTGACAGATGCACACCGTAGGGGGACAGGAGTGCACCGCGAGGTAGTGAACCCTATGGCTGGCTTCTGTGGATAGGAAACTGGGTGGTTGTGGAAAGCGGGACCAGAGGAGCACAACCGGGATCCCAACGGAAGCGAGAGCCAAGATTCCCCAGGGCGCGGAGTCTAAGACCCAGCTGGTCTTCTCCAGGGCCTCTAGTGGTGAGGATGTTACGCTGCAGGCTGGGACCAGGTCGCGGCCCCTGGAGTTTCCTAGCTCACGCCCCGTAGGATAAGGGGAAGCAGCAGCACACGATAGAGAGAACCGAATAACAAGCCGAAGGTCAGGGGCCACAAGCAGACAAGGATAACGAAGAACGAGCCGAAGGTCAAGGGTCACGAGCAGACAGGGATGGTCGGGGACAAGCCAATAACGTAACAGAGAGACAGACGTAGCACACGGCAGGCAGGAACCCAAACACACAATGCCTAACAAACACGTTGATCAGCAAAGCAGGCTTGCAGTGCACAGGTTAATATAGTGTTCAGTGATAGGGCCTGGGGTGGAGTCAGGCTGGGAGGAGATTATAAAGGAAGCCAGGTGAAGGAGGTCTGGTCTCTAGATGAACACATGAGGAGGAAGGTAAGATGGCAGACAAACACTACTGCATATCCATGACAATGCGCTTGCTGGTCTGTGGGAAGAGCTGCTTGATTTATGCATTCACTGATCCTCTGCCATGGGGGATCGTGACTAGCTGGTAAGGAGGAATTCCTGCTGATTGGTGATGGAACTTCACGTTATTTTTGGATGCAACATTTCACTTTATGGATTTTATTTTACACAGAGCACCGGTGTTGTAATATGGACATTATCTGCAAATTCATATATGAACTATATGATTTTTGATTTTTAATTCTAATTTATTTTTATTTTTTTTCAGTGTGGTTCACAATCAGTGTGTTCCAAAGCAGAAAAAAAATAAAAAATTCTAGTTTTTCTGTACCGTTGCACTATTTGAGTCACATTATTAGTGTTTTAATTTTGTGGTTTCACATGATTAATTATTAGTTTTACACTTATGGGTCAGCGCGATTTTTCTCTTTTGCCATTATATTTTTCTGTACTGTTGCTTCCTATCGCAGCTCCCAACAAGCAACTGTGATATTGCCTGAGATATCCGGTTTTCCATACTTTGAATCTTTTAGCACAGTTTTTCTTCATTTTTTCCACCTCTTGAGGACGCTTTCCCACAAATCTGTGAAATACTGGTGGTCTTTACCTTTCCAACTACAGTTTCAATTTCGGAATAAAAAAATACGGCTTTGCTTCCTTTCAAGACGGTGAACGACTACTACTTCAACTGTGCTTTATCTCCCAAGAATCGTCTCCGTGTGCTTCCTCAACTACTCGCCAGAGTTCTTCCACGTGTCCTCTTCCAGTCAGTCCACTGAATTTGGTCTGGCAGAAACAAACAGAAACAAAGACAACGGAATTCCAACCCTCCATGATGGTCAACTCTCCCTCCGCATCCTCATCTGACCTGTCACGGTTTGGTTGGAAGTACATCTTCCCAGGTTATAAACTTGTGACTGTCCCCCAATTCAAATCTACTTTTTTTTTAAAGCACGTTACTTTAACTAGTTTTTCTCTCCCTTAGGCTTGGTTCTGAGATCACTCAGATCTATAGTCAGTCAAAGAGGTGCTGACCTGACCTTGCGCCCCTTTCTTGTTTCTCGGCCCCTTTGGCTGAGCCCTCGAAAGGGTAGCGAGCCTTGTTCTATCTCGATTTTCTGGTGAGCATTTTTGGGGGGTCAGCCTTGGTGGTTCCCCACCTAAATGCTCTGATCTAGCACATTGTGGTTTGATTGTTAATATACATTACAATGTTCTTGTTTGCTATGCATTAGTTAACTTTAAATTTGTGAGGACCGGCCTCTGGCCCTTAGATCCATTACATATTTTAGATATATTTATAATTACTTTTTTTCATATTTGAGGCTTTTAGGCTGGAACGGTCTTAGTGCTCCTCCCCATGTTGTGGATCAAGGGTTTCAGATCCCTCGGGCGGCGGCATGATAGCGCCCTGAGTATTTCAGGGTGCACTAGTACTCTTATTTCTCTCTCTCTCTCTACTTAGAATGATAGGACTATTCACTACTGGCCCTACTGGCCCTGTGCTCGGAGAACTCAGAACAAATTCAGTTCTGGGCTCTTTTCTCTTCCCTCTCTACAACTTCTCCCTATACTTTTTCATGTTCCCTCTTAATTTTTGAGATACCTGTGTGAGGGCCCTGGCCTCTTTTGATAGATGATGAATTCATGCCTTTTCAGATTAATCTCTCCGTGGACTCATGGTATGCTGGTTGGGTACGTACATATGCATTGATAGAGTGTTTCTCCTCTCCTCTCCATGGCTAATGCTACTCAACAGGGTGATACTCTTAGAATGGCATCTCAGAACACCCAAGGCCTTAACTCTCTGATAAAGAGACGCAAGGCATTTCATCATTATCATTCCCAGGGTCTTGACGTCCTCCCACTCCAGGAGACTTCACGCACTACTCTGCCCCTCATAAAACATATGCGAGAATTGATCATATATTTCTTACCACTTTAGACATTAACACTGCATCACAGGTCTCCATCCGGGACATAGTGTGGTCAGATCATTCCCTAGTTATGTTGAGGCCCCCTCTCCTTCTGGCCCTCGCCAATTGAGTGACCCGGTTAGATGCCCCATGTTAGAGAAGGAGCTACAGGAGTTTTTCCTGCTGAATGAAGTGGATAACATCTCACCGGGCGCCCTATATGGACCTCATAGGGTGGTAATTTGCGGTAAACTTATTCAACTAGCTTCTCCGTTAAAATGGAAGCATCAAGAGGACATAGATAAACTCGAAAAGGAGTTTAAATTGCATTGCAAAATTCACAAACGCAATCCCACCCTCTCTACGCTAGCTAAACTTGACACGGCTAGACTAGCTCTAAACCTGGCCCTCACCTCAGCTGCGGAAAAAAGTTTAAGATAGCAGGGAGCCTGTTTTTACACACAAAAAGACAAAGTAGGTTTGAAACTCGCAAACAAACTGACCCCTAAATATCGTACAATCTCCATTGCCAAAATTAGGGATTTGAAGGATGACATCACTCCAAACCCCAGCCGTATTATGGAAACTTTTCACTCCTTTTATTCCAAACTGTACAGCAAGGACAATGATGAGAACCCCAGAAACCTCAATGCCTTCCTGGATGGGAATCCCCCTTCCCACTCTTACTAATAGTCATCGCTCCCTTTTGGAATCCCCTATTTCAGAAACCAAGCTTCTGGACATAATCAAGGGGCTCCATACCGGGTCTACCCCTGGACCTAATGGGTTTTCTAACTGTTATTATAAGGTATTTTCACACACCCTGTCTCCTTATATGGTCCGATATTTTAACGATCTGAGGAAAGGCAAACATCTAGACCCTGCCGCTAACCTAGCATTCATCTCTGTTATACCAAAACCAGGCAAAGATCACAGCGAAGTGGGGATCTACAGGCCTATCTCACTGGTCAATAATGACTTGAAAATTCTAGCAAAACTCTTATCCAATAGCTTAGCCACTTTCTTAGGTAAATACGTACACAAAGACCAAGTGGGCTTTATACCGGGCAGGCAGGGTCCGGACCAGATAAGGAGAGCGATAGATGTGATCTCCCTACTAAAGTTGGGGTGGGACAGGGGCTTGCCTCAGGGGGGCTACTTACTGTCCTTAGACCTCTAGAAGGCTTTTGACAGTTTCTTGGTCCTTCCTTTTCTCCATCCTCAACAGATGGGGCTTCAGCCCTAACTTCAACAGAGTGTTAGAAGCTTTCTATTCCTAACCTTCCACCGAGTCAGAATGCAGGGCATTTACTCAGAACCCTTCTCTATAGCTAGAGGGACTAGACAGGGGTGTCCATTGTCCCCTCTGATATTTCCTAAAGCAATAAAGACCTTGACCATTGCCATCAGGAACCAGCTAGATATTAGACATGTGCACTGCCAAAAAATTCTTTTTTTTATTTTTCGTTTCATCCATTTTTTTGCTTTTTCGGAAATCCGAAAATTCGGAAATTGAAAAATTCTGAAATTCTGAAATTTCGGAACTAATTTGTCAAAATTTGTTAAAAAAACGTATTCGGAACTAAACAAATTGCACATGTCTACTAGATATCTCCGTCATCCAAATATGACGCCATTGCAATTTCACGGATGATATCCTATTATTCGTCACCTCTCCCCTCATTTCAACTCCTAACATTCTTCGATTGTTACACAATTTCAGCCGACTCTCAAGACTAAAAGTCAGTATGTCCAAATCTCAGGCCCTAAACGTATTGACCCCTCCCACGCTGGTGGATTGCCTATGAGACCATTTCTCTTCCACCTGGAATGATAAATAAATCCCTTTTATTTAGGTGTTAATTTGGCCTCCTCTATAGACCGACTCTATAACTTCATCTACTCCCCTCTTTATAAAAAACTCTCTACTGACCTATCACAATGGTTATCCCTAGGGCTCTCCTGGCTAGGCAGATTCCATGCTATCAAAATGACATTGTTACCCCGGATCCTAAACCTGTTTCGCTCCCTCCCTATCCCAGTAATCAAGGCCCATCTCGCTAAACTACAATCATCTATAGTCCAATTTGTGTGGGGGAAGAAAGGACATTTTTAAACATATAATATATAGATCCAAGCTTAAAGGGGTTGTAAAGGTTCATTTTTTTCCCCTTAATGCATAGGATTAAAAAAACCTGGCAATGACGGCCCCCCCCCAGCCCCCTGTTTTACTCACCTGAGCCCGTTCGCCTGCTGCGCTCGCCCCCGATGTCCTATTCGCCACTCAGTCTGGCCGTTGATTGGCTAGATTAGATGGATTGACATCAGCGCAGCCATTGGTTTGTGCTGCTGTCAATCACATCCAATGACATGGCGCGTCGGGGGGGCAGGGCCGAGTCATACAGTCTGCGGCTATGGCCGCCGGCTGTATCACAGAAGCGCGCCCGCAAGAACTAACCCCCATGGAAGAGAGCTCCCATGAAGGGGTTAGTTCTTGCGGAAAGGAGCCGAGACAGCTGCAGAGGGACCCCAGAAGACCAGGGCCACCGTGTGCAAAACGAGCTGCACAGTGAAGGTAAGTATAAAATGTTTGTTATTTTTTTTTTTCAATTCCTCTTTATTGAGTTTTTTCCAACATATATTACATACATTTATACATAAACATTAAAACATATAACATAATAAAACAATTTCTCGGTCTCAATTCATCCCCTGCCTATAGATGTACCATTCAAATTCGTTGTACTATAAGAAAGTTCTAGATATCCTATGGTATATTTCCCCCATCTAATATCTACCCATATTTTAAATGCTTGTTAGAGACACCCATATAGTGAGGGAGAGGGCGGAGAGAGAGGGGGGGGAGAAGAGAGAAAGAGAAAAAAAAAAACCCAGTCCCCCTGGGAAGGGAAATTTCCCAGAAACGCTAGTGACAATTTCATCAGTGCTAATAGGGTAAAAAAAATAGGGGAGATTTTTTAACCCCTTAAAAACAAAAAAAAACAAAAAAGGAGGGACAAAAAAAAGGGTGCAAAAAAATATCAAATCTCCAGTGACAGTTTCTATTGTGATATTGTTTTTTTATGCTCAACCTCACAACCTAATAAGGAGGAGAAAAAAAAAAAAAAAAACCCATGCAGGTGCTGTAAAGGATATCTAGTTTTTAGTGACACTGACTCATATGATGTTAAAGAAAAAAAAAAAAATATATATATATATATATATATATATATAGACCGGGGGAAAAATAAAATAAAAAAATTCCTTTCTCTCTTTTTTTTTTTACCCGGTCTCTAGTGCAATTACATCTGTGCTGGTGAAATATGTGTATACAGGGAAGTTTATAGATACAAAAAAAAACAAAAACATTGCACTGTTGAACCCCATTGCATGTGCTAGACTTGATATCTAATCTCTAGTGACCGTTTCTTCTATACTAGTGAAATCTATTCGTAGGGGAAGGTTTTAGATATGCACACAAAAAAAAAAAAAGGAATTAACCCACACTCCCGGGGAAGGGAAATTTTCCCTAATCTTTAGTGACAATTTCTTCTGTGCTAATAAGGTATGATAGGGGAAATTTTTAAACCCCTAAAAAAAAAAGGGGTTGCTAAGAGAAGTGCAAAAAGATATGTGATCACTAGTGACAGTTTCTATTGTGATATTACATTTTTATGTTCAGCATCTCAACCTAATAGGGAGATACAAAACAAAACAAAAAAATTATGTATAAAAAACCCACCGACTATAAACCCCATTCCCAGTGCTAACCAAGGAAGGATAAATAAATAAATAAAAGGATATAAAGGGGAAGGTAGAGGAAGGGGAGGAGGGGTAGACCGAAAGCTTATCTCCGATCCCCCAACCGCTCCCCAGTTACCTCTAATTCCCTAAACTCTCTCCATCCTCTCCAGATCCTGTCAAATTTTGGCCTGCCCTCATTCTGGGTTGACATCAACTCTTCCATCAATCTAATTCTGTCAACCTCCTCCACCCATTCTCCTATTGATGGAGCTTTTGTACCCTTCCAATTCCTTGGAATTAATGCTTTCGCTCCATTTAGAAGGTGTGGGACCATGGACCCTCTATATTTTTTCCTTGTTATACCCGTGTTGTGAAACAGACAGTACCAGGGATCTAGCTTAACCGCCACCCCACTAATCTTCTTTATCATACTTAGTATTGCCTTCCAATATTCCTGTATCAGGGGACATTGCCACCATATGTGGGCATGTGTTCCCTCCATCCCACACTCTCTCCAACACATGGGTGATATCTCTTTATTAATTCTATGGAGTTTCACTGGGACAAAGTACCATTTAGTAAGGAGTTTATAGTTCATCTTTCATGTTTGCTTCTACTGATGTTGAATGGACGTATTCTAAAACTTGTCTCTTCTTTTCCTCTGATATAGATTGCTTTAATTCTATCTCCCAGCTTTCCAGTGCTTTAAATGTCTCATGTCCCCTTGAAGATCTTAGTATCCTATATATATTCGATATCCCCTGTCTTCTTATACCTATATGTTCTACCAGTTTTTCCCAGGCGTTCAGCTCATTCCTAGCTCGCAGGGGCTTTGGTAGGGTACCTACAAAATGCTGGACCTGTCTGTACCGCCATGTATCCCCTTGAGAGGGTCTATATTTTTCTCTTAGTTCTGTAAGTGGACATAGGGCATTTCCTTTCAGTATATCTTTAAGTTTTAATGTGTCCGAGGTTGCCCATCCCAGGAACGCACCTCCCCCCTTGCCCGGCGGGAAGAGGTCCGTACCTGTGAGGGGCAAAAAAGGGCCATTATATTTCCACTCCTTTTCTTTAGATACTCGGTCCCATATTCTAAAGGTTTCCTTTGTCATTGATGGTATCTCCTGAGGGAGGCCTCTATATTGTTTTGGAATCCATATTATTTTCCCAATCCCCCTTTACTCAAGCTCTCTTTTACTCCCACCCACTTCTTTTCCTCTTGTCTGCCCCCCCTGCATCCAGTCCACTAATCTCTTTAAAACAGCTGCCTCGTAATATCTTTTAAAGTCTGGTAAATATAGTCCCCCCTCCTGCTTGGGTTTCATCAAGGTATCTACTGAGATTTGAGGTTTCCTCTCCTTCCATATAAATCTCCTCAGTATCTCCCCCAGTATTTTAAAATATGTTTCTGGGATTTTTATCGGAAGTGTTTGGAAGATATACAATGCTTTAGGCAGGATCATCATCTTGATTGCATTTCTTCCAATCCAGGATACTCTTTCCATCGGATATCCCCTCAATTCTAATTTTATTTTATTTAAAAGGGGGATATAGTTATCTTCATATAGATCCCTTTCTTTATTGGACAGCAATATTCCTAAGTATTTCATCCCCCTCTGTTTCCAGGTAAATGGGTATAGGTCCACAAGATCCCTGCATTCCCTTGGGCTCAGGGATATACTTAGTATCTCTGTTTTCTCTTTATTGATTTTCAGATTAGATATTTCTCCATATCTTTCATATTCTTCTAAGATCTTCGGTAGTGTCTGCATTGGATTTGTAACATATAGCATTATATCATCTGCAAACGCTGAGATCTTGTGGTCCCTCCAATCCACCTTGACACCCTCTATCTCCTGGTTTGTTCGTATAGTTGTCAGTAGTGGCTCTAATGCAAGAACAAAAAGAAGGGGTGAGAGCGGGCATCCCTGGCGTGTACCATTGAAAAGAGAGAACCTATCCGTTAGAGTTCCATTTACCCGCACCTGAGCCGAGGGTTTGGTATACAGAGCTCCAATCCATCTAAGCATATTGGGCCCAAGACCCATATGTCTCAATGTTGCAAGCATAAATTCCCAGTCTAGTCTGTCAAAAGCCTTTTCGGCATCCAATGACAGAAACAGTGCTGGGATCTTGTTTTTTTTTGGCTTTTTGTATCAGGAATAGAGCTCTTAATATATTATCTCTCGTTTCTCTTCCAGGCGTAAACCCTGCTTGATCATTTTCTATCCATCCTGTCATAAAAGGTTTTAATCTATCAGCTAATATTTTTGCATAGATCTTTATGTCCATGTTTATTAAAGAAATGGGCCTATAGCTGGCACATAGGGAGGGATCTTTTTCTTCCTTTACTATCAGAGTAATGTGTGCTCCTAGTGCTTCCTCATGCATTACCATACCTCTACCTATAGAATTTATATACTTCTGAAAGTACGGGATCATAGTTTCTACATATCTTTTATAATAAACTGAGGTATACCCATCCAGGCCGGGGCTATTTCCCATTTTAATATTTTTTATTGTTTGACATATTTCTGCCCTTGATATTTCCTTATCTAATTTATTGATTTCTTCCTCTGCTATTTCCGGGAACTTAACCCTCTCCAAGTATTGTTCAATTTTCCTTCTTTTACTTTTGTATTGCTGATGGGCCTTGTTCTTTGTTTACATTCTATAGAATTCCTGGAATATTTTTGTTATTTCTTTCGTCGAATGTTTCATATCTCCATTTTTATCTTTGATTTTTGAAATATAGTTCTGTGTGTTTCTGGGTTTAATTGTTCTTGTGAGTAATTTCCCCGGTTTATTCCCCATAACGTAAAATTTTTTGTTTACATTATTAAATACCCATTTGGTTTCCTGTTCCACCAAGTCTCTTATTTTTTCTCTTTTCCCAGTTAATATCTTTAAGATATGTTCTTCCTGTCTTTCTTTATGTTTCAGTTCTAGATCTTGGATCTCTTCTAATAATATTGCTTTCTGAGCCTGCCTAATTTTTTTCCTCTTGGCCTTTTCTGCTATCATCCTCCCTCTCATAAACACTTCATGTGTTTCCCATAAGATCGATGGGGACACATTTTCTATATCATTTTCTTTGAAGAAAAGATCCATATCCTTTTCCAGGTCATCCGCTATTTTGGGATCGTTTAGGAGGGATTCATCCATTCTCCAGGTCCTCGTACAAGCCAGGATTTCTCCTTACGCCAGGGTCATTATGACCGGAGCGTGGTCCGAGAGCATTATTGTTTTTATTTCTACCCCTCTCAATTCTTCTAGTAGCCGATGATCCAGCAGGATATGGTCTATTCTGGAGTATGACCTATGTACAGATGAATAGTATGTATAATCCTTGTCTTTTGGATGAAGAATTCTCCAAGCCTCAACCAACTGCATTTGATATAATTTGTGCTTAATTTTTCTGAGATGTTTCCCCTCAGACCTTAATGATATGGGTTGGGTGTCTAATGCTGGGTCAAAGACAAAATTTAAATCACCTGCTAGTAGCACCATCCCCTCTCTGAAGGCCTCCAGTCTAGTCAGGATTTTTCCCAAATACCTTGCTGGACATTTATTAAGACAGTATACATTTCCCAAAGTAAATTTCATATTAAACATATCTTAATGAAGAGATATCTTCCCAGTTCCATAGTTTCCAATAAAAATTGTGTATTCTTGTCAAACCCTATTGCTGTACCCTTCGATCATTTATTGGGTGAGTAAAAATGTATTCAAGTGGGAAAATCTTTTGAGATAAGCCTAGTTTTGGACGTCGATTTTAAGTGGGTTTCTTGCAGAAAAACTATATTAGCCGACAATCCCTTCATCTCCTGCAGTATCTGATATCGCTTGTTTGGGCTATTTAAACCTTGCACGCTATACGTGACTATTTTTAGGGTCGCCATATTCCTCAATTTGAATCCTTTATATTATATAAACAGCTATTTATCAGACACAAACAGCTAAGGAGGGACCTTAGGCATTTTTCTTCCCTCAGGAAGAGCTCATCCAACCTTCCTTTCAAAACGATCGTCCTCTCTAGGCCAAACTTCAGTAACAATGAAAAAAACATAGAAATATAGGACAAATTGAGACCTCACATACCCCCCCCCCCACCCCAATCGCATTGCCAACCAATGCTAGGACTCCCCCGATAAGCGCTCCACCTGGCGCTTCCTCGAACCGACCCTATCTCGGGGTACTTGATATGTCCACCCCTACTCTGGGGCCCAGCCCTCAATTGAGGGGCTGGTCCTCAGGGCATCGGCGGGCATCCTTGCTCCATATCCCTTGTTATTTTTTTTTTAAACAGGAACCTTTAGTGTCCCTTTAAGGGGGGCCTGGGACTCCCAAATCTCTGGTGGTACTACCAGGCAGCCCATTTAGCTCAGATTTCTAGTGTTTACTCTAGAGGCGTCAAACCTGATTGGGTGACTATGGAGAGGCAATTGACCCCAACTTCACTATAGACTATCTCATCTGGAGGGACCCCAAATCTTAACCTCCTATACTCTCCACAACTTTATCTCACCCAATAGCCTTATGTGACTCCCTACACAAGCTTTTCAAAATTGCGTCAGCTTGGCACCCTTTAACACATTTATTCCATAACCCACTCTTTCCTCCAGGGAATGATATACAAGCATTTCAATAGTGGACAGACAATGGCTTATATAGGATAGGACATGTAATTAACTCTTTAGGTCCACTTTCTAATAGCCACTGTGTTAGTAAACTAGAGATGCCACTCTCAGAGAAGTTTCGTTTTACCCAAATTCCTCACTTTTTACACTCGATATGGGTGACAAAACCAAACCCCTTAACAGTTACACCCTATGAACAATGGTGCTCTAAGGTCACGGAAAAAATGAGGTATTTCCCTAATATATTCAGCCTTATGCCTCGTACACACGGCCGAGAATCTCGTCGTTAAAAACATGTCGTTTTTTTCGACGAGATCCTTGGACAAGAAACTTGTCCCGGCCGAGTGTACACACGCTCATTTCAAAGAACCCGCGGTTCTTTGAATGGAGCGTACGCGGTGACGCCATTGAATACGACGAGCATGCGCTCGTCACATTCGATGCTGTCGCTGCCATCTTGGTTCACCCTACCTATGCCTAGGAAGCTACCGCGCATGCGTCGAAGTCATTTCGAGCAGGCGCGGGCTTCCCGGCGAACAGGTAAGTGTACACACACACAATTTTCTCGTCGAGAAACAGGCTGACGAGAATCTCGACGAGAAAATAGAGAGCAGGTTCTCTATTTTCTCGTCGAGATTCTTGTCGCTTTTCTTGACGAGAAACCATACACACGAACAAATTTCTCGGCAAGAAATCTCTGCCACCAAGTTTCTTGCTGGTTTTTGCCGAGAAACTCGGTCGTGTGTACGAGGCTTTAGAGTCCACAGAGAAAACCTCCTATATGCTGGGATGGGAACAGGACCTAGATTTTGAATGGGATATGGACACTTGGCATCACTGTTTCATGCGTTCCTTTAAGGGAATACAAAATATATCTGTGATAGAAGCCAACCTGAAAGTCGTTTTCCCGTTGATACCTGGTACCCGCTCGCCTTGCAAAAATGTATCCCACTGTCTACCCCCTATGCTTTAGAGATTGTGAGCATAGGGGTTCACTACTGCATATCTTTTGGCAGTGCCCCAGAATCAGAGGGTTCTGGAATTCAATTTTCCACTTAATCCGCAAACTCACTGGAGCTTCGGTGCCTCAGGACCCCAGGACAGCTCTTCTCAATCAACAAATGGCTAAAACCCTTAAATTTACACAAAATCTGGTTAGGTTTATCCTACTTAGGGCTAAAATTAAGATCGCCCGGGCCTGGAAGAGCCCTAGCATCCCATTTATTAAGAAAAACTGAAAATCTCTTGGATAATGTCACAGGGGATGATGACAAGCATTTTTCAGAACTCCGTTGAAAATTTTGAGCTGACCTGGGAACCCTTGGCCACCTATATGAATGTTGCCCTCTAATCCTGCATTCATTTTTTACTTTTAATTTTTGATCTTTAATGTAATATCTTCACCATGTATTATTAGGTATTGATTCCTGACCTCCCGCACAGGTATTTCTCTTTTTGTTTGCACTCCTCTCTTTTCCCCCTCCCTTTCCATCCTGCTCTTCCTATCTAACACTACATCTTTCCCTGAACTTCTTATCTCACACAGTTAATAGAGAGTTTTGGCACCTTTTCCGGACTCTCTGGTTAGTAAGTTGTCACTGCTGATGGGGTGGTATGGCTCTAATGGTTTACAAAACCCTAGCCCAGGGGGCAGGCCTCCTGTCCCTATTGTGCTTACACTCCACAACCTACCGAGCAGTGGGGTAGCATTTCCTTTTCATGTTTATTCTCTCAATATATCCTCAATTTAGGGACTACAAAGTTGATGTTATACTGTTTAACTGTTTACGGGGATAATTTCTCAAGTGATGTACCTTTGTTGATATTTAGAAGTCTCATTCACATAATGATATACCCATGGTGCAGCCTCTAGAACACAGGTGTCAAACACAAGGCCCGTGGGCCGAATCCGGCCCTCCAGACCATTTCATGTGGCCCTCCAGCCCTCCTCTGGTCCTACTCCAGACCCTTACCTTCTACTTTCAAGCAATGCATCCAGCTTCTTCCCAGCAGCAGCATAAGGAAAGGGGGGTGCACTGTGATGTAAGGGAGAGTGGTGGACTCAACTTCTGATGGTGGGGTGGCTCTTGATCTCTAATGTAAAGGGGAGGGGATGCACTGGACATCTAATCTTACAGATACAACCGGCCCTTTTGAGGGCAATAATAATGCTGATGCGGCCCACGATGAAATTGAGTTTTATACCCCTGATAGAGACTCCTGGATCACGGCGCTACTTGGTACGTTATACCTACGGCAATGTTATCATATTTTACCCCCTACAATTTATTTTCTCGGGTCATTCTCCCTTGATATCTCACTGTTTTTGTATGGTTATTTTACCTGTGGCAACCAATGTCTTTTCTCATTTGTATTGATTGTTTATATTCTTGCTTTAAAATCATTAAAAATGATTGAAAGTAAGATTGCCCTGTATTTGACTCCATCCCTCTTCCCATCAACTCTGACCAGCTTCCCTGTCCATGCTGAAGAAAAGCATCCCCACAACAAGATGCTGCCACCATCATGTTTCACGGTGGGGATGGTGTGTTCAGGGAAATGCGCAGTGTTAGTTTTCCGCCACACATAGCTTCTTGCTTTTAGGCCAAAAAGTGCAATTTTGGTCTCATCTGACCAGACCACCTTCTTTCACATGTTTGCTGTGTCCCCCACATGGCCTCTCACAAACTACAAATGGGACGTCTTATGGCTTTCTTTCAACAATGGCTTTCTTCTTGCCACTCTTCCATAAAGGCCAGATTTGTGGAGTGAACGAGTAATAGTTGTCCTGTGGACAGATTCTGAGACTTCATTAGATTTTACAATATCTGAAGTAATATCAGGGAAATGCATTTTAGTCAAGCTAATGATTTAAAAAATCCATCATATTCAATGTACAGTACAGAAGAGTCTATTCAAGCGCCAGAATTTATACAAAGCAAATTACTTCTGCTAAAAATGAACACTATTCAAAGCTTACACCCTTCAGATTCAGACAAAAATTACTGTCAGAATCTTTTGTGTTTATAAACTATAACCAACTGAGTTTGACAATTTATACTAATAGACTTATACTTCAAAAAATGAATGTAAGACACATTGAGCACTGTGAAACTAGTAGCTGCTTGTGCATTAGCTTATGGATTATTTATTGATTCTAAAACTGTCCCTGGGCACATAAAGCTCAATGGAGGACAATATGTGACCTACAAGAACCTTATGGTTAAAGGCACTGTACACCTTCAAAACATTTTTGTTGTTTTACCTAAATATTAATGTAGTTATATTCCCTGTATTGTTTGCCTTACCTTGTGATGATTGGCTCACATGTTGTGGTTGCAGTTTGTAGTGTCATGGCTGATCAATTGCCCTATGGTAATGTCTTAATTACGTAGCTGGTCCCTAGGGACAGGCAACTTTTTGTTCTGGGTCAAACAGCATCCAGTGCATGCCTTGCCATTTGCTCTATGTTGCATCACAAATGCAGAAGTGCAAATGTGATGAAAACACATATCTTCCACCATGGTAAGCTCTGTTACTTGCTCTGCTTGTTTGTGTCCGTTTCAAATTGAATTCCTATTTAGTGCTCACCTGCAGATCACTGGACTGAAAGATCCAGGAAGTGTGAGATATGTAGTTTTTTTCACAGGAAATGTAAATTCTCAGGCTACAGACAGAGGTCATGCATGAACCCGTGCAGCGCCATGTTGCAAGCCTAATCATTGAATAAAAACAAATTTATGCCATAGGAATATGAAGATTTGCTCTACTGTAGGCTGTTCATTCAGGCCAACAAATGACACCATGAAAATATATGATTATTGCACATCTTATGCAGATGAAAAGCACAAGGTATAGGTAGGAAGGTTTATAATCACTTTAAAATAATGGTGGGGCAGCATGAAGCCAGTTTTTCGCCTTAGTACATGTGACATTCCTTTGCTGGGGTATTTTGTGGTACTGGAAATAGTTATCTGTCAATTTGTGTAAATGCTGGCTATCTGTGATGTTCCAGCATGTTCCAACATTGATTTAAGTTGTGTGCACAAACTCCTCATGGTATTTTAGCTGCTAGGAGACAGACAGAGAAAGGGGTAGACAGAGAAGCTGGATTGTCAAGTTGAGAACAGCTGACCATACACGCATCCTGCATAAGACTTTTTTGGGGGTCATCCCTAGCAACTGGTATCAAGTCTAAATATTTTCCAGTGTGATGTTGGCCCGATATTGAAGTTCTGTCTTGGTATCAGCGGCACTGGGTTTTCCAGCTAGCGGGCATACCATGCAGGGGCAGCAGGAAACTGGTCAGTGTTTTTAGTCTGGGGGGTTACATGACCTTCAATGACAATTCAACAGTAAAAAAACTTTTCAGCAAATGTGACTGATAGCATAATCTTTACTATCATAGCTCATCAGTGACAAATGCAGTCCTTAGCAGGTGCACAATTTATCTAAAGAAGAATAGCTTAGTTCCTTTCTGCAGGTGGTATGACTTGCTTGCACTCATTATCTAGCTAATGTGATTGTGGTAGATGTGTACAAAAATGTCCACAATTATTACAGAGGCAGGGTTTATGGGTTTAAGTGCACACTCAATGATATACAGCCTTCTTGTTGTGGAAACTTCTCACTCACAATGTTGGCCCCATTGGATCCCACATACTCAAAGACCAAAGATCTGTGGTATGGTACCAGGTGGTCTTTTCTGAGACAGGAGATTCTCTATAAGAAGGAACCTAGATGGACTAGTAAGAAGAAACCTAGAGGGACTAGTAAGGGGTCCAAAGAATCCTTTTTTTAGTCCACAAACCAGTAAGTCCACCCAGTGGAGGAATTCGGAGATATCCTGTGATATCTGGTCGCCTCACATTGGTCGACATTGTCGCAAGGCTGGCTTAGGATAAAATATGATTATCACTGTTCACTTTTTTATCAGATTATCCAACATAATAGCATTATAATACACTGATCACTGTACTTCTGAGTTAACAGTAAAGCAAACTGTAAGGCGTAAGACATGGGGGATGATAGTTTATTTGTTGTGAAGGACCAGTCATGTCTTTTTACAAAATAGTTATTGTATATGATTGCCCTAGGTAGATCATGTGAAGGACAAAAACTGAGTATGGAATAAATGGAACAGTCTACTTTACTGTATATGTTATTTTTACAATTGCATGTGCTGACTGATTTTTTTTTAAACTGATTCCGGTTGTTCTTCACTGCCCATTTCAGAAATTTCAGAATTCATAATTATAATTTTACTAGGTATAACAAAAACTTTTATATGTGGGAGGTAACTGTTATTTATCCTTGTTGCTGTGGGCACAGCAAGAGCCTACACAAAGTCAAAACTGCTGTCGTTAAAAGTGGAATCCTGTAGGGAAAACTAAGCCCAAGCAGTTCTTCATTATGGCATACTTGTAATAACTTGCTGGAAATGCTGATTTTCCAAACTTTATGTGCTGCTTCATTGTAGTCAGTAATGGGTTGAATTTGGGGATTACCATATAATAGAATTCATGTATTTGATATATTTTTACAAAAAATATTGTTTAGATAAACATTGGGACATACAGTACATATTTACAGTACTATCTTTTGTTCTGTAGGACTTGCTTCATGAATATATGTTGATACAAAAGCAAAATTCACACTAAAGCATTTAAAAACATTTGCAGTTTCATGCAGTAAAGCAATATTAGGATCTACGCTAAAATTGAGCATTTTTATAATGCTATAATGTGAGTTGACCTACGTAGTGCAAAATAACTGCTGAGAAGCACGAAGCTACTGGATCTACTACTAGAAGCTGGAAAAGAGCTTCATCAAATTACTTCCCTACAACGGGTGAGTACCTTAAAACGGAATCTATGGGTGCAATTACCTAGCAGGTAGAAACAACCTGTAGACTTCACAACATGGTATAATCCAGGACCAACCTGTCACTCTCTCCTCAACTCGGCAGCACACAAGTTAGGGAGCAGCATTTCTAGTAGGTTGTGGAATATTAACTAGTATATGGAAGACTTGCTGACAATATTGTCACCTTTCATTAACAAATCTATCTAGCAATTTTCCTGACAGCTGTCTTTTAAACAAAAGTGCAAATTATAACACTTAACCCATTGTTAGTGTCCGAACATCCTGTAGTCCAAGATGTGGGGAAAACTATTTCCTCCTGTATATTAAAGAAAACATATGTTAAGAAAATATGTAGGCTTAATTACCTCTTCTTTTGAAAACACTAGCCCCCTGGCTGTTATGTTGAGTTGGTACTTGGAACATGGTCAAGAGTCCTAACTGCAGTAAAAAATGTCCGCCTCCATATTTATCTCAGTGCAAGTTTCTTCTAAGTCATAATTTAAAAAGAAACTTTGGTATATTTAAAAAGCAGGACTGTATTTTAACAATAAATTACTAACTGTAGCCAATTAACAAATGTAACTATGTTCCTTGCAATGAGAGAACAGCTGACTTTCATCTCTGAAACTGAAAATCTTGAACATTTTGTATCTGACCTTCCTTTTAATGCAGTGCTGCAGTTATCTTTTATAATGCACACAGTCTCTAAAAGGCTTTTGATAGACGTGAGCAGTCTCAGTCAGTCTCTTGCACCATCCAAACAATAATAGTGGATTGCAGGTGGTGCTGGCTATCCTGATACTGATAAGATTATTGTAGCACCCTCTACCTTAGGTAGGTGCTAGGTGTAAGGGTTTTTGTGTATGCTGCCAGTGCAGGTAAATTTACGCAGGCCTATGCTGCGAGCCAGGCCTGTTTGTTTTGATCTGGGGGCAGGGGAGTGGTTTAGTGTAGCAGTAGGTGACTGACATGTACTTCAGCTCTTGGGCGCCTCCTTTGTTTCCAGGGAGAATGTTCTGGAAAAGGGGCAGGGCAGAGCGCTGGAGGGACATGGGGTGCATGTGAGGAGCTCTGACCAATCTCCAACCAGGATTGGCAGGGGGGAGGCCTCCTACATATACCCATGGTCAGCCTGCTGGGGGAGGAGTTGTCGGCTGGGTGAACTGGAAGATGGAGTGCTAGACTGTCGTGCCTGAGGGAACCTCCTTTATCTTCCTAGCACTCCATCTTCCAGTTCACCCAGCCGACAACTCCTCCCCCAGCAGGCTGACCATGCACCCCCCGGGTGTACCTCAGGCGGAGGAGCTCGGGAGCTGGGAGGGAGCCTCTCCTTACACGGTCATAGAGAGGTGTCCTGGAACAGGAGCTGGAGGTGACAGTTGGTCCGCACGTCCAGGATAAGTCTTTCAGGAAGGATCCAGCGTAGGTGTTGGTGATTGAAAGCACATTGGAGCGATCTGGAAGAGGCATGCCAGAGGAGCTGGATGCAGAGCCAGAGGGAGAGACTGTAGAGTTAGTGTCAAATTGATGCAGCCATGAGGGCGGGCAGGATTTGCAAGTTGGACTTGCTGGGATCAGTAGTCCATCAACTTTTATTCTTCTCAAGTAAACTGTTGCTGCCATAAAGGGGTACTGCAGGCCCCGGCCTACAAAGGGTCATCAAGTAATTACACTGGGACTTATTCATAGTGAGGCCTAGTCATGTTCTGGTGTGACAGGATTACTAAGACTGTGACAGAAAGTAGTGTGCTAGAGGAAGAAGTGTTCTGAGGTAAAAGACTCAAGTTTAGGGTCAGCCACCTTGTCCTTTTTGATAAGTGTGACACAGTTACTATATTGTTCAAAGTACCAATTTATCCTATGGGCATCCCATGTTCCTTGTCCCCAACCAAGTTCAATCCCCTAATAAAATAACAAAAACAAGCAAGAGACTGTTCAATGATTAAATGAGTGTCTCTAATGGATGTCTGGCAGCAGGGTGGAATGTGTGGATGCTGTAACATGTAGCAACCCATTGCTACATTATTAAAAACTTTTTTGATCAAAAGATAAGATTTATCTCTTGCTATTATTAAACCACAGTGATTTAACAATTCCTATTCCCAGTACAGCTGGCCATAAATAGTTCAAAGCTCAACCAGTTCAGTAAAGCACTAGCTGAGATTCAAACCATGTATGGGCAGGCTTATTGTGCCCAAGTTGATCGCTCAACTTGGGGACAACCAAGTTGTCAGATTTTTCATGTGATTATTGCTAGCAGCTATAGCCACTAACAATAATCACTGTGTGTTCTAAAAGGGACGGCTCCCCACTCCCCCCCAGCGTGGGGGATTCTATCATCAACACTGACTGTGTTGATGGGGGAATCAAGCTATTTTTTTCCTGCAACAAAGACAATCACTCCATCTATGGCCGGCTTTAGCCACAGCAATGTTTCTCTTTCTGTGCATACAGTGTGTAACTAAAACCCTATCCACTTCTAGCTGCACTAGCATGTAATTTTTTTTCTTTCATTAAAGGGTATTTTCCCATATAAATGCAACACCTTTCCTTTTGGTCAGTGTCTGGAGCCAGCTCTGGTAAATTTTATTACTGAATATAACAAATAAAAACATTTTCCAACAAATAACTACAAATCCCCTCTTGGTAAATACTGTCTTTTAAAACTTTATATTATTGAATATACCCTGGAAGAAGGGTACCAGTGAAAGTGGCAACATTGATAAATAACGGTACACCCACAATAAAATGATTATGTGTACAAACATCAGCAGTAAGGTAGTTTTACATTTGGATTTTTAAAGCACTTAGTATCTGAATTGTGCATGCAACTGTTCCAGAATCTTTGATGATTTCGCAGGTGAGCTACTTTTATTTAGTCACAATAAATATAGTCAATAAAGTAGGTATGACCAATATCAGCAAACACATCAACAGAGGAAACAAAAGTGAATGCTGTTTTCAAATGTATTGCAAAGGAACAGCAGTCTTATTCAGCTCTTTTAAAAACCTAACATTAATGACTAGCTTCTTCATCTTCACAATCACAGCAAGATAATACATCTCACTGGGGTACCATTCAAACAGCCTCCTCAAAGCACTCTTTGACTGCTGCTCAAGATTTTCCTCTATATCTAACACTTTTGTTAAAGACCCACGAAAACAAATGTCATTGTCAATAATGATGGTGGACACTGGTGATGGTCACCCCTAGATTACTAGGGATAAAAAATATCAGGATGGTCAAGAAGCATTTAATGCCACAGATTATGTTCTCCTGCACTATTGGGTATTCCTTGCCTCCCTCTTTGAGGGTTGTGGAAACGAATTCTAGGCAGCTTGAAAGTTTGCAGTGCCAAAGTGTAAGGATCTCCACCTTTAATATGTATTCATCTAGGCACACATGGGAAGTTCAACACTCCTACTGCAAATTATACAATAGCCTAATGAAGATGAGCCCATTTTTAACCATGTCATTAGTCTTGTGCCAAAATCTAAATATGATAAGCTTAAGGACATGATGAAAATACATTTTACCACTCATTGTTGTAGTTTAATATTTTATATTGTGACAGCAAGCAGGTAAATCCGCCTGGTGGCATCCAGGATGGCAAATATGTGTGTCCCAGGTTCAGGCTCGATGCCAATTTGTACCAATAGGGGGAAGTGCTGAGAAGTCCTGCAGGGATAGAGGTAATGAGCCCAGCTGAAATAAGTTGGCTCATTAAGACCTCTACAAAAACGTACAGCATGCAAAGGGAGTTGTTCCATCCTGGAACCAGTTTTTTGCCTGTTTAGACTGGGGAGCGTGATAACTGTCTGTGTGGTGAGATAACGCCTGTGTAGCAAGCCTTTTTAACAGGGAGATAGGTGCTGGGGACAGCACAAGGCTGCACCTAGCTGATAGCCAGGGAACCTGTGTGTAGTAAGTGGCCAAGTTGGCAAGGATTTATTTTCATGTTTCTTTTTGCTTTGCTGTTTTTTGGCCATTGTAAATAGTGTAAATAAACTGCACCTTTGTTTTTTCACCTTCACTATTGTTTTCCTGTGCCTACATTTTTGTGTATTGAAGCCATCCAGGGGGTCACACACACCCGCTTCCAAGCTAACCCCCTAAAATCAGAGCTCAGCGCTCAGAAATTAAACAGTACAGGTTTAAAAGTAATATATGATCCAAACAGTAATCAGTAAATTTATGATAATGATCACACAAGAGCAGCCGCTAAAATCATAAAACGCAGTATTAAAAGATAATATAAAAAGTCCTCAGAGTGAAAGAGTCCTCAGAAATATTGCAGCTGCGCTTTGCCAAAAATATTCAGTTTTGACAAGATTTCATCTATTGTTCATATGAGGGAGATGGTAGTGAGACAGGATCAAATAGTGACTTGTGTTATGTTGATCTTAAACCAAACACCTTCCACCAGAAAAGCTTCACCACGTGAGGGGTTCTCCCCTTTGGGGATGCACTCAGCACAAATCTGGGTAAAAGGCGCCTTTAGTCAACCACTGGTCATCCATCGTCCTCATTTGAACCTTAACCACGCTTTTGATATTATTTTGCAGGGATCCAGCATACCATGTGAAAGAAATGTAATGTCCACATATCGTAATACTGCTTATGTATTAAATCAGTATTAAATCTTTTAAGCAGTATTACGCTATATGGACATTACATTTCTTTCACATGGTATACTGGATCGTTGCAAAATAATATCAAAAGCGTGGTGAAGGTTCAAATGAGAACGGTGGATGACCAGTGGTTGGCTAAAGGCGATTTTTTCCCCCGATTTGTGGTGAGTGCATCCCCCAAAGGGGAAAACCCCTCACGTGGTGAAGCTTTTCTGGTGGAAGGTGTTTGGTTTAAGATCAACATAACACAAGTCACTATTTGATCCTGTCTCACTACCATCTCCCTCATATGAACAATATATGAAATCTTGTCAAAATTTTATATTTTTGGCAAAGCGCCACTGCAATATTTCTGAGGACTTTTTCACTCTGAGGTTTGCAAAAGAGCCTTGCAGCTCAACAGCAGACAAATGCAACTTTGCAACAGAGCCTCGCAGCTCAGCAGCAAGCTCACCAGCAGAGTCTGGAAGCTCAGCAACAAGCCCAGCAGCAATCTGAGGCCCACTTCATAGACCTGTTGCAGAAGCAGGAGCAGAGACTCCAATAACAAATGGAGACATTAATGCAGCAACGTCCGCAGACCAGTGAGGCAAGTGGTTCCACTAATACTGCATCATTTGGTGTGAGCCATTTACTGCCAAAAATGACTGGAGAGGATTATCCGGAGGTGTTTTCTACCACATTTGAAAGGACTGCTGAAAGGGAAAAGTGGCCTAAGGAGCAGTGGGCTGGGCTTGTGGCCCCTCTGTTATCTGGGGAATCGCAGAAAGCTTGATATGACTTTGAGCCTGAACAAGCAACAGACTATGTTGTGCTAAAAACAGAAATATTGGCACAGCTGGGTGTCACTCTGGCCAGCCGGGCTCACTGTGTAAATAACTGGAGTTTCGGGCTTGGAAAACCCCCCAGGTCTCCAATGTATGATCGTGTTCACCTGAGCAGGAAGTGGCTGCAGCCAGAGACTTTGACCACACCAAAGATTGTGGAGCGTGTTGCTATGGATCGGTTCCTGAGATCTCTTCCTACTGCCATTCAAAAGTGGTTAAGCCCAGAAACGGCAGACAAGCTTGTGGATCTGGTTGAGAGGTACTTAGCTATAGAGAACCTGACTGCCTCTCCCAGAGACTAAAGGACTTTCCACCCCAAGACCAGACCATCCCCAGCGGCGGGTAAGATGACTCCACGGGGTGAGGGCAAAGAGAGTGAAAGGGTGGGAGTTCTACCTAATGTCTGGCGAGAGCAGCCTGGAAAGTCAAGGTCGCAGGAGGCAGCAAAAAATAATATTTGCTACCACTGCTGGCAAGGAAATGATGAAAAAACATTTTACCTCTCATTGTTGTAGTTTAATATTTTTTATTGTGACAGCAGGCAGGTAAAATCGCCTGGTTGCATATTTGATGGCAAATATGTGTGTCCCAGGTTCAGGCTCTATGCCAACTTGTACCAATAGGGGGGAGTGCTGAGGAGACTTGCAGGGGTAGAGGTAATGAGCCCAACTGGCTCATTAAGGCATCTACAAAATCTCCCGGCATTCAAAGGGAGTTGCTCCATTCTGAATCCAGTTTTGTGCCTGTTTATTCCGCGTGATACCTGTCTGTGCAGTGAGACAACACCTGTGCGGCAAGCGTCTTTAACAGGGAGATAGGTGTTGGAACAGCACAAGGCTGCACCTAGCTAAAAGCCAGGGAACCTGTGTGTAGTAAGTGGCCAAGTTGGCAAGGATTTATTTTCAAGTTTCTTTTTGTTTTTGGACCATTGTAAATAGTGTAAATAAACTGCACCTTTTTTCACCTTCACTGTTTCTGTTGTTTGCTGTGCCTAATTTTTGTGTAGTGAACTCATCCAGGCGGTCAAACACTGCTGCCGAGCTAACCCCCTCATATGTTAAAACTCCCAAACCAAAAGTTGAAAAGTAGAAAAGAGAAAAACATATATTCACAATATCCTTGACATTTTATTTTGATGCAAACATCTGTGGAAATCAAATCAGGACATCATAGGGTTACAAGAATTTGTGCAGAATGGTAGTTTTCAGAAAGCCCATACTTTCCAACTGGATCAAAACTAACTAGGCCCAAGTAGAAAAAAAGTAGTTGAAAATATGATAAGAACTCTCCAGAAAACAAGTGCACTGTAAACACTGATTTGCATATTTGACCTTTGTGACAAATAATTCTGAATACTGTGCATATAGGTGGTTCTCTCAATGACTGGTTCTATTAGATGGTAAAGGCTCTTACCAGACATCCTCGGCATCTTCATCACACTCTGCTCCAAACTGACAAATATCACAGGTTGATGTCTCCTTTTGACTGGTCTCCCCAGAGCCTTCATTGGCTGTAAAATACAAATAGTAATACAATAAGAACTGCAGCTGAATCATACTGTATGCTGTTGTTGGGGAGAGACAAATAAAATTGATGTTGGGGAGATAAAAAAGAATATTCCATTTTGAAAAACTGTGGAAACCACAACATACAATATATTCCGAAACCTGTATATATTATAAAATGAGTAAGATTACAAATAATACATCATTCATAATTTCTTCAATATCATATCAAGTATTACATACATTGCAATCATAGGAATGTGATTTACAACAAAGTTTGTCATTTACAGTATATTGGATTCGCCATTTACCTTTTAAAAAGTAAGGACTGGAGGACATTATTTTGACAGTAGTAATCATAAAACCTCTACCCTTTCTAATGTTCCTAAGTACTTTATATAGTACATGAAAGTGATGTAACAGGATTTGCATTCCACAACTGACAGTTTGCTTTTGCTTTCAAAAGTGGTGGTGAGTTAAAGTCTTTTGGATTTTCCATTTAAAGACTGAAGACCAAAATGGGTCTAATTGTCAATAAAAAATAATTCATAAACGCAGAGATCTGCATAATTAGTTTGAATTTAAAAGTAGACTAGTGTTAGTAGGTGACCATAATAACGTTTTTAATGTGACAAGTTATAGTCCATCCAAATTTAAAGTGGTCATGTACAGCTGCTAAGTTTTAGAAAATTCCTAATGAGGTAGCAACTGTATGAACAATAACATAACCAAGCAAAAGAATGTAAAGAATGTAGCTAACCTGTACATAATCAATATGCAATGCAGACTGCTAAGTATTTTGGTATAGATTATGATCCCCTGATGAATGGCACATGTATCCATGTGACAAACTAGATACATATCAGAAATTAGCCTGCCCAGGTTGTCCAGTGTCCAGTGCCCAGTACCACTGTCATCTTTTAACTCATCCTTTTCCAACCTTTTTACCCCATGGAACCCTTGATTTTTTTTTTCATGTCTCAGGAAACCCTTAAAAATAAATAAAAACAAATATATATATACATATATACACACACACACACACACAACACACACACACACACACAGCTCATGCTAATGTCAACTATAGATAAAGTTGTGAAAAAAGAAAAGAAAAAGGAAAATACTACAGAACATTGCATAACTAGAGTATTTGACAACCAGAGTGAATCTTTTTTTTTTTTTAATAGTAAATGTAGCACCCTGATCCTAAACAGAGCTGCTCATACATTTAGTCTGGTAGGTGGCCAATTGTTAGGGTGGTCCACTGACTTTTGTTTGGTGCACCTCTCTCTTCTGTCACTAGGTGGCATTGCTGCCTGTGGCCTTAGAATGACAAGGGCATAGTGAGTTCAGGTTAGGAGTGAATAGGTTATCCCAGCCAATTGGTAGGAGCCTCTGTGGCCCCATGGACTGCTGGGAGAGCCTATTTATTCGGGAGGAGTCAGGTGATCGGGACTCTGTGCCACCTGGACAGCTGTCTGGGTGGATGTGTGTTGTATTGTTCCCGGTTGCTAGGCCAGAAGCCTGAGGCCTATCCGGGAGCACCTGGCTGCTAGGCTGTCTGAGGCCTATCCAGGACTGTAAGGAGCAGCGTGGGTTTGGGGCTTCAGGTCGGGAGCCTTACCAAGCTGCAGAGGTTCAGCCGGACAGGGAACCGAATGTTGTCAGAGGTGTAGGAGAAGCAGTTGCCATAGGGGATAACCACTCTTGTTACCAGAGGAAAATTAGGATCAAGGTCAGAGATAAGGGGGAAGCAGCTGCCACCAAGAAACAACCACTCTTGTTATCAGAGGCCAGTGCTTGAAGTCTAAAGAAGTACCAGAGCAGCCTTTTTCACTAGCCAGGGATGGTGAAGAAGTGGGAAAGCTTCATCATAGTCAAGTCAGGGACTCAGCAGGTAGTGTGGGTGAAGCTTAAGTACACAGTGGGTTAGCTGTGGAAGAGCTCAGGGGATCCAGTGGTGGCTGGGATTTTGGAAGTCTAGTGAGAGACTGGGAGCTTAGTGTGAAGATCTACAATGGGATACTGTGAGTTAAAGATCAATATTGACTGTTGAAAGTTCAGTTGCTATAGGAGACAACAGTTCTACAAAATACAGTGGCGCTGCATTCAGTTTAAAGGCCCTCTACCTGTATAGCTGCCTGTCTATTACTATTTTTTGTCTGGAGAATCTGCCAATTGCTATTGCATTTGCCAAAGATTGTCCTGGCCCTAAACCCTCTCTCACCCAGTTCTTGTTAAGAGACAATAAAAACTATTTTGTTGCATTCAAAAAGTCACTTGTACCCATGTTTCTATCTTGCATTACACCCACCATGTCCAAAGACCTGCACCCTGAGGAGGAATGCCAGTTCTTCCTGGCTTTGGGGGCCACCTTTAGGCCCTTAGATGCTGGGGGACCGTTACTTAAAGAGATTAGAGATTTTGGTACAAGAGCAGAGTACAGAATTTGAACTGCACAGTGGGATACAACAACTGTATCAAATTTAGTTTAATGAAAAATGCCTAATCCGCAAAATCCAAAGCCTATACACTAGAGTGAATCTAGTGGTGCCAGGTAGGGATGAGCTTTGAGTTCGAGTCGAACATTGCCTGTTTGCCCGTTCGCCGAACAGCGAACAATTTGGGGTGTTTGCGGCAAATTCGAAGAGTCTATGGGAGAAATCTAAAGTGCTAATTTTAAAGGCTTATATGCAAGTTATTGTCATAAAAAGTGTTTGGGGACCCGGGTCCTGCCCCAGGGGACATGTATCAATGCAAAAACGGCCGTTTTGGACCTGATGCGGAACGTGAGAAGGGGCGGGTCTATTCATGTATTACACTGTGGAGGAAGTTCCCCATCAGGTCCAATCCCCTCGTATGTCAGACCCCACCTATGTCATTGGATGAGCGGACCTGATGGGGAACTTCCTCTGCAGTATAATAAATGAATAGACCCGCCCCTTCTCACGTTCCGCATCAGGTCCTCAGCCTTACACCTACGTCATTGGCTGAGCGGACCTGATGGGGAACTTTAGAAGGGGCGGGTCTATTCATTTATTACACTGCGGAGAAAGTTCCCCATCAGGTCCGCTCAGGCTCAGCCAATGACGTTTCGTGAGGACAGCGCTGGACTTCGGATCGCCGTGGGACACTGGATTTCATCGCTGGAATGTTTTTTTAATTTTTTATGTTTTTATTTTTATTTTTAATAAAGGACTTTCCCAACGGTGTCTTTATATATTTTTTTACAATTTTTTACACTTTCTTTGTGAAATGGTAGGGGTACAATGTACCCCATTACCAATTCACATAGAGGAGGCCGGGATCTGGGGGTCCCCTTTGTTAAAGGGGTCTTCCAGATTCCGATAAGCCCCCTGCCCGCAGACCCCCACAACCACCGGGCAAGGGTTGTGGGGATGAGGCCCTTGCCCCATCAACATAGGGACATCCTCCCCATGTTGAGGGCGGGCATGTGGCCTGGTACGGTTCAGGAGGGGGGGTGCTCTCTCCCCCCCCTCTTTTCCTGCAGCCTGCCAGGTTGCGTGCTCGGATTAAGGGTCTGGTCTGGATTTTTGGGAGGAACTCCACGTCATTTTTTTTTTTAATTTGGGGTGGCGTTCCCCTTAAAATCCATACCAGACCTGAAGGGCCTAGTATGGATATTTGGGGGGAACCACACGCATTTTTTTTTTCATTTGCGGCAGGGTTCCCCTTAAAATCCATACCAGACCGGAAGGGCCTGGTAATTGAATTTGGGGGAACCCTCACACATTTATTTATTTTTTTATCAATGACTTTTCTATGTATTGCCGGGAGCCAACAATTCATTATAGCCGCGAGTGAGTTTTAAATGACTTTTTTTCCTTCAGAAATGACATTTTGTGCAGGGACAGTTCTAAGCACGGGAAACAAGCGCCACTTCACATGCATACTATACACACACCCTAGGTATGAAATTTAAAGGAATATTTGACTTTTATTGTTTCACTTTAAGCATTATTAAAATCACTGCTCCCGAAAAAACGGCTGTTTTTAAAACTTTTTTTGCATTGATACAAGTCCCCTGGGGCAGGACCCAGGTCCCCAAACACGTTTTATGACAATAACTTGCATATTAGCCTTTATAATTAGCACTTTTGATTTCGAACTTTCGAGTCCATTGTATTTAATAGGGTTCTAAAGTTCACGCAAACATTCTGTCTGTTCGCAGGTTCTGGTGCGAACCGAACAAGGGGGTGTTCGGCTCATCCCTAGTGCCAGAAAACAGCTAGGTGGACCATTTGGAGGAAGCAGTGGTAGCGTAATACTTGAACCGGGCAGACTCAAAAAAGTGATCCACATACTTCAAGTCAAAAAATATAGTTCACGTTTATCATGTAACTGAGCAGTCAGTTCCTGCATGCATTGTAAAAGGGTAATTTCAGTGATCAATTCTTCAATGGAAGGGGAGAGGTTGGACATCCAGTGCCAAGGTATTATAGTTCTGGCAATATAAAGACGTGCAATAAAACAAAGGTTGGTTATGTTTTATGGCATATTCAATTGTGGAAATTGTGTGGATCGCGCTATCCTTTTCTCGAGGAAGGAGACAAAACCCACTTCCTCCATGGAGATTATTGAGGGGATGTAAGGTTATAGTCTTTTAGCAAGGAGTTTGATAAGTACCTTTGGTTTAATATTAATTAGGGATAATGAGTGATACATAGCAGAGATGGAGGCATCCTTCCCTCCTTTGGGACCAGGGTGATGTGGGATTCCTAGAAAGGGAAGTAACAAGTGGAGAATATAATATTAAAAGTAGTTTCAAAGATTGGTGATAAGGCATCTTTGAATTGTTTGAAGAAGGTTACTATGAAGCTGTCAAGACCTGTACTATTGCCTGTAGATGAAGAAATTGGATGTTTTATTACTAATGTAATGGGACTGAAGGGGACTTAATGGCTTTCTTCAGAAGGGCAGGGGGTTTAGTGAAGTCTATACAGTCTCAAAGAAAGGATTGGGTATCTGGATACCAGTAATTGAGACAGTTGTGTTTATATTGTACAAGTCAGTATAGAATTTATAAAAGGTCAGGGCAATGTCTTAAGGGGCCATGTAGTGTAGTCCTTTTTGGGGTATGTATTTGGGAATGCATGTTTCACCACATCGATTGGTCCCAGTATGGTGTCACTTCTGGTTACGTCACTTTGATGTCATATCCAACATACCCTTGAAAAAGTTGGATATGACAAACCGTGTCAGAGTGTGGCTTAGCGGAAAGAGGAAGTGATTTAACTGGAAGTGGCGCCATACTGAGACTGATCGATGTGGTGAGATCCTGATGGGCTTACAGTGTGGTGGCAGGTGGATTTCTTTGTTGCCGTCACATTTTTTAGTTCTATTTGACATGTCTATTACAAGAATTTATCTGGTTAGCATATTTAGCTTTAAATAAACTTTGGGAGATTTTATATACTTCACTATTGAAGCATTTTTTTCCCCTTATATGTGGTATATGCAACTGTATTCCTCTATTGATGAGGAGCAAAGAAGGTGGAGCTTTCTATTGAGTTGGAAGCTTACCAGCAGTGTCCCTTAGAGTTTTATATGCCTGTCTTTTCTATTCCTTTGGGAGCAATGGTGTATTGGTGTAAAAGGGGCTGCGTTGGATTTATACACACAGGGCCGGCCCTACCATGGGACCCAATGGTACCATTGTACCAGGCGGCACTTTCAGGGGGGCGTCAAAATGCCGCCTGCCCACCATCTCATTCCGCCCGCTCCTCTCCCCCACTCCACCTTTCACTGTGAAACAGCACCAGTGGCATTGTAAAGAATACACTGTGCCTGCGGCTGCGGTGTGTGTTTGGGATTCAAAGCTCCTTTCTGTCTCTCCCCCCTCCCTCCAGTCTTGTGCCGTGCGGGGTCCCTGTTATCTCCGACTCAACCTCCCCCCTCCAATCACCAGTGCGGAGTGTTGAGAGAACTGGGGGGCTGAGCTCACTGGATCTCCTGTCGGGCTGGCCAGAGGAAGGGAGGAGGTGAGCTGACTTTTCTGGGAGAAGTTTCCTAGGGTGGATAGTAGTTGCTTTCAAGGTGGTTTTTTCTTCAGGAGATGCAGTGAAGGGTTAAGTTGACAGAAGAATCGGAGGAGATAGTGAGTTTGAGTGTGTGTGGGGGGGGGGGGGGGGGGTCTGCACCAGCCCATCACATTTAACAGATCACTTCTAAGCATGAACAGTCTATGCAAACATCCTCCAATCCAATTGTTCAGACTAGATAATGTGAAGTCATTTATAACCATTTATGTAACCTGTATATATGTGATGAGTTCACACCTCTGATTGTCCAGAGCCTGGATACCAGGGGGTTATATGAATGCATTGGTCATACATTACCTTCACATTATCTGGGTATACAGAGTGCTGGGAGCTGCATTACATAGATCTGTAGTACTGTTGTATGATTTATTGTTGTATGTTTTTAGTGGATGAGTTTTTTTTTTATTATATACATCGCTACCTGACCACTTCTCAGCCCCCAACTCCCCCAAGCTTACATCACCCCCCCAGACCACTTCATACAGACGTCACTTAGAGCTGCTTCCTACCCTCCCCCCCAGCTGAGGGACATAATTTCATGGTCACTTTCCTTCCCCTATCTTCCCAACATCACTCCCTGGTCACCCTATAGACACCGCAAGAAATCCCTCCCCATTCTGCCACCGCCATACCCTCCGAAGTCCTCTCCTGTACCAACTGCACCCATCATACCCTCCGACCTCCTCTCCTGTACCAACTGCACCCATCATACCCTCCGACCTCCTCTCCTGTACCAACTGCACCCATCATACCCTCCGAACTCCTCTCCTGTACCAACTGCACCCATCATTCCCTCCGAACTCCTCTCCTGTACTAACTGCACCCATCATACCCTCCAAACTCCTCTCCTGTACTAACTGCACCCATCATACCCTCCAAACTCCTCCCCTGTACTGACTTCACCCATCATACCCTCCGAACTCCTCTCCTGTACTGTACTAACTGCACCCCTCATACCCTCCAAACGCCTCTCCTGTACATACCGCCCCATCATACCCTCCACACTCCTCTCCTGTACTAACTGCACCCATCATACCCTCCGAACTCCTCTCCTGTATTAACTGCACCCATCATACCCTCCACACTCCTCTCCTGTACATACCGCCCCCCTCATACCCTCCGAACTCCTCTCCTGTACATACTGCCCCCATCATACCCTCCGCACTCCTCTCCTGTACATACCGTCCCATCATCCCTTCCGCATTCCTCTCCTGTACATACTGCCCCCATCATCCCTTCCGCATTCCTCTCCTGTACATACTGCCCCCATCATCCCCTTCACACTCCTCTCCTGTACATACCGCCCCATCATCCCTTCCGCATTCCTCTCCTGTACATACTGCCCCCATCATCCCCTCCACACTCCTCTCCTGTACAAACCGCCCCCCTCATACCCTCCCAACTCCTCTTCTATACATACTGCTCCATCATACCCTCCACACTTCTCTCCTATGCATACTGCCCCCATCATACCCCCTGCACTCCTCTCCTGTACATACTGATCCCATCTTACCCTCTGCACTCCTCTTCTGCAGAACTCTGCGGATTCAGATCTAAAGGAGAACTCTGATATAAAGGGGGACTCTTGTGATTAACTCCATATGATTAGACATTTTATTTAATCACAAAAATATATGTACAGTGTATACTAAATAAAAAAAAATTAGCTGTGCATTGCTTTGTACAGAGGTAATGAATTTAATGTACTACAAAAAAATATATATATTGGCGTGCGCTGCTAATGTGTTCGGGTTTGGCTTGACGAAAAGGTGGCAACCCTACGCTGCACTGTGAGGCAAATTGTCGCCAACACGTTCCGGCCGCTCCGCGCTCCACTGTGAGGCAAATTGACGCCCGCCCGCCAGCCAGCCCGCTCCGCTCCCGCACGCTCCATTCACCTGGGCGCCGGGCCCAGGTGAATGGAGCGTGCAGGCAGAACAGGGGAACAGTCAGCGGGCGGGACAGTCAGCAGGTGAGCGGGCTTGCTGGCCAAAACAGCGGGCGGGGGAGCAGAGAGATGACATCATCTCTCACTGCCCCCCCTGCATCACTGCAGTTCCGCCCCCACTGTGCGGGCAGCAGAGAGATTACATTATCTCTCTGCTGCCTGCCTTTACTCTGGGACACAGCAAGTGGCAATCTGCTACGTGTAGCAGGTGACGTGGCAAGTGACAATCTGCAACGTGTGGCAGGTGACGTCATGGCAAGTGACAATCCGCAATGTGTGGCAGGTGACGTCGTGGCAAGTGACAATCCGCAATGTGTGACAGGTGGCATCGTGGCAAGTGACAATCCACTACGTGTGGCCGGTGACATTGCGGCCGCCGGCCACGCACAGGTCCTTTTATACTTCTATATACATGTATAGAGCCATGATAGGTCCTCTTTATACTCCTACATACATGTAAAGAGCCATGACAGGTCCTCTTTATATTTCTATATACCGTATTTTTCTGTGTATAATGCCGCGTACACACGATCGTGATTCACGGCGGTGAAAACACCGCCGTGAATCACGACATGAAAAAAAATGAAAAACGAGGGAACGGCATTTTCCCCCACACACGACCGTTTTTTCCCGTCATTTTTTTCTTTGTCGAGAAAAACGACCGTCTGTGGGCTCCGCGGCAGTGTCTCCCTATGGGAAAACTGCCGTGGAAAAAAATGATGGAAAAAACGATGAGAAAATTTAGAACATGTTCTAATTTTTCTCGTCGTTTTTCCTGCCGTTTTTCTCAATTAGAAAAACGGCATAAAGCCCACAGACGATCGTTTTTCTCGGCGAAAAAAAAAAGTGTAATTTTTCCCGACGGGAAAAATGATCGTGTGTACGCGGCATAAGACACTTTTTTTTCCTAAAATAATAGCCTGTAAATCGAACAGCGTCTTATACACGGTCAGTCAGCCTGGGAGACAGCCGCGCAGGTGCGTCGCGGCCCATAGCTTGTTAAGCGGCTTCCTCCAATCACGAGCCGTATGTTACTGACCTCAGCTAGAGCTGGGGGTGGAGGTGGAGAATGAGCAGATGTGATTCTGTTGGAAGTGGAGATGCACAGATGCAACAGGGACCGGAGTGTTCTGGGACCAAGATTTCAGAAAATAATAAAAGTAAGTGATTGTCTTACTCTGCCAAATCAAACCAAATGTAGCCAGCTATGCAAAAAAGAGCATGGGAATAGAGCTGCAGAGAAACAGTTTGGACTTGCCTTCACTGAGTATATGATCAGACAGTGGAGAAAACAGGAAGAACAACCGCTGCATAATATACTAGTATTTAAACATTACCTGCGTTAATTACTAAATAAAAATGTGTTCTGTTTTACCTATGTGTAAAATATTGATTTCTTAATTTTGGGTTGGAAAAGTCTTGTACATGGGGGCGTCTTATAGACAGGAAAAATATGGTACATGTATAGAGCAGTGGCGTCTCCAGCTTTCATATTTAGGGGGGGCACATGGGGGGACAGGGACAAAAGTAGGGGGGCCAACTATAAAATGCAAATATATATATATATATATATATATATATATATATATATCTCCTGGGGCCCTTTACTACGATCCCACAACGGGCCCTTTCACATGTTCTGCAGTGAGCTCCCTTCCTACTATACTGGGGCCCAACCAGGGTGGCAGAAAACAAGAGATATATGTCACCAGCACACCAAGAAAATATAAGGGTCCAAAGCAGTGAGAGAACTATCAGGGTTGCAAAGGTTGTCTTGCCACTGGGCCCTGGTGTTCTGCCACTGTGGGGTTCCCCAGCTGTCCTGTCCCTGTTATTGACAGCGCTGGTCTGGCATCTGTCTCCTGGGCACCGACGGCAGTCTATTAGGACCTAGTGCTGGTGACATTATGCGTGCATGTAGGGGAAGGCTGGCACTATTGGTTATAGAGAGCCGAGCCCCCAGCTGGTCACCTAGCAGCAGTAATGCTGTATAACGTTCTCTGTTAACATGTTGATCGGGATGTGATCCTAGTGATGCTCCCAGTCAGATCTAATAAACACAGTATTTATCAGCATCAAGAGTACAACCACATATATATAATCAACCGTATCTTCAGCAGCCATTTGGGCTCTATGCCTGTGAAGTGTGGGCTTTGATCAATAAAATCACTGATATTTAACACTAGAATTTGACTAGGAGCATCACCTGGATTGCATCACGATCAGCATGTCAGAGAAGGCTCCACTGCTGCTAAGTAACCTGCAGGGAGCTCAAGTGTCTACAACCAATAGAGATGGGCTCGGGTGTGTTTGAAATCCCACATGCCCGATCCCGCCAGGAAGCCGACACTCCACAGTGCTAATCACAGCCAGTGAGACATTTCCTGATCTGTGGAGCTGCGGACCGGGAAATGTCTCACTGTCTGTGATTAGCGCTGTGCAGTGTGGGCTTCCTGGCAGGCTCTGGCATGTGGAATTTTGAACATGCCCAGCCCATCTCTAACAACAAATTTTGCTGGCCCTCCTGTACATCAGCCCCATAAAGTAACCAGCACTGGGTTCCAATGTGCTGCCGCCGCTACCATGGAGACAAAGGACAGAAACTCTGGTTGTTCCAGCACTGGTCCACACTGGGAGGATTCCCCCATCCACCTATAATGTGTAGATGTGGGAATTGGATAATTTCCTTTTTTTTTTCATTCAGCCTAATAGTTGAATGAAAAAAAAATGATCAATGTATGCAGCCATAGACAGTTTAAATCTCAGCTGGTTCAGCAGGAACTGGCTGAGATTTGAACCATTAATGAGCAGATTCTCTTATGATTATCACTAGTGGTTGCTATAGCCACTAGTGATAATCACTGTTTGTCGGGAGAATACAATTGCTGGGCAAGAGGGATATTCCCATGTCAGCACTGTCTGTGTTGATGGGGGAATTATGCAAGTTTCTTTCCTGCAATCTGTGGATGCAGGAAAGAAATGTGCACCATATATTACCTACCTAACTGAAAGTGAAAGTAAATTGTAAATGTCTTGAAAGAACAGAAGAGGGGGAGGGAGACAGATGGGGGAGAGAAGGGATGGAGATAATGCAGTTCAGTGATTACAGTGTACTGCAGTCTGCAGTGCACACACTTACCCACGGTCCAGGCTAGAATCTCAGGCATCATTCACACACAGCCAGGAATGCTGCTGATTTTCATATTTCCCGCCCACACATCCCCTCTCTTCAGATACAGCATGCCGGGATAGTGTGGGCGGGACTGGAAGGAGGAGGAGGAGCTGTATTCTCCCTGCTCATATGAGAGGAGAGTGAGGGGGGGTGGCTGGACTCGCTGGGCTGTGAAAGAGTGTCAGACTGACGCTCGGCTCAGCTTGCAGTCACCCCTCTCGGAATTTACAGGCTGGTTCTCCTAAGGACGGGAGAAATCAGTCTGTTTTTCAGTAACTGAGATGAAGACTTGGGCCCCCCTCCCCCCCTCCCACAGTGCTCATGGAGTCCTTCCTGCAACTCGCTCTTCTCCGTGCCAATGAGGATGCAGGGAAAGGAGCAGATCGGGCGGCTGTGGTTGTGTGAGCGCTTGCATTATGCAGTGTCAGCGAGCAGAGGGAGGGGAAGGAATCCCCCGCAGGAGCTGACTGGGGACGCTCTCCCTCTCAGGAGAGACTATGTTACCCCAGCAGCAGCCCGAGCGAGAAAAAAAAATGCAAAAAAATAATAAAAAAAATGTATTTGGGGGGGGGGGGGGGGGGCACATGGTGGGGCACAGCATAATGTTGGGGGGGGGAGGGCCCCTTCTGTTCCCCCCCTAGGGACGCCATTGGTATAGAGCCATGACAGGTCCTCATTATACTTCTATATACACGTATAATGCCATGACCGGTCCTCTTTATACTCCTATATACATGAATAGAGCCATAACAGGTCCTTTTTATAGAGCCATGACAGGTCCACTTTAGTTATGATATAAAATGATGGATGTGGGGGCATTTTGGTGGGCGTGATTTTGTATTTATTTTTTTTGGGGGGGGGGGGCAGCATTTCATTCTTGGTACCAGGCAGCACAATGTCTTGGGCCGGCACTGTATACACACAAAGTTTTAATTTAAGTGAACTCTATGGACTTATTTTAATGCACCTTTTATGGACACTTGGGTTTTAATATAGTCACAGTGCTGCATTAAATGAGCACTTTTAATGTGTTTTTTATGATTTGATGTATAGTCTGTATGATTGCCTTAAAAAAGCCTGCAATTTTGCTTTCTTGAAGCAAAGTGATTTGCAGGCGCCCTGTGTGTGTGTTTGAGGGTTAGTTTGAGGTACTTGATTTCTGCAGACATTTAGGAGACTTTGGTGGATTTCTCTTTTTTGAGGTGTGCACCATGGGCTGAAAAATTCTCCATAAGATGCACTCCCAAGCCTTCCACTTCACAGGGGAGGGCGTGAAGTTATTGACATGGTCAGCTATAAAGGCAGAGATGGATGTGGTGATGTCTTTAACAAC
Source organism: Rana muscosa (assembly GCA_029206835.1). Taxonomy (NCBI): domain Eukaryota; kingdom Metazoa; phylum Chordata; class Amphibia; order Anura; family Ranidae; genus Rana; species Rana muscosa. Next base: position 263,437,832 of record CM055127.1, on the reverse strand, counting down.
AAGTGTATTTTAAGAGGGACTTATTGAGTCTTTAAGTGGGACAAGATTTTGATGCGTTAGGCAAGAGGATAGAGAAAAAACCTCAAAAGCGGTCAGACTACACTTTGACCAACAGAAACTATGTAGTTCCAGTCGCAGATCTGATAAGTAAAAAAAAATAATCTTGGTATATGAGTGGAGAGTGGCTGAGTAAAATATATATTTCCTATCTGTAGGATGTAGGATTTGCCAGATACCAATAAACTATAAAGAATTGGGGTTGAGTTCATTAAGGCTAGAGAGGGAAACCTGGGCCACCCCATATGTGCAGTCCCTGCGACCACAGACCGCTGTTGGAGATGCTGGGAGGAATGGGGGACATTGTTGCTTATATTTTGGTCATGTCCACAGTTAGCGCATTTCTGGAAAGAAGTCCGCAGAACCCCTCAGAAATTTACTGATTATCAGATCCCAGTGGATCCTTTATTGTTTCCTCTGCATCTCTCTGACATCCTAGCCAAAAACCTTTAATAAATCTGTCTTATACCACCTCCTTAACACTGCCAAGCCGTGCATTTCCTTACAATGGAAAGACCCTCAACCTCCTATCTCTTTATGGCTTTACAGGGTGGAGGAGATAAAGATGGAAGACCTAGTACTTTCTGCTCAAAACAAGCACAAACCTCTCCCCTCCCAAAGCATCCCCTAGCACATATCCCCCCCCCCCAATCAAAGATCCCATTCCAGCTCCATTCATTACCCCGATCTCATCCCAGCCCCATCCATCCCCCACATCCTCGCTCCATCCACCCCCGTGATCCTATCCCGGCTTCATCCACCCCCCGATCCTATCCCGGCTCCATCCACCCCCCCATATCAACCCATCTCCATCCACCCCCCATGATCCCATCCCGGCAACATCCACCACCCCATCCCAGCTCCATTCATCCCCGATCCCATCCTGGCTCCATCCACCACCCCGATACCATCCCAGCTCCATCCACCGTCCCATTCCCATCCCGGCTCCATCCACTAACCCCATCCCAGCTCCATCCACCCCATATCCCATCCCAGGTCCATTCACCCCCTATCCTATTCTGGCTCCATCCACCCCCCCGATCCTATTCCAGCTCTATTCACCACCTTGATCCCATCCCGGCTCCATCCACCTCCCCAATCCCATCCCGGCTCCATCCATTCCCCTCAGATTCCATCCCGGCTCCATCCATTCCCCTGATCCCATCCTGGCTCCATCCATCCTCCCATTCCGGATCCATCCATTCCAGCTCTATTCACCACCTTGATCCCATCCCAGCTCTATCTATCCCCCCAATTCTATCATGGCTCCATCCATTGTGGCAGATTAAGGGGGGAAAGCGGCACCCTCCGCACTAGCCTACTTAGTGCCGGGGGGTGTCACCATGTTTTACTGCACCAGGTGACATCAATCCTAGTGACTGAATCCCCCCTCTTTTTCCCCTTTACCCTGCCAATTGCTTTTAAACCTTGCTTCATTCCCTTTCCCCTACTTTACTCACCAATAAAATTTAAAATGTAGAATCCCATCCATACTACGGTTATAGTAGCAGAATGTGTCTGCATAATGAACTGTCACCATACCCATTCACCTGTTCATTTTTGTAGTGGTATATTAGGTCTTTATGCCTATGCTGGAAATTATGTTTTCTACATATGGTTTTGCTGTAAGTGCCGGCGTGGGTTGCAATGATGGAATTATTTTTGCATGGCATGTTAAATATATACTATACGTTAAAAAAATATGAAAAAAGTTAGTAAAGAAAAAAAGTTTTTATTGAAGGGTCCCATTACAGTGGTGATCAGAGGGAGAGTGTCCAGTAGTGATTGGTGAAGGGAATGGGGCACCTTACATTATGGTCGGTAAAAGAGGTGTTCCCTTCCATCTATGTTTGGTGAGATGAAGAATGCCCATTACATTGATGGTCAATGGAAACAATGTTCCATTTCATTGGGGTTCAGTTGGAAAAAAAAAATATTTATATTGTATGTCAGTGAGGGGAATAACCCCCATAAATCGGTGGTCACTGGGCAGAATATCACCCTAGACAGTTAAGATCATTGGTGTTTTGCTAAGTGATACTGGACCCAGAACTATGTAGACATTATCAGATGGGCGGTCAATCTAGTCTGCCACTGCACAAGTAATCCCAAGCAACCTCTGGACGAACCCTATGTGTATAAAAGCATAAAGTTATCAATTGAACTCTCATATTTCCTACCATCAATCTGTGAAAAAATAGAAGACAGGACATTCATTGTGAGGCTTCCCATATACCCTACACTGAAGTAGGGGTTGCTGTAAAATTGGGCAGACTCTGTTCCTGGAGTGTTAAAGTCTCACTGCTACACAAAAAGGAGGTGTCATGGATATGCATTAATGTCTGTCTGCCATCTTACCTTCCTCCTCATGTGTTCATCTAGAGACCAGACCTCCTTCACCTGGCTTCCTTTATAATCTCCTCCCAGCCTGACTCCACCCCAGGCCCTATCACTGAACACTATATTAACCTGTGCACTGCAAGCCTGCTTTGCTGATCAACGTGTTTGTTAGGCATTGTGTGTTTGGGTTCCTGCCTGCCGTGTGCTACGTCTGTCTCTCTGTTACGTTATTGGCTTGTCCCCGACCATCCCTGTCTGCTCGTGACCCTTGACCTTCGGCTCGTTCTTCGTTATCCTTGTCTGCTTGTGGCCCCTGACCTTCGGCTTGTTATTCGGTTCTCTCTATCGTGTGCTGCTGCTTCCCCTTATCCTACGGGGCGTGAGCTAGGAAACTCCAGGGGCCGCGACCTGGTCCCAGCCTGCAGCGTAACATCCTCACCACTAGAGGCCCTGGAGAAGACCAGCTGGGTCTTAGACTCCGCGCCCTGGGGAATCTTGGCTCTCGCTTCCGTTGGGATCCCGGTTGTGCTCCTCTGGTCCCGCTTTCCACAACCACCCAGTTTCCTATCCACAGAAGCCAGCCATAGGGTTCACTACCTCGCGGTGCACTCCTGTCCCCCTACGGTGTGCATCTGTCACCTGGCCACAGGTGACCCTGACAGTTTGATCAGCCATGAACCCGGCTGACATCCCGCTTCCCGCGGATGATCCATTGCAGGGCATAGTTCGCAGACTTGAGACCCAGGAATCAAATCAGACCCAGGTGATGCGATTCCTCCAGGATCTGGCTTCTCGATTCGAGCAGCTTCAGGTCTCCTTGGGAACCCCGAATCCGCAACCCCAAGTACAACCAGCGGCTGTACCTATCGCACCAGTCGCAGCCTCACACTCACTAAGATTGCCAGCTCCGTTCCGTTTCTCTGGGGACTCCAAGGCCTGCAGGGGGTTTCTCAGCCAATGCACTATTCATTTTGAGCTTCAGCCTCAAAGCTTCCTATCTGACCGGGCTAAGGTAGCCTATATCATTTCCCTCCTCTCCGGTGAAGCTTTGGCCTGGGCTGCCCCCCTGTGGGAGAGGAACGATCCGGTGGTTTCCAGTCTGTCCGAATTCTTGAAGCTCTTTCGTAATATCTTCGAAGAGCCGGCTCGGGCTTCTTCAGCGGCTAGTGCTGTCTTACGTCTTCGCCAAGAATCTAGTTCAGTGGGGCAATATGCTCTTCAGTTCCGTATCCACACAGCTGAATTGAGCTGGAATAATGAGGCCCTGGTCGCTACCTTTTTACATGGCCTCTCTGACCGAGTGAAAGACGAATTAGCGGGAAGAGCCATTCCCGTCGGTCTGGACGATGTAATTTCATTATGCAACCAGATCGACATTCGTTTTCAAGAGAGGTCCTTAGAAAAAAGACGCCAGCACTCTCTGGGTCCTAGCCAGTCTGAGCTCCCCTCCCTTCATTCCGTGGAGCATCCTCTACCTGCTGAAGAACCTATGCAGCTGGGCCGGACCAGACTAACCCCCGAAGAACGTGCTAGGCGCAGAACTCTGGGCTTGTGCCTCTATTGTGGGGGCAAGGGTCATTTTCGTGACTCCTGCTCGCTTCGTCCGGGAAACGCTCGGGTCCAATACATTTGGAAGGTGGAGTATTGGACCCAGAAACATCACCTTCTCGCCTGCTCTTGCCGGTGTCCCTTCATGTAGGCACTTCTCCTCAGTCAACCCTTGCATACCTGGATTCCGGGGCTGCCGGCAATTTCATGGATTGGAGAACTGCTTCTTCTATGAAGCTTACCCTTTCACCTCTCACTACCCCATTGGTAGTCTCGGCAATTGATGGCACTGTTCTCCCAGGGGGCCCTATTCGCTTCCAGACGCTACCCATTAGGATGTCGGTAGGGATTCTCCACCAGGAGTGGATATCCTTTCTTATTCTACCCAAGGCCTCTACCCCAGTTGTATTGGGCCTCCCTTGGCTACAGCTCCACTCTCCACATGTGGACTGGGTCTCTGGGCAGATCCTGGCCTGGGGTTCCTCATGTTTCTCGTCGTGTCTTCTCAAGGTGACCCCCAAGGAGAGTCTTCCGGTTGCTGCCACTTCTGTTTCTTCTGATCTTCCCGCCGCATACAGCGATTACCGGGATGTGTTCTGTAAAAAATCAGCTGAGGTGCTTCCTCCCCACAGGTCTTTTGACTGTGCTATTGATCTTGTCCCCGGAGCAACTCTACCCAGGGGTCGTACCTACCCTCTGTCCATCCCAGAGACCCAGGCCATGTCGGAGTATGTAGCAGAGAATCTGGAGAGAGGGTTCATCCGGAAATCCTCATCGCCTGCAGGGGCAGGGTTCTTTTTTGTTGCCAAAAAGGATGGTACCTTAAGACCCTGCATCGATTATCGGGGTTTAAATGCGGTTACTATTAAAAATCGATACCCCTTACCCTTAATATCTGAGCTATTCGATAGGTTGAAGGGTGCCTCCATTTTCACCAAGTTGGATCTCAGAGGCGCGTACAATCTCATTCGAATACGGGAGGGTGACGAATGGAAGACTGCATTTAACACTAGAGACGGGCATTACGAATATCTGGTGATGCCTTTTGGTCTGTGTAATGCTCCAGCCGTGTTTCAAAACTTTGTCAATGAAATCTTCAGAGATCTGCTGTACCAGTTTGTTGTCATCTATCTGGATGACATTCTGATCTTTTCTGAAAATCTGCTCGTCCACAGAAACCATGTCCGCACTGTACTTCAACGTCTTAGAGAGAACAATCTCTATGCCAAGCTGGAGAAATGTTCCTTTGAATGTTCTGAGGTCCTGTTTTTGGGGTGCTTTGTCTCATGTTCGGGGCTTCGTATGGACCCTGGGAAGGTCTTGGCTATCACCAACTGGCCTCTTCCTGCTAGCCTCAAGGCCACACAGCGCTTTCTTGGCTTCACTAATTATTATAGGCAGTTCATAAGGAATTACTCTTCCATTGCCGCGCCTATTATCGCTTTGACCAAGAAGGGTGTGAATGCCAGAGACTGGCCTCCCGAAGCTGTCTCTGCATTTCACAACCTGAAACAGGCCTTTGTTTCTGGCCCCCTCTTGAGGAGACCAAATCCTGGGAATGCATTTTTTATTGAAGTGGACGCTTCCTCAATGGGGGTGGGAGCTGTGCTTCTTCAAATCTTTGAGAAGAGACGCCAACCATGTGCGTTCTTCTCCAAAAAAAATTCTCAGGCAGAGAGGAATTATGCCATCGGTGATCGGGAACTTCTCGTAATTAAATTGGCGTTAGAGGAGTGGCGTCATCTCTTGGAGGGTTCCCCTCACTCCATAACGATCTTTACCGATCACAAGAATTTACAGTATCTACAGAATGCTAAACGTCTGAATCCTAGACAGGCCAGGTGGAGTCTCTTCTTTGCCCGTTTTAATTTCACGATTACCTACAAACCTGGTTCCTGCAACGGTCGGGCTGATGCGCTCTCTAGGTCATTTGACACTTTAGACGAGGAGTCCGCCCCTGAACCTGAGCCGATCATTCCCACCTCATGCATTGTTGCCCACTCTACCACCCTGAAGTCTAAAATTCCGCCTGGTAAGACCTTTGTCCCCACTGGGCTAAGAGCTAAGATCCTTCGTTGGGGACATGATTCCAAGGTGGCAGGGCATTCTGGATTCCTCTGATCCTTCCTACTCATCAGTCGTCACTACTGGTGGCCTAATCTCCGCTCAGACGTCAAAGACTACGTTAAAGCTTGTCATGTCTGTGCTCAGTCCAAATCCTCCACACAAGCTCCTGCTGGTCTCCTCATGCCCTTGCCTATTCCTAAGGAACCCTGGGCCCATATTGCCATGGATTTTATCACCGATCTCCCACTGTCTGAGAATAATACAGTCATTTGGGTGGTAATCGATCGATTCTCCAAGATGGCTCATTTTGTTCCTCTTCCTGGTCTTCCTTCTGCCCCTGCCTTGGTTCCCATTTTCATTCGAGAAATTCTCCGCCTACATGGGGTCCCTTCTCATATTGTTTCCGACAGGGGAGTCCAATTCACGTCTCGTTTTTGGAGAGCCTTTTGCAAATCCCTCAATATTGTCTTGGATTTTTCTTCTTCTTACCATCCCCAATCCAATGGACAGACTGAGAGGGTTAATCAGGAGTTAGAGGTCTTTCTTCGCACCTTTGTGTCTTCTCACCATGACGATTGGTCCTCTCTACTCCCGTGGGCAGAATTCTCCCATAACAATCATGTGAATACCAGTTCGCAGAAGACACCCTTTTTCACAGTTTATGGAAAACACCCTCAACTTCCTCTTCCTATGATCTGTTCTCCAGACATTCCAGCTTTGGCTTCGGTTCAGGAGTCTCTCAATTCCGTTTGGGGTCACGTTCATGATTCCCTCCGGGCAGCTGCTGAAAAATTCAAAGGCTTTGCCGACCGCCGCAGGCGTAAACCGCCTTCTCTTCAGCCAGGGGACAAAGTCTGGCTCTCTACCAGGAACATCAAGCTCCGAGTTCCTTCTCTGAAGTTTGCTCCACGATTCATCGGTCCATACACGGTAACTGCTAAACTGAATCCGGTTTGTTTCAAACTCCAGATTCCTAAGAGCCTTAAAATCACTAACTCCTTTCATGTTGCTCTTCTAAAGCCTTTAGTCCTCAATAAATTCTCTCGTCCTCTTCCTACCGTGGCGCCTGTCTCTGAGGATAATCAGGAGTACGAGATCAGTCAAATTCTGGACTCCCGACTCTGTAAAGGCGTTCTTCAGTACCTCGTTCATTGGAAAGGGTTTGGTCCTGAGGAGAGGTCTTGGATCACTGCATCTGAGGTCTTTGCACCTCGTCTGTTAAAGGAGTTTCATCTGAAGTTTCCCTCTAAACCTGGGCCCAGGCGGGGAAGGGGGAGGCCTCGTAAGAGGGAGGGTACTGTCATGGATATGCATTAATGTCTGTCTGCCATCTTACCTTCCTCCTCATGTGTTCATCTAGAGACCAGACCTCCTTCACCTGGCTTCCTTTATAATCTCCTCCCAGCCTGACTCCACCCCAGGCCCTATCACTGAACACTATATTAACCTGTGCACTGCAAGCCTGCTTTGCTGATCAACGTGTTTGTTAGGCATTGTGTGTTTGGGTTCCTGCCTGCCGTGTGCTACGTCTGTCTCTCTGTTACGTTATTGGCTTGTCCCCGACCATCCCTGTCTGCTCGTGACCCTTGACCTTCGGCTCGTTCTTCGTTATCCTTGTCTGCTTGTGGCCCCTGACCTTCAGCTTGTTATTCGGTTCTCTCTATCGTGTGCTGCTGCTTCCCCTTATCCTACGGGGCGTGAGCTAGGAAACTCCAGGGGCCGCGACCTGGTCCCAGCCTGCAGCGTAACATCCTCACCACTAGAGGCCCTGGAGAAGACCAGCTGGGTCTTAGACTCCGCGCCCTGGGGAATCTTGGCTCTCGCTTCCGTTGGGATCCCGGTTGTGCTCCTCTGGTCCCGCTTTCCACAACCACCCAGTTTCCTATCCACAGAAGCCAGCCATAGGGTTCACTACCTCGCGGTGCACTCCTGTCCCCCTACGGTGTGCATCTGTCACCTGGCCACAGGTGACCCTGACAGGAGGCTACAAACAAAGTACGATACTTGCTCCTCCAAGTAAGCACCAAACAGGCACTAACACGCATAGCGATGAGCGATGCCCAATCTCATGGTGGCGTCATAATAACCCTAGTGTTTATTGTCTGCATGCAGCAAACACCTGGGTAAAGACCAAGGGAGCAAAACACACAGAGTGACACTCGTTACCCATTGTCAGCACAGCCTAAAACTGCAATTTGTGTTAGCAAAAAATATATGTAAAGCATGCAAGGTATGTCTAAATGCAAGGGCCACCAGAAATAATATGGACACCCTTTTTATTTTATTTTAATCGTAAAGCCTAATCTTCCTACCTCCCACTATCTATCAAATGCGCAGTCATTAATAATTTTATTCCCCCTAGCATTACATGTATATTATATATCACAGTGAAGGTACATGGTCTATTCGGGCAACCATTTGTATAAATGTGTGAGATGCCACTCAAAGATAAGATCTTCTGGAATTCAAGTTTTTAAATGAAATATCCAATGCGCCTTACAGTAACCTGAACGCATCCCCCTCTTTTAGGGCTGACCACCTTTTCTATAGCTTGTATGTAAATGGCCATAGTGTTTCCTCCATGTGCCTCATTGAAGTATCTTGCTACACTAGGGTCGTGTTTCTTTATGGTATCATATAGTTGTATGCAAAAGCTAAGGAACCCCTGACAATTTCCATGATTGTCATTTATAAATATTTGGGTGTTTGGATCAGCAATGTCATTATGATCTATCAAATAACTGAAGGACACAGTAATATTTCAGTAGTGAAATGAGGTTTATTGAATTAACAGAAAATGTGCAATATGCATCAAAACAAAATTAGACAGGTGCAGAAATTTTGGCATTCCAACAGAAAAATCACATCAATATTTAGTAGAGCCTCCTTTAGCAGAAATAACAGCCTCTGGATGCTTCCTATAGCCTGTAATGAGATTCTGGATGAATGTATTTTGAACTGGAGATGCTTTGTAAGGAGGAATGGTCCAAAATACATTCATCCAGAATCCAGACACTCATTACAGGCTATAGGAAGCATCCAGTTGTAGCTTTGATGGTTGCCGAGCATGGACAGCCTTCTTCAAATCACCCCACAGATGTTCAATGATATTCAGGTCTAGGGACTGGGATGGACATTGTACTTGTTCCTCTGCATAAATGCCTGAGTAGATTTTGAGCAGTGTTTTGGGTCGCTGTCTTGTTGAAATATTCAGCCCCGGTGTAACTTCAACTTTGTGACTGATTCCTCAACATTATTCTCAAGAATCTGCTTATATTAAGTGAAATCCATGCGACCCTCAACTGTAACCAGATTCCCAGTACCGGCACTGGCCACACAGCCCCACAGCATGATAGAACCTCCACCAAATTTTACTGTGGGTAGCAAGTGTTTTTCTTGGAATGCTGTGTTCTTTTGCCGCCATGCATACCGCCCCTTGTTAGGACCAAATAACTCAATCTTTGTTTCATCAGTCCACAGTAGCTTATTCCAAAATGAAGCTGGCTTGTCCAAATGTGCGTTTGCATACCTCAAGCGACTCAGTTTGTGGCGTGTGTGTAGAAAAGGCTTCTTTCACATCACTCGCCCATACAGCTTCTCCCTGTGCAAAGTGCGCTGAACTGTTGAAGGATGCACAGTGACACCATCTGCAGCAAGTTGATGTTGTAGGTCTTTGGAGGTGGTCCGTGGGCTGTTTTTGACCGTTCTCACCATCCTTCGCCTTTGCCTCTTCAATATTTTATGTGGCCTGCCACTTCTGGCCTTAACAAGAACTGTGCCTGTGGTCTTCCATTTCCTCACTATGTTCCTCACAGTGGATACGGACAGCTTATATCTCTGCGATCAACTTTTTGTAGCCTTCCCCTAAACCATAATGTAGAACAATTTTTGTTTTCAGGTCATTTGAGAGTTGTTTTGAGGCCCCCATGTTGCCACTCTTTGGAGGAGAGTCAAAGAGAACAACAACTTGCAATTGGCCACCTTAAATACCTTTTTTCATGATTGTATGCACCTGTCTATGAAGTTCAAGGCTTAATGAGCTCACCAAACCAATTGTGTGTTCCAATAAGTGCTAAGTAGTTACAGGTATTCAAATGAACAAAATGACAAGGGTGCCCAAATTTATGCACCTGTCTAATTTCGTTTTGATGAATATTGCACATTTTCTGTTAATCCAATAAACCTCATTTCACTACTGAAATATTACTGTATCCTTCAGTTATTTGATAGATCAAAATGAAATTGCTGATCCAAACACCCAAATATTTATAAATGATAATCATAGAAATTGTCAGGGATTCCTAAACTTTTGCATACAACTGTATATATGATCCGTAAGACAGTCTCACAACCACATACTGTATGGCTTACTCTGAGCACCTAATCAGGTATACAACATTATCTGTATTGCAATTAATAAAATTACCTTATATCAAATTCCTTACCACTATTGGTAGACCTGAACTTACTGCACTCTATAATTCTCGGAAAACATGGGCAAGTGTCACTACCACATTTAAAGCTCCCTTTTGAATGACAACCAGTGAGTGTCCCTAATGCTCGCTGTGGAAAAATTGCTTGTAGAGAGATACTGACCCAAGGTTTGAGCTCATCTCGAAACAACCCTAACACCCTTTTTCAAAATCTTCACATACTGTAGGTTTCATCCCTATAGGGCATTGGCATACCATTCAACTATATTCTTAACTTTAGAAAAATTCCAAACTTTACAAGAGTGGAAAAAACTGGTATATTCTGCTCTCTTTTCTTCTCTTCCATTAGGACGTCTCCCTAGCAATATCTGATGCCGCGTACACACGACCGTTTTTAATGTCATTGAAAAAAATTGCATATTTCTCGACGTGATTCTTCTCAAGCCTGCCTTGCCTACACACTATCGTGGAAAAAAATGTTTGAGTAAAGCGCGGTGACGTACAACGCGTACGACGGCACTATAAAGGGGAAGTTCCATTTGTTGAGAGACCCGGGCTTTTCAGTCCGTTACAGCGTGACAAATGTGCTATCTCCATTACAAACGCTAGTTTTACCAGAACGAGTGCTCCCGTCTCATACTTGATTCTGAGCATGCGCATTTTTTTCACGTTGTTAAAGCCTACACACGGCCGTTTTTCATGACGAGAAAAACGACCATGTGAAAAACTACGAGAAAAATTAGAGCATGTTCCAATTTTTTCTTGGCCATTTTTCACGTCGTGAAAAATGCTCGGAAGCCCACACACGATCATTTTTAATGACCATTTAAAAAAATTGCATTTTTCTCGTCATTAAAAACGGTGTGTACGCGGCATCAGGCTCTATTTAAAACTGGTTGGGAGTAACCTTGTTGAGTGAATCTGTGACACAAGTCTGTCTCATCTGAACAAGTTTGTGGGACCCTCAGTAGTTGTCCTACTGTGATCCCCCTAATGGTGTGCGGAGGGTGACCTGAGTCAGCCCAAAAAAACATGTTGCCTGATAAGGGTTTCCGGTATAGGCTTGTCATTACCTTTCCATCTTTTTGTATCAATTGTACATCCAAAAAGGGTATTGTATGCTCATTTTTATTCCCTGTTAATTTGAAGTTTAATCTGTTGTCATTGAGGTAGTCAAGGAAGCGTTCTAATGAAAAATCAGAACCATCAAAACAATAATCAAATTGTTTGAATAGCAATGACAAAAGCTGATCTGGGGACGGAATGGATGTGTACCTTCTCCTACCAACCCATATACAGGTTGGCGATAGACACTTCACACATCCGGTGGAAGAACTCACTGTCAATTTGAAAGAAGTTATGTGCAAGACAATACCCCACACTATTCAAAATAAACTCCTTCTGGACACATTTGTGAAAACCCATCTGGAGTGTCCGGATTGGTGATTTTCAATAAAAATTGAGTACACTGTGTAAATACAAGCTTTATGGAAATAGCCATCTCTTTTTAAATATTGTGTAATATGTCTTTTATATTCGATGATGTGAATAAAGATTTTGTACAATTTTAGAATCGATTCTAAGTCAAAATTTATTTAGCCATTTATTGTTGCCGCTTAAAGTCCTACACGTTTTCTATGTATAGATATTGTAAACAAAGGCATCCGTAGGAATACACAAAAAACATGTGAAAGCTTAGTTGTGGGACTTGAGCCAGCATATCAAGATCCGGATTACAAACACTAGCAAAGCTGCTCTAGATAAGCAATCAGCAATCCACCTACTGCAGTACCAAAGTGAAGGTGCTAGCACAGCCCATCTGCAGATACACAGCAAAAATGTTGTGAATTTGCTACACTTCTTCAACCTTTATTGCACATTCTTGCAAAAACATCACAGACAGTGTGGGGCACAGTAAAAGTTAGCAAGTTTTGTGCTACAGTTAGCGCTTACTCATAACTTCTTATACCAAGGACAATCCAAAACATATATAGTTTAGACATCAATGAAGTTGTGTTAATTGTGTTAATTAGAGGACCCCTCTCAAAAGGAGGAGTTTGTAGGGAACCCAATCAAGAGTAACTGCACAACATGTTGAATAAAAATATACCTTTTGTGAATTACCTTGTAAGTCACAAAGGCAAAATGTAATGGTTTAATAACAACCAAAGCTTTTTGTTTCCCAAAGTGCAAATGTTCGATCTTTGATGAATCAAGTGATATAATCATATGTAATATTAATACGTGAAATGTAAAACAGTAACTCATTTAAGCTTTTAGTTCTTTAGGAAAATTGTTTGCTACTTTGCAATGTATACATTTGTCTTTATATCATTTTACACTGTAGGTAGCCCTTTATTCTCCATGAATATAGTTGAACAGAGCTAGGAATGTCAAATCAATCACTATCTCTTATATTTATAAAACACCTATTATTACTGTGGACATGTCAAAGAACTCCAGTTTTGATAAAGAACATCCACTTTGAGAAAGGATTCTGAACTTTATTGTAATATATTGTATACTAAACAAATCACTTTCATGCTTCTTTCCATTTGTAAAAATAAGCAGATGTCTGAAATGCTATACATATTGGCAATGTGGTTGTTTTTATGATTTACATTGTCCAGAACTGTTTTAAGAAAGCTGTTTGTCTTGTTTGCTAGTAAAATTGGTTTCTGTCATCCTGGTTTTGTCAGTTTTATTGAAAGAAATACACTATATAAAAATTGTTATACCATCTTAACAGACAAAGCTGACAATAGTAAAGTCAGTGTTATCACAAGTCTCAGTAAGCTTGAAAAATCTAATTCATCAACACAGCTGCAAATCAGAAAAATTAATTTTTTATATGCCACGTTCAGGAATCTTTATACTTGTTTCCAACACTGTACATAATATCGACCATGTGTAAGCAAACAACTTACAGTACAAAGAGTGTTTTCATGAGCATTTAACATCCAAAAGGCTTACATCTCTGCATGTAATAGATTAACAATATTTCTCAGTTTCTGAAGCTGCATGGATTATAATATGTAAATTAGCTCAACTAAACCAGACACCTACAATAACTTGTTGTCTACACTTGCTCTATTTTATCACCACTGAGATTTAGTAGGAATCATGCTATGCCTGTACTGGAAATAGTCTTTTTTTTTTGTTCTTGGTTCAGATCTCTTTAGCTACGTACATAATGCGTAGTAATGAGCCGTACATAACTAGGTTCAGTTGGGGACAGTTTTTTTTTCTATATATATATATTTTTTTTTTTATTTTTTTCACAACAAGAGACAAAACATTACAGGGTATGAAGACGGCTGTATTCCAGTCCGTACACTTGAATTAACATCCACATAAACCTGATGGTGCAACACATTTTAGGACACTGGGGTTGATTTACTAAAGGAAAATCCACTTTGCACTTGAAATTGCACTTGAAAGTGCAGATGCTGTAGATCTGAGGGGGACATGCAAGGAAAATAAAAAACAGCATTTTAGCTTGCACATGATTGGATGATAAAATCAGCAGAGCTTCCCCTAATTTCAGAGCTTCCCATCAGATTTACAGCGATCTAGAGCGACTGCACTTCCATGTGCACTTTCAAGTGCAAAGTGAATTTTCCTTTAGTAAATCAACCCCACTGTCTTATAAACAGGAGTTTTTGGTTCGGGGCAGGTTTGGCGAACATGACTAAACTTCAGGTGCCAAATCCTAACCCCACTGAAGTCAATGGGAGCTGAATGTTACAAAATAGTTCTGCCCATTTTTAGGCTAATAGGCAGGAGATTGTCAAACAAACGGCATAGTGGGCTCAATGCCTCTGGGAACATATACCAAAGCAAAAAATAAATAAAGCAATGCTTTTAGTAATGTGAACATTTAAACATTTAAAATGTGAAACACCATTAAATAACATGCCTGCAGGATGCCCTGACCCTACGGGTGAAGTGGTGCATCTGTACAATGTACACAACCTACTACAGAAACACTGAAACTTACAAAGAAATACATGTTTAAAATGCTGAGAAAATTACAGCTTGCAGCAGTTTCAGTCTGTTTATAAACAAAGACGGCATGGAGTCCACTCATCTATACCCTACCCTTATTATCCTAGATGTGGGTCTGATAGAGACTTTAATAGGAGACCCCCGCACACAAAAAAATGGTATGATGTTAAAAAAAAAAAAAAAAACAGTGAGGCCTTCCCAAATTCCATACCACCCAAACAGTCAATGTTCGGTTTGATCTTGTAATCGGAGCAAAACCTTAAAGCGGAGTTCCACCCAAAAGTGGAACTTCCACTTTAAGAACTCCTCACCCTCTGACATGCCACATTTGGCATGTAATTTTTATAGGGGTGAGTGGGTAACATCTTTTTAGTTGGACTTCCTGTCCCACTTCCTCCTTCCTTTCTTCAGTCGCCTAGGTGAATCCTCCTCTCGCCCTAGGCGGCCCCTCCCTGCTAGCGATCTTCTGGGACACAACGCAGGTCCCAGAAGATCGGCTGGCCATTAAGAGAGCACAGCGCGACTTGCGCATGCACAGTGCACGCCCAGCCGTGAAGCCGTAAGCAGTCACGGCTGGGTGCCCACAGTTATGATGACGGCGCCGAGGAGAGGATGGGGAGAGGAGCGAGCCTTCGGGCGACCGGATCACTGGACCGTGGGGCAAGTAAGTGTCGGTTTATTAAAAGTCAGCAGCTATGCTTTTTGTAGCTGCTGACTTTTAATAAACTAAAACACAGGTGGAACTCTGTTTTAAGCTCATCTCTAATAGTCAGATAAGTGTATGCATGTCTGAACCAGAGGAATTATTTTTTCTTGCTGACCGGTAATTGTATGTCATATGTTTAGAGAGTTAGCTGGCTGAGTTAGGAAAAATGTTTTATTTGTTCATTACAGTCAAAGTACAAGTACACATTTATTGCAGTTGCATTGTACAAACTTGCCCACCTATCTTTAATATAGTGTGCTGTGTTAAATATTCACCTTGATCTCCATTTCAGGGTCTTCACCAGGTGGCCCTGCTAGGCACTGCACAGCCAGCTAAAATGTCTCTCACTGGACTGTCTTCAATGTGTGCATTTGAACTGCGAACTATTCATTCTAATGGCCTAGTCATTTTCCAGACCTCCAGCATAATACAGACCACACATGTACGCTGTGAAGATAGATTGGCTGGGGAATTTTCTGGAATAGTTGTGCAGCACTGGAAAGAGGAGTAAGGAGAGTTTTTAAAGCGGGGTTCCACACACAATTTTTTTTTTTTTTTAATTCAGCAGCTACAAACACTGTCCTAGGTACCCGCAATGTCAGCCCTCCGAGGGCAATCCC
This sequence comes from Rana muscosa, assembly GCA_029206835.1. Lineage (NCBI taxonomy): Eukaryota > Metazoa > Chordata > Amphibia > Anura > Ranidae > Rana > Rana muscosa. The sequence goes on along the minus strand of CM055127.1, from coordinate 263,422,053 downwards.
TCGATCATGCCAGGTCCCGGCATCGCCATCCTCACTAAGGGAAACAGGCAGTGGAGCCTTGCGGCTTCACTGCCCGTTTCCTACTGCGCATGCGTGAATCTCGCGGCGCTGTATAAATGGGCGGCTGCTCTCTGGGATACACACAATTCCCAGAAGGCAGCATGCCCCATTCCCCAGCAGACAACACGAGGATGATGAGGAAGAAGACCTGCCACGGTATAGGAAGAGGCAGATTAGAAAAATCCGCATAGCAAGCGCCATTTCTGGTAAGATATTTTTTTTTCAAATTTTTTTTTGCATTTTGCTGTATTTTTTTTTTTTTTTTTTTTTTTTTTTTAGGGTGGACCTCCACTTTAACACAGAACTGTGTAAAGGAGGACAAGCAAGTACATACAGTACAAGTCCAATAGGCGTGAACTTGTACTTTATACATCACAAGTGCATTAAAATACTAGAGGAATAGATACTATTCAATGAGCAAAGTGAAGGTTCACTGAGCTTAGAAAATAAACTGAAGCCGTGTTCATTTCAGTCAAGCAATATTAGCAAAACTCCAATGTATTATTTTCTCCCTTGCACGTGATTGTGTATTCAAAGTGAACACAAGATAAATTAATTTACCATCATTTACTTTGAAAAGGGAACAAAGATTCATGCAAAAAAGTAAAAACACCCCATTGGAGCTTAGATCTAGTAGCTTATTATCAGCATTGGAGACCCAGAAAGCAGCTTGCCAGCGCCTATCCCTCTCCCAGAGTGCCTGCCAGCCTGTAGGCAGCATTGCAAAGCAAAACCAGGAAGAAGAGCATGCACCGGACAAGTCTGCCCAAGATGGCACTGGCCTACAGTGAGAGAAAGAGAAAAACAGGAATGCAGTGAGTAAGCTGAAGTGATTTGCATGCATCCCAGCCACCGACAATGTCATCCCGACACAAGTGGGAGATGCAATCAGTGATACAGACATTGAAGTGTTACACATTATTATGGAGGAGTCACATAATGCTGGCATGGACCTGCCAGCAGAACCTGCAGGATTTGAACATACTGCAGGGGCTCACAGAAAGTGAGTGGGACTCGCAGGGGTAGAATGGAGCCCACACTTATGAATATATTTCTTGCAGTTCAATTATGCAATACTTCACTATCTACTCTTAACTCTCAGTGCAGGGCATCAGATAGGATATGCCAATCATCCGTCATGATATACAGAAATTAAGGGAGTGAACATCAGTGCTTAAAGGCCAAATAAGCTCAATGGATGAGGTTGCACCATTAACATGCGATCTTAAGCGACGAAGCTACCAACAACTGATCACAATAATTGTCTGGAAGACATAGAAAACAGATTGAGGTAGAGCAATGTCAGAATCCTATGCTTTCCAGAAAGCATTGAGGGCAAAATCCAACTGAATACATTTAAAACATGGCTCTTAGAGGTTTTGAGGAAAGGATACGTTTTAACACTTTATTGGGGTGTAAAGGGCGCACATGATCCCTGCAAGACCTTTGCCTTCAGGTATTTCCCCCAGACCATTCATCCTGAGGATGTTGCACTACAAAGACAGGAATATCATTCTGAATCTGGCTCTCATTGAAGGCAGTGTTGAAATCAGTGGCTCCAAAGTTTCACTTTTTAAGAGTTTTCTGTGGAACATCAAGGGCAGAGAATTAAGTACATAGAAGTTTAAAAGAGACTCCACCAGCTTCAACTCTCATATGCAATGTTATACCTTTCAAAGTTAAGAGCTACAGCTGGGGGTAAAACACATGTATTTGTTAATCCTCAGACGGCATCGCTTTGGCTGGACAACAACAAATTGCACCTTCCTCCCAATTAAGAAAAGTCCTAAACTTCTTCAATCCCTAACTTTTCAATATCTGGATCACACCTTAACCTCAATAATTCTACTCCAATGCCGCGTACACACACGTACACACGATCGGAAATTCCGACAACAAATCTGTGGATTTTTTTCCGACGGAATGTTGGCTCAAACTTGTGTGCATACACACGGTCACAAAATCTTGTCGGAAATTCCGAACGTCAAGAAAGCGGTGACGTACAAGACGTACGACAAGCTGAGATCAATGAAGTTTAATGGGCAGTTCGGCTCTTCTGCTTGATTCTGGGCATGCGTGTTTTTTTTGTGCGTCAGAATTGCATACAGACGATCAGAATTTCCGACAAGAACTTTTCTTGTCGGAAAATTTGAGAACCAGCTCTCAAATTTTTGTGGTCGGAAATTCCAACAGCAAATGTCCGATGGAGCCTACACACGGTCGGAATTTCTGTTAAAAGGCTCACTTTAGACATTTGTTGTCAGAATTTCTGATTGTGTGTACGCTGCATTTGGATGGATCTCCTAGATTAGAGACATCGCTGCTTCTAGATTACACACCACATTCCTCATTTGAAAGCATGGGACTGCCCCCACACATTTTTCCTACAGGAAACGACTTTTGTGTTTTCTTTTTGGGTTCTGTTATGTGTTTTACTAGGACATTTTATTAATTTTTTTTTGCATGGCAGAATTCTGCCACTGCAACTTCTACTCGCATAGGAGAATATTACTGTTCTGCTTGATACAATGTTATTACCAGACACCTGGAAATCTTTTTGGATATAATGAGCAATATTTGGATTACAATTGAACATTCAAATACACATTAAGCCCCAGGGGCCTATAGCACAGTGTGTCACAACCCATCGCTCTCTCTCTCTCATTGCCATCCATATCATGTGGAAACTTATCTTCAGAAATGGCCTGGGACAGGTTATTATTATTGTTATTATTGGTACTTATATTATTATTCTCTAAACACAAGTATGAGTAATGAATCACCAGTGACTTCATTAAAAATCAGAGGACTTAAAGATACTAATTATGCTTTGTTTTCTACCCAGATCTCTTTTGGCTCTGCAGTGGTCTGCCTGCAGGAAACTCATTTAAATAATGAAAATATGTATCTCATTTGCAAGGGCTACCTACACAAAAATCACTCAGCCTACTGTATTTGGCTTTTGCTAGAGGAGCCAGTACCCTAATTTATTCAAAAGTAACTATTCCTGCAGTCAGGCTCAGATAGACCTAATAAGCATATATGTCTTTCTGAAAATTATCATTGACAATGTACACTTCATTTTAGCAAATTTTGATATACCTCCCGCATACAAAAAATATTAAAGCATTATTATGAACAAAGGAAATAATGCAGCACCTCCAAATGTAGAATATTACAAACTTAAAGCATGCGCACACAGCATTCATAATGTGCAAAAAGCATCTACAATATTTAAAAATGATAATAAAAAACAAATCAATATGTATAAAGTCCAATGCAAAAGAGTCCAACTTTAGAGGGGAAGAACTCCCCTCCTTTTTCTTTCAATACTTTTTTTTTTTTTCTCCTCGCTCCTTACTATGGTTTAGAAATGTCTCACTTTGTCCTCTCCACCCCTAGTGGATATTACCATAGAAAGGAGGAGTTGGTAGGACTAGGGGGAATCAAATGTACTAATTTACTTTTTGTTGTATATATCGAAGGAGGATATGTTAAAATATGTAAAGATGATTTATTTTTTGTGTGTCTGTTTTTTTTTTATTCCTTTCCCTGTATAAAGGAAGAAAAGTTGAAAAAAAAAAAAAAGAGTCCAACATATGTGATAAATATCACTGCAAAGAAAGTCTCTCTCAATAGCTAATGGAAATCCTCTCCACCACGTGTGAGCAACAGAACTAAAATGCACTCAATGACATTAAAGTGTCTGTAAACTGCTGGACATTTATTTTTTTGTACTTGCAAGGTAAAGGCATAATGTGCAAGTATGCAATGCATACCTGCCTTAAAACAAAGCTTTTTCAGAGAAGTCAGCGCTGCAGGAGCTCTCATCTTCACCAGTCTTGCTTCTGGGTTCGCAGACTCTGGCTCTGTGACTGGCCTGAGCCCCGATGATGTCACTCCTGTTCATTTAGAGCGCATACGTCAGTGATTTTACTGGCTGCATGTAAACGAAATATCTCCTAAACGATGCATGTTTAGGATATATTTACAAAACCTATAGGTAAGCCTTATTATAGGCTTAAAGACAATATATCTGGCGCAAGGTCAGTTGCTGAATAATCATAAAGGAAGTCCCATGGTGATAAAAAGTAAGTGAATGTAGTACAGTATATACATAATCAGTCCATTATACAGTTCATGAAGAAAAAAATTGTATTAAAAGCGGCAGCTGTCCTTGGAGTATAGCCAGCTCTGTGTGAAAAACAAGAAGGGGGTAGAGAAGCGCTGGTGCTTCCTTCTCTTCCCCCTTCTTATTATATGCTTCCCTATAGGTAAAAGCAAAATATGGACATTTATTTCCACTTTAAAGTGGCCAGAGGAAAGCAGCAACATGCACATTTGTGTCAACAGGATCCTTCACACATGGTCAACCAGCTCCATTCTCACAATGGGGACACCCCGCACTACCGCTTCTCAACACTGAGGACAGTCAGAAGAATTACATGATACTGTCTGGGGAAAAAAGCTCACCACACGGAGGTAGAGTTCCATTTTGAAATAGAACAGTAAGCATCCTAAATCACTGTCTACATTGGTGCTTTGTGAGAATTGCAATATGAGGGGTGTGTTCTCCACTCTACTAGTTCCTGATTGACCAATGCTGGCAAACCACACTAGTATGCACAGGAATACACAGTGTAGTGTAGTAGTGGAACTCTAGTAGTAGCAGTAGTGGTGAAGGTATACAAACATATATATAAGTTACAGCATGCATAAACATGTACATGTGTCAGGGGCGGATCCAGGGGGGGGGGCAACAGGGCAATTGCCCCCCCCCCGAGACCATCTGTCACACTCACTTGCTTGCTCTGTTTTTTTTGCGCCTAAACTCCCGGACTTTGGGGACCCGGTGCCGGCCGGCCGTTGGTCCCCTGGACCCTAAACATGGCACAAATGTAGCCCCATGTCTCCTCTACAAGTGTGCAAAGAAGACCTACGGCCAGGGAGAACCGATTTTTCAAAGCTGGGCACTCCTTCCATAGACTCCTATGTTAAACATCAGTCTAGTCATGGGCACAGTGAAGCATGGGCACAGTGAAGCATGGATACAGTGAGGCATGGGCACAGTGAGGCATGGGCACAGTGAGGCACAGGGAGGCATGCAGATGGACACCCTGGGCTTATACTCGAGTCAATACATTTACCCAGTTTTTTGGGGTAAAATTAGGTGCCTCGGCTTATATTCGGGTCGGCTTATACTTGAGTATATACAGTACTTGTTCTGCGGCTGCCGCTGCCTCTCTGAGTCTCTCTCTGTTTCTCACATCAGCCGATCAGAGGCGCCGAGAGAGAGACTTGTCTAATGTAGTTACGCGGCGCACTGACACGATACCAGGAGCGGAGGAGAAGTGGGTGGATCCTCTTCCCTGCACTCGTTGCTAATGCCTGGGCCGCTTGGCGTCTAGCAACGAGTGACGTCAGTGAGTCACGTCGGGCCGCTCTGCGGGCAGGTGCGATAGCGTGCGGCTCCACAGACGGGTAAGAAAGCGGGCGGCTCCGCTTGCGGCGCAGTTTGTGGGCGGGTGGCGCGGTTCGTGGGCAGACCGTGCTGCTCAGTGTGTTGGCAGCGCAGGTGAGAGTGAGAGAGCAGGCTCAGTGTGGCAGCTGGCCAATCAGCTAGCCGGGTGCGGGGGAGCAGAGAGATGAGATCATCTCTCACTGCCCGTGCCCGCCCTGCATTCCTGCAGTAACTTCCGCCCTCACTGTGCAGGCAGCAGAGAGATTACATTATCTCTCTGCTGCCTGACTCTGGGAGTTTGGGACACAGCAAGAGACAACCAAAACTACACCTTAGCAGGCAAGTTAGTGACAATCCGCAAGGTGTGGCAGGTGATGTGGCAAGTGACAATCCACAAGGTGTGGCAAGTGACAATCCACAAGATGTGGCAGGTGACGTGGGAAGTGACAATCCACAACGTGTGGCAAGTGACGCGCTCAGGGCTCCCACTAAAAGCAGGCGACGGTGGAAAGTGACACACTGATTCTGCATTGAACTATTTAATTTTATATTACAATGTAATAATAGAAATAATGCGCTTCAATCATCCTAACACCATAACAACCATGGTGCCGGGATGATTGAAGCGCCAACACCAGCCATTTCCCCGATAAATTTCCCACAAAAAAAAACAACATATTTTTTGGCAGTGCCCCTCCCGAGAAAATACTCTGGATCCGCCCCTGACATGTGTGTTGCCAATTGTATATAATTTTCAGAGACAGACCCTGTTTTTTAAGTTATTGTAGGTCCTTCAATGTTTTTGTCCCTGGAATTGCTTTTCAGTCTTCAATGCGATCTCAGTCTTAACTAAGCATACCATTAAAAAACTATCTTTCCATCTATTGTAAAAACAGTTCTCACCATGAAGCAACATACTACATATTTTGGGCTTTTTGTCATATATAATGAAAAAGAAATGTGAAAAATATGCTCAGGTTTTGTGGTCCCCTTATGCAGTATTAAGCAGGGAGAATGTCTTTGTATGGGTTTTAGAACACTGACCTTTATGAAAATGTTACTGAAGAGAGACATAGCATAAATATCTAAGAATTCACAGAATGGAGGATTTACAAAGCAAACCGGTATGAACAGGATTTTGTACACCAATGTGTTATCTTGACATTCAGACACGGTACTATTGATAATAACTTCACAATTCTATGGCCATTGTAGCTTGAGTCTTATGGGTTACACGGTACCTTTGCTAATGGTATTATATCTTAACATTACATTATTCTTGCTCTGTAAAAAGTCATTACCCTGTCTTTTGTAAGATGGCACTTCCAGTAACATGGCACCATTCAAAAATATCAGTTTGTCTTTTGCAATATGATAGCTTTGGTAACATAGTACTGCCCTGGCTGCAGTAGTATGGTTCTGTCTCTAGTTGAATTAGGACAGCTATGCTTCAAGTGCCTTTACATTCATCTACCACAGTGACCGTTATTAGCATTTCTGTTTTCTTGCTCTTAAAGCGGAGTTCCACCCAAAAGTGGAACTTCCACTTTAAGCACTCCTCTGCTCCTTACATGCCACATTTGGCATGTATTTTTTTGGGGGGGGAGTGGGGGCTTCGGTAGGAGTGGGACTTCCTGTCCCACTTCCTCCTTCTGCCCAGGGACTGCCTCGGTGACTCCTACTCTCGCCTTAGGCGGCCCCTCCATCTAGGCGATCTCCTGGGACATGTGCCAGGTCCCAGGAGATCGCCTGTCCACTCAGGGAGCGCAGCGCCGCTCGCACATGCGCAGTGCGTGCCCAGGCGTGAAGCCAAAAGCTGCCACGGCTGGGTGCCCACAGAGTGAATGGAGGCGCCGGCGGAGAGGGGGGAGAGGAGTGACGCTCCGGGCGGTCGCATCGCTGGACCGTGGAGTAGGTAAGTGTCTGTTTATTAAAAGTCAGCAGCTACACTTTTTGTAGCTGCTGACTTTTAATAAACCTAAAAAAAGTCTGGAACTCCCCTTTAAAGATTAAAACATGTATTAAATGGTTATTATGTTTAATATTAAAGCCGGACTGTTGGCAAAATACAAAGTACAAAACTATTTCTTGTTGGGTGAACCTCTCCTGTCTGGTATTGTGACAATATTGTGATCATAGCAGTATATAGTATAAAACACGCAATTCAGTGTAAAGAATATATATATATATATATATATATATATATATATATATATTAGACATGTGCACTGCTGAAAAATTCGTTTTTTTCGTTTTCGTTTTTTTTTTTCGTTTTTTTTGCTTTTTTCGGAAATTCAGAAAATTCCGAATTCCGAATTTTCGAATTCCGAATTTTCGAATTTCCAAAACAACAAATAGAACGAATTTTTTTTTTTTCGAATTTCCGAAAAAAACACGAAAAACGAATTTCCAATTTTCGAAAATTCAGAAATTCTAAAAATTCGGAATTCGGAAATTCAACTTTCCAAATTTCCCATTTTCTAATTTTAGATTTTCGAATTTTGCAATTTCGAATTTTCAAATCTCGAATTTTCTAAATTTCGAATTTTCGAAAATTCGAAAATAAGAATTTCCGAAATTCATAAATTCAAAATTTCGGAAATACGAAAATTCGGAAATTTGTGAAAAACTAATTGCACATGTCTAATATATATATATAAAAAAAGAGCAATAAATTCTGATACAACATAATTTTCAACATAATGTACAGGCTGGCAAGAAGTATATAATATAACATACAGAATACTGTATATACTCGAGTATAAGCCAAGTTTTTCAGCCCTTTTTTTAGGGCTGAAAATGCCCCTCTCGGCTTATACTCGAGTCAGTGTACCTTGGGCACCTCTCGGCTTATACTCGAGTCAGTGTACCTTGGGCATCCATTTAAAACTTGTGGCTTCCTCCTGGTCCCGTCCCGTGATAGGCGTTAGACACTGTGTTCAGTGTTCTGCCTATCACGGATCTTCTCGAGTCAGAGGATGAAAGAACGTCCGTGATAGGCGGAACACTGAACACAGTGTCCAATGCCTATCATGTAACGGGACGGGACCAGGAGGAAGCCGCAAGTTTTAAAAAATGAACGCCCACAGCGCAGCCTGTCAAGAATTTCAGGTACGCTGCAATGGGCACAGTGAGGTTGCAATGGGCACAGTGAGGTTGCAATGGGCACAGTGAGGATGGGCACAGTGAGAATGGGCACAGTGAGGCGTGCAAATGGGCATTGTTGACCCTCTTTTCTGCTTACAGTAGATGCTGCATTCTCACCCTAGGCTAATACTCGAGCCAATAAGTTTTCCCATTTTTTTTGTGGTAAAATTAGGTGCATCGGCTTATACTTGGGTCAGCTTACACTCGAGTATATACAGTAGTCTGCAAAGTGGTTGAATGTGGAATAATTATACAGCAAACAGAACAGTGTACATAGTGGGACAATCTGGAGCATGCAAAGGGCAGGAGTAGGAGTATGTGACTTCTAGAACAGCATTCAGAATGGAGAATTTAGCATGGCATGCAGAGAGGAGATATCCAGCGTATGTAACATACAGCACATCATACAAAGTGGAGCAGCCTTGTCATGATCACTTAAGTTCTCCTGCTCCCTATTCCAGCAGCCGGGTGTTGGCTCTTGCATTCTCCCTGTCTGTGTTCACCTGTTAGGTGATTAATCTGCTCAGTCACCTTATATAAGCAAACTGAACACTCTATCCCTTGCTTGTGATAGAGATAGATCTACCTGTATTGTTCTAGACCTAGTCTGCCTTGTTTCTTGTTGGATCCCCGTGTTTGACCTGGATTGGACTGGATTATCCCCTGAATGCAGCCTGCCCTTCTACCTGGAACGAATACTGGATTATCCTCTGAACTCAGCCTGCCTCTACTTGGACTATCTTTGAACCACGCTGTCTGCTAACTGCACGTAACCTGTTTGCTCTGTTCGCGTCTGCCCGGCTGGGCTAGCCAGACACTATAGCATTGTGTTTAAGTCCTGGGGCAACCAAGTATCGGTAGGCCTGCTTGCCTTAAGGGAAAGGGGGCTGCTATAGGTAAAGTGCACCGCCATCTATAGTGTGACTACCTACGCTGGGACATTTGTGACAAGTCTGAACTGCAGACAGAGGAGAGCGGTCCACAATATGTAATGTACATCACAGCGTACAGTGATCTGATTTGCCTACAGAAGGGGGGGGGGGGGTTCCAGAGTATGTAAAACAAAGCAGAGTACATCACTTTGTCCCACATGCTTTGGGAAGGCATCCAGAGTGGGCATTTCTTGTGATCAATAGTATGTAAATATAACACAGTATGTCAGTGGAGGGTTTCAAGCTGCAACAAACAAATGGAATGCATATACGCTTCAACCCCAGTACTTTTCTCAATTGTAATGCTTCAGAATGAATTCTGTCATGAAATGGACTTCCTGGATCTTTTCTTTATACTAATTACTGCTGCTGATTTGGCTGCCCTATACAATACTTAAAATAACACCATGTATTTGTGGGACTAAATACATGTTTTATGAGCAATGATAGCACGTGATGACATGACATTCATGTTTAAAAGAAACTGTCTTTTCAATGAGATATGCAGCGGTTTAGCACTCTGACATTATCTAAGCATTCGGTATGATTAAATCCCTTAAAAAAGCAAAAACACTTATTCCAATAGCAACAATTTCTTCGACCCTTTTGCAATATTCTGCTGCCTGACTGACTGCAGTGATGACTGTTTTTAACGTTACTCCCCCCCCCCCCTTTCTTTATTTCCGTATATCCTACTGTGGAGATGAGAACCTTGATAAACACAGATATCTCAGAAAGAGTAATTTTCTTAAAATTTCCCAGGGCTGCAGGAGGCTTATGCTGAAAATGTTCATTTTCAGACTTGCCCCCCCCCCCCCCCCCCCACAACAATGGCTCTTTCAAAGACTTAAGAATATGTTCTATCTGCTAGCAAAGGTTCTACTATTCTTTAAAGAAAACCTGGAATAAGAAAATATGCAGGCTGCTGTTGCTGACCTGTCATTTTATAAATGCTGCTTACTTGGTTGCTACATTGAGTCAAAGGTTTCAAAACTGGCTGCGTACTTGTTCCAGGTAAGGGATTTTAAAATTACTGAAGCCAAATGCAGATCAGCAACTGGGGGGGGGGGGGGGTCAAGCGTTAGATTGTTGTGTACCAGGCACCTTTAATTTAAATATAAAACAATACTAAAATGTCTTGTCTCCTTTTTTTCATAATACATTTTATAATAAGTAAAATCTGCTGACACCAGGACCTCCTTATTCACTTCAGCCCCGAAAGGATTTACCCCCTTCCTGACCGGGCCATTTTTTGTGATACGGCACTGCGTCGCTTTGACTGACAATTGCGCAGTCATGCAATGAGTACCCAAACAAAAGTGATGTTCTTTTTTCCCCCACAAATAGAGCTTTCTTTTGGTGGTATTTGATCACATCTGTGGTTTTTATTTTTTGTGCTATAAACAAAAAAAAGAGCGTCAATTTTAAAAATAACACAATATTTTTTTACTTTTTGCTATAATAAATATCCCAATACAAAAAATAAATACAAATGTTTTCCTCAGTTTAGGCCGATATGTAATCTTCTACATATTTTTGATTAAAAAAAATCACAATAAGTGTATATTGATTGGTTTGCGCAAAAGTTATAGCATCTACAAAATAGGCGATAGATTTATGGCATTTTTATTATTATTATTTTTTTACTAGTAATGGCAGCAATCTGCGATTTTTATTAGGACTGTGACATTGCGGAGGACAGATCAGACACTTTTAATACTTTTTTGAAACCATTGACATTTATACAGCAATCAGTGCTATAAATAGCCACTGATTACTCTATAAATGTCACTGGCAGAGAAGGGGTTAAGAAGGGGCGATCAAGGGGTTAAATGTGCTCCCTCATTGTGTGTTATAACTGTGGGGGGGATGGGACGGACTGAGGGAGGAGACCGATCGTGTGTTCCTTTATACTAGGACCACACAATCAGTCACCTCTCCCTCTGGCAGGATGCAGATTTGTGTGTTTACTCTGTCAAGAGTGGCCACCGGGCCTGCTCATCGGCTCCTCGGCGGTACGCGCGCGTGCCCCCTATACCCCTTAAAGCGCCCACCGTACAGCTACAGCGATTTGCACAGGGGAGCCATTCAACCTTTCAGTCAATTTTGGTTAACCGTTTTCTCTGTACAAAATTATATATATATATATATATTGTGACAGCATGCAGGTAAAATCACCAGGTTGCATCCAGGATGGAAGGTATATATGTCCTAGATTCAGGCTTTATGCCAATTTATACCACTAGGGGGAGTGCGGGGAGTGTTGCAGGGGAATAGTTAATGAGCCCAGCTGAAGTAAGCGGGCTCGTTAGGGCCTCTACAAGAACTCTCAGCATGCTAAGGGAGATGCTCAAACCTGGAACCAGATCTGTGTGGATAGTCTGGGGAGTGTGATCTCTGTGCGGTGAGCCAAAGCCTGTGTGGTTATTACTTAGAACTTCAAAAAAGCAGGGAGCTAGGGACTGGGACAGCACAAAGCTGTACCCAGTTGTTAGTTAGGGACACCAACGTGTGTAGTGAGCGGTCAAGTTGACCAGGATTTCTTTTCATGTTTCTTTTGTTTTTGCTGTATTTTTTTGTCTGTATATAGTTCAAATAAAACCACACCCTTTTGTTTTCTCCTACCACTGTCTGCTGTGCCTGTTTTTGTGTGGGTGAACGCATCCAGGGGGTCACACACACCCGCGGCTGAGCTAACCCCCTCACAATATATACACACACACATACACACAGTTGAACCTCGGATTACGAGCATAACTTTTACAGTGCTGCACAGCCTACCCTTCTCCCCCTCCTGCCACTGTCTGTAGGCATTCCTGGGCTCTCCTGTTCCACTGTGTAGCAGGTATTTTGGAGAAAAACCAGGGAGTCTCTTAAAGGAGAAGGCACATCCTGATCTATCTTTCAAAGATCAAAGAATAAGGTGTGTGCATAGCGTGGAAGGCGCGAAGGCCACAGGGGAAATCACACGAGGATTAGTAAGGACCACACAATTTTAAATATGAAGAGGACTCCTGAGTTAAAGAGGGACTTTTATCACTATATACGTGGTGGCATTAATATTTAGAGTGAATATTTTCAAGCACATTGGATTTTTTTTTATTTAGATTTATATTAGTATTTTGTTGTGCATGACATATATATGATTACCGTATATACTCGTGTATAAGCCGAGTTTTTCAGCCCTTTTTTTAGGGCTGAAAGTATACCCCTCGGCTTATACTCGAGTCAGTACCTGAAAATCTTCTTATTCCGCGTCCGGCGTCCATTGTTTAAATCTCGCGGCTTTCTTCTGGTCCCTTCCGCGATAGGCGTTTCCAGCAAACACTGTGTTGAGTGTTGCGCCTATCATGGATGTTCTCTTGTCTGACATCCATGATTGGCGGAACACTGAACACAGTGCCTGCTGGGAAACGAAGTCCGATAATGAGAGGATCTCCGTGATAGGCGCAACACTCAACACAGTGTTTGCTGGAAACACCTATCACGGAAGGGACCAGAAGAAAGGGACTAGAAGGGCACAGGGAGGCTGCAATGGACACAGTAAGGTGGCAATGGGCACAGTGAGGTGGCAATAGGCACAGTGAGGTGGCACAGTGAGATGGCAATGGGCACAGTAAGGTTGGGCAATTGGCACAGTGAGGTGGCAATGGACACATTTCCCCCCCTAAGCGTATACTCGAGTCAATAAGTTTTCCCAGTTTTTTGTGGTAAAAGTAGGTACCTCGGCTTATACTTGGGTTGGCTTATACTTAAAGCGGAGGTTCCGCGGTATATCTTTTTTTTTTTTTACATTGCATTGGTTGAGTATTACTTTCTCATGTATTTACTCACGTATCAGATGTTTCCCAGTCTCCCCAGTCAGAATCAGTTCTAAATTAGAACTTATAAAAATCCTTTTGGAAATTGCCATTTTGCTTGTGGGCATTGTGAAGCCCACAAGCAAATACTTCCGGGAAGCGTGAATGCTTTTCTCCCACTGCACTGTTGCCATCACAACGGACACATACTGTGAAGTTGTTGAGAGGGGGGGGGGGTGTGGGGGGAGCCGCCGCGGGATGTGCTTTTCTTTTTACATTTTACAGGTCATCAGCTTGACAGTCTCAGAGCGCTCGTTCTGAGCTGCAGCTGATGTTAGCATACAGGACAGGAGCCAGAGTATAGGAGACAGGAGCGCTGATTTCACTGAGGAATGTGAAAAGAAAACACATCTCACAGCGGGGGGGGGGGGGGGGGATGGGGGGTGCCGCGCCGCTGCGAGATGTGTTTTCTTTTCACATTCCTCAGTGAAATCAGTGCTCCTGTCTCCTATACTCTGGCTCCTGTCCTGTATGCTAACATCAGCTGCAGCTCAGAACGAGCGCTCTGAGACTGTCAAGCTGATGAAGCTGATGACGAGGTGGTGAATTGTCTCCTGGGAAAGCATGACACTGCACTCCCAGGAGGCATTGGGGCGCTGGGGAAAGTAAAGGAACGCCCACTCCCGCGGGAGGGATACCAGGAAGTGTCCCTGTTTAATACGAAAATCAAGGTAAATAAAAAAACGAACAAGATAATTATTTGCCAAATGTTGTTATAAATGTTATACTAATTGGGATGAGCAAATGTTTAGATTTAGGGTGAACCTCCGCTTTAAGTATATACGGTAGATTGATGGTATACACCAGGGGCCAGCAACTTGTAGATCATGATCTACTAGTAGACTACTAGATACTAGTAGATATCGGACAGGTGAGTGGTAGATCACGGTCTGAGATTGCTAACCCACCATCCCAGAGCATCAGAGTGCAATGCAGAGGGACTACTTGAAAATTTGGAGCTATAGTAGAGAGCAGGAGCCACATAAGTCTATGTCTTCCCTGTAGTGCTGGCTTCTGTCACATGTTGAGTGATACCAACTGCACTTCACCATCCTGGCGAGCAGTCTCTAGAGTGGTGCCAGCAGCAGGAAAGAAGAGATCGTCAAGTCAGTGTGAAGCAATAAACTGGGCATAATAGCATAGGGCTGCTTTCACACTGATGTGCTGTTGTTTACCCACACCACGGGTAAAGCGAAATAGAGTGCATCTGCAACTTTCCTGGGTTAGCTGTACTTAGCCATACACTTCTATTATATCTTGTGGGTTTGGTGCACTTTCTGAAAGCACACCAAAACTCCTGAATGCAGGTGTAGTGCAGAAAGTGCACCACACCTGCAGAATATAATAGAAGTGTATGGCAAAGCTGCAGTGACCAGGGGTGTACACATGTCACAGCCGCAGCAGGAGTTAAATGCCCTGTCATGGTTGGTGGATGTAACACCTGCCAAACATGAGCCATTCAAGTGAATGAGGCCACTTTGCAAGTGTCCTGCAACCTTGTGCAGTACAGCTAACAAATGGTTAAAGCTGGCAGCATTGTGTTGATTTCTCAACACCTGCTTTAACCCCTTTGGACCTCACAGAAACATGCAGTTCCTGTGCAAAAAACAAAAGACCCACGCTGCTCACAGGTGAGCTGGCTCCAACAGCATGATCTCCTCACTGTAGGGTGCTTGTCCAGTCGCAGCTGAAGCAATTATGGAAGGAAAATCTGGATGGCTGCACACCAAATTGAGATCCAAATGTCTTTTTTTTCATAAAACCATGAAGAACATGAAGAGCACTACATGTACGAGAAAGGGAGGAACGGCTTAAATGTTTCGCAGCACGAATTGTACTTTATCAAAGCCCATTTGTTTCATCTATGAACTGGTAATTTATACCTAGCCAGACCCTCCCCGGTGGGGGTGTCAGCAAGTTAATTAACCACATCATTCAATACCACATCATTGCTTAACAATCAAAAACTTGTGTTACAAAAAAACTAATAATAAAGTGTAAAAGTAATAATACAAAAAATATATACAAAATATGCAAGATAAAAACATATGAAATAGTGCAGCCAGACCCAAATTACGATATAATCTATTACAAGGGTAGGCAACCTTAACCAGTTCCCGACCATGTCACGCAGATATACTGCAGCACAATGGCTCTCCTGGGAAAAATCCCTTACCCGTGTTCGGCCACCAGAGGGCACGCGATCACGTGCACGTAAACACACAAATCCCTGTGCTGTCAGAGGAGAGGATCCATATTGTTTGTTCCTACCAAGTGAGAAAATGATAGGTCTCCTCTCCTAGTCACTCCCATCCCCACACAGTTAGAACACACTGAGGGAACACACAGTTAACCCCTTGATCGCCCCTTGGATTAACCCCCTCCCTGTCAGTGACATTTACACAGAAATCAATGCATTTTACACTGATCGCTGTATAAATGCCAATGGTCCAAAAAAAGTGTCAAAAGTCTCAGATTTGTCCATCGCAATTTTGCAGTACCGCTAAAATTGCAGATCACCGCCATGACTAGTAAAAATAAAACAAAATTGTCATAAAAATGCCATAAATCTTTCCCATAGATTGCAGACGCTATAACATTTGCACAAACCAATCAATATACGCTCATTGCAATATTTTTTTCCCAAAATATGTAGAAGAATATACATTGGCCTAAATTGATGAAGAATGTTTTAAATTGGGATATTTATTATAGCAAAACAGTAAAAAATTGTGTTTTAAAAATTGTCACTTTTTTTGTTTATAGTGCAAAAAATAAAAACCGCAGAGGTGATCAAATACCACCAAAAGAAAGCTCTATTTGTGGAAAAAAAAGACGCAAATTTTGTTTTTGGGTACAGCGAACGGCCGCGTAATTGTCAGTTAAAGTGACACAGTGCCAAATTGTAAAAAGTGCTCTGGTCAGGAAGGGGGTAAAATCTTCCGGGGCTGAAGCGGTTAAAGAGGTTTGCCAGGATGGTGGAGTGCAGTTGGTACCACTCCATGTGTGACAGAAGCCAGCACTACAAAGGCATCAACTTATGTGGCTCTTGCTTTCTACTACAGATCCAACTTTACAAGTAGTCCCTCATTGTACTCTGATGCTCTGGGATGCCGGGTTACCAAGCCCAGACCGCAATCTACCAGTCACCTGTCCGCAATCTATTGGTGGATCATAATCTACAGTTTGCTGACCCCCACTCTAGAGGATCAGCAGGACTTTTGATACTGCTTTCCATGTTAAAGCGGAGTTCCGCCTGAAAATAATTAAAAGTCAGCAGCTGCATTATTTGTTTTATTATATGGACACTTACCTGTCCAGGGCGCCCGCGATGTCGGCACCCAAAGCCGATCTGTCCCTCGGCTCTCAGGTGGAGGCACCGCCATCTTCGGAAAGGGAATCACAAGGATTCACTTCCTGGTTCCCTACAGCACATGCGCGAGTCACGCTGCGCAATCCCACTGGTCCCTGCTGTTTTTTGGGACCTGTGTGTCTCCCAGAAGAAAGCGGGCGGGGACAGAGGAGTGGCCGGACATGGCGTAGATCGCTGCGGATACTGCAGCAATCTATGCCCGGAAGTGGGAGCAAATACCTGGACTACACAGGTATCTCTGCTCCTCCCTTAAAGGTGCCAAATGTGACACCGGAGGGGGGGGATCCAAAAAGCGGAAGTTTCATTTTTGTGTGGAACTCCGCTTTAACTCCTGAAAACCGTCAAGCTGGATTTCTTCTATAGGAGCAGCAGAATTTTTGATTGCAGTCCATTATAAAGACTAACTTTTTTATATAGACTATACGTAATTGGGCCGTTTAAGGTACTAACCTACCTATCCTCAGGCTCATTAATTATCACAAAGGATTGAAAAACTCTGCTGCAAATTTGCACAATTTTCAGTTTTTTGTCTTAGAAAAAAAGACAGTTATTTGTTTAATCCAGATTAAATCTGGACTTTTTCACAATAAAATACGCCTGAAAATCCTTCTCTTTAAATAAGCCTGTCCTGCTTCTAACACACTGTTTTACTTTCTCCATCAGCTCTTCCCCCACATCTATTATCAATTAACCCTATCGTAATTTGGGTCCGGCTGCACTATTTCATATGTTTTTATCTTGCATCTTTTGCATCAATTAACCCTCCCTCTTAGATTGTAAGCTCTAACGAGCAGGGCCCTCTGATTCCTCTTGTAGCAAATTGTATTGTAACTGTAATGTCTGCCTTCATTTTGTAAATCCCTGCACAAACTGCTGGCACTATATAAATCCTGTATAATAATAATAATAATATTAATGCCTCATCTCTTCCTTTAACACAGTGGCCAAGTACAAATGCTTATGCACCAAGTTCATTCAGTATTTATGACTCCTGTCTTTGAAATACCCTACTCTGGCATTTCTTTAAAAAAAAAGATTATCTCTCTGCCCTGGGCCTCAATCACACTGCTTACATACTCTCCAGCCATTGGGCCAAATGTTTGGCTGTGGTCTCTAAAACACAGAAAAAAAAAAAAAATGTGTTCACCTTAACAAGTGCCTTATCTTTGGAATGTAGGTTTGTGCTTTAACCACTTCAATACAGGGCACTTATACACCTTCCTGCCAAGACCAATTTTCAGCACTATCACATTTTAAATGACAATTGCGTGGAGATGAGACACTGTGCCCAAACAAAACTTTTTTATATTTTCCCGACAAATAGAGCTTTATTTTGGTGGTATTTGATCACCACTGGGATTTTTTATTTTTTGCGCTACAAATAAAAAAAAAGACAAAAGAGTGTGAAAAAAAAATAAAAAAATTGTTGTTTCTGTTACAAAACGTTGTAAATAAGTTTGTTTCCTCCTTCACTGATGGGCACTGATGAGGCTGCACTGATGAGGCATGTATATGCAGCATTGATAGGCAGCACTGATGGGCACTCATAGGCAGCACTGACAGGCACTCATAGGTGGCACTGATGGGCGGCACTGGCAGGCATCACTGATGGGCACAGAGTGTCATTCATTATGGGAAATGATTGACATCCCTGGTGGGCTCTAGTGGGCTTATCTGGTGGTCCTGGGTGGGCATCCCTGGTGGTCCTGGGTGGGCATCCTCTGGTGGGACTGCACTGATAATTAATCAGCGCAGGAGAGCAGCCGATCTGCTCTCCTCTACTCTTATCTGTCAGTGCCAGTGTTTACACTGTGATCAGCTGTGATTGGACACAGCTGATCACGTGGTAAAGAGCCTATGTCAGAGGCTCTTTACCTCGATTGGAGATGCAATGTGACAGACTGACACACCACACCACCAATCGCTGTGCAGCGCGCCCCCACGGAGAGCAATCGCAGCTTATCCTGCTTGACGACATATGGCGCCCAGTCAAGATAAAATAAACCACTTTCCGGCAGTCATTTTACTAAAAGGCGGTCTGGAAGTGGTTAAGGTGTTTTGATGCACTCTGGGTTGACATTTTGTTAAACTTGACACAATACAGAGTGGTGCTCAAAAAAAAAAATCACAAGTTATGCTATGTGACTTGTTTAGACACTGATGCTTGCATTGTTTTTTTTTTTTTCAAAGTATAGATAGATTTTAGCGATAGATTTTAGCTATATTGTTCTATCACTGCTACATAAAAAAAAAGTGTGGCCTTTAAAACAAAAAAGGACCCTTTAAATCCTTTTTTGAGTGGAAATCAATCCTATTGGGCAGCTGCTATATGTAAGCCAATTAAAAAATATAAAAGTTACTGTATATACTCGAGTATAAGCCGAGTTTTTTAGCACATTTTTTGTGCTGAAAATGCCCCCCCCCCCTCGGCTTATACTCGAGTCACCTTTTGCGCCTGATCTCCTGGACTTTGGGGAGCCGTTACTGAACCCCAAACTTGGCACACATGTAGGTCCACTCTTCCTATAAAAGTGTGTAAAGTTTGTTATCCAGGGGACCTACTGTCAGGGTCACCTGTGGCCAGGTGACAGATGCACACCGTAGGGGGACAGGAGTGCACCGCGAGGTAGTGAACCCTATGGCTGGCTTCTGTGGATAGGAAACTGGGTGGTTGTGGAAAGCGGGACCAGAGGAGCACAACCGGGATCCCAACGGAAGCGAGAGCCAAGATTCCCCAGGGCGCGGAGTCTAAGACCCAGCTGGTCTTCTCCAGGGCCTCTAGTGGTGAGGATGTTACGCTGCAGGCTGGGACCAGGTCGCGGCCCCTGGAGTTTCCTAGCTCACGCCCCGTAGGATAAGGGGAAGCAGCAGCACACGATAGAGAGAACCGAATAACAAGCCGAAGGTCAGGGGCCACAAGCAGACAAGGATAACGAAGAACGAGCCGAAGGTCAAGGGACACGAGCAGACAGGGATGGTCGGGGACAAGCCAATAACGTAACAGAGAGACAGACGTAGCACACGGCAGGCAGGAACCCAAACACACAATGCCTAACAAACACGTTGATCAGCAAAGCAGGCTTGCAGTGCACAGGTTAATATAGTGTTCAGTGATAGGGCCTGGGGTGGAGTCAGGCTGGGAGGAGATTATAAAGGAAGCCAGGTGAAGGAGGTCTGGTCTCTAGATGAACACATGAGGAGGAAGGTAAGATGGCAGACAGACATTAATGCATATCCATGACAGTACCCTCCCTCTTATGGGCCCTCCCCCGCCTGGACCCAGGCTTAAAGGGAAATCTCTGATGAAACCTTCTCAACAGATGAGGTGCAGCGACATCAGATGCAGCGATCCAAGACGCCTCCTCAGGACCAAAACCTCTCCAATGCACAAGGTACTGAAGAATGCCTCTGCAGAGCCGAGAATCCAGAACTTGTCTAACCTCGTACTTAAAATTATCCTCAGAGACCGAAAACGAGGTAGGGAGATGACAAGAAGATCTATTGAGGACCAAAGGCTCTCTAGGAATAAGCAAGGGCATGAGAGGATCAACAGGAATCTGAGGAGGGTCCCCTAGACCCTTAAAGGGGAACTGGTCATCTTGCACAGGGCCATCAGACTGGGCAGATGTCAGTGGAACCCTGAAGTCAGGTTGGTTAGAAGGTGACATGTCGCCGGAGTCAAGCTGAATAGCTGAAGGACAAGCAGAATGTCCCGAACAAGAAAAAGTAAGAGGCTCACTGGGCATGGGCTGGACTGGCATAACTAGTACAGAGGCAGAGTGAATAGCTGAGTCAGGTGTAGCGACTACCTGAATCGCATCGCAAGACGTAGCGACTGCAGGACTTGTAGACAAGCTAGCCTGGCTGTGCGTCCAAGGGTGGTTAGGGACAGAGAAATGTAAATGGTTATGCAACCTGGAATGAATGACCGGCTCAGATTCACAGGGGGCAACCTTGGGTAGACAGGAGGAGGAACAGGAGGGACCCCAAGCCAGGATCTGTCCAGTAGTCCAGTCCACATGAGGAGAATGGAGCTGTAACCATGGGAGACCCAAAATTATAGGCGTTGAGGCCTTGGGTAAGATAAGGAAGGATATCCACTCCTGGTGGAGTGTCCCTACCGACATCTTAACAGGGAGGGTCTGGAAGCGGATAGGTCCCCCTGGGAGAACAGTACCATCAATCGCCAAGACCACCAATGGCGTGGTGAGGGGCAAAAGAGTAAGTCTCATGGACGATGCGATTTCCCAGTCCATGAAATTACCAGCGGCTCCGGAATCCAGATATGCTGAGGCCGAATGAGAAGAAGCACCAACATGAAGGAACACAGAAAGCAGAAGACGAGAAGGGGAAGGTGATATTTCTGGGTCCAATACTCCACTTTCCAGATGAAGTGGACCCGAACGTTTTTCTGGACAAAGAGAGCAAGTGTCACGAAAATGACCTTTGCCCCCACAGTAAAGACACAGACCAAGAGTTCTGCGCCTAGCACGTTCCTCGGGGGATAGCCTGGTCCGACCCAGCTGCATGGGTTCCTCAGCTGGTAGGAGATGCTCTACGGGTCGAAGAGAGGGGAGCTCAGGCTGACTAAGAACCAAGGAGGGCTGGCGTTGCTTTTCTAAGGTCCTCTCCTGAAAGCGAATATCGATCTGGTTACACAAGGAGATAACGCCGGCCAGATCAGTGGGGATGGTTCTTCCAGCTAATTCATCCTTCACTCTATCAGACAGGCCATGCAAAAAGGTTGCGACTAAGGCCTCATTGTTCCAGCTCAACTCAGCCGACAGTATGCGGAAATGAAGGGCATACTGTCCCACAGAAGCAGACTCTTGGCGGAGACGTAAAAGGGTGCTGGCCGCTGAAGAGACACGAGCCGGTTCTTCGAAGATATTCCGAAAAAGTTTCAAGAAACCAGACAGGCTAGAAACCACTGGATCATTCAGTTCCCACAGAGGGGCTGCCCAGGCTAAAGCTTCACCAGAGAGGAGGGAAATGATATAGGCTACCTTCGCCCGATCAGACAGGAAGTTTTGGGGCTGGAGCTCAAAATGAATCGTGCATTGGCTAAGGAACCCCCTGCAAGCCTTGGAGTCCCCAGAGAAACGGGACGGAGCTGGCAGTTGTAGCGAGTGTGTGGCTGCGACTGGTGCAATAGGTGCAGCCGCTGATTGTATTTGAGGTTGCGGATTCAGGGTTCCCAAGGAGGCCTGAAGCTGCTCGAAGCGAGAAGCCAGATCCTGGAGGAATCGCATCACCTGAGTCTGATTCGATTCCTGGGTTTCAAGTCTGCAAACTATGCCCTGCAATGGATCATCCGCGGGTAGCGGGATGTCAGCCGGGTTCATGGCTGATCAAACTGTCAGGGTCACCTGTGGCCAGGTGACAGATGCACACCGTAGGGGGACAGGAGTGCACCGCGAGGTAGTGAACCCTATGGCTGGCTTCTGTGGATAGGAAACTGGGTGGTTGTGGAAAGCGGGACCAGAGGAGCACAACCGGGATCCCAACGGAAGCGAGAGCCAAGATTCCCCAGGGCGCGGAGTCTAAGACCCAGCTGGTCTTCTCCAGGGCCTCTAGTGGTGAGGATGTTACGCTGCAGGCTGGGACCAGGTCGCGGCCCCTGGAGTTTCCTAGCTCACGCCCCGTAGGATAAGGGGAAGCAGCAGCACACGATAGAGAGAACCGAATAACAAGCCGAAGGTCAGGGGCCACAAGCAGACAAGGATAACGAAGAACGAGCCGAAGGTCAAGGGTCACGAGCAGACAGGGATGGTCGGGGACAAGCCAATAACGTAACAGAGAGACAGACGTAGCACACGGCAGGCAGGAACCCAAACACACAATGCCTAACAAACACGTTGATCAGCAAAGCAGGCTTGCAGTGCACAGGTTAATATAGTGTTCAGTGATAGGGCCTGGGGTGGAGTCAGGCTGGGAGGAGATTATAAAGGAAGCCAGGTGAAGGAGGTCTGGTCTCTAGATGAACACATGAGGAGGAAGGTAAGATGGCAGACAGACATTAATGCATATCCATGACACCTACGGCCGGGGAGCACCAATTTTTCAAAGTCGGGCACCCCTTTCATAGACTCCTATGTTAAACGGTAATTTCTCTGGTAAATTTGGGGACCCGGTACCGGCCGTTCTTAGGTCCCCTTGACCCGAATCTTGGCACACATGTAGCCCCATTTCCCTTCTATAAGTGTGCAAAGATTTTGTCTGGGGGACCTACAGCCGGGGAGCACAGATTTTTCAAACCTGGGCACCCCTTCTATAGACTCCCATGTTAAACGTCAGTCAAATCATGGACACAGTGAGGCATGGACACAGTGAGGCATGCACATGGACACAGTGAGGCACAGTGAGGCATGCAGATGGACACCCTAGGCTTATACTCGAGTCAATAAGTTTTCCCAGTTTTTTGTTTTAAAATTAGGTGCCTCGGCTTATATTCGGGATGGCTTATACTTGAGTATATACAGTAATTGAATGCACATGCAATTTATGCAATGCCAGTGTCACTGTATATTAGAATCAAGTTCTGTAAAACCACATATAGCATGCCACTGAAAGGAATTGCACATTTTTAATTCTTTCCTTTAAGCCACCTGAAAAAACCGTCTCCCAGCTTAGCAGTAATTTTGTTAAACTTTTTTTGCATTGGTATGCCCCCCAAGGAACTTTCTAGCTCCCAACGCCCTCTGTTTGACAATCTATTGCCTATTAGCCCAACAAATTGTAATTTCTGGTTTCAAAGATTCAGCTCTCATGGATCCAAGTGGGGTTAGGATTTAAAATCCAAACTTTTATTAGGTTTGCAAAATTACTTAAAATCTGAACCTGGGGCACTCAGCTCATCACTTATTTCCAGTCACATTTTCAAATTCCAAGACAGTTATGGCTCTGAGGATTTTCTTAATACTGAAATATTTTTTCACATCATGCTTCTGCGTGTATTTGGAAATAGTTTTCCTGCACAAAAAACATGGGTTCTCTAATCACTTACTAATTTAAGTCCCAAGTGTGGATTGGTATGGCACAGCAATGTTTGGATGTACTATATTTTATGCTTTCTATTTTGATATTTTACTGTTTTTAATATGAATACATTATAATGCCTGCTAATGTTCTCAGTAAAGGTGTGTCAGACAGGGCCAAACTGATTCAAAAACATCAGCCTCTCTGTAGTATCTAATGAAAGGAATTCTTCTGTTAGCCAAAACCCTAGCCTAAGCTGTGCAGTTTCGTTCTATTCTTTGTAACTAAAGATCGTCTTAAATCAAAATAATCAAATTTTGTAATGCTCATTTGTCCCATTGATTCATGTTGATTGTGATTGGTCTACTGGGTTCTTTAAGAGGTGTAAGAAGTCAACTTTTGGTTATTTAAAGCTTAATAATTTTGTTTGCAGCAAGCCTTTTTGTTTTTCTGTTCTACTTTGGTCTTATTTTTAGAAGCTCTTCCACCATTTTAAACATCTTTCACACTTTGCTGTCTGGCCAAAATAGCATTTCTTGAAGACCACTAATCTGAGATCCCTTTTCTGCAAACCTTTATCCAGACTCAACAAAAGTATACTGTCAAGCAACCTAGTAATTCACACACAAGATATTAAAGCATTTTTCTCTAACCTAGTTGATGAATTATGGCAGGGTTTCTAGGTGACCTTACCTTAAATATCATTTGAATCAATAGGAAAACACAAAAAGCTTGTTTCTTTAATTCTTGCATGGTCTTTACTTTTGTTTCCAAAAAAATAAACACAATGCATGGCTTTCGGCAAGAAAAAATAAATAAAAATAAAAATAAAATTCTAGGTATACAACTACAGGCAAAGACAGTTTTACATGCTAAAAATGCTTGAATTCATTTTAGCTCTGACATTTTTTGTATTGTTTCTCTAACTAACTCGCTGGTTGAAAATTAGGTTCAACAAACTGGAGAGGTCCTCTTTGTGCTTGCCCTCTGCTTAATCAATCTACCTTGACTCATTCCCTTCCATTCTGGATCATCTGCAGTAGGAACAAACATCTTAGTAGTTTTTTGGCACCAATACTTCAGCACATTATATCTTGTTGGCAAAATGTTTTTTGTTCAGTATCAACTTGTTTAAATGTTAAAAAAAAAAAAAGTCAGAAGCTACAAATACTGTAGCTGCTAACTTTTAAAATAAGGACACTTACCTTTCCAGGGATCCTGCAATGTACCTCAAGCTGATTTGTCCATCAGCTTCGGGTGCAGGCTCTGGTGTTTCGTCAGATTAGGCGACCCGTCTGAAATCTTAACGGAAGTGACGTTGCCATCTTGCTACACCCCGCACTCCTCCATAGTAAGGCTACACTGAGAAGGGGGCAAGCGGACATCTTGGGGCAAGTGGACTCGATGTCCGCCGGTGTCCCGCGATCGGGTCATAGAGCTGCAGGACGGGGAGAGGCCAGTGTAATCAAGTATCTCCCCGTTCTGCCTAGTGACACTAACACTGATCGTATTGCTCCCTCTCTTTGGGAGCAGCGATCAGTGACGTGTCACTCGTACCCACGCCCCCTAACAGTTAGCATCACTCGCTAGGACACACTTAACCCCTTACTAGCCCCCTAGTGATTAACCCCTTCACTGCCAGTCACATTTATACAGAAATCAGTGCATTTTTATAGCACTGATAGCGGTATAAATGTGAATGGTCCCAAAATAGCATCAAAAATGTCCGATATGTCCACCATAATGTCAGTGTCACAATAAAAATTGCTGATTGCCGCCATTACTAGTAAAAAATAAAATATTCATAAAAATGCCATAAAACAATACCCTATTTTGTAGATGCTATAACTTTTGCGCAAACCAATCAAACGCTTATTGCGATTTTTTTCTACCAAAAATATGTAGAAGAATACGTATCGGCCTAAACTGAGGAAAAAAAAAAAATATATTTTTTGGGGATATTTATTATAGCAAAAAGTAAAAAAATAGGATTTTTTTTGTACTCACCGTAAAATCCTTTTCTCTGACGTCCATGAACTGACACAGTAACTTCAATCTTGACAAAGTGGGTTATGTTCCTGCTCATAGGAGAAGACTAGGCAGAATGTTAGATGTGTTAACATACATTCCATTACCAGAGCTGAACAGCACAGGGGGCGACCCTCCTACCTGCAGCCAGCAGCCTCAGTTCGTATAAAAGCAGTACAAACTCAACAAAGGAGGGGTGGGTGCTGTGTCAGTCCATGGACGTCAGAGAAAAGGATTTTACGGTGAGTACAAAAAAATCCTATTTTCTCTTACCGTCCATGGACTGACACAGCATCTTCAATCTTGACAAAGTGGGACGTCCCAAAGAAGTGTCAAAGAATGAGGGGTGGGAAGAGTATCAAGGAAAAAAACAAACTTCACCCCAAACAAGCAGAGCTCCTCAACGAAGGTTGGTGCAACATTAAACAACCGCCTGCAAAACCGTGCGGCCGAAGGAAGCATCAGACCTTATAGAACTTTGAAAAGGTATGGCCAGACGACCAGGTTGCCGCCTTGCACACTTGTGCAACAGACGCTTGATGTCAGAAAGCCCAGGAAGCACCAATTGCCCTGGTAGAATGTGCTGAAACCGGAAAGGGAGGTGCCCGCCCCTTAAGGGTATAGGCATGTATGACGGTCTGCCTGATTCACCGAGAAATGGTGGCAGACAAAACCGCTTGGCCCTGTTTTGGACCAGACAAAGAAACAAACAGCGAGTCAGACTTCCGAAACAAAGCCGTAGCAGACAGGTACACCCGTAAAGCACTAACTACGTCTAACGTGTGAAGCACAAACTCTCTGGGATGCGATGGACGAGGACATAAAGACGGAAGTACAATGTCCTCATTAAGGGGGAAGGCCGAGACCACCTTCAGGAGAAAAGAAGGCTGCGGGTGCAGCACCGCCTTATCCTTATGGAGGACCAAGTATGGCGGTTTGCAAGACAAGGCCGCCAATTCAGAAACCCTTCTGACAGAAGTAATGGCTACTAGAAAAGCCACCTTCTGAGATAAAGTTAAGAGAGCAATCTTGCTGATCTTTTCAAAAGGAGGTTCCTGAATAACCGAGAGCACCAAATTCAAATCCCAAGGAGGAAGAGGTGGTTTAATAGGGGGGGGCACATGTCGTACCCCCTGTACGAAGGCACTAATCAAAGAATGGCCCGCTAGCGGCCGCTGAAAGAAAATAGCCAAAGCTGAAATCTGACCCTTAATGGTGCTTAAGGCAAGCTTTTGGGTCACAGCACACAGTAAAAACAGCAAGATCCTGGGAACGGAATACGTCCATGGATGCCAATTCAGCTCCTCGCACACAGCTATTGTAGGCCCTCCACGTATGGTGGTGTATCTTCCTAGAAGATTTCCTTGCCCTCAGCATGTTCGAGATGATCGAATCCGAGAGACCCCGGTCTCTCAGCACCTGGCTTTCAATAGCCATGCCGTTAAAGCCAGCGACTGTAAAGCAGGATGAAGTATGGGACCTTGAGACAGAAGGTCCTCCCGCACAGGCAGTTGCCATGGAACGTCCGCCACTAGGCACACAAGATGGGCGTACCAAGGATGCCAAGGCCAATCTGGAGCAACAAGGATTACCGGAATCCCCTCGGCCTCCACTCTGCGAAGGAGTCGAGGAAGCAATTTCAGCGGAGGATAGGCATAAATTAGCCGTTACCGACCACACAGGGCCACCAACGCGTCTGACGCTTCCGCCCAGGGATCCCTGGACCTGGCCACGAATCTCGACACCTTGCAATTGAGTCAGGAGGCCAAGAGGTCTACATCTGGCGTGCCCCACCTCCGGCAAAGGAGGTGAAACACCTCCAGATGCAAGGACCATTCCCCCTGGTCCAACATCTGGCGGCTCAGATAGTCCGCCTGCCAGTTGCCTACTCCTGGAATGTAAACGGCCGACAAAGCCAGTATGCTTCTTTCCGCCCACCTTAGGATGTGAGCGACCTCGGACGCCGCAGCTGAGCTCCGAGTTCCCCCCTGATGGTTGACATAGGCCACCGCCGTGGCGTTGTCCTTTTGGATCCTGACCGAGCGTCCCTGCAGTCTACTTGACCACGAGGAGAGGCACAGTCTGATTGCCCAGAGTTCCAGGACATTGATCGGCAGACGGGACTCGTCCGGAGTCCAGAGCCCTTGAGCTGACAGAACTCCCCAGACTCCGCCCCAGCCCAAAAGACTGGCGTCCATTGTGATCACAGTCCACTGGACAGGAAGGAATGACTTCCCCGACCGAAGGGCCGGGGATCTCAGCCACCACATCAGGGATGGCCTGACCAGGTGACTCACCTGGATCTGACGATCCAGTGACAATGGAGACTTGTTCCAGCAAGATAGGATCTCCTTTTGTAAGACTCAAGTGTGGAATTGGGCAGGACCCTCATGCAAAAACGGAGTGACGACCATTTGCGGGACGTCAGCATCCGTACCGCAGATTGAAGAGTCTGTAACTTGTCTAAAGGTAGAAATACCCTTGCCTCCGAGGAGTCCAGGATCAATCCTAGGTACTCCAGACGCTGAATCGGAACCAGGACCGACTTCTGAGTGTTCAGCAGCCAGCCAAATTCTCGGAGGGCCTGACTGGCAATCAACACATTTTCCTCTAATTCTGAGCCAGAGTCTGCTCTCAGAAGAAGATCGTCCAGATAGCCCACAATAGAAATGCCTCCAGAATTGGACGGACTCCGTCCTTCTTTGGGACCACAAACTGATTTGAATAAAATCCCTGAAAACTCTCCTTTGACGGTACCGGCACAATTACTCCGCACCTCAGCAAGTCCTGCACTGCCCCCAATAGGGGAGCCCGACGCGCCAGAAGGAGAGAGAGGTTTGAGGGAAAGAATCTGTCTGGTGGCCAGGAAAGGAACTCTATCCTGTACCCCGAGGTGACCACCTCGCATACCCACCGGTCGGAGATCTGGGAGGTCCACCGATCCGTGAACCTGCAAAGTCATCCCCCCACCCCAGAGTCGGGCGGGGGCAAGACTTCATGCGGTGGTGGGCTTGCTTGCCGACTTGTTTGGCTTACGCACCCAGGGACGCTTCTGTCCCCCATCCGTACCCTTGTCAGTCCGGGAGAATTTTCCTGCGGGATCTGACTGACGAAAAAAAATCTTCTGAGTGGGAAAGGAAGGACCCAGCTTACGGCGCGGCTCCTTCACCTTAGTAGGCTGAGGAAGAAGGGTGCTCTTACCCCCTGTGACATTTTTAATGTCATCCAGGGAAGCACCAAATAGCCTTCCGCCCTTGAAAGCCAAATCCGTCAGGAGCTTCTTAGAGGCCAGGTCAGCAGACCAGCACTTTAACCAGATTAGGTGACACAAAACCACCGCAGACACTGAGGCCCTAGAAATTAGGGGGGCAACGTCCATAGTGGCATCGCACACATACACCAGGCCCTGTACCATTTGGTCTGCCAGTGTAATGCATTCCGGAGGAAGATTATGCTCCTGCACAGTCTGGTGCATAATCTTCGCCCATTCCGTGAGTGTCTGAGACACCAGGGTCGCCGATACAAGAGGACGTAGCACGGATCCCAGCATGGTGAACATGGCTCTGCTCACCTCTTCCGACCTCTTATCAGTAGGGTCCTTAAAAGCAGGGGTCCCCTCAACCGGGAGAGTCGTGGCTTTATTTAACCGGGCCACCAGGGAGTCGACCACCGGAGGAGAGGCCCATTTCTTAATTACGCTGTCCTCAAAGGGGTACCTGACCGCCAGACACTGCAAGACCACAAAGGTCTTCTGCAGTTTTTCCAAAACCTGGTCTATGAATCTGTCAAAAAAAGGTGTATAGGGAAAAACCTATTTAAAAGGATTAGCTTGAAAAGAACCAAAGGAGACTGACTCCACCACGGGCTCCTCAGCCGCAGCATCCAGCTTGAGAGTGTCCCTCAGAGCATCAATGAGTTCACTAACAAGTGTCCTGTCATGTACTGACCCAGATAAGGAGTCTTCCTCACAAGGAATGTCCTGGTCAAAAATACCCAAAAATTCAGAGCTAGGGTCCTGTGCCTCAGCAAGGCCCATATCAGAATCAGACCACTCCCCTGGAGATGGTGTGGGGAGAGGGCGCTTTAAAGCTCCCTTGCGTTCGCACGCTGCTTCATTCCTGGCAACAAATTATTCCAGGACTGCCGACAACTGGTCCATAGGGACCGCAGGTGCAGTAGCACTGCTAGTTGCTTCTGACATGAATGGGGAAGCAGGTGACACGGACTCCATAATACCACCCACCCTCTGAGACTTTGTCAATAAATAAGAGAAGAAAGCCCACCCTCAGGCTGCACTGACTGTGGGGGGTTACCCAGGGGACTCACCAACCCGGACAGGACCGCTCGGTTCTGCTGCCTGTGTGCCGCTCTAGCGCGAGTGAACAGTGAGGAGAATGAGGAGTATCACGCCGTTCCAGTCAGCGATAGAGGCCAAACCAGCACAAAAGAGCATGAAGCTTCAAAAAAATGGCCGCCGCAACAAGTGCGCCACAGCGTGGCCACGGCAAGATGGCCGCCAATGCGGTTTACAATGCAATTGAAAGTATAATAAAAACATGGCGCGGAACAGCGCGCAAGGCCCAGGCTGACACAAAAAGTACCCCACTCCTCAATGCAGACCCCTATGGACCCCCACCGGGACAGAGTGACCAGCCAGGCAGCCCCAGTCAGCGCATCGCCAGAGTAGGTGACAGAGTAGCAACAAAACAAGGGGGAGACAGGGAAAACCCCCCTACCATAGGAACACACAGTATGTACTCACCTGCTGAGGCAGGGGAAACAGTACTTACCTGTCGCCCAGCTAGGACCCACTGGTGTGTTCCTGACAGGTCTATCACAGTGCAGTACTGAGTAGCTGTCGGCCCGTTCCACCATGAAAGATACAAAAAAAAACTGTTCAGTCGCATGTGGACCTTGGAGCAAAAAGCTCACCAGCCACCCCTGGAGCATGTCGTGGACTGATCTCACGCAGAGCAAGGATCAGCACGCTCGATGGTCGGACTGGGAATTCTACAAGAATAGCAACTACCCAACCTGTTGCCCAGCCGACAGTTGATAGAAGAATCACAAAATTTAAATAATAAACGTTCAAAAAATAATAAAATATTTCTTCAAGAGACTGGCTCCGAAGAGAGCCACGTCCTCTCCTCTGCTAGGCAGAAAAAAACTGAGGCTGCTGGCTGCAGGTAGGAGTGTTATGTCCGGAGGGAGCGGGGCTGTTCAGCTCTGGTAATGGAATGTATGTTAAAACATTTAACATTCTGCCTAGTCTTCTCCTATGAGCAGGAACATAACCCACTTTGTCAAGATTGAAGATGCTGTGTCAGTCCATGGACGGTAAGAAAAAATGCATTTTTTTTTCAAAATTGTTGCTGTATTTTTGTTTATAGCGCAAAAAATAAAAACCGCAGAGGTGATCAAATACCACCAAAAGAAAGCTTTATTTGTGGGGAAAAAAAAAGACATCAATTTTGTTTGGGAGCCATGTCACACGACTGATTCAATTGTCAGTTAAAGTGACGCAGTGCCGAATCGCAAAAAGTGGCCCGTCATTTGGCAGCCAAATGGTTCGGGGCTGAAGTGGTTAAAGAAAATGTTTAGCAGTTTTACACAATTTAAAAGTTAAGCTTAACAATTTAAGCTGAGGTTACAGTGTAGGCAGTTAAGAGGTTTCTGTCAGTTCTGGCAGGTTAAGGGCTAGCAACAATGTAGCCTTGTTTTGAGGTATGCTGTTCTCATCTGCTACACCTTCTAACACTCTATACTGGCCATTCACACAACAACCCCTACACACACACGCACACACACACACAGGCATAAGAGCCCTCATCCCATAACAGGCATATATAAAATTCTCTATCCCCCAATCTATTGCATTCAAATACAACTTCGTAACACCTTACCCTGTAGTAGCCACAAATACAGCGTACCATGCTTTGCACTCCATAGCAGCCACACATGCAGCATCACAACTCCCCCATCGAAGAGCAGTCACCTATACAATGTTCACCCATAACCCTCAGTGTCATTGTTGGTGGTATAGGTTTTACTGATTATAATTATATATTGGCAATTGAGGAAATATTTCATAATAAAAACTACATTTATAATACAATATATAATTAGAAGTGGCCAGGCATAGCATTATTCAATAAAATCTCCTCACCTCAAAGCATCTACTTCTGATTAGATGAGCAACTTGATACACCCTGTAAACTGCAAGGAAGCCTAACCCTGTTTCCTTTGTGCTTCGGAATTTGTTTTGACTCAATTAAAAGTAGTGCACTCACATTGTATGAAAGATAAAAATGACATGTCAGAAAGCTGCAGCGAAATAACATCCACTATGCAATCCTACTGGTTGGTGACCGCTGTGCGTAACTCATTAGCCACTGTCATACATTTGATGTCATCAGGGCTGTGGCCATGATTGTTGAATTTTTAACATCTCTGTGTTGATTGAGTAGAGAAGGATTAAATGGTCGGATCGCAGTATCTACTGTGGGCTTGTTTATGATTTATCTCTCAAGCGCTTTTGGTTACTTAGTAGTATGAGGGTCATTGTGGTCTGGTAAGCATCCAACTTTATTCCTGTTTCTACTGAATTTTTGAGAGATTGGAATCACCTTTTGCACTTTTATGGACTTGGTTTGAGCACACAATCACTTATATTTTGGACTTTTTAAATTTGTCATGTATGTTTGATATATTAACACTTTTATGTTTGTATCACATGCCAAATATTGTCTCACAATCTTGTTATGCCTGATATACATTGATAGCACTGCACATAATGAATGATACTCCTTTGCTAAAATCAACCACACTAAATTTCAGAAACTAAAAAAGCTATTTGCTCTTTCAGCCCCATATGCCTGAATCATGTGAGGATAGCACCACTGTATATTACAACAGAGCCTGGTAAGCTTACTGTATTTGCTCTATCATCCTCACTCTCACATATTCGATAATTTTTGAAGAAGCACATAACACAGCTAAAGTATCATTTTTTTTATATGTACCTGGGTTTGGCTTTAACGTTATAAAGCCCACTCAGGTTTGTGTCTTTTAGCAATGTTAGAATAGATTTATCCTTGGAATCCTCTGGTGTGGAGGGTCCATCAATCTGCACATCTAGATACATTATCATTAGATACTATTGAGAGTACCGGTACTTTTACTTATGGCAGTTGAGGAAATATTTCATAATAAAAACCACATTTATAATACAATTTGAAAATGCTAAGTGAAGTCAACTTTTTTTTTTTTTTTTTTTTACAAAAATGTTTATATACTTTTATTGTGCCTTAAAAACCTCTACTGCCACATGGCAATTGCTGTTTTCAGCGAATGCATCTGTTCTGTATTACTAATGAATTCTGCCTACGCCTATTAGTAATAAATAATACTGAGAGACTGCCATATGTTCTACTAAACAATAGTCATCTTTTTTGTGACTACAAACATCTTGCTGTGTCTTGCCACAACGCTTAGGATTGTCAAAGAAAAAAGTGGCAACAATTCTGTGCAATCAGCTTTTGTCAAACGTGTGGCATAACTTCCTAGATGGGTTTTTAAGTCTAAGCAGTGCTGGATACAATTGTATCTACATCATATTTACTAAAGATCATTTAATGTGTCCCATAAGACCATTTGTAACACAATTCTGTGTTTGCAAACTCTTATGCCGCGTACACATGATAGTTTTTAATGACGAGAAAAAATATATTTTTTAAAATGGTCATTAAAAATAATCGTGTATGAGCTTTCCAGCATTTTTCCAGACGAGAAAAACGCTGAGAATCACGACAAGAAAAATTGGAACATGCTCCAATTTTTCACGTCGTTTTTCTCGTCATGAAAAACGGCCGTGTGTGGGCTTTAACGACGTGAAAAAAAATGCGCATGCTCAGAATCAAGTATGAGACAGGAGCGCTCGTTCTGGTAAAACTAGCGTTCGTAATGGAGATAGCACATTCGTCACGCTGTAACGGAATGAAAAGCACGAGGCTGAAAAGCGCGAATCGTCTCTCAACAAACTTTACTAACATGAAGGGTGGCGCCATCCGAATGGAACTTCCCCTTTATAGTGCCGTCGTACGTGTTGTACGTCACCGCGCTTTACTCAAACATTTTTTTCCACGATAGTGTGTAGGCAAGGCAGGCTTGAGAGGAAACATGAAAAATCACGTCGAGAAAAATTCATTTTTTTTCAATGACATTAAAAACGATCGTGTGTACGCGGCATTAAAATTAATAAGTAAAAGCCGATTATAAGCACCCCTGTCAGTTTTAAATGGTTTGTCTCATCCATGTAAACTGATACATTCTGGAACACCAGATGAAAACAAATGCAGCATCACATGTAGGAATTTGTAAGCTACAATAAAAGAAATGTTTTCTTTTGGGTTTAATACTACTTTAACTAAAATTGTGGACCAGTCATACCTGGATTTTTACAATGATTTACCTGAAAATAAACAAAAAAGTTTAAATTTTTTTTTTTTCTTTTAGGAAGCAGATAATGTAAAAAATAATGGGTAATAATGAATAATTATGTTTGCCCCCTTTAAATTACAAATTATATGTAGCCAAGGTTTGCTACTGTAGTTATCATTAAGAGACAGTTTGTTGTTTTCATGTATGAGTTTGGCTCCCTCTAGTGCATGCTGGACTCAATGAGTGGTTCTTTTTCCTCCTGTGAGAACAACCAGAGCAATGCATCATGGAACATGTAGTCTGGGACGAGGAAGTGACACTGTTGGCCGGGCTAATCTGGACTACAGGACACAGAATGCAGTGCGCATAGAACAGCCTGCTAGGAGAGGGAAAAAAAGGCGGGTGTGGCCTGATTTCGCTTTCTCTGGACGCCATTCTGAACCTGCCAGCAGGAGGTCTGTGTGACAGGGAGTGAGAGTCTGCGGCCTACACAGCAGAGAGCCAGATTGCCAGCCTCAGAAGGACCTCAGAGGACAGCACCACTATTCCAGCAAAGCAGACCGGCCTGCGCTCTGGATCTTCAGGATACACCTGCCTTGCAGTCAACCGGGAGTCGCAGCGCGGGGTGGCGGCGCCATTTCCACAGGACACAGACACCAGGGAATTCTGTCTGGAACCCTTCATCCATCTGATGTCTGTAGTGGTGAGTGGGCACAGCCCATCCTGATGGTGATAACAGTATTGCTGAGTAGTTCTTTTACAGACTGTCTGGTGATACTTGTAGTTCCACGGAAGTGAATTTACTTCTTCACAGACTTCACACAGCAGGCGCTTGGGGCCTATTCTTCCCCATTGTGCTCTAAAGTCAGTACTGTAATCAACTCCTTAATATAATTAAAGAAGAACATACATGTGATAATACTTCTTCAGACAAAGCATCAATTAGTCCATCTTGCTATTTTCTCTTTGTGTCTTCTGCTTACATTGGATTACAAATTACACTGTAGTATAAACAACAGGCTAGCTATAGATATCCGGAATTAAAATAACATTTATCATTTCCTCTTTGTTATGCACCACTGCTTTGCATCCTATTGCTA
The DNA here is from genome assembly GCA_029206835.1 of Rana muscosa. NCBI lineage: Eukaryota > Metazoa > Chordata > Amphibia > Anura > Ranidae > Rana > Rana muscosa. Next base: position 263,386,675 of record CM055127.1, on the reverse strand, counting down.
GATCATTGAACTACAACCTAGGGGGAGCCAATCTGTAGGATATTTCCCAATTTACATTGTGGTTATTGTATACATATGTCTATCACTGATTGCTGGTCTGTGTGCTGAGGCCTCAGAGGGAAGTTATCCAATACGTGTGTTAAGGGTGTTGGATATTTGTTTCTCTGTATACTGTACCTGTTCACATAGGTCTTGTAGAGGATGTTAAGCACTTTTCTATATCAGTTATGAGAAATACTCTGTCAAACTTAACCACTTCAGCCCCGGACCATTTGGCTGGCCAAAGACCAGGCCACTTTTTGCGATTCGGCACTGCGTCGCTTTAACTGAAAATTGCGCGGTCGTGACATGGCTCCCAAACAAAATTTACGTCCTTTTTTTCCCACAAATAGAGCTTTCTTTTGGTGGTATTTGATCACCGCTGCAGTTTAAATTTTTTGCGCTATAAACAAAATAGAGCAACAATTTTGAAAAAAAAATAATATTTTTTACTTTTTGCTATAATAAATATGGGGGGGGGTAGTTTTATGGCATCTTTATTATTATTATTTTTTTACTATTAATGGCGGCGATAGGCAATTTTTTTTGTGACTGCAACATCGGACACACTTGACACCATTTTGGGACCATTGTTATTTTTACAGCAATCAGTGCTATAAAACTGCACTGATTACTGTAAAAATTACACTGGCAGTGAAGGGGTTAACCTGTAGGGGCCGCTGAAGGGGTTAGGTGTGACCTAGGGAGTGCTTTTGTTAGGGGGCGTGGCTTGAAATGACACGTCACTGATCAGTGAAATGTCACTAGGCAGAACGAGGAGATGTTGTGTTTACACTAACATCTGCCCGTTCTTCAGCTCTGTGACCCGTCGTGGGACACCGGCGGACAGAGTTTGCGGTTCCCGCGGGCACAGTCACGGCGTGCGCGACCACGCAGCCCACAAATGAAAGGGGACGTATGCATATGCCCATTTGCGCAGCCGTGCCATTCTGTCGACGTAAATCCTCGTGCGGTGGTCAGCATGCGGTTAAGCTGTGTTATACTCATGTCATTCTGCGTGTTCATTTTTATCTCAGTAAACATATCTGAGTGGTTCAGTGATTCTGTGTGAGTTTCTCATTGCTAATGCAACATTGCAGGATGGAACCCAAGGTGTCAGAGGTAAGAGAGGATTTGCAGAGTTGAGGTAACCAGTGGGGTATAGAGTTATTACCAGCCCCCACGGGGGTACCGCTACATATATATATATGTACAGAATCTATGTATATAATATGTATATCTATATACATAAAACTATTTAAAAAAATTCTTCTTGTCAATTTTGTTTATTGAATATTAAATAATAAAGACATTTACAATTAGTAATAGTTACAACAAATGGTAATATTAGTTAAGTATATGATAATAAATTGGATGGAATTATACATATCTGAAGATTAGATATTTTACATAAACAGGTAATCAACTTGAAAATGAAATGTTAAGTTAAAATAAAGAATTAAAAAATGTAATATGTAAATATGTGCTAATACACTTAGTTCCAGGCATATTCAATATATAGCCACTATAGAAAGAAAGCTAATTGGAAATCAAGTAATTCAATAACAACTTCAAAAATGTATAATTATTGTAAGTAATAACTAAATATAGTATTTATGTATAATACATTACCATTTAAAAATAGTAATACAAAAAATAGGGAAATAGAAAAAAAAGGACAGAGTAATAGTAAAAGGGAAAGAATGAAGGTAGGAAAGAGAAAAGAGTCTAGGGTAAGAAAGTTCTCCGGAGCATCTATATTGTAAGAATATTATTAAGTTAGTACAGAAGATAAATGTTCATGTTTAGTACTAGTTTCCACTCATATTGTTGTACAATATTATAGTATTATAGTATATCAAGGTCTTAATAGGGAATTTTCAGGGATCGTAGGGAGAAAATATGTTATCGAAGGATTCCATATTTTTTCAAAATTTTGTATAGTATCGTTGGTTATGGCTTCTGATTTGGAAAGGATCATTGCTTGGTTTATTCTGTTTTTAGCTTCAGAGATCATTAATGTGTTGGTTTTCCAAGCTTTGGCAATGGTTTGCTTTGCGGCTGTGGTGATCTGGAGAAAGAGCCTAAATTGAGTGTAAGAAATATGAACTGGTTTTATATTTAAAAGCGCAATAGTCATGTCTGGAATGATAGTCATCTTAAATATTTTAGATACCATGAGGAAAATTTCATTCCAGAACTTTTTTTGCAATTGGACAATCCCAGAATGTATGTAAGTGCGTTCCCAGACCACCACAGCCACAAAAACAGAATGGAGAGCATTGAGAAGCATATTTTGCAATTTTAACAGGAACCAAGTACCAGTGCATGATTATTTTATTATTTGTTTCCAAAGCAACTATATTTTAAGAAGACATTTTTGTATTGGTCCAGACTTTATTCCAGTCGGGAATGACAATTTTATTTAGTTCTTTCTCCCCAGATGAAGGTAGCTTTGAGTCAGAAGTAGTGATCAGATGATTATATAACATTAAAATAAGACCTTTGGTATGAGTTCAGAAGCCAGGAGTTTGTGATGTTCACATATTTTAGGGAATGTTTTGAATGAGGTTAATGTTAAAAAATCAGCTAATTGTGTTAGGCCAGCAGAAGTCAATTTTTTGAAAGTATTATGCCCTGTACACATGATCGGTTTTACAGATGAAAACAGTCCGATGGACTTTTTTCATCGGACAAACCGATCGTGTATGGGCCCCATCTGTCTTTTTTCCATCTGTGAGAAAAAAAGATAGCAAATTCCGATCGTCTGTGTGGAACTCCATCGGAGAAAAAACCCATGCATGCTCAGAATCAAGTCGACGCATGCTCAGAAGCATTGAACTTAATTTTTCTCGGCTCGGAGTGTTTTACGTCACGGCGTTTGGGACGGTCGGATTTTTGACTGATGGTGTGTAGGCAAGCCTGATGAAGTCAGCTTCATTGGAATTCCGATGGAAAAATCCATCGGATTTGAATCCATAGGAAATCCGATCGTGTGTACAGGGCTTTAGGGTATGTGTGGGCTGGGTAAAATTTGGGGTTTCTGATAAATGATATTAAAGGTGTATGTGGAGATTGCAAACCTTTGGTTATTTTAAATTTATCCCAAATGGTAATTGTATGTTTGGTTATTTTATTTTCAATTATTTTATAGTCAGAAGAGGTAGACCATATTAGATTAGGTAAGGATGTTGGGTTACTATCAATTGTTTCCATTGCTTCCCAAAGAGGGATTTCATGTTTTGTATGATATTTGGGGATATTCGCTATTTGTGCGGCATGGCAATAGGTGGTAAAATTGGGAAAGCCTAGTCCACCTTTCAATTTTGGGAGATATAGTGTGTGTGAGGGTAAGCAGGATTTTAGAAAGTTCCATATAAATGCTTGTGTTTTGCGTTGAAGATTTCTCAAGAAGTATGAGGGTATTGGAATGGGTAAAACACGAAAAAGGTATAATATTTTTGGAAGTAGTCATTTTTATGACATTGATTTTGCCTATCCATGATATTGGAAGAGTAGACCATTGTTTTAGATAATTAGTAATTTTCCGTAATAGTGGGGGATAGTTAGCAGAGAATATGTCGGTGAGAGTAATACCTAGATACGTGAGGTGTGTAGATGACCAAGTAAAAGGGAGGGACTTTTCGCTTGCTGTAATGTATCTGGAGATAAAGAAATATTTAGAGCTGTAGATTTTTGTGAATTTATTTTTAAACCTGATATTCGGGCAAATTGGTCTAGTTTGTTGATACGATTAGGGGCAGTAATATGTGGGTAAGTCATAAAAATTAAGATGTCATCAGCAAATAAGCAAAGCTTATGTTGATGACCTGCTAATTCTATACCTTTGATTGAGGGATCTGCACGAATGGATTGGGCAAGGGGTTCAATTAATAGGGCAAATAGGAGTGGGGAAAGAGGACATCCCTGGCGTGTACCTCTATTGATATCAAACATGTCAGACTTGTATCCTGCATATTTAGCATAAGCTTTGGGTTTATTATATGATGAAACCCAGCTTAGAAAGTGGGGGCCAAAAGCCAATTTTTGTAGAGCGAAATGTAAATATGACCATGATACTGTGTCAAAAGCTTTTTTGATGTCTAGTGATACAAGGCATGTAGGTATTCATCTATCTTTAGCTGCTTGGATTAATAGGGCTGTTCTACGGACATTATCTGAAGCTTGGCGCAAGGGGATGAAACCTACTTGATCTTTGTCGATTAGGGAACCAATTATATTATTCAGCCGAAATTCCATAACTTTCGCTAGTAGTTTTATGTCTAAATTTAATAAAGATATTGGCCTATAATTTTCACAGGCTGAGTCATCTGACTGAGGTTTAGGGATCAGTGTTATTATTGCTGTAAGGGTTTCTGATCTAAAAGATTGATTGTTGAGAAGGGAGTTGAATGCTTATGTCAGCATGGGAGTTAATACATGGGAGAATTGTTTGTAGTAGAGGGCTGAGAACCCCGTCAGGTCCTGGACGTTTGTTTGGTTTGAGGGATTTGATTGCCAGTTCAATTTCACTAGGGGTAATGGGATTTTCAAGACTGTCGTATTGTGTCTGAGATAGAGTTGGGAGACTTAATTGTGAGAAATACGATTCTGCGTTGGAATGGTCAAAAGATCCTTCTTTTTTATAGAGAGAGGTGAGATGTTTATGGGAGGTGTGTAAGATTTTTACAGGATTACTTGTGTATCTATCTTGAGAGATTTTTAGTCTAATTGGTTTAAAAGGGTTATTTCATTTTTTGAGTGCTCAGGCAAGGAGGGCACCTTGTTTATTTGCTTTAAAATAACATTTTAACAAATCTCAAGGACTGCCTTTCGGCAGAGGCCCATGGGAACCGGGTAGTACCATCATCCCTCTTTCTCCCTCCTTGAGATGACCCTTGACATATACAGCAATCTCCCAGAACCTAAACCATCCACTCATCTCTGCCTTTCCCTTCCCCTTTTTCCCCTCCACCCTTTCTCCCCTCTCCCCTTCCCTTGCCTTGCCTTGCCTTGCCTTTCCTCCTCTGAAGCTCGCACTTCACCCGTAGGAAAGGAACAGGCGTATGGCGGGGGCTCTGCCATGCGTTTTAGCCTCATGTGGAAAAAAGTGAAGTCCTTGCTGTTTGATAGGTGCTTCTTGCACCGGACTTATGTTATGTTTTTTTTTTAATTGTTTTAGTTTAAGGTTTGTAATGTTTCTAATTGCCCGTTTTATGCCTATAACCTCAGGAAACCTGCAATACTTGGGTGACCCTCGGATTGATGACGCACTGCCTGAAGGGAGACTTAATTCCACACTTCAAGCTCAATACGTATCTCCAGACCGGACATGGCCTCCTCAACCGATGGGAATCACCTAAAGATTGTATCGTGGAACGTTAAGGGGCTTCGCTCTCCAAGTAAGCGCATGTCCATTTTTAGACACTTGAAGCGTCTCCGAACAGATGTGGCCCTGCTTCAGGAGACACATCTCTCCGCAGACGATTTGGCCCGTTTGCGCAAACTGTGGGTAGGAACTGTATATGGCTCACCGGCCATAGGGCGCAAAGCTGGAGTTGCCATCTTACTACACAAACACCTGAGACATACTATTAAGGACGTAAAGACTGACCTGACAGGCCGCAAAATAACGCTACACATGACCTTAGCTAACAAGGAAGTAGCTATCACTAATATATATGCCCCTAACTCGCCAGACACCTCATTCTTCCAAGACATGGTGGCTTGGATATTGGCTGCCCCGGGGACTCTACATTTAGTGGGAGGGGACTTTAATTCAGTTATGTCCACAACAGCTGACCGAGGAGGTGACACGACGCGTAGGAGGACCAGAAATACCACGCCACCTTCGGCCCCGACACTCCTAACACAAGCCATAGATTCCATGCACTTGATAGATGTATGGCGATTAGCACACCCGACTGACCGGGACTATACCTTCTACTCCCCCCCCCACAATTCCTTCTCTCGCATCGACTATTTTTTTGCCTCCCCCGCACTTATCCCAATGCTAGGAGACTCAGAAATCAACGACGCCATTATCTCAGACCACAGCCCCATTGCAATACAATTGATCAATGCCCAACCCTCTTTTCCCTCGCACATATGGCGCTTCCCCTCTTACCTAGCAGATAATGAAGACTTCCGCCACACGCTCTATGGAGCATGGATGGAATATGCCTCAACTAATGCAACGCACCTTACAGACCCAAACCTCTTCTTGGAGGCTGGAAAAGCCTTCATGAGAGGAAAAATTATTTCTTACACCGCCCAATTCAAGAGGAATGCCAAACAACACTACATGCGAGCTAGTGAAGCCCTACGTTCGGCACACGAACTACTTACACTTAACCGTACACCTGACAATATACACACCTGGAAAAAAGCCAAACGGGAATTCGATCTATGGGCTGAGCAGCAAGAAATGACTAAAACCTCCTATTCTAAGTTACACTTTCATAGGTTTGGTAACAAGGCGGGCAAACTATTGGCGAAACTCTGCATGGGCCAAAGACGACCTACCCATATCTCTGCACTGAAAAATACTGCTGGCACACTGGTTACCACACCTACCGAAATTAGTAAACTACTAGCTGACTATTACACTACTCTATACTCGGCGGACCCAAATGACCAACCTACTGCCGAAGCCCTTCTAGCTAAAATCCGCTTGCCCAAACTTCAGGAGGACCATTTAGCTGCTCTTAACGCGCCCATCACAGTCGAGGATATTCAACTGACGATCACATCTTTGGCGTCTGCTAAAGCCCCAGGCCCGGATGGCTACACGGCCGAATTTTATAAGCTAACTAAGGACTTTATTCCCGACACCCTTAAACATGTGTATGCAGCCATGTGGGAGGGGGGCCCCTATCTCCCTACAGGAACACAGGCACATATTAGACTAATCGCCAAAAAAGGTAGGGACCCCTTACTTCCAGGATCATACCACCCAATCTCATTAATCAATGTGGATGTCAAAATACTATCTAAGATAATTGCGTCACGCTTAGCCCATCTACTCCCCTCTTTGTTTCACCCGGCACAATCAGGGTTTGTTCAGGGACGCTCGGCCACCCTGAACATACGCAAGGTTCTAATGGCGTTAGAATATGCTAGATCAAACCCTGAACAACACATAGCTATAATATCACTAGACGCCGAAAAGGCTTTTGACAATATCAGTTGGTCCTGGCTATTTGGAGTGATGGCGGACTTTGGTTTTTCGGGTCCAATTATGCGTTTTTTACAGCGAATGTACGAATCCCCAACTGCGCGTCTGGTCACCCCTGACTTTATCTCGGATACGATCCCCCTGACAAAAGGAACTAGACAGGGATGCCCCCTCTCCCCTCTACTTTTCAACATCGCTATCGAACCTTTATCTAGAATACTCAACTCACCTGACGGGGTCAGTGGCATCACAATAGGCAACCAAACTCTCCGTTCCGCCCTATTTGCGGACGACATATTATTATTCTCCACCCAACCCCTCAAAGACTTTGACAGACTCCGGCAACTCTTTCATACTTTCCGACTGTGCTCAGGGTTTCGAATTAACTTTGACAAAAGCGAAGTTCTATCACTTCACCCCAAGATGTCTGACAAATGGCGACACCAATCTCCTTTTGCCATAGCAACACAACAAATTACGTATCTGGGCATTAACATCGGCCGAGAACCTTCCACTTTATATACACTTAACTTCCCACCGCTAATATCAAAAGTTGTAAAGGAGCTGGAAGCATGGGCAGCCCTCCCCCTCTCGCTCTTTGGGAGATGTCACCTTTTTAAAATGGTGTCGTTTGCACGCCTACTTTACCCTATGCAGACCATACCTCTTTTATTAAAACACTCTGATGTAAAAAAAATCCATGGGGCATTGTCTGCCTTTATATGGTCTCGCAAAAAATCACGCATTGCTCTACAAAAACTGTGTCTCCCGAAGTCTGAAGGGGGGGCGGCCTGCCCAGTATACGTTTTTACAATCTCGCCTGCCTACTCAGGCAGGGCCTTGACTGGTTATCTGGCAGCTCTAGATACTCCGATACCATACTCGAGGGTGCCTCAACATTTCCATATGCCTTACCAGCCATTCTCCACTCAAATCCTAACAAACTACCAATACACCTTAGATCGAGTATACTCATCAAAGACACAATTATAGCCTGGAGAGAGGTGCGGAGACTACTGGGGTTACCCTCCAGTATTTTTTGCTATCTGCCAATCCTAGGCAAGCCTATGTTTCTCCCTTCCACCCTACACAAAGCCTTTGAACAATGGAGCGCTAAGGGTCTTACCAGCGTTACCTCTATGTACCTCAATACCCTTGGCGACTTCAAATCCTTCCAAACCTTATCAAGGGAATTCTCTCTACCAGCGACACACGTTTTCTTCTACCACCAATTGGTCAGTTATTTACGCTCATGCTATGGACCTGGAACGGATCCCCTCCGAAAGTCCTTCATTGATACTGTACTACGCAGAGACGATTACTCCATTTCCAGCCTATACTCTCACCTTATTGACCATCAGACTGCCAAATTCCATCTTAAACCATTCCAGAAATGGTCCCAAATATTTGAGGACGAAGACATTTCGGAGAAAATCCTTGAGGGATACAGACAAGTTCACAAACTTACCATATCCGAAACATGGCGTGAGACGCAATTCAAAATTATTCACAGAGCATACTATCCTTTCCGTATCAACAAGGCAGAACCAGCTCAAGAGCGGTGCCCCTGGTGTTCCACACCGCATCCTACACTGCTTCACCGCCTCTGGGAGTGCCAACCCATCATTGCATACTGGGACTCTGTTCTGAACTTTATCTACAAAATCACTAAAATACGGATCCCAAGACATTACCTTATATGTTTATTTGGCAGTGAACCATCCCAATCCACGCCACCAACAAAGACTCCGCTTCACATCTCCCACTGGACGCATATCTGCCTCCTGGTGGCCCGCAGGACTATCATGTCTCACTGGATCAACTCAACACCGCCAAACCTACCGGCGTTAAAAAAAGCCCTCTTATCGCTTTTCTATCTGGAAAGGTTGGACACTATTGTGTTGAACTTTCGCTCCACCTCACGATTCTTTACGAGATGGCGGAAATTCATGGAACACACGTTCGCCCAAGAGGATCTACAAAAACTCATGCAACCGTTCCGCTATACAGATTGGTATCTCAAACGAGACCTTACAAACTCCCTAGGCAACCTTAAATTATCAAATCTGTCTGACCCCTCTGCATTTATGCCGCCCTGAACCATGCAAACATGTCTTCATGGCTCCTTGACGTTCTTGATTCTTTCGGACCCTCATCTGTTTTCTCCACTCGCCGCTGCTTCTACTGCCAGTTCCATATCCGAGGTTATAACATTTTTATTTTTATTTTATTTTTTGATACCCCAAACGTTGCTTCTGCTCCTAAAAGGCACTAGGCTTTGTACTGCCTCATCATCCTGTTGCTGTAATATTGTTTTAAACGGGTAATCACTGTGCTATTGTTTTTTTTTTTTTTTTTCCCCTCTTTGTTTCCTGTTTCCTTTTCATTTGTATTTTACATGACTGTATGTGAGTCGAAATTCATTTACCAAGCACTGATATCATGTAAAAAACTCAATAAACATTTAAAAAAAAAAAAAAAAAAATAACATTTTTGTTTAGATTTACGTAGTGTTTTATCTACTGATTCTGATAAGAGGTCAAGTTTTAAGCTAGCCTTATCTAGTTGTGACTTTGTGGTTGGAGTAGGGTTAAATTGAAAAATACTATGGCATTTATTAAACTCATTTTCTAGTTCTCGCTGTAATTTTTGCTTCTGTTTTTTAATATATGATGCTTGGCGTGGCGTATACAATAACCCTTAAGAACAGGTTTGTGTGCTTCCCATAATGTTATTGGAGATGTGTCTTTTATAGCAATTTCTAATTCAGCGGAATTTGACGGGTGAGACAACAATGAGTCATTAGTATGCCAGGTGGGGTCATGTTTTTTTGGGATTAGTGAGGTAAAAGTAGATATAATAGCACAATGGTCAGTATAAGTATACGGTTTAATAGACGAGGCTATTAATTCTGGGGACAAGCTCATAGAAATTAATATATAGTCAATGCGTGAGAATGATCTATGCGGGTGGGAGTACAATGATAATTGATGTCTGGTTGGGTTAATTTCATGCCATGAGTCTATTAATGAATATTGTAGGAGGAATCTTTGGAAAGATTTTGATTGAGAATTAGACATAGCTGGAGTTGGAGATTTATCAAGGTAAGGGTATAGTGTTTGGTTTGAATCTCCACATATCAAGAGTGTACCTGGTTTGTGAGTGTCTATTATTACTTGAAGTAAATGGGAGAGAAATTATGTTGGTCTCTTATTTGGAGCGTAGTAAGAGACTACTGTAATTGGGATGTCACATAGATGACCTGTGAGTATAAGGTAATGGCCTTCTGGATCCTTGATTTCTGCTAAGGGGGAAAAAGGTGTGGATCGATGGAAAGCTATTAATACACCTCAGTGTTTGGATTTGGCTGAGGCAATAAAAACCTGGTGGTAACGAACCAAAGTATTTAGGTGTTGAAGAATCAGTAAATTGTGTCTCATGGAGAGCTTTAGATGAAGACAACGACCTGAACACTTTCGTTCGCTTTTGGGGAATGTTTAGACCTTGTACATTCAATGGAAGTACATTTAAAGGAGCCATATATAAATCTTAAGTAGGTTATAATTAAACATATCAGGTATAGCTTGTACCATCAGACTTACCCCAGAGAAGGACAGAGAGAAAGAAAAAAATAGAAACAGAATATGAAAGAAGAAAAAGGAAATAGGAAGTATATATACAGTCAACTTGTAACCAGAAAAACAAACAAGGCGCCTCTAAGTGCAGAAGTATAAAACTTTTAATATCCCCTAAAAGGGTTAAAAACACTTACAAGATAGAGGATGAAACAGGTATGTAGCAGGTAAGTGCGTCCAGGAGATGTTCCAGTAGCAGGGCAGTCCCAGTCTGTGATGGTAAAACTTCCAGGGAAGTCCATGAGATAACAGCTAATTTGTGCTGTGAATGTTCAGAGGACACAGTAACGCTGGAGCCTGGGGATGACGTCAGAGGAAACGAGACAGAAACCAGCATGGAACACAAACAGGAAGTGGACAGGAAGTGTGTCATAGAGGCGGGACGCATTTCGGAACAGCTTATTGGTTCCTTCTTCAGCCAGTGACGATGGTTCCATAAGGGCTAGACTTCTTATAGTCTATGTGTTGTAATGGGGGCGGGACTTGTTGAGGGCAAATCAAATACAAAGCACCACAGTGTTTTAGCAGCAGAACACTGCCAAATGACTATACACTGTTTACACACACAGATAGAAATAAAATAAAAAACAACAATAGAAGGAGGACCATTGCTGGACAGCATAATAGGACAGAATCTGCATACTACTTTTTACTCAGTCTGCATACTCATTTTTTGTATGACATAAATATTCAACATAATCTATTTTTGACGATATTAAGATACATATAAATTACAGTTAAAACAGGGGCATTATTATCAGGGGGAATAAAGATATGCATACACATATGTATGCATACATAAAAAACGCATGAAAAATGCATAGTACACCATACATGGAGGAAGTTAAAAATGGGGGAATTATCAGGGGGAATAAGAATATGTATACACATATGTGTGCATACATAAAAATAATAAAAAAAAGGCATAAAAAATGCATAGTACACCAGACAGAGCGGAGGGTGAACATTATAGAGGATTACTTTATACATTAGAACTCATTTAAAAATCCTCCAAGGGCCAAAACACTTAAAGAAAAAAATCTAAAACATAGGAATTATTATCAGGGAGAATAAGGGTATGCACACACACATGTATGCATACATAAAAATGCATGAAAAATGCATAGTACATCAGACATAGAAGAGGATGAACAATATAGAGGATTGCTTTATATAATGGCACTAATTTCAAAATCCTCATTTAACCCTCCAGGGGCCAAAACACTTAAAGAAAAAATCCAAAACATTTCCCTACGACAAAGCTTGCAAAAGCGTTCAGCTGATGGTAGGTCTCTGGGCATCGCCTCCATCACCCAAACCGAAAGACATTCAGTAGATTTTTGGTGATGTTCAAGGTAGTGCCTAGGGACACTATGATTGTCTAGACCAGTGTTTCTCAACTCCAGTCCTCAAGGCGCACCAACAGGTCATGTTTTCAAGATTTCCCTTAGATAAAACAGCTGTGGTAATTACTGAAGCAGTGAAACTGATCAAATCACCTGTGCAAAATAACGGAAATCCTGAAAACATGACTGGTTGGTGCGCCTTGAGGACTGGAGTTGAGAAACACTGGTCTAGACCATCGGTGATAAAAAAGCGGTGTTGACCAAACCGTTTGGGCAGTGGTCTAATGGTTCGCCCTACATAGAACACACCACAGTTTTATACTTCTGCACTTAGAGGTGCCTTGTTTGTTTTTCTGTTTCCATTAGAGATTGCTTGTCTCCCTGAGTGCTGCCTAAAGTGTGTGAAGATTTGCTACCCTCTCCAACACAGACTTTATCTGTCGAGATTCAAATGCTTGGAGCGCCCTGGATCTACACATTTTTCTGGATCTATTGTTTTAAGCAAACTTTTTAAGCTGCTGCACCTTATATTTGGACTGTCCCCTGGCAGATTGTGTCATTTAAACAATTAATATTTTGACTGAGATTGGCCCCATTCCTTCCTTAATATTTATTGTGTTTACGTTTTTTTTTGTTCTCCTCATTTGTTCCATTGTATTTCTTGCTGATATTATGGAACTTCTATCAGAGATTGACTCACTTAAACACACTAGAGTCCAAGAACTTCTCACTATTTTTCCAAATGATTTTTTTAAACCACTCCCCAAATTTAGTCACGCACAATATGGTGCCTTATGCCATTTGTTTCAAAGATTGGAGAAATTGCTCACATCTGCCAATCAACAATGGTGGGATGAATTTTTCCTTCAAAAATATATATCTGCTCATATTACTCCTAGAGGCCTTAGGATTTTAAAAATATGTTCCTTTTTAGATACGGCACAACAGAAAGAATGGTCCTCTATCTCTGAATTTTGTACAAATAAGTGGATCAGTATTATAATACAGAGACACATTAAATATGAACACGTGGTACACCAGATACAGATCCTGATCTCTCAAATCACAGAATTGACCTCTCATTTACCTACTTATTGGCTATCTACCATCACTAAAAAAATAAATGAGAGAAGACCTTCTCACTAAATTTTAACTTGGAAAATTCCGGAGAGATTTGGCCGATTATAATAAAAACAATATATTCTCATGGAAACGTACATCTAATTGTAATATTCCATCTCTTATGGATATTAACCCTTATGCCCCCATAGTTAACCAGCATCTGAAAACCATAGCACATGATAGAGTGCCCCACAAGTCCCCTACATCCCTATCACTACCTAACCTACAGAGAAAGGACACAAAAAAGGTCCCCCCCGGTATTACATTCATCCATACCTGGTGTTGGCCTAACACCTAGCCATACACAGGTAATCTCTAGTTTCAATCACAGGATATCTTTTCCTCCTCATATAGATGAAAGTAATACGAGTACCATGATGCCTATTTATATAAATGACACCAGCATTATCACTTCAATGCCTAGTTTATCTGTGGACCAAATATCATCTAACCCAGTTTTTCTCAACTCCAGTCCTCAAGGCGCACCAACAGGTCATGTTTTCAGGATTTCCCTCAGTTAAAACGGCTGTGGTAATTACTAAGGCAGTGAATCTGATCAAATCACCTATGCAAAATAACGGAAAGTCTGAAAACATGACCTGTTGGGGCTCCTTGAGGACTGGAGTTGAGAAACACTGATCTAACCTACCTATAACCTTTGGTCCAAATTCCTTATACGTACCCACTACTAGTGTGGACCAATCTTCTGAATTCTCTTTTTTAGTAGTAGACCACCTCCCCCCCGGACCAAACCTTTAAAAAGAAAGCACGAAGCAGAGGATGCCAGGGTAGAGGAAGTAGATCCAAGTCCAGACCACAGGAAAAAGTACAGTAAAAATTTTCAATCTCTCGACACACCAGCTGTCTAGTGATGAAATCTCTTTACTTAGTCTGGGCCTTAATTTTGCACCTTCTGCTCAACCAAACCCCTTTCTTTTATTTACTGATTTAAATAAGTTTATACGTTGTCTTACTTTAAAACAATTTTTAATATAAAGTCTACCCACCACATGCCTAATCAATCTGAGGTTTACCCTATCCCAGCTAGTCCCCTGTGTAATGATAAAATGACTCATGATGATCATGTCTGTTTAGCTCTTTTAGAAGACCTTTATTGTCCTAATACTGAACCTGACTATGAGCATTCTGCCAGGGCCTCTTTGTTTGATAGTTCAGTGAATACAGTATACCCAGCATCTTATGACCTCGCCACCAGTTCAGAATACTAAATTCAGACCTGTCTCCGTCTTTTATCCCACAAAGTCTAAAGGTTCCTGTATTGATGCTTTTTATTGTATAGTACACGCACAGATTCAAGAGATGTGTATCTCAGGTAAAAATAAGACTGCCCATAATCTTACTCAGTCTGAAAAGAAGGCTCTTGAGGCCCTTGCCAATAATTTTAATTTAACGGTTAAATCTGCTGACAAGGGAGGGGGTATAGTCGTCCAGAATAGATTTGATTATGTTACAGAGGCAAATAGACTTTTGTCAGACAGTAACACATACATGAAATTGCAGACTGACCCCTTGCCTCGTTTTACTATAGAAGCTGCTTTCCTTGTCAAGGATGCACTCCATGATGCTGTTATTACTAAATATGAAGCTTTTTTTTAGTTGGGACTGTTCATTTTACCCCATATTTGTATCACCTACCTAAGGTGCATAAAAATCAAACTAATCCCCCTGGATGACCTATAGTGGCAGCAATGGAATCAGTTCCTCCAGCCACTTGCTCAATCAATGCAGTCTTACATCAGAGATGGCACCCACTTGTTACAACTTCTCTCCCCTTATTCTTGGGAGCCCACTTACCTGTGGGTTTCACTTGATGTCCAGTCTCTGTACACCTCCATACCACACGATGTGGGATTGTTTGCTGTCCAATCCTTTTTATGTCAGGATCCCTTATTGAATTCCAGGCAAGCATCCTTTATTTTAGAGGCAACTTCTTTTTGCCTCACTCATAATTACTTTCAATTTGGAAAATACTTCTTTCTGCAGGTAAACGGGACTGTGATGGGAGCTAATTTTTCGCCATCATATGCAAATATTACTATGGGATACTGGGAATCTTCTCACATTTGGCATAACAACCCCTTTTCATCTCACATCGTGTTTTATGGAAGATATATAGATGACGTGATCATTATCTGGGATGGCAGTGTATCCTCAGTCTCTGATTTTGTTACTTACTGTAACAACAATAATATGGGTCTTAATTTCACTTCAGTCATAGACGAACATCAGTTGGCCTTTCTTGATCTGGAGCTCTTCTTTATTGGGAAGGACATTCATGCTAAGGATTTTACTAAGCCTACGGCGGGTAAATCATTTCTCAATTATAAAAGTTGCCATCACCCTCAGTGGCTTAACAATTTACCTAAAAGCCAGTATTGCAGATTGAAAAAGAACTGCACTAGGGATACCGATTATGAGACTCAAAGTAAGATCTTGGAGAAAAAATTCCTTGATAAAGAATTTCCAAACGATATTGTCAAAACAGCCCATTCCTTTTATAAAGATACGTTTATTCCATCACGTCCTAAGATCCAAGCCGATACTAACAATAAAAATGATATACGGTTCATTACTCAATTTCACTCCCGCCACAGACAGATGGGGGGCATTGTGCGGAAACATTGGCCCTTATTGTTGCAGGATGAACACCTTGTCCCTGCTTTACCAAAAAAGCCAAAATTTGCTTATAGAAAGGCCCCCAACATAAAATGTAAAGTGGCACCAAGTTAAAAGAAAAACCCTTATCACCAGGGTATTCCATCCCTACATTTTTAGCTATTTCAGGCATGTATCAGTGCCAAAAACCCCTTTGTAAGACCTGTAGGTTTGTCAAGCATGGTCAGAAGGACTTTTGTGTAAAAGGAAAAACATACCCCATCAAAGGTTTCCAGACTTGTTCCTCTGACCATGTAGTCTATGTCCTTGTGGTTTGTTCTATGTAGGGCGAACCTTTAGATCACTGCGCAAACGGTTTGGGGAACACCGCCGTTTTATCACCGATGGTCTAGACAATCATAGTGTCCCTAGGCACTACCTTGAACATCACCAAAAATCTACTGAAGGTCTTTCTGTTTAGGTGATTGAGACAATACCCAGAGACCTACCATCAGCTGAGCGCTTTTGCAAGCTTTGTCGTAGGGAAATGTTTTGGATTTTTTCTTTAAGTGTTTTGGCCCCTGGAGGGTTAAATGAGGATTTTGAAATTAGTGCCATTATATAAAGCAATCCTCTATATTATTCATCCTCTTCTAGGTCTGGTGTACTATGCGTTTTTCATGCGTTTTTATGTATGCATACATATGTGTATTTATATCCTTATTCTCCCTGATAATAAATCTTATGTTTTTGATTTTTTCTTTAAGTGTTTTGGCCCTTGGAGGATTTTGAAATTAGTGCCATTGTATAAAGCAATCCTCTATAATGTTCATCCTCCTCTCTGTCTGATGTACCATGCATTTTTCATGCCCTTTTTTTTTTTTTTTATGTATGCACACATGTGTATACATATTCTTATTCCCCCTGATAATAATTTCCCTATTTTTAACTTCCTCCATGTCCTGTGTACTATGCGTTTTTTTATGTATGCATACATATGTGTATGCATATCTTTATTCCCCCTGATAATAATTCCCCTATTTTAACTGCAATTTATATGGATCTTAATATCGTCAAAAATAGATTATGTTGAATATTTATGTCATACAAAAAATGAGTATGCAGACTGAGCCAAAAGTAGTATGCAGATTCTGTCCTATTATGCTGTCCAGCAATGGTCCTCCTTCTATTGTTGTTTTTGATTCTGTGTGTGTAAACAGTGTATAGTCATTTGGCAGCGTTCTGCTGCTAAAACACTGTGGTGCTTTTTATTCGATTGCCGTCCACAAGTCCCGCCCCCCATTACAACACATAGACTATAAGAAGTCTAGCCCTTATGGAACCATCGTCACTGGCTGAGGAAGGAACCAATGAGCTGTTCCAAAACGCGTCCCGCCTCTATGACACACTTCCTGTCCACTTCCTGTTTGTGTTCCATGCTGGTTTCTGTGGCTCCAGCGTTACTGTGTCCTCTGAACATTCACAGCACAAATTAGCTGTTATCTTGTGGACTTCCCTGAAAGCTTTACCATCACAGACTGGGACTGCCCTGCTACTGGAACAACTCCTGGACACACTTACCTGCTACATTCCTGTTTCATCCACTATCTTGTAAGTGTTTTTAACCCTTTTAGGAGATATTACAATTTTTATAATTCTGCACTTAGAGGCGCCTTGTTTGTTTTTCTGTTTCCATTAGAGATTGCTTGTCTCTCTGAGTGCTGCCTAAAGTGTGTGAAGATTTTCTACCCTCTCCAACACAGACTTTATCTGTCGGGATTCAAATGCTTGGAGCGCCCTGGATATACACATTTTCTACAGTCAACTTGTAGTAGTTTAAATATGTGATAACAAATAAAATGTTGGCGTACCAGGTGTGCATGTCTAGCAGACCTGGAGGCACAAAGTCTGTCTGGGGAGCCCCCCTCACCACAACTGAAGTGGAGGAGAGTTCCAAGACAGAAAAAAAGGGGATGCAGTGACCGCTTCAGAGGTTCTTCACTGCAAAAAATCTAAAAATATAACAGTTAAACTAATGCCCTGTACGCACGATCAGATTTCTGATGGAAAAAAATCCGATGGAATTTTCCGTTGGAATTCCGATGAAGCTGACTTTCATCAGTCTTGCCTACACACCATCAGACAAAATTCTGACTGTCCAAAGCGCGGTGACGTAAAACACTGCGACGAGCTGAGAAAAATTAAGTTCAAAGCTTCTGAGCATGCGTTGACTTGATTCTGAGCATGCATGGGTTTTTTTCCGTTGGAGTTCCACACAGACTAACGGAATTTCCTATCCGTTTTTTTTCCCATCGGAAAAATGTAAAACATGTTCTATTTTTTAACACTGATGGAAAAAAGTCAGATGGGGCCCACTCACGATCGGTTTTACCAATGAAAAAAGTCCATCAGACTTTTTTCATCGGAAAAAACAATTGTGTGTACAGGGCATTAGACAACCTTTTTGGTAATATAGTTAGATATAAACTTATATGAGAGCAAAAAATTGATAATTCTCTATTTAATGACTAAAGTAATTAAATAAAAAGTAGGTACTACTATTTTAGATCAGTTATGTGCGTTTTATCGTATACTTCTATTCAGAAGTATTAGGTTAATTGCCCTAGGGTTATCAGAGGTGGGAAAGGTAGGGTATACTTTTGGAGTCAGATTAGTGAGAGATAGAGTATTTGTTGAAATTATTCAATTAAGTAGATGGAGCATTTGGAGTATAGTTTAGTTTTCTAGTTTACAAATGGGGATGGAGAAGAGGAAAATAAAAATAAAAAGAGGGGGTGGGGTAGGGGAGGGGGGGAGTAGGAGGGATGGGAAAGGGGGTTTAGGGAGCTAAGTGAAGAGGGGGAATAAGGGGTAGGGGAAAGGGGAGAGGGATTAAAGAGGGAGGAATTAGAAGTAAATAAGGGATATGTGAACATATACTCTTATACAGTAGGTGCCACCGATATTGTATATCTATCGCGCTCCCATCACCGAGATTCTCGGCGACAGGAGTGCCGAGATCTCAGCAACAGGATGGCGACACGTGTCGCGCTCGCTGCAATAGCGAGGAGACGCGGCACTGTATTGAGCGGGGATCCGACGTGGATTCCCGCCAATACCAGGCACTGCGTTTGGTATGAATCCTGAGCGGGAACTCCACGCCAATTTTTAAAGAAAAAAACAGCGTGGGTTCCCCCTCCAGGAGCATACCAGGCCCTTGGGTCTGGTCTGGATTTGAGGGGGAGACCCTACGCCGAAAAAACGGCGTGGGGGTCCCCTCAAGGTCCAAACCAGACCCTTATCCGAGCACACAACCTGGCAGGCCGCAGGGGAAAAGGGGGGGACGAGAGAGCGGCCCCCCTCCCTCCTGAACCGTACCAGGCCGCATGCCCTCAACATGGGGGGTTTGGTGCTCTGGGGCAGGGGGGCGACCTGCGGCCCCCCCACCCCAGAGCACCCTGTCCCCATGTTGATGAGGACAGGGCCTCTTCCCGACAACCCTGGCCGTTGGTTGTCGGGGTCTGCGGGCGGGGGGCTTATCGGAATTCGGGAGCCCCCTTTAATAAAGGGGCACCCGGATCCCGGCCCTCCCACCCTATGTGAATAAGTATGGGGTACATCGTACCCCTACCCATTCACCTGGTGGAAAAAAATTGCAATAAAAAAAAACACACAGCTTTTTAAAGTATTTTATTGCACAGCTCCGGGGGTCTTCTTCCGACTTCGGGGGTCTCCGGTGTCGTCGCCGCGCTCTCCAGTTCTTTCTTCTGCCGGGCCACCGCTAACTTCTTTAGCTCTTTTGCTAGCGGAGGCCCGGTATTCTCCGTCGTCTTCTCCCCTCCGGTTCTTTCTTTCTTTCTTCCGCCGGGCCTCCGCTAACTTCTTTAGCTCTTTTGCTAGCGGAGGCCCGGTCTTCTCCGTCGTCTCATCCGGCTCTCCGTTGTCCTTCTGCCGGCCCCTCCACTAACTTCTTTAGCTCTTTTGCTAGTGGAGGGGACGGTCTTCCCGTCGTCGTCTTCTTCCCTCTTCTCCTCCTCGATGTTGACTCGTCGCTTCCTCTTGCAGTAATGCTAAATCTTCGGTCTGCAGAGATTAATATAGCCTTCTCATGACGTCACAGTCACATGTTCCCATGACGTCACAGTCACATGCTCCGGGGCACGACGTCACAGTCACATGTTCCCATGACGTCACAGTCACATGCTCCGGGGCACATGTGCCCCGGAGCATGTGACTGTGATGTCATGGGAACATGTGACTGTGACATCATGAGAAGCCTATATTAATCTCTGCGGGCCGAAGATTTAGCATTACTGCAAGAGGAAGCGACGAGTCAACATCGAGGAGGAGAAGAGGAAAGAAGACGCCGACGGCGACGGGAAGACCGTCCCCTCCACTAGCAAAAGAGCTAAAGAAGTTAGTGGAGGGGCCGGCAGAAGGACAACGGAGAGCCGGACGAGACGACGGAGAAGACCGGGCCTCCGCTAGCAAAAGAGCCAAAGAAGTTAGCGGAGGCTCGGCGGAAGATAGAAAGAACCGGAGGGGAGAAGGCGATGGAGAAGACCGGGCCTCCGCTAGCAAAAGAGCTAAAGAAGTTAGCGGTGGCCCGGCAGAAGAAAGAACCGGAGAGCGCGGCGACGACACCGGAGACCCCCGAAGTCGGAAGAAGACCCCCGGAGCTGTGCAATAAAATACTTTAAAAAGCTGTGTGTTTTTTTTTATTGCAATTTTTTTCCAACAGGTGAATGGGTAGGGGTACGATGTACCCCATACTCATTCACATAGGGTGGGGGGCCGGGATCTGGGTGTCCCTTTATTAAAGGGGGCTCCCGGATTCCGATAAGCCCCCCGCCCGCAGACCCCGACAACCAACGGCCAGGGTTGTCGGGAAGAGGCCCTGTCCTCATCAACATGGGGACAGGGTGCTCTGGGGTGGGGGGGCCGCAGGTCGCCCCCCTGCCCCAGAGCACCAAACCCCCCATGTTGAGGGCATGCGGCCTGGTACGGTTCAGGAGGGAGGGGGGGCGCTCTCTCGTCCCCCCCTCTTCCCCTGCGGCCTGCCAGGTTGTGTGCTTGGATAAGGGTCTGGTTTGGACCTTGAGGGGGACCCCCACGCCGTTTTTTCGGCGTAGGGTCTCCCCCTCAAATCCAGACCAGACCCAAGGGCCTGGTATGCTCCTGGAGGGGGAACCCACGCAGTTTTTTCTTTAAAAATTGGCGTGGAGTTCCCGCTCAGGATTCATACCAAACGCAGTGCCTGGTATTGGCGGGAATCCACGTCGGATCCCCGCCTATCGGCAATGCGTGTCGCTCATCGTGAAAGGAACATTTTTCCTTTCCCGATGACGAGACAGCTCGGCGCTGGCTCTCGCGACGGAGCTCATAGGGTGTCAATCTCGCCGCTAGAAGTGGCGAGATTGACACAATATCGGCGGCACCTACTGTACTTAACCTTTGTGATTAGGAAATCTTAACTGATGTGTTTTGAGTTCAATACATAGGCCAAACTAGAGTTTGGATAATTCAATTATGGAGTTGAGGGATTTCTTTGGATAATGTAGAGATTATTCAGTCCGTAGAGTCAGGAAGATCCAATTCTGGGGAGTTGAAGCGACCTCTTTTGGATGTAGCTTGTGTGCTTCTGTCAGTTTCAGGTTTTGATTAATTTTGTGGAGAGCTGGATAGCGTGCGCCGGCGAGGACTTGTAGATGATTTGTTGTTCAGCTGGAGATTTTGCAGTGTGGTCTGTAGTTCTTCCGTAGATCTACTTGTATATTTGGTTCCTTGGTGGGTGAATCGTACAGCGAATGGGAATCCCCATTGATAAGGGATGTGGTGGTGTTGGAGATTTTGAAGTAGAGGTTTCATCTCACGCCATTTGGCTATTGTTATTGGCAATAAATCTGTGAATATTTGATAAGAATTTCCTTGAAAAGTTAGGGTTTCTTTAATCCTGGCTGCGGCCATAAGCTGATCCTTAGTACGGAAGAAATGGAATTTAATTATGTCACGCAGAGGTCCTTCCGTTTTGCGTGGTGCTAATGCCCTGTGAATTCTATTGAATACCAGTCTCTCAATAGGGATGGAAGGGGACAATTCCTGAAAGAGCGCTGTCATGGACGATTGAAGATCAGTGATTGATTCAGGTATACCTCTTATGCAGAGGTTTGACCGTCAAATTTTCATCTCGGAGTAGCTCAAGTTCGCTGTCATGGGAAACTACATTGGTTTCAATGTCATCCATTCTGCATTCTAAGTCTGCAGTACGTTGGCCTAAGTCACAAATCTCTTTAGTCAATTTCTCTGTTATTTGGTCAGAGGTCTGTGGCAGAGCTTTATGAAGCATCTTCTCTATTTGTTTAAAAATATTTGGGTGTAATGTCTCAGTTTGTTATGTTAAAGAACTGGCACTTTGTTTATATTCTGTGTAATTTGAGTCCTGTGAAGAACTCAGCTGTTTTCTGTCAGCGCGGGCTTTAGCTGTGTGAGGTGAATTAGACAGTGCCATTACATTAGAGCCTCTGAGAGGTTTTTATTTGTGTGTTTTTGTCTTGGCTTTCCTGTGGGTCACTCCAAAAACCATACTATTATGTTCCCAGGGCATTAGGGAAGATTATGGAGTAGTTTTTGATTATTTACCCTGTCATTCAGGTGTCCGTGGAAGCCGTGAAGACCTGAGAATGGAGCCTCAGCAGGACATGTCTGACACCGTCAGCTCCACCCCTCCTCTACCATTTAATAATTTTATCAGTGAGTGTAATCACTTCTACAAATATCTAGCATTGTGTATGGGCCTTGTTTGTTATAATGTACATACTAAGGAATAAATAAGAATACTTAAAGAGGGGCTATGCACAGCTCTCAGGGTTTGGGCCTTTGCCTGGGGGCAGTTTCTACAGCCCAGTCAGTGGTCCCCATACCACCTGCTCTGGGGCAATCCTAACTTGCCCCATTTCAGACTTCTACCTGAATCGCAGCTCTGGGCTCTGTTTTGAATTAAAACCCTGAGAGATGTTATTTCTGTGGGTTTATTGTTCCCCTTTAGAGACTTATTTATTACATTTAGGCTTCCTACGTGGACGTATTTCTGATAACTTCAGTTACGCCATGTGGCCTGGTCCCAATTTCCTGAATCCCTTCAACTAGCCACTGACCTCATTGAGGACCTCCTTGTCCAAGGATCCCTGTCTAAATTTCTTTTCTCCCTCTATCTAGCATTGCTCTGTGTGAAGTCCCCTAAGATGCAAGCTCTTTGAGAGGCCTGGAGGGCTTATATTCCTAACTAGTCAGGGAGGACTGGGAGGATTGCATTGAGAACAGCTAAAAGTTGGTGATCTCCTCCAGGGATAAACTTATTCAGACAACATTTTTACATAAGGTATACTATACTCAGAGATTGCAAAGAATCTATTCTCAAAGGTCTCCAGACTACCCCCGATGCTGGACAGCTGTTGGCATATATTATCATATGTTCTGGGGCTGGCTGAAGATATCACGGTTTTGGGGGATGTGTTTGAGATTGTCAACTTTTGTCTTCAACTGACTCTTCCAGTCTTCCTGCTCCTCTGAACTGACACTGCTCGGCATTCAGGATGATGCATAGAGGCCACGGTGTACTAAACTGCAGATCTCATATTTGTTGTACTATGCCAAGAAAGCCTCTCTGTGGCTTCATGGGAGAAAGCTATTAATGATCTTCTTCCACTATATAAGCTGACTTATATTAACAGGAATTGCCCACGGTAATTTGATAGGGTATGGTAGCTGTGGATGGCCCAGTGATAGAGTTCTTCTCTCTTTTGCTCCATGACTGCAATCCCATATCTTATATGCTTTGTGGAATATATGTACGGTGCTGCTCTCTGTACTGAAAGTGTATTTTATGTTAATAGTGTGTATACAGGCATACCCCGCTTTAAGTACACTCACTTTACATACACTCGCGAGTAAGGACATACCCGCACGTGTATGTAAAGTGCCTTACAAGTACTGTACAGACATTTTGCAGCCGCAGTAGAAGGAGCTGAAGCTCAGAGCATAGCCCGCCCTGTTCCAGTGTGCCCCTGACACCCCCACTACAGCCCCTGAGACCTCAACTACAGCTCCTGACACTCCCACCACAGCTCCTGACCCCCCACTACACCCTAGAAGTGAAAAAAGGTATTGTTTCACTTTAAGTACATTTTCGTTTTACATACATGCTCTGGTCCCATTGTGTACTTAAAAGTGGGGTATGCCTGTACTATATTAATGATTTTGGCCTGCATCACTGCCAGTTATGGTTAATTCTCACATTTTTTTATACTTTTTGTACCAAGTTTTCAATAAAAGAACATTCTGATTGTTACAAAAGAAAATGGGATTATACTATGTGCATATACCATGGCATCTACAACATCTATCAAGTGCCCTAATCAACACCAGATCTGCAGTCAAACACAGACAGGAAATCCATGATTTCATAACCCAACACAACATAGACTGCCTCTTCATCACGGAAAGCTGGCTAACACCCGACTGCAATACCATCCTAGCAGAACTAGTGCCGGAGAACTACTGCATCCTAACGGAGCATAGAACAGGATAAAGAGGAGGGGGCCTAGCAGTAATTTACAAAGACCACCTTACGTTCATCAAACCAACTCTACAAAACTCATTGCCTTTCATGGAAACACTCACTCTGAAACTACAAACTACACCCCAGGATACCATCCACATACTGCTCTGCTACAGACCACCGGGACCCAAGACACACCTCCTCACACATTTAAATGAATTTTTCTCGACATACACCATGAAAACCAAAAATCTGCTGCTACTTGGAGACTTCAACCTTTGGGCCAACTCCCCCGAAGACCCTATTGCCACTGCCTGCATCGACCAACTAGAAAAACTAGGCTTGCAACAATTGATAAATACTCCTACTCATGTATCAGGTCACACTCTTGACCTAATCTTCAAACAAGATATGGACATCAACACACTGGACAACCAGCCTCTACCATGGACAGACCATCATGCCATCAAGTTTACTATAACGACCAACACGGCCCTCCAAAAATCAATACAATCAGCAACAACACACTGGACAAGATCACAGAAGAAACTATACTCTGAGCTTTTCAAAACCACGCTATTGAACAATATGGAAATGCTAAACCAAAACCACTCAACAGAAGAAACACTCAACTTCCTGAACAATGCTTTGCTACAGACCGCAGATGCGGTTGCTCCAAGACGCAGAGCACTCATCCGCAAAAACAATGCAGGCTGGTTCAATGACGCTCTTACTTTACTGAAACAAGAACGCAGAAGAGCAGAAGGAGCCTGGAGAAGAAATGCAACAAAGGAGAACTACACAATCTACAAAGCACTCACTAGGAAATATCATAAAGCAATCTTCAAAGCAAAAAGAGACCATTTCGCAAACACCATCGCAAAAGCCCTAAACCGCCCCCGCGAACTCTTCAAACTAGTAGCTCAGACCATGAATCCCACCTGTTTGGAGTCTTCAGCAAACGAAACACAGGAATTCTGCAATGAACTATCCAATTTTTTTATCGACAAAATTGATAACATTAGGAAAATAATTCAGCAGGAAAAATCAAACAACCCCACACAGCCAAAGGAAGAAAAGAACCAGATAAATATTCTGCAATCAAAGAAATTTACTCTGGTCCCAATTACAATCGACACTACTAAAAACATCATCAGAAGCCTCCGAGATAGCACTTCACCGAACGACATCATTCCGGCAAAACTGCTGAAAGAATGTACCGACATCTTGGCACCCCACATAACACACTTCATCAACCAATCGTTCAAAGAAGGTATTGTGCCGACTTCCCTTAAACAAGGAATAATCAAACCCCTCCTAAAGAAACCTAACCTTGACCCGAATGACCCAAATTTTAGAAGACCGGTAACAAGCCTGAACACCATCTCCAAGATTATCGAGAAAGTTGTAACACAACAGCTACAACTTCATTTGGATACCCACAATCTCCTGGACCCACTTCAATCGGGGTTCCGCCCAGGCCATGGGACGGAAACTGCACTTCTCAAAATATGGGACGATGTACTAGAAGCAGCAGATGACGGAGAATCATGTCTCCTGGTGCTGCTGGACCTCAGTGCAGCCTTTGACACAGTAGATCACAAAATCCTACTTACGCGTCTCACCGAAGTAGCAGGAGTCGCAGACACGGACCTACCATGGTTCGCATCCTTCTTAGAAAACCGATCCCAGACAGTGAAACTGGGAGCCTTTACCTCGGCACCACGCACAAATACATGCGGAGTACCTCAAGGATCACCCCTGTCACCGGTACTCTTCAACATCTACCTTTGGCCACTCCTCAAAATCATCAGTGAACAGGACATGCGTTATCACTCCTATGCAGATGACACTCAACTATACTTTCGCATCAACAACAAAAAAGATCAATATTACGGACTGGAAAAATGCCTTACATTGATCAACAATTGGATGACAGAGAGCTCCCTCAAGCTTAATGGATCCAAAACAGAACTGCTCATTTTCCACGCTAACCGAAAGAAAAACGCCAGGACCACATGGACGCCACCCACCATCCTGGGACAAAACATAACCCCAAGCACCAAAGTTAAAAGCCTGGGAGTTATCTTTGACTCAGACATGACTATGGACGCACAAATAGGATCAGTAGTCAGTGGATCCCACCACCTTCTCCGCCTGCTACGAAGACTCATCCCGTTCATCCCGGAAAAAGACAGAGCAGTAGTAGTCGGAACCATTATCAATTCACGGCTTGACTACGCTAACTCACTTTACCTAGGACTACCCAAATACCAAGTTGCACGTCTACAAGTCGTCCAAAACACAGCGGCCAGACTGGTAACAGGGAAAAAACCCTGGGAATCAATCGCACCATCCCTGAAAAGCCTCCATTGGCTAGCCGTAAAGGATCGGATCACATTCAAGACCCTCTGCCTCACCCACAAATGCGCACAAGGAAACGCTCCTGAATACTTATGCGAGAAAATAAAACACTACACCACTACTCGTGACCTTCGATCAACTAACCAAAACCTCCTCCACATCCCCAAGACCCGCTACAAAGCCAAGGGAGAACGAAGGTTTGCTGTCCAAGGACCAAGGCTATGGAATGCGCTACCCACGAATATCCGCATGGAAGAAAACCATCGGGCCTTCCGGAAAATACTTAAGACCCATCTCTTCTAACGATCTCAACGACACTGGATGCAAAGCGCCTTGAGGCGATTTAGTTCGCAATTGCAGCGCTATACAAGTTACTCACTCACTCACTCTATGTGCAGTGTGCTTCCTTCCTATTACATGACCCATTTTGGATGTGGTGTGGCAGCATGAGAGGTAGGTTGGGTGAGAGCCTTGGAGATCCGTGGGAGCCACCCATTGGATTTGTGCCCACATTCGGCCTATGGGACTTCTGTGAGATGCGGGCAGGCAGCTTAAGCTGTTCCAGATCAGGAGAAACTGTGGAATGATAGTTTATCCAGAAAATCCCTTTAGACCTCCTTTAACACAGGGTCATAATATAGGGTATGCAGTTAAGCTATTCTTTCTGGTGGAAGTGGTTGGATTTGACTCACTGACAGTGGCAGTTGGTGGTAAAAAAAAAAATGCAGTCCGGTCACTCTGTCGGGTCCGAAGCACTTAACCTATCTATGGCGGGCATCACGGGTGCCGGGCATCATGGGTGGCTTCCCCTCCTCTCCTCCGTGGGCATCATGGGTAACTTCCTTATTTTATCCTCTGTGGGCATCATAAGTGGCAGCATCACAGGCACAGCGGCTTCCCCTTCTCCTGCTCAGCGGCTTCCGTCTACTCACTCCTCCTCGGCAGCTAGAATGCTTCTCCTTTCGGTGAATTGGGAAATGGGTCTCAGATTCACTTCCTGATTGGTGGGGAGGAGATTAAGTGTGAAAATTGTGAATATTCATTTGCCATTGTCACACAACTGGATGGGCTCGGTTTGCAATGCTCTGCACCTCAAGCCCACCCTATTTTGAAGCCTATTAGAGCCTCTGGCTCTAATCACATGCTTCAAACTCCCCCCCATTGGAATTCATCCAGCGTATTGCAAGGGGCCGGGCGCAAGGACAGGGGTGGTGACACCCGTGCGCCCTTAATTGACGGGCCTCCCCTGCTCACTGATATCCTGGCAGGAACTGATTTTGGATTTCTTTTGAACTTTGCACTTTGATGAGGACTTTTTATTTAACACTTTATTATGGACTCTTACTTCATCAATTTTCTTTGTGTGTATTGATGGTTTATGCACATATAAATTGACACTTGGTATGTATATTTATTATAAAGGTTAACAGTTATGATAAAGATGAAATGAGCACTATACGTATGTTGCTTTAGACTTCTACAAATATATCTAGAAAACAAACTTAATTCCCTTTAACAGTACTTTTTATGGATAACTTGTTCTCATCTTTATACCTTTTTTTAACATGTCATAAATAATTGTTCTTGGCCAACTTCAACTACTCCAGCAACTTCAGAACTTTTGTCATTTGTAATGATGCTATATGTCTGAGTCCATGCAACAGCATACTCACAGCTATGACAAAATATTTTACTGGGATCAAGGAGCAACATATTAAAAACATAGGGGCTGATTTAAGAAAATGTTGGCGCATTTGCGCGGGCAGGAATAATTATTGCGACATGGTGCATGCTGTTAACTTGCGCCGGATTCGCAGAATCTTAGCACGTACAGGCGCATACACATTCTTAAATATGAAACAGACATCGGGCACATGCTCATTGTAATGCTGATCATGTTAATGAGCTTTTCCTTATTACATGGAGAATATTGCTTCCACTTTTATTCCTTTCATTCATTTAATTTTCTTTTTGAAACAACTCAATATTCATTCTAGAGATCTTCCTCCTATCAACAACTGTGCAGATGTTTACTGGACTTGTAATTGTGCATTTTATGGTGATAGTCTATAATCATTGGTGGAGCCAAAACTTCCATGAAAATATCTTATCAACACATGTCTGTGTATTGTGCATTCTGGACAATTCTTTCCCCATACACTGTCCAATCTGATTGGATGACATTTACATCCACTCATTTCTCTGAGCAATTCATTTCCCCATACACTGTCAGGCGAGGATAAAATAGTGTGGTTTGTCAATGCACATGTGCAGTTGAGTAAGCTAAAAGAAGGGTGTAAAAAGGCTTGATTAGTTGTAAGACAGATCTACATGTTCTGGACAGAATTGGTACATTTTAACAATATTATATACCGTATTTATCGGCGTATAACACGCGCCAGCGTATAACACGCACCCCAAGTTTAGGAGGGAATTTTAAGGAAAAAAACTTTTAGGAGGGAAATTCAAGGAAAAAAACTTACATTTAAATGCAGCCTTGTCCATCATTGCAGCCTTGCCCAGTGTCCATCTGCAGCCTTGCCCAGTGCCTTTGCAGCCTTGCCAGTCTCTGCGATTTTTTAAATTGGCGCAGATTTCTGTGTGGAGAGGAGCGAGTGGGGCCGAGTGTACTTCGGCTAAACTCGGCTCCTCTCGCAGTCCCGCCCATCTCCACTGACTGTGTCGGCTGACATACAGAAAGCCGAGTGTACTTTGGCTTGACTCGGCTCTGCTCACAGTCAGGGGCGGGATTGCGAGAGGAGCCGAGACTAGCCGAAGTACACTCGGCTTTCTGTATGTCAGCGGCGCAGTTAGAGATGGGCGGGACTGCGAGAGGAGCAGAGTAAAGCCGAGTGTACTTCGGCTTCATGTATCTCGGCTCCTCTCGCTCGTTTCAGCGAGGGGATCGGCGTATAACACGCACCCGCGATTTTCCTCTAATTTTAAGGGGAAAAAAGTGCGTGTTATGCCCCATACACACGATCATTTTTAATGTCATTTTTAAAACTGACGTTTTTCTCGTCATTTTTTTTCTTGTTTCCTCTCAAGCCTGTCTTGCGTACACACCATCATTTAAAAAAATGTTCAAGCAAAGCGCGGTGACGTACACCACGTACGACGGCACTATAAAGGGGAAGTTCCGTTCGAATGGCGCCACCCTTCATGTTAGCAAAGTTTGGTGAGAGACGATTCGCTCTTTTCAGTCTAGTGCTTTTCAGTCCGTTACAGCGTGACGAATGTGCTATCTCCATTACGAACGCTAGTTTTACCAGAACGAGCGCTCCCGTCTCATACTTGATTCTGAGCATGCGCATTTTTTTTCACGTCGTTAAAGCATACACACTATCGTTTTTCACGTCGTTAAAAAAAACGACATGAAAAACGACGTGAAAAAAGAGAGCATGTCCGGAATTTTTAATGGCCGTTTTTCACGTCGTTAAAAATGCTCTGGAGCCTACACACGATCATTTTTAATGGCCATTTTTTAAAATGGCATTTTTAACGGCATGAAAAACGATCATGTGTATGGGGCATTATACGCCGATAAATAAGGTACATACTTTTTAGCCTGGTAACAGAAGATGGTAAACTAGTAAAGTTATCTACAGTATTCAGACAAAAATGTTGAAGATTACATTGGCTGCGCTTGCTAATGGTAGGCACGAAAGATTGCGCAAGTGCGCAACAGTGCTTCCTATGTAAATATGGTTTGGTGCATACAAGTGCACCATAATTTTTGATAAATGTTTTGAGTCCCGTTTTTTGTGCAATTGCTCCAATTTCTCCACTGCACCACAGGCGCAGGTCTTTAGTAAATCACCCCCAGTCTGTCCAAGCCATATTCTTTAAATACTCTATGAATCCTAAAAATTATATTAAACCAGGTTCCAATATTCCTGATCCCATACCCTCCTTACTCATGTTGCATAAGATTACAGGGCCAACAGGATAACGTGTATTGTTTCTTAGTCACGTATTACAGAAGCATGTGCCTACACAGCTTCAGACACATTTCAGCCACATTTCAGTTTTATATGCAGATGTGGAGGAGCACATTTGGCAGTGCAAGTTTTAAAGCATGTTTTTTAGTACAGGTATATGGGAAGCTGGGTGCTAGCAACTGCAAATGGATGTGCTCCTGTCAAGTAAGGGTGGGAGCACATTCACTTTAAAACAAATAAAGTAGGCACTGAAAAACAGTGAATAAATTCAGACCTAAGAACTGATAAACTAAAAACACCATTAATGATGGTCAAACACAATATTGCTAGATATATTGGAGAGTGTGTACACAGTGAGGAGGAGCTGTTGATCAAAGGGACTGTAAGACCCCGGTTATATACTGGTTGCAGCGGTGAAAGAATCTGCAGAAATCCTCTGTTGTGTTTTACGCTGGAAATCGGTGAGAGGTTTATCTGACCCTTTTGGATACATCTATAAGATCTGTGGAAGTGGTGGGGAGGAAGAAAAAAAGAGAAAAAAGCTGCAGTGATCTGCTGTGGAGTCTATGCTAGAGAGTGATCAGAGCTGTATCTGACCCTTAGGGGTCTATCTACAAGGTGAGAGCCTGGTGCTACCGGGGGAGGATTGTGGAATTATATATTTACCTGTGGTTTTCCATTTGATGTGAATACTGGGACTCCCACACCTGTTCTTTTCCCTCTCCTCTCTCCTTGTCTACCGGATTATTTCCATTATTTCCATCTTTCCAGGGAGATTGTTATGGATTATACAAACTATATGACCATACACTTTTGTTTTTGATAATTATCACGTTTGGATACACTTCCGTTTTGGATAATTATCACGTTTGGACTTACGTCATAATTTTTTGCATTTTATATACAGTTTATATTATGTTTGGATGCACTGAAGAATTCAGGTTATTTCACTTATTTATATTCACAAAGACTTCAAGGAAGTTGGTGTTTTAGTTACTAATATTGTATGTTCTTTTCAACTATTTATTTGTTTTTTGCACTTTGCATATGTTTTATTTAATTGCACTTTGACTACTAGCGCTGCTTCACTATTTTCTAGAATAGCCCTAGAAGAGAATATCATCTCCAAAGCGGAGCTATCATTTCTCAACCAGGGTTTCCGGAAAACCCCTTACTTTTACCACTTACCCAAAATTCATGAAGACCAGTCCAACCCCCCAGGCTGCCCGATAGTAGCCGCTATGGATAGCATCACCAGCGGCTTCTCTATGTACATTGATCGTTTCCTCCAACCCCTTGCACAAAACCTTCCCACATACATTAGAGACAGTACTCATTTACTGGACATGCTTTCATTTTACACTTGGGAACCTACCTACCAGTGGGTCTCCCTGGATGTTACATCCCTATGCACCTCCATTCCTCATGCTATAGGCCTCAGAGAAGTAGAACATTTCCTCTCTGAGGACCCTCTCATTAACCCTAGACAGACCCATTACATTCTGGAGGCCACACGATTTTGTTTAGAACACAATTACTTTGAGTTTGATCACACCTTTTATTTACAATCCTGAGGTACTGCTATGGGAGCTAATTTAGCCCCAAGCTACGCCAACCTGACTATGGGCTATTGGGAATTACAGCATATCTCACACAACAACCCCTTTGCTGCCCAAATCATTTATTATGGACGATATATTGATGATATTATCATCTGGGATGGCACAACAGAGAGTGTAGAGTCCTTTGTTAAACATTGCAATCACAATTCCCTAGGGCTTTCTTTCACACATGTCAAGGTCCCTGACAAACTAGCCTTTTTAGACCTTGAACTCTTCCATAGTGAATCCCAAATACATGCAACCAACTTTGTCAAACCCACCGCCGGGAATTCCTATATCCACTACCAAAGCTGTCATCATCCCAGGTGGATCCAAAATATACCCAGGAGTCAATTCCATAGGATTCGACATAATTGTACCAAAAATGAAGACTACCATACACAAGGCAAACTCCTTTTAGAAAAATTTAATGACAAAGGTTACCCACCTGCCTTGGTTCAAGAAGCCTTCCTCCAACAGGCCTCAAAACCACCCTCGAAACCCAAAACAACACATGAATTACAACCTACATGATTCACCACCCAATTTCATGACTGTTATAAAAAAATGGAGAACATCATGGCTAAACATTGGTCCATCCTGCTCAGAGATCCCTTTTTGGGCTCTTCCCTTACCCAACAACCCAAGGTTTCCTACCGTAAAGCAAAAAACATAAAGAGTAAAATAGCACGTAGTAAAATCCGAAACTTTTCACCCACCTCTGTCCCATACATTCCCTTAATTCCATTAGTGGGAATGTATCAATGTAAGAAAAAATTATGTCTCACCTGTAAATTTGTTGAGCATGGGCAAAAAAACTTCACTATCCAGGGTAAAGCATACACCATAAAGGAATTTTACAATTGTTCAAGTGAGTACGTGGTGTACTGTCTGACATGTCCTTGCGGCCTCTTTTTTGTGGGCAGGACCATACGCACCCTGCGCCAATGCTTTGGCAAACATAGACGTTTCATTGAGAAGGGCTGTGACAAACACAGTGTCCCTCTTAATTTTTTGAAAACACATCGCAAATCCACTGTGGGCCTCAGAGTCTGGGTCATTGAGGCCATTCTCAGAGATCTTCCTGCTGCAGAACGCTTCAAACGCTTATGTCAGCAGGAGACCTACTGGATATATTCATTAAACACTCTCTCGCCGGGGGGGACTCAACGAGGAAATAGAGACGCATTTCTTATTGTAGAAAAATGTGTATATCCAGGGCGCTCCAGGCATTTGAATCCTGACAGATAAGGTCTGTGTTGGAGAGGGTAGCAAATCTTCACACACTTTAGGCAGCACTCAGGGAGACAAGCAATCTCTAATGGAAACAGAAAAACAAACAAGGTGCCTCTAAGTGCAGAAGTATAAAACTTTTAATATCCCCTAAAAGGGTTAAAAACACTTACAAGATAGTGGATGAAACAGGCATGTAGTAGGTAAGTGCGTCCAGGAGATGTTCCAGTGGCAGGGCAGTCCCAGTCTCTGATGTTAAAGCTTCCAGGAAAGTCCACGAGATAACAGCTGATTTTGCTGTGAATGTTCAGAGGACACAGTAACGCTGGAGCCTGGGGATGATGTCAGAGGAAGCGAGACAGAAACCAGCATGGAACACGAACAGGAAGTGGACAGGAAGTGTGTCATGGAGGCGGGACACGTTTCGGAACAGCTCATTGGTTCCTTCTTCAGCCAGTGACGATGACGCATTTCTTATTGTAGTCTCCCCTCTTTACCTATTCCTTTCTTTATGATTCCCATGTTTTCTCTTTTTGGTGTTTTTTGCAGCAAAGGATTTTGTATTGACCAATTATGGACATCAGGTCACTTGCTGTCTGGGGACGGTACTCTGTCACATGTATAGTAAGTGACTATCTGTCCAAAATATACAAACACCACCCAATATAATGACATTTTCCCTCTCAATTTTTTCTATAAAATCTTTTGCATATAATAAAGTTGTATTTTCTACCCATTACTCATCTTCTAAAAACTATTTTAGAGTTTACCAATTTTGCCCTCATCCACCACTTCTTTATACATATGTAAAGCCCCTTTCCCCCTCCCACTTCAGCAACCCCCCCCCCCCCATTCTTGTTGTATTACGTAGATCTGATTCAAATTTTTATCCATAAACAAAGTGTACCGTTGCTTATTATAATTTTTTTTATTTCCTTACCACCTTTTTTGTACAGTGCGTTTTTTTTTTACTATTTCATTGTCATTTTTTATTCTTATTGCAATCATTTTTTGATCCACGTTTTATATTCCCATTAAAACAATAGTTTTTAATTACAAAAGACTGTTTTTCATAGTGTGGGTCCGCTGGCTGTTATTCCACGTCCACAGACTTCCTACTTCCTGTCAATGTATTTAAACTGCTCTCCTCCAGAGAGCAAACAGGCCAGTAGAAGGAGCTGTGAGCCCGGAGCGCGTAGCCTGTGAAACGTCCCACTCTATGTTTGGAGGACCGCCCTGCTGTATGACATCACTTCCACGTTCCAGACTGGTTAGCATGGAGCTTCCTGTCATGTGACACCGCAGAGAAGCCTGCGCAAACGAAAATCTACATCTCCTACACCGCACGGCCGAGGAGAACTTTGCCAGAGCCAGCAGAGCGGCACCAACAGACCTCAGAACACTTTTGTAAAGTTATCTGCGTGGAGACTTTTTTCCCTCTCACTTTTTTCTTCCTTTCATTCTGCTGATTGAGGGGAGTGGTTACCCATCGTTACATATAGCACTTCCATGCACATTGCTCACATTTCAAGTTGTGAACTAAGTGGGTTTTGTATAAGTGGAGTTTTAAACACGCAAGTTTGAAACAAAAGGAGTTTTCAAACCTGAAAGTAACATTTAACTTGACCTGCAATTAATATAAATATTGTAACTAGGGATAATGAGTGCTAGCAAGGATAAAGGTCTTATTCAGAGCAACATCTCCATGATGAACACATATGTGAGCAGGTTGCCATTCTATGAGCTCACTTTATAGATACGGAGGAGCAAATTGCAAATAGAGCCTTCAAATAAGTCTTCTGCTCACTGAACAGCTAGTTAATGGAGCTGATACAGAGGGTGGAGGCGTAAGTCAGGATGATCAAGTAGGACTATGGGTTACTGTAGTAAAAGGTAGTGATAGGGGCTCACAAAAAAAGAAAGTCGAGTCTTGGTTTGAGCACTCAAACAAATATGCCAAGGTGGGTGAAGAATTGCAAGTGGCAAACCCAGAGGTGGTAGCCCTGGATTTACTGCTACCCCCAACAGCCACAGATCAGAAAAGCAGGACTTGAAATAAAATATATATGCAAAAGACAGTTTGCACCTAAATAGAATGTGGAAAGGGGGGGGGGGGATTCCGGCACTCCTAGCGATGTGATGCCTTTAAAATGAATGTAATAGTGGCTCTAGGCCAGTAGAAGGAGCTGTTAGCTTCGAGCGCGTAGCCTGTGAAACGTCCCACTCTATGTTTGGAGGACTGCCCTGCTGTATGACATCACTTCCACGTTCCAGACTGGTTAGCATGGAGCTTCCTGTCATGTGACACCGCAGAGAAGCCTGTGCAAACGAAAATCAACATCTCCTACACCTCACGGCTGAGGGGAACTTTGCCAGAGCCAGCAGAGCAGCACCAACAGACCTCAGAACACCCCCATCCTCGATGGATATCATTTTCAAGTGAACCTGTAAGTATATATACTATACTTACATTAATGATTACAGTAGGATTAATTTAGTTGGCGCCTCCACCCCCTTCTTTTTTACACTTCTTGCTGACAGAGGACATGGACGCCCTCTGAGGATGGCTGCCTCCTCTTGTTTTTTAATATACAGATTGACTTAGAAGTGGCAATAGAGCCACTATTACATATTCATTTTAAAGGCATCACATCGCTAGGAGCGCCGGAATCTCCCCCCCCCCCTTCTATGAACTATTTTCTTTATCTCTATTTGTGTTGGTACACTATAGAAGTTCAGCAGCTGTCATTATTTTTTCACTTTAATATTTTTTATTAGATGGTAGTATTTTTATTTAATTACATCAAGTGGTAGGCGCACTAGTACCCCCCCTTTTTTAATAGAAAAAAACGTTCCACTTAGTACCAAATTGAAGTAGCAGCATAAATCATGTCATAATATAAAAACAATTTGTCAGAATCTCTGGTTAAAGATGTTGCAATAATTTACTTAAAATATTTGAACATCTCTGACTGTAGTAAAAAGAGTAAACCATTTTTTTTTTTTTTTTGCATGCAGGCTTGCTGGTGCAGCCTTTAACACAGAGGACAAATAACTATCATAACACAAAACAACACTGTTAAGGATACATTTTAATTTTGTGAAGGTTGCCTTATAATAAATTATTTTGAAAATGCATTTCTATAAATTGAACCTAATACCACTAACTACCCACATTCATTGCAGGAGAATATGATATGCAACACCTGGCTTAGTTCTGTATGCAAAGAAAGCTGTGATATTAATGATGCACAATACCCACTGTTTTCAATGGTTTGGCTAGGCAACCAAAGTCTTTCATTTGTTGAGGTTTGCAGCCAGCATGTAAAATCTACAAAGTCTTTAAAGCTGACTTTCAGGCAGATGTAAAAGACTAGATATGTGTAATTTGTTTTGGTCCAAATATAAATTTGGATGAATTATTGGTTATTCACATGTATTTGTTGAAATTTGTTTAATTCCATATATGTGTTTTCTAACGAATTCCAAATTTTATGAACAATTTAAATGTGGATCAGTGGAAAAATAATTGACCGATTCAAATTTTGTGTGAAGAACAGTAGGTTGTTAAGGAGCAGGCCAGGAAGCCGACTGCTGCCTCCGTAACAATCGATGACTCATCAGCTGTCACTCGGCATTCCCACTGACAGCTGAAATGTAAACAAAAGAATGCGACGATTAAAAAAAAAAAAGTGTGGGCCCTTTGGGTCTGGTATGGATTTTAAGGGAAACGCTATGCCAAAATGTTTAAAAATAATGGCATGTCCCCCCCCCCCAAATCCATACCAGACCCTTATCCAAGTATGCAGCCCAGAATTTGTTAGAGAGATACAGTCAATAAGGCTTTCACCATCGAAGAAGTTCTCAAGTATTGGGGCATTCTGGCACAAAACCCATTGTTATCGGGGTACATATCCCAACGGCCAGAGGTGATATTCCGGAGACCTAGAGATTTGAGAAGTGTCATTGCCCCAGTAGGGTTAAACCAACCACAATATCATCAGTCTTGGGTTGGAGTACCATCTTTGACCAGAAGGTCAGTTTCAAATGTTCGACTGCGTTGCATGTTGCTTTATGTGGCATAGGAAAAAGAAGTCCACAGGAGTTGACAGGAAAACTTATTCTATTAAACTATTCATCAACTGTGGGATGCATTATGTTATAGGCTGCTTGGTCTGCTCTTATGGCCTCTACATAGGTTGCATTTCGCGTACTCGGAGGATACACTTCGAGAAACACAAATTAAACATTATTCATGGTTTTGACAAACATTCTGTTTCATCCCACTTTAGGAATGAGCATGGCAAGAACCCTAAGGGTCTGAGAGTCTTTGGGGAAGAGGCCATTCTTGGGACAATAACATGGGGAGGAGATACCAAAAATTATGTATGAGAGAAACCTTTTGGATCCATTGTTTGGGGACTTTATCCGCAGGTATAGATATACCTTTTTTATTTAATGATTATATCAATTATCACCAGATTCTCGATGGTCACGGATTGAGTGCTATTCCTCCTTCATGGCATGATGTCTTCAGTAGGGGGTTGAGCTCTCTTTATGGTGCGATTTTTTTGTGGTCTCATTTTGACACTCTATTGGGTGGTATCCATCCCAGGTTTGGCTTTATCCTAGCAGTTGCGACACACAGGATTTCTATGTTCATCCACCCGGGACCTATGGAGTTAATATGCAGTGTTTTCTTCCCAGGGGTGTGGTCTCTCCCCTTCTGCAGACGCACTTCCCGCTAATACTTCT
This sequence comes from Rana muscosa, assembly GCA_029206835.1. Classification (NCBI taxonomy): domain Eukaryota; kingdom Metazoa; phylum Chordata; class Amphibia; order Anura; family Ranidae; genus Rana; species Rana muscosa. Next base: position 263,348,289 of record CM055127.1, on the reverse strand, counting down.
GGCTCTGTGTTCCAGTGGCACCTGTCCAGCAGACTCTAGGTATAGCTGGTAAGAATGCAAACATTCACATTTAATGCACTGCTGACATATGGCGTGATCATACATCTTGGTGCCCACGTAAATGATGCCATGTGCTGCTGTCATAATGTAGTAGATTGTGCGGTAACACATGTATAATCAATGTTATGGTTTGATTTACAGGGCACATACAGTGATTAACGCCACATTTATTGATTTATTCATCACTTGTTGGTGAGTAACACCTCTAAGTTGTTGGTGGGTGGCCATGTTACTGGTGTGGTTGTTTTTGGTTGCAAATGGTGTTGACCACAGGGCCACACCCACAGATTCATCCGATGGGGGGAGGGACACATCTAATCTGTGAGCATTTAAAGGGTGACTTGATGCTGTGTTGGTTCAGCTCTGAGGAAGGGAGTGAATCTCCTGAAACACGCCAGCTTTCCAACCAGATGGTTCAATGATGAGATGTTCAGTCCATGGCTAAAGCATCTATGTTACATGCCTTGACACACACTGTGCTAGAAAACAACACCAATCTCATGTATACCAACACTAAGGGAGACAGCTACTTAAAACAATCAGAATAGTTACATAAACCAATACTATATCGAACTTAGTGCCGCAGCGCTCCTTAATAGTTTAAAAATTTAAAAGAGTCCATAGTCCTCCACCCTGGTGCTGAAGCAGTGCAGCAGAGAGTCAGTGGAGACATTTCCTTGAAAGGGGACACCCTGTAAGCTTCAATCCTCCACCATTAAGGAGAACACAACCACTCAGAATAAGACACTTGCCATAAATAATAGCATATCATGTTATGATAGGCAAACTGCCTAATTTATAAAAATCCCTTCAGGCAGATTCCTCAGACCTCCTCATGTCCATAATGAAAGTGCTCCAAAGTTAAACATTAAAAAACAAGGCAGCACACATAGCGTAAGCAGAAAAGTCTTAACCCAAAACACCTAAATGAGATAAGACAATAGCAGCGCTACAAAATGGAGCTAAAAATATAATAAACAGTAACATATAAACTCAATAACACCATGTGATAAGTGAAATAAAGTCCATAATGTGAAGAAACTGATAGAGAAAATATTGATGAAAAATATCTTGATTCTGTGCATCTTCCACCAAATCACCGTGCTGTGAAATCTCCACTCTGAAAAACGCACTCACCAAATAGATTTGCCTTTCACTCTCGTGTTAGGCTGAATCGCTTGTGTATGATCCCATAAATGGAAATACGACTCTCAGCTGGATTACCGTGATGATTCTCAGATTTTCACATAAAAACAAAAAAAAGTGCTCCAATAGTGTAAAATTGTATCCCCAGTTTAATTTAAAAAAACACAACCACACTTCATTCATTGAAATCACATGTGAACCATTAAACCCAGCATTAAAAAATCCACAGCAAACATCAAATGTTAAATTGGCTTTGCTGTGCTAGGCGGCCACCACGGGCCTAAACATGTTTCACATGTTTAATACAAAAAAAATCCCCATTAAAATTAACTCACAAACTGTACAAAAATACATTCAATAAAGAATGAAAATGTAAAAAATAAAAAAATAAAAAATAACTCACAAACAGTGCTTTTGTCACATGTAAACACCAGATAATTACTGTCAGACCAAGACACTAGCATAAATAACCACTCCGTTGATTTCCACGCTCCTTCCGGATTGAAGAGTCTGACGTCACTCAATTCACCCTGCTCAGCCAAGCCCCTAATGTCTCTCTGCTGCACTGCTTCAACACCAGGGTGGAGTACTATGGACTCTTAAATGTTGAACGGTCGAGGAGTACTGAATGCGATATGTTACATGCCTGCTATTTTTGTATGTTTGCGAGTATACATTTGGCTGTGGTGTTATAATAAATTGTTTGGTGGTAATGTACGAGGAGCTTGCACCCTCTTGTGTGTTTTTTTTGCAGCTTACTGAAGATAGATTAATAAATGTTATCAAAAACATAGCCGGTAGTAGGGGCAAAAAAAGAAAGAGGGGGAAAAAAAGGGCTTTCTCCCTGTTCCTCCTTAACCACTTAACGACCCGCCCACTGTAAATATACGTCGGCAGAATGGCACCGACAGGCATAATCACGTACATATACGTGATTGCCTTTGTATAGTTGGGGGGTCCGATCGAACCCCCCTTCTTTACAGTGGGTGGTCGTTTTACCTTCGGGAGCGATCCGGCATGAGGGGGCGGCCGTTCGATTCCAGCCCCCCCTCTCGATCGCTCCCGGCAAATGAGAGAGCTTCCCCTGCCTGTGTACTGTTTACACAGGCAGGAGGAAGTGATGTCATCTCTCCTGCGGCGCTCACATATACCGAGCGCCGTACAGGAGAAGATGCAGGTTAGTTCACAAAACAGCACACTGACACCAGGACACATAGGCACATAAATCGCCCCCCAGGCCCCCCCAGACACCCCACAGATCACCCCCCAGCCCCCAGTCACAGTGTCACTGATTGCAGTGACCATTTATTTAGTGATCACTGCAATCAGTGACATTTGTGACTGTAAAAGTGTCACTACATTTAGTTTTAGGACCAGTGTAGCCCCCTAACCCCCCCTAATAAAGGTTTAACCCCCTTGATCACCCCCCAGGTAACCCTTTCACCCCCATATCACCACTGTCACTAAGCGATCATTTTTCTGATCGATGTCTTAGCGTCGGCGATGCTGATCGGTAGCCAGTAATATTTTTTAGGTTCGCCGCAGGTTTTTATAGCGTCGGGTACCCCCATATATTACCTAATAAAGGTTTAACCCCCTTGATCACCCCCCAGGTAACCCTTTCACCCCCTAGCACCGCTGTCGCTAAGCGATCATTTTTCTGATCGATGTCTTAGCGTCGGTGATGCTGATCGGTAGCCAGTAATTTTTTTTAGGTTCGCTGCAGGTTTTTATAGCGTCGGGTACCTCCATATATTACCTAATAAAGGTTTAACCCCCTTGATCGCCCCCCAGGTAACCCTTTCCCCCCCTATCACCACTGTCGCTAAGCGATCATTTTTCTGATCGCTGTCTTAGCGTCGGTGATGCAGATCGGTAGCCAGTCATTTTTTTAGGTTCGCCGCAGGTTTTTATAGCGTCAGGTACCCCCATATATTATCTAATAAAGGTTTAACCCCCTGATCGCCCCCCAGGTAACCCTTTCACCCCCTATCACCACTGTCGCTAAGCGATCGTTTTTATGATCGTTGTCTTAGTGTCGGTGATGCCGATAGGTAGCCAGTAATTTTTTTTTAGGTTCGCCGTCAGGTTTTTATATAGCGTCAGGTACCCCCGTATATTACCTAATAAAGGTTTTAACCCCCTAATTGCCCCTAGTTAACCCTTTCACCAGTGATCATCATATAAGTGTTACGGGTGACGCTGGTTAGTTAGTTTGCTTTTTATAGTGTCAGGGCACCCGCCGTATATAACCCAATAAAGGTTTAACCCCCTGATCGCCCGGCAGGTGATATCAATTAGGTTTTAGCGTCAGAGAGGGTCTGCGTCACACCCCGGGCAGCGTCAGGTTAGTGCCAGTAGCGCTAACACCCACGCGTTAAGCATACACCCCCCTTAGTGGTATAGTATCTGAACAGATCAATATCTGATCTGATCAGATCAGATCTATACTAGCGTCCCCAGCAGTTTAGGGTTCCCAAAAACGCAGTGTTAGCGGGATCAGCCCAGATACCTGCTAGCACCTGCGTTTTGCCCCTCCGTCCAGCCCAGGCCACCCAAGTGCAGTATCGATCGATCACTGTCACTTGCAAAACACAACACACATAACTGCAGCGTTCGCAGAGACAGGCCTGATCCCTGCGACTCCAGTGCTGTAGGAGGTGATTTCACCACCACAGTTAAAAAAAAAAAAAAGCATATATGCCGAAGCATTGGGGCAGCAGGGGCGGAGGAGCGATTTTGCTCCTAATGCCGCGTACATACGGTCGAAATTCCGACGGAGGCTTGCCCGTGGAAAAGTCTGACCATGTGTACGTGGCATAACTTTTGCGGGAAGATGCCCCCATGCTTCGGCATATATAAATGGTGCATGTATGCCCATCATTAGAAGTGGGTGGATGAAGGGCGGTATTCTAATGATGGGCATACCCACCGATCAATCTTTTTTTTTCGTTCAGCCAACAGGCTGCATGAAAAAAAAGATTACAATACATGTCCAACAAGGACCAGCAACGTACTGGTATGTTGCTGGACTTTGAATGTTTATACCAGAATGATGCCTGTGGGTTTAGGTATCATCTTGGTATCATTCTTTTCAGCCAGCGGCCGGCTTTCATGTAAAAGCAATCCTAGTGGCTAATTAGCCACTGGACTGCTTTTACAAGCAGTGGGAGGGAATGTCCCCCCCCCGGATATAAAAAGCGCCATTGGGAAATTGGGAAAGCATTTTATCACACCGATCTTGGTGTGGTCAGATGCTTTGAGGGCAGAGGAAAGATCTAGGGTCCAATAGACCCCAGTTTTTTCAAAAAAGAGTACCTGTCATTACCTATTGCTATCATAGGGGATATTTACATTCCCTGAGATAACAATAAAAATGATAAAAAAAAAAAAAATATGGAAGCAACAGTTTAAAAATAAAATAAAAAAGCAAAATTAATAATAAAAAAAAAGCACCCCTGTCCTGACCTGCTCTTGCCCAATGGCGAACGCAAGCGTCGGTCTGGCGTCATATGTAAACAGAAATTGCACCATACATGTGAGGTATCACCGCAAAGGTCAGATCGAGGGCAGTAATTTTAGCAGTAGACCTCCTCTGTAAATCTAACGGCGTAACCTGTAAAGGCTTTTAAAGGCTTTTAAAAATGTATGTAGTTTGTCGCCAATGCGCGTTTGTGCGAAATTTTAAAGCTTGTCGTGTTTGGTATCTATGTACTCGGCCTAAGATCATCTTTTTTATTTCATCAAACATTTGGGCAATATAGTGTGTTTTAGTGCATTAAAATTAAAAAAAAGTGTATTTTTTCCCCAAAAAATGCGTTTGAAAAATCGCTGTGCAAATACTGTGTAGAAAAAAAAATTGCAACACCCACCATTTTAATCTGTAGGGCCTTTGCTTTAAAAATATATATAATGTTTGGGGGTTCAACATAATTTTCTTGCAAAAAAAAATATGTTTTCATGTAAACAAAAAGTGTCAAAAAGGGCTTTGTCTTCAAGTGGTTAGAAGAGTGGATGTAAGCTTCCTAATGTTGTGTATAAAATGCCAGAACAGGGGCGTGGTTTGGCGCGCAATGGCGACGGCAGCTTAACAGAGGAGCTCCGCCGACTTCCCAGCCAACAGCTCGTCTTTCTGCACGCTATCCCCGCAGGATGCACAGGAGATCTCACGGCACCCCGCACACGAGATCACGCCGCTCTCTGGCAGCCTGCAAGGGACGGGACATAGCGGACATATTCAGAGTCCACTCAGCCGCATGAAACAACGAGGCCCGGGGCAAGATGGCGCCGATACACGCGGAGGAGGAATGCAGTGAGGACTCCCAGTCTGCCACAGAGGAGATCAGTAAAGGTACCCCGCGCACTAATTGCCCCATAACGTTTGGGGAAATGACTAGCATTGCAGCGGACATTAAGTCCACGTTATCGGCTGCGATTACAGACCTGAAATCGAACCTCCTGGTGCTTAATGAAAAGATGGAGGGAGCAGAGGCCGCAGGGAGACATAGGGACAAGGAGCTGCGCAGGCTGGAGAAGGTCACAGCTTCACACTCCTCACACCTCATTGAGGTTAATAGACATTTAGAGGACCTGGACAATAGAGGAAGGAGGTGCAACATTAGGGTCCGGGGGATACCGGAGCTGGTAGAAGCAGACCAGATAATGATGGCTCTACAGAGGGTATTCAACAGCCTGTTAGATAGGCCCGAGGACACGGTTATAGATTTCGTCAAGGCGCACAGAGCACTTCGAGCCAGAGGGCCTGAATCCCAACCCCCCCCCCCCGGGACATAATTTGCTGCCTTCAAAACTTTAACCTGAAGGAGGACATTATGAAAAAAGCGTGCAGACAGGAGCGCATAATTTTTAATGGAGAAACTATCATGCTTTTCCAGGACCTCTCCCAGATAACCTTAAAGAACCGCAGGGCACTGCGCCCCCTTCTGGACAAGCTCAGAGACAGAGAGCTCAAGTACACTTGGAGGTTTCCGTTTGCTCTTATGGTGAACCACAATGGTAAGCAACACCTGCTGAGATCACCGGAAGACTTACCAGATTTCTGGCATGCTTTGCAGCTTGACATGATTGAGCTCCCGGAGTGGTACCAGGAATTTCGTCTGCCACCACTGGAGAAAAGCCCGCCTAACTCCCCGCTCTCTTCCCCTGACAACAGGATCGCCAAGAAGCTGAAGACAGGCCGCCGAGGAGGCTCACACGCTGGGTCACAGGCTGGAACACCGAGCTTCAAGCCGCACTCATCCAGGGCTCTGGATAGGTATTGAGGGGATGTGGACGTTTTCTCCTCCTCCTTACTCACAGATTTTTAGCAGCCTTAGCCCTCATAAGTATCCATCCCCTTTACATGCAGGAGCCCGTCCAGTTGAATTTCACCCTTCCAGCAAGTCCTGACAACAGATACGCTTCGCTGATCCTCTCAGCAAACGGACTACCCTAAACCGGCCCTTTCCCCCCCCCCCCCAATCCCCTTTTCTTTTCTTTTTTTTTTTTCTTCATGCTCTCAGTTATAACCATCCGGTTGGTAGTAAGTTTAACAATCACCCTCGAACCATCGGGTCATACTTCATGTTGACTGCACCACATGATCCCGGTAGGTCACATTTGTGGCCACTCGGAGGATGAGAACCAAACACTCAGGACTCATACTGCTATCTTGCCCTCTGATCCTCACTTCAAAGTAGGGACAAGTTCCTGTTACTGACACAACTCAAGGAGGGAGGATCCAGGATGGCCCTTGGACCAGTTGCTATTAATGCACCCATTCCTGAGCATAGTCAGTGTACATGAGAAGACTAAGGGGAGACCGCTTCCCATCCCCTGGGGGGTGGGGGGAGGAGGATGTCCACATCCATTTTTCTTATTTTACTTAGTTCCATCAATATAGTTGACGTTATCACTCAGCTTTGTTATTACTTCTATGTCCCAGGTCTTCATGACCCATGAACAAGGAGGCACAGGCGGGAGTCCTGTTAATCTTGTTGGTGTTTTCTTCTCTGTTTGAGGACACCCGCATGTGTCTCATGTACCTCATAGCGTGCAGAAATGACTCATTATCACCTTTTTCATGCATTTCAAATGGCTGGGAGGCGGGCACCTCAGGTTTCACAACCCTTAGAACCACCTTAATTCAGCGATTGTTCTTCCCCTGAAGATCTGTCATGTTGCCGCCTTCCTATCCCCCACATAGTGCACCCTGGGTGGTCTCACTGGCTACCCAGGATTCACTACCTATAGCTCCTTGGGGCATTGACACCCCAGGGAAGATTACCATATCTCCTCTCTTTGACCCTTTACTTACCTCTCCTAAATCTTTTCCAACTAATCTCAGTCTTATCTTCCCCACTGCACCCCCTCCCCTGCTTCTCCACCTCTTCAGCCTTCCCCTGGGCTCTTCTCTAACTGTACTTGACCATTTGTGATAGATCTGTAGTACAATATTCACATTGATCTCTTGTAATTTTGTCTCGATTGTTCTTCCTATTAGACGTAGACCACCAGCTCTCTCTGAACATACGTCATGGTATACTCATCTCTTGGCCGCCACCCGACAGTAATTTCGCACAACGCTAAGGGACTAAACATCCCAGAAAAACGCACAACACTTTTGAGAGAACTCAAAAAAGGTAAGCCACAGTTTGTCTTCTTGCAGGAGACGCACTTTAAGACCTCACAGGTCCCCAGGCTCACTGACTCCTACTTTACCGAAGCTTTCCATGCCACAAATGACCTGGCCAAAACCAAGGGTGTGTCTATCTTAATAAGTAAAAACGCCCCCTTTGAAGTCACCGACAAACTTATAGACCCTGAGGGAAGGTATGTCTTCTTGAGGGGGACTTGTGGGGGTAGGCCCCTAACCTTAGCAAATGTATACTTCCCCAACACCGCCCACCTCTCCTTCTGCAGGCGTATGGTGTCACAGTTGAAGGGCTTTGGCTCTGGATGCATGATTATGGGAGGGGATTTTAACATCCCACTGAAACCCTTAGTCGACACCTCTACGGGTAGATCCCATATCACATACAAGATCCTTAAACAAATTAAAACCCTTCTGAGCTCCTTGCAGCTGATAGATTCTTGGCGTCTCTTGCACCCTGACGACAAGGATTATACGTTCCATTCCATTCCCCATAATAAGTATTCACGAATAGACTACATCTTTACGTCACAAAGAGACCTCAATCTGATTACGGAAGCCAATATAGGGATCCAGTCCATTTCCGACCACGCGCCTATATCACTCTCCTTAGACCTGACTAGGCCACCCCCCAAACCCAACACCTGGAGACTGAACTCAACACTCCTTACAGACCCGCAGAGGCTCCCTGGAATTTCCAAAACCATCAAATATTTTTTTTCTCACAATGTGACCCCTGAGATGGACCCCATGATGATTTGGGAGGCACACAAATGCACCATAAGAGGGGAGTTGATCCAATTGGGAGCCCACTGTAAGAAGGAAAGGGAAAAAGTGATCAGACAGCTGACAGACAAAATTCACGCCCTAGAAACGCTACATAAAAAATCCCTATCGGAAAGATCAGCGAGCGCCCTTCTGGACACTAGGAAAACCCTCCAACACATTCTAGACGCAAAAGCCAAAAGATTTATTTTCTTTAAAAAGAAGATCTATTACGAGCATGGAGACAAGACTGGAAGGTTCCTAGCCAAGGCCCTAAAAGATGCCACATCACACCAAAACATTCTAGGAATAAGAAACAATAAGGGCAAAGTAGATGTTACCACTGAGGGAATTAGCAAACACTTCCATGAATATTACTCCAACCTCTACAATTTACCTTCACAGGGAAACTCCCCTCCCTCCCCAAGGTCTAGATTGCAATTAATCCGGGACTACTTAAAAGACTCCAAACTTCCTACCCTAACAGGAGAGAATGCCCAGCTATTAGACAGTCCCATTGACAAATCTGAAATTTTGCAATCCATTAAAGACTTAAAAGCGGGTAAAAGCCCAGGTCCGGACGGTTTCACTTCCATTTACTACAAGACCTTTACTGACCTGCTCCTCGACCCACTACATAAAGCGCTGAACGCCCTCTCAACACCCAGAACGGTGCCATCGTCATTCCTCGCTGCCCATATAACTGTCATACCAAAACAGAATAAAGACCCCCAATTATGTGCCAGCTACAGACCGATATCTCTCCTTAATATAGACGTTAAGCTCCTAGCTAAAATAATTGCCAACAGACTTAGACCATTGCTGCACGGTATCATTGGTCCTGACCAGGCTGGCTTTATGCCGGGCAGGGAGACCAGAGATTGCGTAACCAAAGCACTCAACCTAATTTATGCAGCACGAACACAGAAGATCGAGGGCTTTCTCCTGTCCACGGACGCGGAGAAGGCCTTCGATCGTGTGGCATGGGACTACATGCTGGAGACATGCCAACATATTGGTCTGGGCTCTTGCATGATGTCATGGATCGGGTCACTATACTCAAACCCATCAGCTCAGGTCAAGATTAATGGTTCCCTGTCAGACAAAGTCCATATCAACAACGGGACGAGACAGGGCTGCCCCCTCTCACCCATCTTATTTATACTCTCATTGGAACCGTTCATTAGAAAGGTCATTGCAGAAGAAGCCATACAAGGATTTGCAGTTGCTGGTCGGGAATTTAAAATAGCGGCGTATTCAGACGACCTACTCTTTTTCCTAACCAACCCCCATATCACTCTACCCTCATTACTACGCGAATTCTCCATCTTTGGCAAGTTATCTAATCTTAAAATCAATTTCTCGAAATCGGAAGCCCTAAATATAAACTTACCCGCAGCCCCACTGAACAGACTCAAAGCTAATTGCCCCTTTAAATGGGAATCTTCAGCTCTTCATTACTTAGGAGTCTGGCTGACCCCTAACATTGCTCAAATCTATGACCGAAACTTCCCGCCTATTCTTAAAATTGTAGACCAGGACCTTAAAAAATGGCACACGCGTAACTTCTCATAGTTCAGCCGAGCTGCCATATGCAAAATGGTCATTCTGCCAAAGCTCCTATACAGTACCTCTTCCGCAATTTACCAGTTAGGATTTTTTCAAAACGATCTCCAGCTTGCAGTCAAGGTTTATATGGGCCCACAAACCACCCAGAATAAAAGCCCAACTCCTGACGAAGCCCAAACTTAAAGGGGGAATGGGTATACCGGATTTTAGAATATACTACTATGCTGCCCACGTCACCAGAATTATTGATTGGCACTGCCATCACTCACAAAAGGACTGGATCCAACTAGAGAACAGTCTCAGCCCCTTAGCCCTACGATTCTCCCCATGGATACCATGGTCTAAATATCCAGCGACCCTCAAAACACACCCCTTTATAGGTACATCACTTGGAATCTTCCATAAATTGACCAAACAAACAGACCTCTCTTCCCCACTAGGTCCCTTGACGCCCTTGTTCAATAATCCAGACTTTCTCCCCGGAGTGGGCAACCGCTTACTGCACTCCCGACATACTTCCACACCGCTGCTCGCCCAGGACTGCTTTCATAAAGGTAGTTTTAAAGATTTCGAACAGCTCACTGTAGGGATGGACACGCCCTCCATCCCATTATGGACGTATTTTCAGATCAGACACTACCTAAACCAACCCCCCAGGAGAGACTCTTTTGGAAGGGATCTGACGGACCTGGAGTCAGTGTGCCTGGAGGGTAACCTAGTGCGGAAGGCTACCTCAATTTCATACGCTTGGCTACGAGACCGACCCATGCAAGGAGAAGACAGATTCAGAGAGAGCTGGTCACGGGCCCTGAAGAGGCCTATCTCGGCCAATCAGTATCAGAGAGCGTGTGTATTTACACATAAATGTTCCCTTAGCTCAAGAACACAGGAGACATCCTACAAACTCCTGACACATTGGTACACCACGCCGGCTAAGATACATAGCTGGTTCCCGCAGACTCCAGACACGTGCTGGAGATGTGGGAAGGAAGGGGGTGATCTACTCCATATTTGGTGGCATTGCCCTGTGATCGCCCCCTTCTGGAAGGCTGTGTGTGAGAAAATTCGGACAATCACTGAGACCTAAATTAATCTGGACGTGGCGTGCTGTCTGCTTCACATCACAGAGGTATCATACAAAAGATACAACAATTCTCTGACCAAACACTTATTAAATGCGGCGACAGCTCTAATTCCTCTATATTGGAAATCCACCAGAACCCCCTCACTCAGGGAGTGGTTCCAGAGAGTTTCTGAGACTTGTGATATGGAGGAGACGGTGGCCCAGTCCACAGACAACCATGATAAATTTTTTAATACCTGGTCCCCCTGGATTCAATACAAATTTTTGCGAGCTTATGAGGACTCAACAGCAGTGGACCTGGCCACCTAGCTCCTCAGGACAGGTTCTGGGAACCCAGGCCTACATATGAGTTCATTGACCCCATGAAGGGCAGGTCAGGGGAGGGTGCCTGACAATGCTCCTCCCAAATAGGTACACCCTGTAACAACTGATCCAGAACTATATAAGTTTCATTAACTGGCCTTTTACCTATAAGTGACTACATGTTTTACTTTATAGAGACTTCCTAACAAGGTCTCACCACGTATAAGATTATGCCCATACCATTCATCTACCCCTTTTCGGGATTCTTTCCTTCACCTCTCTCTCACTGTTCCTTCCTACACTTCTCGGAGCAATGTTGCTCCCAACGCCCGCAGTACTTCCTTTTTATTACAACTCCTGATTTCATTGTTGGATAACCACTTACAGCCGTCTTTAGCCGAGGAATACAGGTTGTCCTAGATATCACTTCTAGACTAATTGTTTGATTATTCTATAAACAATACTGTGTTGACGGCAGAGGGGGAGCTGCGTCTCCCCTTGTAGATTTCATTTGTATCTCTTTTCAATAAACTTGATGTTACAAAAAAATGCCAGAACAGTTCAAAACCCCCCAAATGACCCCATTTTGGAAAGTAGACACCCCAAGCTATATACTGAGAGGCATGTCGAGTCCATGGAATATTTTATATGTTGACACAAGTTGCGGAAAATAGACAATTTACTTTTTTATTTTTTGCACAAAGTTGTCACTAAATGATATATTGCTCAAACATGTCATGGGCATATGTGGAATTACACCCCAAAATACATTCTGTTGCTTCTCCTGAGTACGGGAATACCACACGTGTGAGACTTTTTGGGAGCCTATCCGCGTACGGGACCCCAAAAACCAATCACCGCCTTCAGGCTTTCTAAGGGTGTAAATTTTTGATTTCACTTCTCACTGCCCATCACAGTTTCGGAGGCCATGGAATGCCCAGATGGCACAAAACCCCCCCAAATGACCCCATTTTGGAAAGTAGACACCCCAAGCTATTTGCTGAGAGGTATGGTGAGTATTTTGCAGATCTCGCTTTTTGTCACAAAGTTTTGAAAATTAAAAAAAAAAAATAATGTTTTTGTCTTCATTTTCAAAAACAAATGAGAGCTGTAAAATACTCACCATGCATCTCAGCAAATAGCTTGGGGTGTCTACTTTCCAAAATGGGGTCATTTGGGGGGGGTTTTGTGCTATTTTGGCATTTTATGGCCTTCAAAACTGTGATAGGTAGTGAGGAGTCAAATCAAAAATTTGTGCCTAGAAATCCTGAAGGCGGTGCTTGGTTTTCGGGGTCCCGTACGCGGCTAGGCTCCTAAAAAGTCCCACACATGTGGTATCCCCGTACTCAGGAGAAGCAGCAAAATGTATTTTGGGGTGCAATTCCACATATAATCATGGCATGTGTGAGCAATATATCATTTAGTGACAACTTTTTGTAATTTTTTTATTTTTTATTTTTTTGTCATTATTCAATCACTTGCGACAAAAAAAAAATATTCAATGGGCTCAACAGGCCTCTTAGCAATTTCCTTGGGGTGTCTACTTTCTAAAATGGGGTCATTTGGAGGGGTTTTGTGCTATTTTGGCATTTTATGGCCTTCAAAACTGTGATAGGTAGTGAGGAGTGAAATCAAAAATTTGCGCCCTTAGAAATCCTGAAGGCGGTGCTTGGTTTTCGGGGGCCCGTACGCGGCTAGGCTCCCAAAAAGTCCCACATATGTGGTATCCCCGTACTCAGGAGCAGCAGCAAAATGTATTTTGGGGGTGCAATTCCACATATAACCATGGCATGTGTGAGCAATATATCATTTAGTGACAACGTTTTGTAATTTTTAATTTTTTTTTAGTCATTATTCAATCACTTGCGACAAAAAAAAAAAAATATTCAATGGGCTCAACATGCCTCTCAGCAATTTCCTTGGGGTGTCTACTTTCCAAAATTGGGTAATTTGGGGGGGTTTTGTACTGCCCTGCCATTTTAGCACCTCAAGAAATGAGATAGGCAGTCATAAATTAAAAGCTGTGTAAATTCCAGAAAATGTACCCTAGTTTGTAGACGCTATAACTTTTGCGCAAACCAATAAATATACGCTTATTGACATTTTTTTACCAAAGACATGTGGCTGAATACATTTTGGCCTAAATGTATGACTAAAATTGAGTTTATTCGATTTTTCTTATAACAAAAAGTAGAAAATATCATTTTTTTTCAAAATTTTCGGTCTTTTTCCGTTTATATCGCAAAAAATAAAAATCGCAGAGGCAATCAAATACCATTAAAAGAAAGCTCTAATTGTGGGAAGAAAAGGACGCAAATTTCGTTTCAGTACAACATTGCATGTCCGCACAATTTCAAGTTAAAGCAGCGCAGTGCAAAATTCTGAAAACAGCTCTGGTCCTTTAGCTACAAAATGGTCCGGGGCTTAAGTGGTTAAGCTCCTTATGTGTTAGGGGTTTACGGACGTGAAGGGGGGGGCGTATTCGTTTGGCCATTCCCGGGTCTTGGAAGGCTTTGATATTTAAATACCCACTTCTCAATGAACGGTTTACTTTGATTTCTTTACCTAAATGTCTGTTTTTCTACATATTACCTGAGTACACTTTCTGTATTTAAGCTGCAATACATATTACAGATCTCCTTTTTTTTTCTTTTTTTGTATGTTCTGTATTTTCTTTCTTGCAAGAAGTGACGACACAACATGTTGTACCAACTTTGTAATCTGTGTTATGTACTTAGAATTTCTTCATTATACTCCTTGTTTATTCAATAAAACAATTCAAGCGTAACTCCACTTTTGTTGAGAAAAAAAACATTCCCCTCTGGGTGATCTATGTACATTGCAAGAATTATACCAAACTTTTGTTATTATGAAGAAATTCATGTGTGTTTGTCTGTGCCTCTGTTCTGAGTAAGTGTAATGGGAATGGTTTCATAATTAACTGTCAGATGTGGACCTGAAGGGCACTAATGATGAAATCTGCTGGGCCTGCATCCCTTTAGACGTGTTCCTATTTAAAGTATCTCTCAAAAATGAAATTGTGTTGCAACGGATACCTGAAATCTGATTTGTATCTTAGGCAGACTTCTGGAAAACTTGGTGAGCCAATCACACAAGCAGGAAATTATGTTTCTGGGGAATGGTCAACACACACTCTGTGTACAAAACAGCTCCAGGTAGCCATATTGCAATGTATTCTCAGAAAATTATATTGACTGCAGATTGAAAAGGAAAGGTAATTTTTAATAACATTCAATTATAATATGATTAGTGTCGCAATTAGTTACCTATATTATTTTTTCTTTATTTTCTATTTTTTTTCCTATGAAAGTGAAGTTACCATTTAAGCAACAAAAAAACAAACAAAGATTGCAGGTTATGTGTACTAACAATAAATGCAAAAGAAAGTGTTAGAGTATATTGGTTTTTAGTTAGAGTTGCATCAGCGTGGGTAGGTAATATGCCTTCTTATATGTCCCTGAAGATTGAGAATGCTTTCATCTAAATGTAAGCTGCCAAAAATAAAACTTCACAGATTTTTTTCCCCACATATAGGCTGATGCATACAATGTGGCATAAGGCTAAACAGCTGCAGGGTATACTTGCTTCAGTATCCAATGGAACTATCCCACATATCCATAACTAGCTAAGCTTCAATATGCCCCCAAGTGGCAAGCATATGATGGTATTACCTACGTTAAGCAGGTCTTTGTTGGTAATCGGCTGATATTCTTTTCAGCTTTGCAGAAAAAACTTGGGTTCCCTCAGCAGATGCATTTCTATTACTAGCAACTACAACACACTGACAGCTCAGAGTTTTCCCTCAGATTTTTGTCTCTCTCCCACTCTGGTGTTTTCCATGATGCAACAAGTCGCTTCCACTAAGGGTTTTATTTCTAATTGATACTTACAGCTGATTGGGCTGTACTTGGACAAATGTCCCTGTAAGGCTAGAATACAATGGTAGCTGGATGTGGGGGAATTGACAGGAGATCAATAGGAGGAAGCTAAGGAGGCATTATGTTTCAGCTCCTTGAATGGGTCACAAAACTTCTCCCAGTTGTATATATTACTTAGAGAACATTATACTCCTCTGAAACCTAATCAAATGGGATTATTGGTGAACCCTCTTTGTCCTAGGTGCCGAAGGAAACACGGGAACCTGATTCATACGTTATGGTGGTGTCCAAAGCTACATAGACACTGGGACACCGTTGTTTGTACAATCAGGCTTATCAATTAATGTTATCTTTAGAACCTTTGTATTGGTATCTTGGATACCATGGTTCCTGGACGCCCTTGTCAGGGAGGCTGTCTCCAGAGCCCTCTTTCAGGGCGGTAAGGTACTTTTGATGTGCTGGAAAAGTTCTCTACCCCTGTACCTGCAGGACTGGCTCACTAATCTGAACACCACCCTTCACTACGAAAAAATTATATACCAAATTTGATAGAATATAGGATGGATGGTTGTCTACCTGGTTTAGCCCCTGTGGAGCTGATATTACACCGGATGCTAGGCTGAAGCTCAGTTCTTCATTCCTATCCCTTGGCTTTTATGGTATCCCTAGTATGCATTTATCCCTGGGTTCTTTGTTTAATTGTATTGACATTATTATCAATTGAGTCCCACATTGATTCCTTATAAATGGGCCAAGGTTGTACTTATACTATGCTCTGTAACATTTTTGTCTGTTTTGTACACTTGTACACTCAAGTGACATATACTTGGATGTAGATCTTTTTCTGTGACATGGATACTCTAGATTTTTATTTTTGTGTTCTGTTCAATAAAACAAATTTTCGATAAAAAAATAGGAATCTTCTATTTACCAGTCATACTGCATGTGAAAAGGCTTATCACAGCAATTAAGGACAAGTTAACCACTTAAGGACCTGCGCACGACTATATATGTCCTCTTTTTGAAGAGGGCTATCTCGGTAACGGCAGCAGCTGCTGCCACAACCGAGGTATCATTCTCTTCAGGTGCCGGTCCTGTAAATGATAATGGTAGTCTCTGCAGCGGATTCACTGCGAGATCACCGTTATCGGCGGCGGGAGAGGGCCCGCTGCTCACCCACGCCCTCCGCCGCTTACCGGAGCAGTCGGTAGTGGCGGAGGCAATCGGGTCCTCTTCCTAGCTGGGTATGGAGACGAGTGAGGGGAAGATGGCCCCCACTCATCTCCATACCATAGCAGGGCGGAAGCAACGTCAAAACATCACTTCCGCCCATACGTCTTAAAGGCACATTTTTTTTGGTCGTCATTTTTACAAATGACAATTTTTTTCTTTTTTATTGCAATTTAGTCTAAATATGAGATCTGTGGTCTTTTTGACCCCAGATCCCATATTTAAGAGGACCTGTCATGCTTTTTTCTATTACAAGGGATGTTTACATTCCTTGTAATAGGAATAAAAGTGACCCATTTTTAAAAAAAAATCAAGTAAAATAAGAACTGTTTCAGTTCAGCAATATTCTTGGGATGACTGTGTGAATCGCTATCTTGAGGTCATGCCACAGCATCTCAATCGGGTTGAGGTCAGGACTCTGACTGGGCCACTCCAGAAGGCGTATTTTCTTCTGTTTAAGCCATTCTGTTGTTGATTTACTTCTATGCTTTGGGTCGTTGTCCTGTTGCAACACCCATCTTCTGTTGAGCTTCAGCTGATGGACAGATGGCCTTAAGTTCTCCTGCAAAATGTCTTGATAAACTTGGGAATTCATTTTTCCTTTGATGATAGCAATCCGTCCGGGCCCTGATGCAGCAAAGCAGCCCCAAACCATGATGCCCCCACCACCATACTTCAGAGTTGGGATGAGGTTTTGATGTTGGTGTGCTGTGCCTCTTTCTCCACACATAGTGCTGTGTGTTTCTTCCAAACAACTCAACTTTGGTTTCATCTGTCCACAGAATATTTTGCCAGTACTGCTGATGAACATCCAGGTGCTCTTGTGCAAACTGTAAACGTGCAGCAATGTTTTTTTTGGACAGTAGTGGCTTCCGCTGTGGTATCCTCCTATGAAATCCATTCTTGTTTAGTATTTTACGTATCGTAGATTCGCTAACAGGGATGTTAGCATATGCCAGAGACTTTTGTAAGTCTTTAGCTGACACTGTAGGATTCTTCTTCACCACATTGAGCAGTCTGCGCTGTGCTCTTGCAGTCATCTTTACAGGACGCTCACTCCCATGGAGAGTAGCAGCAGTGCTGAACTTTCTCCATTTATAGACAATTTGTCTTACCGTGGACTAATGAACAGCAAGGCTGCTGGAGATACTGTTCTAACCCTTTCCAGCTTTATGCAAGTCAACAATTCTTAATCGTAGGTCTTCTGAGAGCTCTTGTGTGCGAGGCATCATTCACATCAGGCAATGCTTCTTGTGAAAAGCAAACCCATAACTGGTGTGTGTTTTTTATAGGGCAGCTGTAACCAACACCTCCAATCTCATCTCATTGATTGGACTCCAGTTGGCTGACACCTCAGTCCAATTAGCTCTTGGAGATCTCATTAGTCTAGGGGTTCACATATTTTCCACCTGCACTGTGAATGTTTACATGGTGTGTTCAATAAAAACATGGTAACATTTAATTATTTGCGTGTTATTAGTTTAAGCAGACTGTGATTGTCTATTGTTGCGACTTAGATGAAGATCAGATCACATTTTATGACCAATTTGTGCAGAAATCCATATCATTCCAAAAGGGTTCACATACTTTTTTTTTCAACTGTATGCAATGAAAGTGCCCATCCTTTCAGGTATTCTTAATTTTCCCTTCAAAAAGGTCCTGCACTCGCACACCCAAAAAATTGTTGCCATGTTATGCTAAATACAGGAGATTGGAAGATCTGTCAATCCTGAGAGCATAAGTCATATTTGAATAGATGGAATAAATAGGCCAATATTTCAAATATAATCAAAATTTTAGTCCATACACTTGAGAGATTAAGAGTTAGGAACAGTGTCTGGAACATCAGAACAGCAAAATGTGGCCCTCACGCACAGTTCAATGGTAACTATACAATATATCCCTGGCACTTATCTAAATGTTTGTATTATGTGTTTTTTTCTTACTCTTTATATTTAGTATATTGTTAGAGTTTGCCTAATAATTTTTATTTTTTTTAGTAACTAGATAGATTGATGGTTGTTAGGTTTAGACTTTTTTACTATTTACCAATACATGTATGTTGTTGTTCTGAGGCATTCACTCAGGGTTAAGACCTCTAATTTCCAAATCATATCACACAAGATATTAAATCTCAAATGAATAGGTTAACAGAAGTATTGTCATAAGTAGAAGTCTTGCAAAAAATACTGTATACAGTGCCTTGAAAAAGTATTCATACCTGTCAGGAACTTGGTAGGAGGTCGAGATGCTGGGAGGGCTCCCCTTGCGGCCGAGTGCAGCACACCACTGAAGATGACACAGCAGGTGTAGTGCCCACAGAAGCACGGGTGCCTGGTTGCTGAAGACAGACGTGCTTGGGAGGTCCAGGAGACAGAGACCAGTGGAGCAACTGGAAAGCTGAGCCGGGAGCCAGGCCAAGTATCATTCACAGGAAGACAGTCCGTAATCAGAATGACCAGGGGTGAGCCGAGTCTTAGTACAGGGAGCAGGATATGCAGAGTTCAATAGACAAGCCAGGGTCAGATGCAGGGAGCAGTCAGAAGGAGGTCAGGTGCAAGCCAAAGGTCGAGCCAGAGGATCAGGAAGAGCGGGTCAGAACAAGCCGGGTCGGTACACAGGAGATCAGATCAACAGGTGATTCGGGATACAGGAACACAGGGGGAGCTGAAGATAAACCAGCAAATGCAGACACTAGCAGACTTCCTTATATAGGCCCATGTGACCTGCTGGTAGAGATACTGGGTCCTAAAGTCCTTCTCCTGCCAGAGATGCTGGGTCCTAAAGTCCTTCTCCTGCTGTTGGTTCCCTGACAGTGCCTTTGCCTATGCAGGTTTGCCAACCCTGCACCATTACGCACAGGGATGTGCCAATTTCCCTGACGGTGCCCCCCCCCCCCAACGGGCAGCCTCCGGATGTCCAGTTGTGCCCATTTTGTGGGGTGACTGGTGCAAAATCTTTGTATAAGCCTAGGGGCGTGTACATGACTCGCAGGTTCCCAAGAGCTCTCTTCTGCAGGGTATCCTTTCCACTTAAAGGGGTTGCTCCACCGGAAAAAAAAATTAAAAGCCAGCAGCTACAGCTACAGCAGCTGCTGGCTTTTAATATTTGGACACTTACCTGTCCTGGAGTCCAGCGACGTCCGCAGCAGAGGACGAGCTACCGCTCGTCGCTTTGCTGCTCCCTCCGCCATCCTCGCTGAGGGAACCAGGAAGTGAAGCCCTGCGGCTTCATGCCCGGTTCCCTACGGCGCATGCGCGAGTCGCGCTGCGCCGTTGTGATTGGTGCTCCTGTGTTCTGGGAGCCAAGTGTCTCCCAGAACACCAAGGGAAGTCTGCGGGAAGTGATGTAACTCCCGCAGATTCCCGGAGACAGGACTCCCGGATGTGGGTGAAAATACCTGTCTTAGACAGGTATCTTCACCCCCCTCCCCCCTGAAAGGTGTCAATTGTGACACCGGAGGGGGGGAGGGTTCCAAATAGCAAAAGTTGCTATTTAGGGTGGAGCTCCACTTTAACTAGAAACTGAATTGTCCTACCTCTCAGACGACAGTCAAGGATGGACTCCACTTCGAATTCAGTCACGTCTCCAACCAGGACCGGAAGTGGGGGTATTTCTTCTCTCGCTGAAAAAGGACTGGAAATTACATGTTTAGGAAGTGCAACATGAAATACAGGGTGGATTTTATACGATTCAGGCAAGGCAAGTTCGAAGGCTACTGGATTTATTTGCCGTTTTATTTCAAAAGGGCCAATAAACTTCGGTCCCAATTTTCAGGAAGGACAGGGCAGTTTGAGGTTTGCAGATGAGAGCCACACCTTGTCCCCCACCTTAAAGGCAGGGTTTCCTCTCTTCTTCTTGTCATACTTTCTCTTATATTCTTCTTGGGCTTTCCGCATTGTGTCTTGGAGAATCTAATAATTGGTTTGGATGGAATTTATTCTGTCCTGGACTGCCGGGACTGAGGATTCGGGAATGACATTGGGTAAAAATGAAGGGTGGTAGCCATAGTTCGCCCAAAAGGCTGACTGGTTGGTAGCAGTGTGCACAGAGTTGTTATATGTGAATTCCGCACAGGGCAATAATGAGATCCAATCGTCCTGAGAAAAGGAACAAAAACAACGCAGGTATTGCTCCAAGGTCTGGTTAGTCCTTTCTGTTTGGCCGTTACTCTGGGGATGGTAAGCTGTGGAAAAACATGTCTCAATTGATAGTGATTTGCAAAGGTTCCTCCAGAACCTAGAGGTGAATTGTACACCTCTATCTGACACAATGTTATCTGGTACTCCGTGTAGTCTGACTACTTCTTTAATGAAAATTTCTGCTGTGTCCATAGCAGAAGGTGTGCCCATCATTGGTAAGAAATGCGCCACTACTACTAGAATGGTTGTAAACTCTTCTGAAGGGGGTAAATCCACAATAAAGTCTAAATAAATATTTTTCCAAGGTTGTTCTGGAACTGGCAGTCGTCTGAACAGGCCCCAGGATTTCGTGTTGGACCCCTTATTCCTTTGGCATATTGTGCAGGAGTTGACATTGGCTCTCAGAGTGGGCCACCATAAAGACTGTTGGACCAGTTCAGTCATTTTTCAGGACCCCAAAGTGGCCAGCCAGCTGGTGATCGTGGAAAGTTTTTAGGACCTGAAGCCTGGCTTGCTGTGGGACAAAAATCCTGTCTTGATGCGAAAGGAGTCCCTCCTGGCTTCTGAGGGAGGAGATTTCTGTTTCCGTGCACTGAGTGGATGCTTGTTCAATTGAAGCTCTTAAATCAGGCTGGATCAAGAGGAAGTTTTGCGGGGACAGAATTGGACTGGGTGTGATCTCTTCAGGGGTATCAGGAAACATCGTGGATAAGGCATCGGCTTTTCCATTTTCAGACCCTGATGTGGAAATTTAATCGAGAAAAGAATAAAGCCCATTGAGCCTGCCGGGGTCTCAGTCGCTTGGCCGTGCAGAGATACTGCAAGTTCTTATGATCTGTAAATATCAAAATAGGGTGGACTGCGCCCTCCAGGAGATATCTCCATTCCTCCAGGGCGGTCATTATTGCCAAGAGCTCTCGATCCCCTATGTCGTAGTTCTTCTCAGGCTGGGTCATCTTCCGTGAAGAGAAGGCCACGGGATGAAGTAGGGCGTTGGGCCCGTGACGCTGGGAAAGAACTGCTCCTGTGGCTACTTCGGAGGCATCAACTTCCAGAACATAGGGCAAGGCAGGATCGGGATGCTGTAAGACAGGTGCAGAGGTAAAGAGGACCTTTAGTTGATCAAAGTCCGTTTCCTGGGTGACATGCCTGGAACTGGGCATTGAGCCGTCGGCCAGGTGGACAGTCAGTCTTTGGCTCTTGTGGTGGAGGGGAATAGCGAGTCTCTTTGCCAGTATCAGATCCAAAAAGCAACTACATGCCCCGGAATCCAGTATTGCTTGGAGGTGAACTTCTTGTCCTGCTATCAGTAATGTGACAGGAAGAGTGATGTGAGAGGAGGAGTACCTGGACACCTGACAGTTGACCGGGGTGCGGAGGACCGATTTCCTGGGTCTTATGGGGCAAAAGGTTATATAAGGACCGGTTCCCCCGCAGTAGAAGCAAAGGTTCGCCTGTCGGCGACAAAGTCTCTCCCCTGAGGTTAATGCTGGATGGGCCAGGCCAAGCTGCATAGAACTAGATGTGGGCGGAGCTTTGAGCAGTTGGGGGGTTTGGATGTGTTCAGACCGGCACTCGTAAGCGTCTGTCGAGTTGAATAGTGAGATCCTCAAGAGTTGAAGGGGTCTTGACTCTAGACAGTTCATCCTTGAGGGATTCAGACAGTCCCAGCCGATACTGATAACGTAATGCTGCCTCGTTCCATCCTGAGTCTGAGGACCAGGTACGGAATTCCACTGTGTAATCTTCCGTAGGGCGCTGACCCTGCCGTAGGGCATGTAGAGCAGTTTCAGCAGTGGCCGCCCGCAGGGGATCGTCATATAACTGTGCCATGATTTCAAAGAACTGATCCACAGAATTGATGAGGGGACTCTCCTGCTCCAGTAAGCCATGAGCCCATACTTGGGGTGCGTCAGTCAGCAAGGAAATGATGAAACCCACTTTCACTGCTTCAGAGGAAAAGTTCTGTGGTTGCAGAGTGAGGTACAGGTAAAAGGCGTTTTTAAAGGATCTGAATGTCTTCCGATCACCGGAGAAGCGTTCAGGTGTTGGCACTCGTGGTTCCGGAAGGGGCATCACCACAGCAGGAATGGTTGCCAAGGAACTAGTTAAAGATGACCCTTGACCTGCGGGAGAAGGTGTCACAGGCAGGTGCTGCAGTCGGCCCTCTAATTGGCGGTACTCTTTCTGGAGTTCTTGGATGGCCTGGGTGAGGGCCGTGATCTGTAGGCTGGCGGCTTCCGGCGGGAAGACACCTATGTCGGCCTCTGACATGGCTGGTTTATACTGTCAGGAACTTGGTAGGAGGCCGAGATGTGGGGAGGGCTCCCCTTGCGGCCGAGTGCAGCACACCACTGAAGATGACACAGCAGGTGTAGTGCCCACAGAAGCACGGGTGCCTGGTTGCTGAAGACAGACATGCTTGGGAGGTCCAGGAGACAAAGACCAGTGGAGCAACTGGAAAGCTGAGCCGGGAGCCAGGCCAAGGATCATTCACAGGAAGACAGTCCATAATCAGAATGACCAGGAGTGAGCCGAGTCTTAGTACAGGGAGCAGGATATGCAGAGTTCAATAGACAAGCCGGGGTCAGATGCAGGGAGCAGGCAAAAGGAGGTCAGGTGCAAACTAAGGGTCGAGCCAGAGGATCAGAAAGAGCGGGTCAGAACAAGCCGGGTCAGTACACAGGAGATCAGATCAACAGGTGATTCAGGATACAGAAACACAGGGGGAGCTGAAGATAAACCAGCAAATGCAGACACTAGCAGACTTCCTTATATAGGCCCATGTGACCTGCTGGTAGAGATACTGGTTCCTAAAGTCCTTCTCCTGCTGTTGGTTCCCTGACAGTGCCTTTGCCTATGCAGGTTTGCCAACCCTGCACCATTACGCACAGGGATGCGCCTATTTCCCTGACAATACCCCTTGAAATTTTCCCCATTTTGTCATGTTACAACCAAGAATGTAAATGTATTTTATTGGGATTGTATGTGATAGACCAACACAAAGTGGCATATAATTGTGAAGTTAAAGGAAAATTATAAATGTTTTTCAATTTTTTTTACAATTAAATATCTGAAAAAAGTGTGGCGTGCATTTGTATTCAGCCCCCTTTACTCTGATACCACTAATAAAAATCTAGTGGAACCAATTGCCTTCAGAAGTCCCTTAATTAGTAAATAGAGTCCACCTGTGTATAATTTAATCTCAGTATAAATACAGCTGTTCTGTGAATCCCTCATAGGTTTGTTAGAGACCCTTAGTGAACAAACAGCATCACAAAGGCCAAGGAACACACCAGACAGGTCAGGGATAAAGTTGTGGAGAAATTTCAAGTAGGGTTAGGTTATAAAATAATATCTCTAGCTTTGAACATCTCACAAAGCACTGTTCAATCCATCATTTGAAAATGGAAAGAGTATGGCACAATTGCAAACCTATCAAGGCACCTAAACTAGCAGGCCGGGCAAGGAGAGCATTCAGCAGAGAAGCAGCCAAGAGGCCCATGGTAATTCTGGAGGAGCTGCAGAGATCCACAACTTAGGTGGGCGAATCTGTCTACATGACAAATATTAGTTGTGCACTCCACAAATCTGGCCTTTATTGAAGAGTGGTAAGAAGAAAGCCATTGTTGAAAGAAAGCCAAAAGAAGTCCAGTTTGCGAGAAGCCATGTGGGGGACACAGCAAACATGTGGAAAAAGGTGCTCTGGTCAGATGAGACCAAAATTGAACTTTTTGGCCTAAAAGCAACATGCTATGTGTGGCGGAAAACAAACACTGCACATCACCCTGAACACACCATCCCCACCACGAAACATGGTGGTGTCAGCATCATATGTGTGGATGCTTTTCTTCAGCAGAGACAGGGAAGCTGGTCAGAGTTGATGGGAAGCTGGATAGAGCCAAATATAGGACAATCTTAGAAGAAAACCTGTTAGAGTCTACAAAAGACTTGAGACTGGTGCGGTGGTTCACCTTCCAGCAGGACAATGAACCTAAATGACTACTTCCTGATGATGGCCCTGTGATTGGCCGAAACGTTGAGGTACTACTTCCGCCCCAATTGAAACCACCAGGGAATCGTGCACCAGGACACTGCTACTAGGACTATCCCGTTCAGGGCCGATTACCCTTTAATCAATTGCCTGCTATACATGCCGGGTGCCAGGACTATCAGGCACTCATCAATGTAAGTGTAACCCTTTTTTATTTTGTGGAATCAATAAATGTTTTAAACGGCATTGCACAATGAGGCTCTTTCTCTCTTGATCCCCATTCATCCCTATGAGCAACATCTCTATCAACAAGATGTCATCCTAAGGATCTGAGTTTGGGGTATCCCAACATGCCTAATAAACCATACTTGTGATAGTTGGTCCACACATTGCGGTGAGTGCACATCTATGTGGGGCACCCAGTTTGAGCACCAGTCCATAGGAGTCTTTATTGGGCTTGAGCACCATATGGGACCATCATATGTTATCATATATGTTGCATATACGTATATTTTTCTACCAGTTTGTTATATATCCTAGTAGTTGATTTATAGCGCAATTTTCTTTCTTTCAACCTATATTGCTCTGTTGGCACATAGCAAGTTTATTTTGCAGCCAATATCAGGTACTTTGGGTACTCATTCATATCCAAAGGCGCTTTTTAGTTTATATATTCAACCTAAATATACAGCCAGAGTTACAATGGAATGGTTTACATCAAAGCATACTTATGTGTTAAAATTGCCCAGTCAAATTCCAGACCTAAATCCAATTGAGAATCTGTGGTAAGACTTGAAAATTGCTGTTCATAGACACTCTCCATCCAATCTGACAGAGATTGAGCTATTTTGCAAAGAAGAATGGGCAAAAATTTCACTCTAGATGTGCAAAGCTGGTAGAGACATCCCCAAATTGACTTGCAGCTGTAATTGCAGCAAAAGGTGGTTCTGCAAAGAATTGACACAGGGGGACTAAATACAAATTGACAGCACACTTTTCACATATTTGTAAAAAAATAAAATGAAAACCATTTATAATTTTTCTAACACTTCAAAATTATGTGTGACTTTGTGTTGGTCTATCATATAAAATCCCAATAAAATACATTTACGTTTTTGGTTGTAACATGACAAAATTTGGAAAATTTCAAGGCGCATGAATACTTTTTTTTAAGGCACGGTACCTCTGCTTAGCCCCTGGAACACATTTTGGAGTTACTTTACTAGGAACAGTATAATTTATTCAAAGTTCCTAAAAAATACCATTTTCTAATACAAGCTTGTCAACTGACAAGGTACACAATAATTCTCTCTTGTAGCATATGCCACAAAGAAAACAATCTTTGGATAGTCAAAAGTTTGCCATTTCTGTCATTTCCTCAAACAGTTGACTAGCAGTAATTTTACATATCATTTATTTTGCCTTGCAAGAGCTGTCAAATTGAAATCCATGTATCAGCTAATGTAACTTAAATAAAATGCATTACATTCTGTTAGAAGTGTTGGCATGCTTAAGATTAAGGGAAAACTGCTATAAAAGCTATTTTTTAATTAAAGAAATACATTTCGAACCACACACTCCATTGTGCCATGCAGGCATGCTAACTACAGATAAAAGTATTAAGAAAATCTCTGAATAGAGTTGACATTACAAGCTTGGTAGTGTTACAACACGACTGCACTATTGAAAGAACAAACATCTACGGAAGTATGGACCACAAACACAAAGCTAATACAGTCAAACTAATAAATAGCTAGATAGACAGACAGATAGCTAGTTATATATTTTTTTAAACAATATGAACAATAAAGGCAAAAATACGATATATAGACTGGTATCCACGTGGCTTCTTCAACACCGATGATAAAGGAGCTGGTATGGGAATGCAAAGGAAATTGTATGTCACATACTTGTCCCCCATGTAGGTAAGTTGCCACCTCCTTCCCAATTATTTGTACGCGTAGTTGGAAATGTGTTTTCTTTCTGGTCTGGCAACAGAGGAAACCTTATATTGTTTCATATTAAGGGTTTCAAATCTGACTGCATCTAATGTGCTATCACCAGATGACAGAAGGCTAGCACCAAGGTCAGGTCTTCACCAAAGTAGTTGATGGCACCAAATTAATTGGCTATGAACAACTAGAGTGCTGCTCTTAGGACTGCTAATAAATTTGGGTTAAGGGTTTCCAACTCAACTTTACACTGTCCAACAAGAATGTCGTTCACCACTTGACCTCCAAAAGGTTTTACTCTCATCATGACCGGATCATTTCTTGCTATTCAGCACTGTGCTATTTTAACTAGTAATTGCATGGTCATGCAACACTGTACCCAAATAAAATTTATATAATTTTTTTCACACAAATAGAGCCTTCTTTTGGTGGTATTTGATCACCACTGGGTTTTTATTATATAAATGTGTAGCACTACCCCCGTAGGAGCTGCTGGTTATATTTTTGGGTCATGCCGTTACCTGTCTGTTCACCATCTCCGTCATAGGGGTTCCATTGAAGAGTTGTTCATAGATGTCAGCACCAACACACAGTCTCTTTTTGCAATGGTTTTTTTATTTAACAAAGTCAGTTAGAGGGATGGAGGATTAGGGGAGATTCAGGTACCTTGTAATTGTGGATCACGGGTACTTCTTTAATCCAGAGGACAAACAGTTTCCACCCTGGATATAGCAACCACCGGGTAGGCCTCTCTCACTGACCTAGCTGCCGGTGCGGTGATCGATCATAGTCTCTGCCACAGACTTGAAGAATATCTAAGAGTCGTTCGACAATCCTCTGCCACAGGATTGTATAACCAATAGCTTTTTGTAAAGTCAAAGTACAGTCACACAGTACCAGTTTCTTTCAGCTGATCCGGCAACACTAAGAGGTAGATGGGTCGGGATGCGTCCTCCAATTGAGTCTCCAGGCTCTTCCTGAGATACCAGCCTTTTTCCTCGGTCCTCTCTGAGAAAAGTCCTTCCCTGGTTTCTCCAATTGCTTGGCTTCTCCCCGCAGGCAAGACAGCACAGGACCACCCCTGACTAGTAGGCCCCAGAAACTCCTGGGCCTACTTCCAGTAACGAGGCCTTGGGCCAGCCGGCCCTGAGGCAGGAAACTGCTCCGACACACTTTAGGCCAGGAGGGCCATCAGGTCAGAGAGCCCCGGAAGACGGCGTCTGTCCCTTAAGTACCCTCTCCCAGAATGCACAGCGGGTGAACCACTCCCACTGAGCCGTTTCTGGGCAAGAGGTACTCAATACATCCAGCCTGCTGCATTTCCAACCTTGACCTGTGGTGACAGCGACACCTACAGTCAAGTGGAAAATGCTCAACACGACTGGAACAGAAACCAGCAATTCACCACAATTATTCTGAGCTAAACTACAGCTCAGACAACTAAATTTACAAATAGCGCCTACCCAATAGGAGCAGGGCGCTACACACTTCCCCCACCGCAACAGACAATGACCTCATCGTCTTGAAAAAAATGACTCTGACTCCTGAGAGTCGATACCTGAATCCCACAAAACTTGGATGGGGAAAAGGGGAAGGTAATAAAAGGAAATTACTGTTTTTTTTTTTAACAAAACATACACAATAGAGTCACATTAACATGCATTACCACCCCTGACTATCTGTCTAAACCACTGTAAGGTTGGGGACCATTAGCTCTCGTAGTAGATGCGTTTTTTCAGTGATTCAGGCCAGTCAGGAACTCTGTTTAAGGGCATGATAGCCCATTTTTATTTAAAAGCAGAAAAGTTCACAAATACATCCGTAGCATTTCACAGGGGGTTCCACCATTCCTGTATCTTGCATATTTAACAGTTTAGCCTCCTAGCTTTACCTTCTTGCTATCCGGCAGTGTTTAAGGCCTTTAGCCTAGGCCTTAGGTCTGCTCCTCAGACCCAAAGAGTTTCCAAGAGATAAGCTCACTCCTTGCTTACTCCCGGTCAGCACTTTCTTGCTTACTTCAGCAATGATGTCTGCCTCTTGCAGACACGCACACTTTGGCTGCACCCATGCAGCATAGATAGCCTCTGACTTCCTCTCAGAGGGATGGGAGTCCACCTGACTCCCAGGGACAGACTTCCTGTCTGTTGGGTGGGGCCCTGATCCATAGTCATGTCAGAACTAAATAACCGAACACACAGCTGTTCAATCAGCATGTCTTTCTCTACCAAATCTGGTGTAAACCAACACACTTTAAGGACGCACACGGTCCCACCGTCACACCACCCACTCTCCAGCAGTTTGGCAGAAAATCCAGGGTACCTGAAAGACAAAACACACAGGCAACAATATAAACATTACTGTACAACAGGAAGCAAAGCCTCACCTCCTGAGAGATGAGCCTTTCTTTCCCCCATATATATATATATATATTTTTTTTATGTGGGTAGCCAAGTGTAAAGAGTCTAGTTTTGCAGAGCAAACTTCCACCACCTAGTGGCAGAAGAACATGACAAAGTCCCTGAACGCAAGCATTGGAACAGGTAGAGGAATCTCGACTCCGAAGTTCTCAGCAACCTAACACTACCTAGCTATGTACCCCACAGTCCTTCAGAACAGAGAAAGATTTGTCTCTTTCTGCAAATTGAAAACCAGGACAGTCACTGTAAACGATCACCAGTAAAAACGGGGGTCAGGCAGAGTCCGTGGGTTTCCTTGTTTATCCAGGGTAGTGATAAAATAAGCGACATTGTCCTTCCCAGGGCGATAGATGACCACCTTGTCAGCATGAATATGTCTACCATAGCTCCAATGCAACAGACACCCATTGAAACGATCATCCATGATAGCCGAATAGCCTGCTCTCTTGAAAGGTTTAGGTACGGATAAATAGTTCCAAACAGCCTCACCGTACCATTTCTCTCTGTTGGCCTCAATTTCCTGCATGATCTCCTGGGGGACATAGGGAAATTCCAGACCATACTCCGTGGCTACCCTTTTATTGAGCAATCTCTGTAGCCGGCCAAGTTTTGGCAGAGCTCTGGTGCTTCCGAGTCCAGGAGGAATACATGAGGTTGGAGACTTGTTCACCATAGCATTAACAGACAGTTTTCCTGACCCAAAACAAACTGGTAACCATGGGCAGGATTTCACTAGTAGCAACTGGGGGTTCCACACTGGGTGATGTCTTCCCCGAGTCCATGGCTGACCATTCAGAAAAGGTGAAGGCTAAAGCAGCATCATCTCCATTGGCCCATAACATCTCCTGAGACATAGTCTTGAACAAATCATCGTCTCCAGAGATGTCTGACAAAGAATCTTTCAGAGTCACGTAACTCTTCCACGGGCATATATTTACAGACAGTCCCCATATGTACACTTTCCCCAGATCTCTCACCCGTTCCTGTCGTGGACTTCTCAGAAATCAGACTTTCCTTCGGATCCAGTTCGGGTAGTCTTTGGGGTAGGCCTTGACCACGGGCGCGGGAGGCTTTCACATATCCCACCTTCTTTTGGGCAGATGCAGCGGGACCAAAGGCAGCGGAGGTAGATACAGCGGAGGTAACAGCAGTGGCAATGTCCGCTGAAGACTCCTCAATGGCAGTAACAGCGCCATCTCCCTCAGGAGCACTCGTTGTAGCAGTCGTAGTGAGCGTAGGTCTAGCCACAGGAGCAAATGCAGCAGTTTCCTCTGTAGCGATGTCCATGGCCCAGTCCATCCGGTAGGCACGGGGTGGCATGATAGTTTGCTCTACGGCGAACAGGTACTCCCCGCAATGTAGGCACTGAACAAATGGACGGGGGTTTACAGCCAGTCCTTCGCACATGTTGCACAGCATACCCAATGCTTCGACATCTCCAATCGCATACAGTACGAACCGCCCATGCGGTTTCAGACGAATGCCAGTATCCGTCAGCGTAGTTCCCGGCAGCATGGCACTTGTAGCAGTACCCACATGAAACATCCTGGTCCCCATAGCAGACTGCATCACTGGAACTAGAGACATGGCGGTATTGCGACTCTCTGTTGAGTGTTAGACACACACGCGGCATCTCACGCAGCAAGCAGGCGGGAACTCCTCCCACTTGTTTCTTCAGTCACATAGTTTGTGGGTTTTTTCCTTTCTTGGCTCCACCCATGGCCCAAGCGGCTAAGAAGTGATCCGCAAATAACCCCTTTTTCAAAGAAATAATACAGTCCAGAGCCCTCTTTGTAGCACAGACCCCCGGTCAACAGTTTACTTAAGTTGCGACCAGTAACGGCAAATCCACGTGTAGCACTACCCCCGTTGGAGCTGCTGGTTATATTTTTGGGCCATGCCTGTCTGTTCACCATATCCGTCATAGGGGTTCCATTGAAGAGTTGTTCGTCAGCACTAGGGATGAGCCTAACACCCCCCAATTCGGTTCGCACCAGAACCTGCGAACGGACCGAAAGTTTGCGCTAACTATCGAACCCCGTTAAAGTCTATGCGACTCGAATGTTCAGAATCAAAAGTGCTAATTTTAAAAACTAATATGCAAGTTATTGTCCTAAAAAGGGTTTGGGGACCCGGGTCCTGCCCCAGGGGACATGTATCAATGCAAAAATACGTTTTAAAAACGGCAGTTTTTTCAGGAGCAGTGATTTTAATGATGCTTAAAGCGAAAAAAAAGTGAAATATTCCTTTAAATATCGTACCTGGGGGGTGTCTATAGTATACCTGTGAAGTGGTACATGTTTCCCGTGTTTAGAACTGTCCCTGCACAAAATTACATTTCTAAAAGGAAAAAAAGTAATTTAAAACTGCTTGCGGCTTTAATGTAATGTCTGGTCCCGGCAATATGGATGAAAATCATTGCGGAAAATGGCATGGGTACCCCCCCCCTGCCCCAGCCCATTACCAGCCCCTTTGGGTCTTGTATGGATATTAAGGGGAACCCCGCACCGAAATAAAAAAAAGGAAAGGCGTGGAGCCCCCCAGGCCCTATATACTCTGAACAGCAGTATACAGGTGGTGCAAACAAGACAGGGACTCTAGGTTTGTTGGTACGTAGAATCTGTCTGTAATTTTGAACTGGTACATTTTTTTTTTTTCCAAATCACTTTATTACATTTTCCTTTTTTCTTCACATATTACATCATACATTTTACATGTTGTACATCCTATTATCTTAAATTAGATTATACATCCTCCATCATGCATTTCCCCTCTAACAATTCAATCCTCACATAAAAAAAAAAAAAAAAATAGGTTTGTGTGTTTCTTAACTCTTTCCTCCATTGGTGTAGTTCTATCCCAATTCTGCACCCCTCTCCCCTGCATCTGTCATATGTGTCAGGGTCACCTGTGGCCAGGTGACAGATGCACACCGTAGGGGGACAGGAGTGCACCGCGAGGTAGTGAACCCTATGGCTGGCTTCTGTGGATAGGAAACTGGGTGGTTGTGGAAAGCGGGACCAGAGGAGCACAACCGGGATCCCAACGGAAGCGAGAGCCAAGATTCCCCAGGGCGCGGAGTCTAAGACCCAGCTGGTCTTCTCCAGGGCCTCTAGTGGTGAGGATGTTACGCTGCAGGCTGGGACCAGGTCGCGGCCCCTGGAGTTTCCTAGCTCACGCCCCGTAGGATAAGGGGAAGCAGCAGCACACGATAGAGAGAACCGAATAACAAGCCGAAGGTCAGGGGCCACAAGCAGACAAGGATAACGAAGAACGAGCCGAAGGTCAAGGGTCACGAGCAGACAGGGATGGTCGGGGACAAGCCAATAACGTAACAGAGAGACAGACGTAGCACACGGCAGGCAGGAACCCAAACACACAATGCCTAACAAACACGTTGATCAGCAAAGCAGGCTTGCAGTGCACAGGTTAATATAGTGTTCAGTGATAGGGCCTGGGGTGGAGTCAGGCTGGGAGGAGATTATAAAGGAAGCCAGGTGAAGGAGGTCTGGTCTCTAGATGAACACATGAGGAGGAAGGTAAGATGGCAGACAGACATTAATGCATATCCATGACAGTACCCTCCCTCTTACGAGGCCTCCCCCTTCCCCGCCTGGGCCCAGGTTTAGAGGGAAACTTCAGATGAAACTCCTTTAACAGACGAGGTGCAAAGACCTCAGATGCAGTGATCCAAGACCTCTCCTCAGGACCAAACCCTTTCCAATGAACGAGGTACTGAAGAACGCCTTTACAGAGTCGGGAGTCCAGAATTTGACTGATCTCGTACTCCTGATTATCCTCAGAGACAGGCGCCACGGTAGGAAGAGGACGAGAGAATTTATTGAGGACTAAAGGCTTTAGAAGAGCAACATGAAAGGAGTTAGTGATTTTAAGGCTCTTAGGAATCTGGAGTTTGAAACAAACCGGATTCAGTTTAGCAGTTACCGTGTATGGACCGATGAATCGTGGAGCAAACTTCAGAGAAGGAACTCGGAGCTTGATGTTCCTGGTAGAGAGCCAGACTTTGTCCCCTGGCTGAAGAGAAGGCGGTTTACGCCTGCGGCGGTCGGCAAAGCCTTTGAATTTTTCAGCAGCTGCCCGGAGGGAATCATGAACGTGACCCCAAACGGAATTGAGAGACTCCTGAACCGAAGCCAAAGCTGGAATGTCTGGAGAACAGATCATAGGAAGAGGAAGTTGAGGGTGTTTTCCATAAACTGTGAAAAAGGGTGTCTTCTGCGAACTGGTATTCACATGATTGTTATGGGAGAATTCTGCCCACGGGAGTAGAGAGGACCAATCGTCATGGTGAGAAGACACAAAGGTGCGAAGAAAGACCTCTAACTCCTGATTAACCCTCTCAGTCTGTCCATTGGATTGGGGATGGTAAGAAGAAGAAAAATCCAAGACAATATTGAGGGATTTGCAAAAGGCTCTCCAAAAACGAGACGTGAATTGGACTCCCCTGTCGGAAACAATATGAGAAGGGACCCCATGTAGGCGGAGAATTTCTCGAATGAAAATGGGAACCAAGGCAGGGGCAGAAGGAAGACCAGGAAGAGGAACAAAATGAGCCATCTTGGAGAATCGATCGATTACCACCCAAATGACTGTATTATTCTCAGACAGTGGGAGATCGGTGATAAAATCCATGGCAATATGGGCCCAGGGTTCCTTAGGAATAGGCAAGGGCATGAGGAGACCAGCAGGAGCTTGTGTGGAGGATTTGGACTGAGCACAGACATGACAAGCTTTAACGTAGTCTTTGACGTCTGAGCGGAGATTAGGCCACCAGTAGTGACGACTGATGAGTAGGAAGGATCGGAGGAATCCAGAATGCCCTGCCACCTTGGAATCATGTCCCCAACGAAGGATCTTAGCTCTTAGCTCAGTGGGGACAAAGGTCTTACCAGGCGGAATTTTAGACTTCAGGGTGGTAGAGTGGGCAACAATGCATGAGGTGGGAATGATCGGCTCAGGTTCAGGGGCGGACTCCTCGTCCAAAGTGTCAAATGACCTAGAGAGCGCATCAGCCCGACCGTTGCAGGAACCAGGTTTGTAGGTAATCGTGAAATTAAAACGGGCAAAGAAGAGACTCCACCTGGCCTGTCTAGGATTCAGACGTTTAGCATTCTGTAGATACTGTAAATTCTTGTGATCGGTAAAGATCGTTATGGAGTGAGGGGAACCCTCCAAGAGATGACGCCACTCCTCTAACGCCAATTTAATTGCGAGAAGTTCCCGATCACCGATGGCATAATTTCTCTCTGCCTGAGAACATTTTTTGGAGAAGAACGCACATGGTTGGCGTCTCTTCTCAAAGATTTGAAGAAGCACAGCTCCCACCCCCATTGAGGAAGCGTCCACTTCAATAAAAAATGCATTCCCAGGATTTGGTCTCCTCAAGAGGGGGCCAGAAACAAAGGCCTGTTTCAGGTTGTGAAATGCAGAGACAGCTTCGGGAGGCCAGTCTCTGGCATTCACACCCTTCTTGGTCAAAGCGATAATAGGCGCGGCAATGGAAGAGTAATTCCTTATGAACTGCCTATAATAATTAGTGAAGCCAAGAAAGCGCTGTGTGGCCTTGAGGCTAGCAGGAAGAGGCCAGTTGGTGATAGCCAAGACCTTCCCAGGGTCCATACGAAGCCCCGAACATGAGACAAAGCACCCCAAAAACAGGACCTCAGAACATTCAAAGGAACATTTCTCCAGCTTGGCATAGAGATTGTTCTCTCTAAGACGTTGAAGTACAGTGCGGACATGGTTTCTGTGGACGAGCAGATTTTCAGAAAAGATCAGAATGTCATCCAGATAGATGACAACAAACTGGTACAGCAGATCTCTGAAGATTTCATTGACAAAGTTTTGAAACACGGCTGGAGCATTACACAGACCAAAAGGCATCACCAGATATTCGTAATGCCCGTCTCTAGTGTTAAATGCAGTCTTCCATTCGTCACCCTCCCGTATTCGAATGAGATTGTACGCGCCTCTGAGATCCAACTTGGTGAAAATGGAGGCACCCTTCAACCTATCGAATAGCTCAGATATTAAGGGTAAGGGGTATCGATTTTTAATAGTAACCGCATTTAAACCCCGATAATCGATGCAGGGTCTTAAGGTACCATCCTTTTTGGCAACAAAAAAGAACCCTGCCCCTGCAGGCGATGAGGATTTCCGGATGAACCCTCTCTCCAGATTCTCTGCTACATACTCCGACATGGCCTGGGTCTCTGGGATGGACAGAGGGTAGGTACGACCCCTGGGTAGAGTTGCTCCGGGGACAAGATCAATAGCACAGTCAAAAGACCTGTGGGGAGGAAGCACCTCAGCTGATTTTTTACAGAACACATCCCGGTAATCGCTGTATGCGGCGGGAAGATCAGAAGAAACAGAAGTGGCAGCAACCGGAAGACTCTCCTTGGGGGTCACCTTGAGAAGACACGACGAGAAACATGAGGAACCCCAGGCCAGGATCTGCCCAGAGACCCAGTCCACATGTGGAGAGTGGAGCTGTAGCCAAGGGAGGCCCAATACAACTGGGGTAGAGGCCTTGGGTAGAATAAGAAAGGATATCCACTCCTGGTGGAGAATCCCTACCGACATCCTAATGGGTAGCGTCTGGAAGCGAATAGGGCCCCCTGGGAGAACAGTGCCATCAATTGCCGAGACTACCAATGGGGTAGTGAGAGGTGAAAGGGTAAGCTTCATAGAAGAAGCAGTTCTCCAATCCATGAAATTGCCGGCAGCCCCGGAATCCAGGTATGCAAGGGTTGACTGAGGAGAAGTGCCTACATGAAGGGACACCGGCAAGAGCAGGCGAGAAGGTGATGTTTCTGGGTCCAATACTCCACCTTCCAAATGTATTAGACCCGAGCGTTTCCCGGACGAAGCGAGCAGGAGTCACGAAAATGACCCTTGCCCCCACAATAGAGGCACAAGCCCAGAGTTCTGCGCCTAGCACGTTCTTCGGGGGTTAGTCTGGTCCGGCCCAGCTGCATAGGTTCTTCAGCAGGTAGAGGATGCTCCACGGAATGAAGGGAGGGGAGCTCAGACTGGCTAGGACCCAGAGAGTGCTGGCGTCTTTTTTCTAAGGACCTCTCTTGAAAACGAATGTCGATCTGGTTGCATAATGAAATTACATCGTCCAGACCGACGGGAATGGCTCTTCCCGCTAATTCGTCTTTCACTCGGTCAGAGAGGCCATGTAAAAAGGTAGCGACCAGGGCCTCATTATTCCAGCTCAATTCAGCTGTGTGGATACGGAACTGAAGAGCATATTGCCCCACTGAACTAGATTCTTGGCGAAGACGTAAGACAGCACTAGCCGCTGAAGAAGCCCGAGCCGGCTCTTCGAAGATATTACGAAAGAGCTTCAAGAATTCGGACAGACTGGAAACCACCAGATCGTTCCTCTCCCACAGGGGGGCAGCCCAGGCCAAAGCTTCACCGGAGAGGAGGGAAATGATATAGGCTACCTTAGCCCGGTCAGATAGGAAGCTTTGAGGCTGAAGCTCAAAATGAATAGTGCATTGGCTGAGAAACCCCCTGCAGGCCTTGGAGTCCCCAGAGAAACGGAACGGAGCTGGCAATCTTAGTGAGTGTGAGGCTGCGACTGGTGCGATAGGTACAGCCGCTGGTTGTACTTGGGGTTGCGGATTCGGGGTTCCCAAGGAGACCTGAAGCTGCTCGAATCGAGAAGCCAGATCCTGGAGGAATCGCATCACCTGGGTCTGATTTGATTCCTGGGTCTCAAGTCTGCGAACTATGCCCTGCAATGGATCATCCGCGGGAAGCGGGATGTCAGCCGGGTTCATGGCTGATAAACTGTCAGGGTCACCTGTGGCCAGGTGACAGATGCACACCGTAGGGGGACAGGAGTGCACCGCGAGGTAGTGAACCCTATGGCTGGCTTCTGTGGATAGGAAACTGGGTGGTTGTGGAAAGCGGGACCAGAGGAGCACAACCGGGATCCCAACGGAAGCGAGAGCCAAGATTCCCCAGGGCGCGGAGTCTAAGACCCAGCTGGTCTTCTCCAGGGCCTCTAGTGGTGAGGATGTTACGCTGCAGGCTGGGACCAGGTCGCGGCCCCTGGAGTTTCCTAGCTCACGCCCCGTAGGATAAGGGGAAGCAGCAGCACACGATAGAGAGAACCGAATAACAAGCCGAAGGTCAGGGGCCACAAGCAGACAAGGATAACGAAGAACGAGCCGAAGGTCAAGGGTCACGAGCAGACAGGGATGGTCGGGGACAAGCCAATAACGTAACAGAGAGACAGACGTAGCACACGGCAGGCAGGAACCCAAACACACAATGCCTAACAAACACGTTGATCAGCAAAGCAGGCTTGCAGTGCACAGGTTAATATAGTGTTCAGTGATAGGGCCTGGGGTGGAGTCAGGCTGGGAGGAGATTATAAAGGAAGCCAGGTGAAGGAGGTCTGGTCTCTAGATGAACACATGAGGAGGAAGGTAAGATGGCAGACAGACATTAATGCATATCCATGACAATATGATTTTCTATCCAATTTGCCCAAATTTTCCCATATTTCTCTTCTTTTCCTCTGTTGCAATATGTCTCCTTGTACAATGCCAGATTATTATTTATTCAATTTTTCCATTGTGCCAGTGGGGGAGCTTCGGCCTTCTTCCAATTTAATACTATTGCCTTTCTTGCATAAAAAAGCAGAAGGCCTAGCTGTGTTCTTTTTTCTATAGAAAGCGTATTTTCCCCAACTAGCCCAAGTAGACAGATCTCTACCTCTGGGTCCAGCTTAACGGACGTCACTTTATAAATTATTCTCAGGATCTTTCTCCAAAATATCATTATCTTTGGACCAAAAAATATGGATAAAGTTTCCAGGGGTACCTGCACACCTCCAACAGTTTTGAGAATTAGATGGTGATATTTTAGATAATTTATACGGTGTAAAATAACTTCTATGTGTTATCTTAAATTGAATTAGTTTATCTGTAAGTGAGATTAAGATTTGAAATGGGAATTTATATATCTTTCCCCAATTTTCTGCTGATAATCCTGGGATATCTCTTAACCAGCACTCGCTTAATTTGTTCATATCTGATTGTTCTATCTTTAATAGATAATTGTATAGTATTGAAATCATCCCCCTTTCTCTTCTCTTTCTCATCATCTTTTCTAATCCCGTTTCTATTAACTGGGGGGTACCCTGTGGGAACTGGGCTGACAACGCATATGTTAGCTGGATATATCTGAAGAGATAGCTCTCGGGGATATTCCAATTTTTTCTCATATCTGCAAATGAAGATATTTTCCCCTCATGTATTACTTGTGATATTTTTTTAACTTCAAATTTTGTCCATGCTCTTGGATCTGGAATAGAAGCTAAATGTCTAAGCTCAGAATTTCTCCATAATGGGGTATTTGGGGATATATCTGTTTTTAAATTGCTCTCTCCTATCATGCCAGCCTTCCATGCTTTTACTGTCGTTATCATAGATGGAGTTAGATCTCGGCTACTTTTCAGCCCGCGGAATGGTAATGCCTGCAGTGCCTCCAGAGACTGGACCATTGCAGCCTCCACTACTGTAGCAGGATCATGTCCGTCGGGACTCAGCCACCTTCCTACTGTTACCAGCTGTGCTGCTAGATAGTACCTATAGAGGTCCGGGAAAGCCAACCCTCCCTGTGACACCAGGCGCATGAGTGTATTTAATTTTATTCTAGCCAGTTTGTTTTGCCATATAAATGAAGATAACTCACCATGTAGCTGTGTAAAAAAAACTTTTTGATAAACATTGTGGTGAGTTTCTAAACAAATATAGCAACTGAGGGAGAATCTTCATCTTTATCAGATTTATACGTCCTAGTAGGGATAGGGGTAGTTTTTCCCACATCTTTAATTTTTTTTTATTTTCCTGTAGTACTGGATCTAAATTCAAACTTTTAAATTTTTCAGCCTGTCGTGATGCAACTATACCTAGGTATTTGAATTCTGTTACCCATTTTAGTGGGAGATTTGGGGTCGCTGTATCTTGTGCTCCTTGGTCTATAGCAAATAACAATGATTTACCCCAGTTTACCTTAAGTCCTGTGTACAGTGTAAAGGTATTTAATAACTCTAACGCCTCATTCAATGACGGGCCTGCATCTCTTAAAAATAACAGCATATAGGGCTACCCTCTCCTCCAGCCCTCCTATTCGGTACATTTTTAAAGTGTAGCTCAAGCCAAAAAATCTATTTTTAAGCTTTTTGGAAAACATAGGGAAGGGTTATCACCCCTGTAACATTTGTTTTGCTGTCTGTGCACCTGTTCAGAACATTTCACCTCACAATGACAAATGTTTTTTGAAAATTTGGGGTTTTAGTAAAACAAGGATTGGTGATAAAGCATCAGTGGAGAGGAGACACGTTTTTACCATATTTGCTCTTACAGGAGAGAATTTCCCTTCCTAGGGGTAGATTTCCTCTCACTTCCTGTTGTCTCCTTCCGTTTGCAAGTAGGAGTCGTTTGTAAGTTGGATGATTGAAAGTAGGGGGCCTGCCGTATATACTCTGCAGAAATTTAGCCCTTAGGTGTTGGTGTTGCGACAACACTGTAAGCCCACACAGTTACTCTTGGTGGGCGCTGGAACGCCCTGCTGTGAACTATTATATCAAGAATTGTAATTACATGCCATTGTTGAACAGTGGTAGGAAAAATTGGGCCTTTGGTGGTGGTGGTGGTGCTGGTGCCACAACACTAAGTCCTCACAGTTATTCTTGGTGGGTGCAGGAATGGGCCCAGCTGTGAAATATTAGATCAAGAATTGTAATTACATGCCCCTGTTGAACAGGGGCAGAAAAATTGGGCCTTAGGCACTGGTGCCACAACACTGCAACCCCTCACAGATACTCTAGTTGGAGTGCAGGAATGAGCCCAGTTGTGAAATATTAGATCAAAAAATGTAATTACACACCCCTGTTAAACAGGGGCAGAAAAATTGGGCCTTAGCCACTGGTGGCGGTGCCCAGAAACAAAAACGTTCTTACAAGCCATCAGCATGATCATTGAGGAGGAAGAGGATAGTCACTCAGCATAACAAGATAGTCACTCAGCATCAGCATAGGCAGTCTTTAACCACTTGACAACTGGGCACTAAACCCCCTTCGTGCCCGGAACAATTTTCAGCTTTCAGCGCTGACACACTTTGAATGACAATTGCGCGGTCATACAACGCTGTACCCAAATGATATTTTTATCATTTTTTTCCCCACAAATAGAGCTTTCTTTTGGTGGTATTTGATCACCTCTGCGGTTTTAATTTTTTGCACTATAAACAAAAAAAGACAGAAAATTTTGAAAAAAAACACTATTTTTTTACTTTTTGCTATAATAATATCCCAATTTTTTTTTAAAAACTATTTTTTTTCTCAGTTTAGGCTGATACGTATTCGTCTATATTTTTTGGGTAAAAAAATTGCAATAAGCGTATAGCGATTGGTTTGCGAAAAAGTTATAGCGCCTACAAAATAGGGGATAGAATTATGACATTTTTATTATATATTTTTTTGTTACTAGTAATGGCAGCGATCTGCGATTTTTGATAGGCCTGCAATATTGCGGCGGACATATCGAACACTTTTGACACTATTTTGGGACCATTCACATTTATACAGCGAACAGTGCTATAAATATGCACTGATTACTGTATAAATGTGACTGGCAGGGAAGGGGTTAACACTAGGGGGCGAGGAAGGGGTTAACTATGTTCCCTATTTGTGATTCTTACTGTGTGGGGGGAGGGGACTGACTAGGGAGGTGACCGATCTGTGTCCCTATGTACATGGGACACAGCATCGGTCTCCTCTCTCCCTGATAGGACGTGGATCTCTGTGTTTACACACAGAGATCCACGTCCTGCCTCTGTCACAGCCGATCGCGGGTGCCTGGCGGACATCGCGGCCGCCAGGCACGCGCATCGGCATCAGGTGACCACGGCGGGCACAGCTGTTCCCCGCCGCGCGCCCTCGGCGGCGCGCAGGGGGGAGAGAAACAGGACGTCCATGGACGTCCACTCAGCACTTGAGAGCCGCACTGCAGATGTCTTTTGTCTATAGCGCGGGTCTCAAGTGGTTAAGAGATTTGACATTTAAAAAAAAAAATATTTTGTTACATCAGCATCGGGTGCTACGTAGCTTGTG
Source organism: Rana muscosa (assembly GCA_029206835.1). Classification (NCBI taxonomy): domain Eukaryota; kingdom Metazoa; phylum Chordata; class Amphibia; order Anura; family Ranidae; genus Rana; species Rana muscosa. The sequence goes on along the minus strand of CM055127.1, from coordinate 263,306,913 downwards.
GTGATCCAAGACTGATTCATTTTTGTGAAGGTCAGTCGATCGACCGAGTCGGTGGACAGGCGCACCCTGTGATCGGTTACAAAGCCTCCATCAGCACTGAATGTGCGTTCCGAAAGAACGCTGGATGCAGGACAGGCCAGTAGCTCAATTGCATACTGTGCAAGCTCTGGCCAGTGATCCATCCTCAAGACCCAGTAACCCAGAGGATTTTCGGTGGGAAAGGTGTCCAAGTCTGATCTTGCCCCTAGGTATTCCTGCACCATGTAAACTAGACGCTGGCGATGGTTGCTGGAACCGATCATACCTTGGGGCTGCGGACTAAAAAATTTAACGCATCAGTCAGACGGCCACCTTCTCCACCGCTCCTTCTTTGACTGACCGAAGCCTCAGCAACACATTGTCCAGGACCAGGAATTTGTAACCTCCCAGTCTCTGGGAACGCGTTGCAAAGACCTTTCTGCAAGGCCCCCTTGTAACGTGGATCAAGGGGGGTTGCCAGCCAGTAAAATTTCTCTCCTTGATAGCACGAATACAAGGATCCTTCCGCAGGCTTTGCAGGATCAGGGAGGCCATGTAGCGTAGGTTTGCTGAGGCATTCGTCCGGAGTCCTCTGGGTCACTCAGGACGACATAATCCGCAACCACCTCCTCCCAGCCACATCCAAGTCCATGGGTTTCTTGGGACTGCAATTGATCCCTTAAAGACTGCTGCTGATGCTGAGTGCTAGGCTCCACCTCCATGCTGACACAATCCTTCTCCTCCTGTGTGATAGGCGGGCCAGCAGGAACACTGTCTGGATAAAGGGGGCCTTGAGATGTAAGGAAGTCCTCCTCTTCCTCCCTCTGTTCTGCCTCGTGTGCCCTGTCCATTATTCCACGCAGTGTGTGCTCCAACAGGTGGACAAGAGGGACAGTGTCACTGATGCATGCACTGTGACTGCTCACCATCCTTGTGGCCTCCTCAAATGGTGCCAGGACAGTGCATGCATCCCTGATCATTACCCACTGGCGTGGCAAAAAAACCACGCTCCCCTGACCCTGTCCTGGTGCCGTATTGGCACAGATACTCATTGATGACCCTCTGCTGTGTGTGCAGCCGCTGCAGCATTACCAACGTTGAGTTCCACCTGGTGGGCATGTCACAGATTAGGCGGTTCTTGGGCAGATTAAATTCCTTTTGCAGGTCAGCCAGCCGAGCATTGGCATTATATGACCGGCGGAAATGCACACAGACTTTCCTGGCCTGCCTCAGGACATCCTGTAAGCCCGGGTACCTGCCCAAGAACCGCTGCACCATCAAGTTAAGGACGTGAGCCAAACAGGGCACATGGGTCAGGTGTCCCTCTCGGAGGGCAGAGAGGAGGTTGGTGCCATTGTCGGAAACCACCATTCCTGGCTTATGCTGGCATGGCATCAACCACCTCTGAGCCTGCCCCTGCAGAGCTGACAGAATCTCTGCACCAGCGTGGCTCCTGTCCCCCAAGCACACCAGCTCAAGCACCGCATGGCATCTCTTTGCCTGCGTACTTGCATAGCCACTTGAACGCCTATGGAGCACCGCTGGTTCCGATGACAAAGCACAGGAAGAGGCCATGGAGGAAGAAGAAGAGGAGGAGGTGGAGGAGAGAGGTGTGTCAATCACCAATAGTAGCATTTTGGAGACGTGGTGGCGGAACAACCTCCAACACTACTGCACCTTGTCCTGCATCCTTCCCAGCTGCCAGCAGAGTCACCCAATGCGCTGTGAAATATAGGTAACGTCCCTGTCCATGCCTGCTGAACTATGAGTCAGAGGTAATATGCACGTTTAGGAACCTGCAACTGAGGAACCGCACATTCCACAAACTCACGGAAGGGGGCAGAGTCTACAAACTGAAAAGGCAGCAGTTGAAGTGCTAGCAATTTAGCCAAGCTAGCATTCAACCGCTGGGCATGTGGATGGCTGGGAGCGAACTGCTTTCGGTGGTGCAGCAGCTGGGGCAGGGAAATTTGCCTGGTACAATCTGATGTTGGTGTACCGATAGCAAATTGCCCGCAAGTACTTGGCTGTGACACACCTAATTCTACACCTTCATTCCTCTCAGTGCAGGTTTCAGAGAGGACTGAAGGTATAGTAGGGTTGGAGATTCCAGCTGATGAGGAGCAAGGAGAGGTCCGCTTTGTTCTTTGGTGTGGGTCTTTTAGGTACACTTGCCAACGAACTGCATGGCAGGTCGACACATGTCTGATCAAGCATGTGGTGCCCAAGCGGGTGATGTTTTGGCCACGCGAGATACGCTTCAGACATATGTTGCAAATAGCAGCGCTCCGATCTGATGCACTCGTCTCAAAAAAGGCCCACACCAAAGAACTTTTGGATTAATGTGCAGAGACAGCAGCGGCCTGCACATGTGGAGCTGTCCGGTGTGCTGCCCTTAAGCTGGCCCCTGGAGGGCATCCTGCCCCGTTGGAGATGTGCCTCCTCCTCCTCTCTCCTATCACCCACGTAGAGTCAGTGACCTCATCATCCCCTCCCTCCTCATCACTGTAGCAAATCTGGCAGTATGTTGCAGCTGGGGGAACATGACTGCCATATTGCTGTCCTTGTTGGGCACCCCCTCTCTCTGGGCTCACGTTACTGCCTTCCTCTCGCTTGGTTCCATCATCAGAGCCTTCAAAACGCTGGGCATCCTCCTGGAGCATGTACCCAACACTGTGGTCAAACAGCTCGGGGGACTCCTCAGGAGGACATGGTGGGGCTAGGGAAGAAGTGACTGATGCCATTGAGCAGAGGGAAGAGGCCGCTTTGGTAGCTCCTTTGCCAGACAAAGTACCCTGAGCCTGGGTGATAGAGGATGAGGAGGATGAGGACGGCTTGGTCATCCATTCTACCAAGTCTTCGGCATGTTGCAGCTCAACACGGCCAGCTGCCGAAAAAAAGGACAAGCGTGTCCCACGGCCAAGTGCTAATGAGGATGCACCGTGTCCACGGCCAGCACTGTTGCCTCTAGACACAGAGCCTGCTTGCCCTCATATTGGCTCGTGTCTGCCTCTCCTTGTTGTCCTTCCAGACATACTAATGGCCTGCAGGGAGATGTAGTTGCACAAAGCTGGGATGTATATATATATACTGATTATACTGCAGCTAGCAGAATCAACTGCCTGCCTGTAGTATTATTAGTATAAGAACATCAGCAATTGTCTTTAGCTAGCTTTAGTTGCACTCTGTGCAGAGGACACAGTACACTAACTAAAAATACTGCAGCTCCCTGCCTGTGGTATTAGTATGAAAACACCAGCAATTGTATTCAGGTAAGCTTTAGGTGCACACTTTGCAAAGGACACTAAAACAAAATACTGCAGCTCCCTGCCTGTATTTGTATGAGAACACCAGCAAATGTATTCAGGTAAGCTTTGCACCGTGCAAAGGACACAGTACACTAAGTGAAAATACGGCAGCTAGCACAATCACCTGCCTGCCTGTCAGTATATTATGAAGAGAATAACAGGAACGGATCTAGATAAACTGAATACAGTGTATAAATATATATACACAACACCTAGGATGCATATATATCCTCTACACACTGTAACTGAAGCTAACTGACTCACCTGCCTGCTCTAACTCAAATTAAATGACACTGTCTCTCTCTCTCTGTCTTTATCCACCACAGCAACACACAACACAAGGCCGCCACGCAGGCGGCCTTATATAGTGTGGGGCATGTACTAAACCCCCTGAGACATAATTGGCCAAAGCCACCCTGGCTTTTTTCCGCGCTGTGATTGGCCAAAGCATGCGGATCATAGTGCATACTTGGCCAATCATCAGCCAGCAATGCACTGCAATGCCGCAGTGAATTATGGGCCATGACGCGCCACTCGAATTTGACGCAAACGACCCATAATGTTCGAAATTCGGCGAACGGCCGAACAGACATGGGTTCAACTCGAACTCGAAGCTCATCCCTAGTCAGCACCAACACTCAGTCTCTTTTTGCAATGTTTTTTTATTTAATATAGTCAGAGGGATGGAGGATTAGGGGAGATTCAGGTACCTTGTATTTGCGAATCACGGGTACGTCTGTAATCCAGAGGACAAACAGTTTCCACCCTGGATATAGCAACCACCGGATAGGCCCCTCTCACTGACCTAGCAGCCGGTGCGGTGCTCAGTCAAGGTCTCTGCCACAGACTTGAAGAATATCTAAAGCCCCGTACACACGATCGGTTTGACTGATGAAAACCGTCCGATGGATGGTTTTCATCAGACCAACCGATCGTGTATGGTACCCATCGGTCTTTTTTCCATCGGTTGTAAAAAATAGAACTTGTTTTAAAATTTTCCGATGGATAAAAAACCGATGGGAATTTCCGATCGTCTATGGGCAAGTCCATCGGTTAAAAAACCCACGCATGCTTAGAATCAAGTCGACGCATGCTCAGAAGCATTAAACTTCATTTTTCTCGGCTCATCGGAGTGTTTTACGTCACCGCGTTTGGAACGGTCGGTTTTTTGACTGATGGTGTGTGGCCAAGACTGATGAAAAACAGTTTCATCGGATTTCCGATGGACAAATCCATCGGACGAAAATCCATAGGTTATCCGATCGTGTGTAAGGGGCTTATGAGTCGTTAGACAATCCTCTGCCACAGGATTGTATAACCAATAGCTTTTTGTAAAGTCAAAGTACAGTCACACAGTACCAAAGCCTAAAATCCGGAAAAAATATTTTCTACTTTCTGTTAAACAAAATTCCATTAAAACCATTTTTTTTTTCATAGATTTAGACCAAAATGTATTCTGCTATGTGTCTTTGGTAAGAAACCCCCCCCCCCCAAAAAAAAAAAAGTGTATATTTGGTTTGTGTGAAAGTTATAGCATCTACAAATTATGGTATATACAGTGCCAGAAAATAATTCATACCCCTTGAAATGTTCCACATTTTGTCATGTTACAACCAAAAATTTAAATGTTATATATTGGGATTTTATGTGATAGACCAATACAAAGTGGCACATGATTGTGAAGTGGAAGGAAAATGATAAATGTAAAATGTTTGAAAAGTGTGGCGTGCATTTGTATTCAGCCCCCTTTACTCTGATACCCCTAACTAAAATCTAGTGGAACCAATTGCCTTCAGAAGTCACCCAATTAGTAAATAGAGTCCACCTGTGTGTAAATCATTCTCAGTATAAATACAGCTGTTCTGTGAAGCCCTCAGAGGTTTGTTAGAGAACCTTATTGAACAAACAGCATTATGAAAGTCAAGGAACACACCAGATGGTGTCAGGTCAGGAATAAAGTTGTGGAGAAGTTTAAAGCAGGGTTAGGTCATAAAAAAATATCCCAAGCTTTGAACATCTCATGGAGCACTGCAATTCATCATCCGAAAATGGAAAGAGTATGGCATAACTGACAGGCCGGGCAAGGAGAGCATTTGTCAGGGACATGGCATGTGCAGATGTGCATTAGCAGCTGTTCATCTTGCCGGGCATAGGCTAAAGCTATGCGCATGCGTGGGAACATCGGCGCTAATAGGTGAATGCTTATGCGCTTGCGCGAAAATACACGCACACGTTAGCCATTAGTGCTGGCGCCAACTGGCCTATACAAAGACAGCAGCTGCACTAGTGCAGTGCTGTCTGATCTGCAGCTTTACCCTGTGTTCTGATCCTGTGCCTGTATCTGATCCAGTATTTGACCCGGCTTTCTGACCACGCTGCTGTCTCCATTCCTGACCTTTGGCTTACCTTGACCCTGATTAGTTCTGCCTGTCTGCCTGATTTCCTGTTGCCAAACACAGCTTGAACTCTGACCATTCTCTGCCTGCTGTTTACGATAGACTGATCCTCCGTGAATGACCTGGCTTGTCTGACTCTGCTCCAGTCTTCTGCTTCCAGCCTGTGTAGCTCCAGTACTGCCATCCTGCATCCACAGCATACCTGTGTCCGCTGTTCCTGCTACCTTCTGTTGCTCAGCAATCCAGTCTGGTCCAGCTACTCTATAGCTGCCACTACTGCTACCAACGGAGGACTTTGCAGGCACTTTTACTCGCGGCCACTGTTGCAACTCAGGTGGTCCTTGAACCGGGGTTGTACGAGAGGTCTCCCTCCACTCGTCAGGCTCTCCCAGACGGTACTTAGCATTAATCAGTGAAGCAGCCAAGAGGCCCATGGCAACTCTGGAGGAGCTGCAGAGATCCACAGCTCAGGTGGGAGAATCTGTCCACAGGACAACTATTAGCCGTGCACTCCACAAATCTGGCCTTTATGAAAGAGTGGCAAGAAGAAAGCCGTTGTTGAAAGAAAGCCATGAGAAGTCCCATTTGCAGTTTGCGAGAAGCCATGAGGGGACACGGCAAACGTGTGGAAGAGGGTGATCTGGTCAGATGAGACCAAAATTTAACTTTTTGGCCTAAAAGCAAAACGCTATGTGTGGCAGACAACGAACACTGCACATCACCCTAAACACATCATCCCCACGTGAAACATGGTGATGGCAGCGTCATGTTGTGGGGATGCTTTTCTTCAGCAGGGACAGGGAAGCTGGTCAGAGTTGATAGGAAGATGGATGAAACCAAATACAGGGCAATCTTAAAAGAAAACCTGTTGGAGACTGCAAAAGACTTCAGACTAGGGAGGAGGTTCACCTTCCAGCAGGACAACAACCCTCAATATGCAACCCGAGCTACAATAGAATGGTTTAGATCAAAGCATATATTTTATATGTTAGAATGGCCCAGTCCTAAATCCAATTGAGAGTCCATAGCAAGACTTGAAAATTGCTGTTCACAGATGATCTCCATCTAATCTGAAAGAGCTTGAGCTATTTTGCAAAGAATGGGCAAAAATGTCACCTCTAGATGTGCAAAGCTGGTAGAGACATCCCCAAAAAGACTTGCAGCTGTAATTTAAGTGAAAGGTGGTTCTACAAAGTATTAACCAATTACAAATAGGGGGGCTGAATACAAATGTATGCCACACTTTTCACATATTTGGAAAGAATTTTGAAAACCAGTTATTTTCTTACACCTCACAATTATGTGCCACTTTGTGTTGGTCTATCACATAAAATCCCAATAAAATACATATATACGATTTTGGTAACATGATAAAATGTGGAAAATGTCAAAGGGTATGAATACTTTTTCAAGGCAGACTATAGTGGAATTTACCCAGCTTTTAACACAGCTCTGACTTTGACTGTCAATCACATTTCTAGTGTGACTGGCAATCACATTTCTAGTGTGACTGGCAATCAGAGACTGGTGCTATCTGACACTGGCAGTGAGGGACACTAACTGACGTCACTAGTAACACTTATACAGTGATCAGTGATAATACTGTACATTGTCACTGTACTAATGGCACTGGCTGGGTAACAGGAGTGATCAGGAGGGCAATCAAAGGGTTAACTGTGTGACTAACAAAGTGCATGTGTGCAGGTTTGACTCACAGACTAGCTGGCTTTGCTTCCTGATCTCAGCTCTGAAGAGTAAGTGAGATGAGGTAGCAGAAGCAGCCAGATTCTGTGTTTACTAACACACACAGATCACTGTGCCATCATCAGGTTCACATCATTAGCTGCAAGCCTGCTGACAAACTTGTGCTGTGTCCAACCACAGCACGAAAGGCAGGGGACATATGTGTGCGTGCCTGTAAACCAGGAAGTTCCCCTGTGATGTACAGGTATGTTGCAGGATGACAACAAAGTCACTGGTCAGCAGTAAATGTTAAACTGTTAGTTGGTAAGTGGATAATAACCTCTTCTCAATGAATGGGGGAAACCAGTTATGTAGCGCTTCACTTTCAAAATTAGGCCCCTCTAACAAAAATAATTTAAGGGGTCTATTTATAACGGAGAGCAGGTATTGCTATCCACTGTCCGCTTTACCTAGCAGTACCACTGCATACAGTGGATTGCAACTTGTGATCCATTCATAAATGGTATGGTATTAAGCCTGTTAAAAACAACCAAGAACTTTGACAGGTTATGTGACTGGGATCCCCTCTCTGATTTTGTTTTAATTTTTGCTTTTGTTACAACTTCAAAGGCATGCCATTGCTTTTTAAATAAGCCTATATACAGCATATATCAGAGATACACGTGGGATGGTTTTCTTGCTATGAAAATTAATATCAAGCACATCATTATTGTATTTCCTCTTACAGTAGTATTTGTAGGATGTAGATGATACCCCGGACACAGCGATCACGGGATCGTGCCACTGTGTCCCCCAGGGGGCGCGCAGGTGTGCATGTGCCAGGCGACATACCAGTGTACTGCAGGCAGATGGCACAGTCAAGCTCAGCAACGTATTGGTTAAAGTAAATGCAACAATGGTACATTTCCAAAATGAACTAAAAAAAACTAAATTGTAGAGTGATCCATAGGATACAGTGCTAAATATATGAACCCAATTTAGAGAAAATTAGGAACAAAAATAAATATTTGGGGAAAATTAAACTTCAGATTTTAAAAGATTAGAAAATAAAACACATGTAGCTCTTTTCAATCTGAGAAACTATATTCAAATTTCCAAAGCAATTGAAAAATAATAAACCTATATAAGCCCTCCCCCCTGGACATCTACCAACCTCTATATAGGACTCCAGACACATACCAACCAACCTCTATGTAAGACCCCCCTGATTCTTACTGACCTCTATACAAGATTTCAGACACCTACCGACCTCTATATGAGACCTCCTAACACCTACCAACCTCGATATAAGACCCCCTGACACCTACCAACCTCTTTACAAGACCCTTGACACCTATCTACCTCTATATAACTCTCTGATACTTATTTACCTCTATGTAAGACACCCTGACATTACTGACCTCCACAGAGTACCCCCTGACACATATTGACCTCTATAGAAGACTCCAGATACCTACCTCTATATATGACTCCCTGACACCCACAGACCTCTACTGTATATAGGACCTATCAGCCCCTATATAAAACCCCTCAAACTCCCCTGTCTCTATCATGAGGTGATGATATGAGGTCTCTCTGTACACAATCACTGTCTCTCTCTCCAGCTAAGTCTCCCGTTCCTGTACAGCACCTCCCTCTCCTTTCCCCACGGGGTTACACATTCTGGTTACCTGCGTCTGGGGCAGTGTGGCCACCATGCAGATGGGACATTTGGTGGGACCAGCTGAAACAGCAGATGGGGTGAGAAGAAAGCAGGGCTGAGCCAGAATAAGAGGTGATAGTGGACAGGGTGGTGAGTGTGCCTGAAGTGAAGGAATTTGGAGTGTCAGCAATCCTGTCATTGGTAGTAGCAATCCTGTCATTGGTAGCTCCCTATTGATTCACTGGACAGCACCCAGCTGCCACAGCCACTGGCGACCCAATAAAGGTACCTGGAGCCTCACAGGGGCCCCCCTACAGGCCCCGGGCCCTTGGGCAGTGCCTGAGTGCCCAAAAGGTCAATTCGCCCCTGCTACCAACTTGCTTCAGATCACTGACTCAAAAAGTACCAAAGTCAGACAGCCAGAAAAAGAGCATTTTAAGAAGGGGCGGAAAACTAGCATCCTCATTTCTGTTGGTGTTAGTTAGATTTAAGGTGCTGGAATATGGTTGATCCTTTTCCATTTAGTTTAAGACTAGATAATCAGGATGTTTGGTTTATACAGACAAAGCTGAGCAGACCGCAAAAACAAAAAGGAACATGTTAATGCAATCTGCTGCATTTCTTAACAATTGAAAGAAAAGTTATGTCCAGTTTAAACATAACCTGTGGTGTTACGGTCATATAATCAATATATATTACCAGGCTGGACTCAACCCGTAAAAGACAGCAGCATAGAATAATGGAATGCATGTGCATGAATCCTGCAAGTAATATAAATGAATGACCTACTTAGCAGCAGCACTTGGTTGAAAATAACATAATAGAAGCTTATGTTCCCACTATATTTAACTTTATATATTTTTTATATCTTGACAATATGTGGAATAAGTGTCCAATAATAAACATTACACTTTTATTCATACAAATAAATGTTTTCCTGTAGATAGTATTTTTATCTGTTATATTTTTACATCTGCTTCTACATGCACATATACTTTTTATCTACCTGAAGCTCATTCATAATCTCTGTAAACTATGTGCCCACTAACTGTCAGTGTTGCTAGTGTACTAAGCACAGAATGTGTAAGATAAGATATACCGTATTTTTCGGACTATAAGACGCACTTTTTTCCCCCAGAAATATGGGGGAAAATGTCCCTGCGTCTTATAGTCCGAATACATGACAGGCCCCGCCCCCCGCCGTCGCTGGCACCGCCCCTGCCATCTGCTCTCATTGCTCCTGTAGCCGCTGGAATCCCCTGACCACCGCCACTGGCTCCGCCCCCCCGCCGCCGCTGGCACCGCCCGTCATCCGCTCTCATTGCTCCCGTAGCCGCTGGAATCCCCTGACCACCGTCACTGGCTCCGCCCCCCCACCGCTGGTGGCACTGCCCCTTACACATTGCTTGCATTGCGGCGAATCCAATTAGAGCCGCTCTCTCTTTCTTTTCTCCCTTCGGGTTACAGAAAGGGAAGGGGGGCGGCGGGGGATGTACAGACAGCCTGCAGCTCTCCTCTCCCTGTCACAGCGCCGCTGCCAAGTTCTCTGGCAAATAGAGCAGCGGCACTGTGACAGGGAGAGGGGAGCTGCGGGCTGTCTGTACATCCCCCGCCGCCCCCCTTCCCTTTCTGTAAGCCGAAGAGAAAGAGAGAGACGCTCTAATTGGATTTGCTGGCCGCCACCCAGCTTACTGCCCACTGTTTCCCTCCCCATGATTGGCCACAGCAGAGGGCCAATCAGAAGACACTGGGGGCATCATGGGAAATAAAGTCCCTGCAGAGTTCTGGCACCAGTTCCTCCAGCATGCAAACACTCTGCTGGAGGGGGGGGGAGGTGGTGTTAGAAGAGGAGCAAAAGAGTATACTCTGCTGGGGGACACGCTGTACCCCGCACCACCAGAGAGCCACGCTGTACCCCGCACCACCAGAGAGCCACGCTGTACCCCGCACCACCAGAGAGCCACGCTGTACCCCGCACCGCCAGAGAGCCACGCTGTACCCCGCACCACCAGAGAGCCACGCTGTACCCCGCACCGCCAGAGAGCCACGCTGTACCCCGCACCGCCAGAGAGCCACGCTGTACCCCGCACCACCAGAGAGCCACGCTGTACCCCGCACCGCCAGAGAGCCACGCTGTACCCCGCACCGCCAGAGAGCCACGCTGTACCCCGCACCGCCAGAGAGCCACGCTGTACCCCGCACCGCCAGAGAGCCACGCTGTACCCCGCACCGCCAGAGAGCCATGCTGTACCCGCACCACCAGAGAGGGAGCCACACTGTTCCCGCACCACCAGAGAGGGAGCCACATTGTACCCGCATCACCAGAGAGGGAGAAAGACCGAGCCGCTGCCAAGATACAGACATGCTACACTACTGACTAGAGTCACCCCGGGCAACCCAGAGTGAGCGAACGTCCAGCCAGAGGGATCACTGTTGCAATTTCGCTGGGTCTGGTAAGAGGGCCTGTTGGCCATTATCCATTACTATTCCCAGGGTCTGAGCCATTAGGAAGTGCCTAACCTGATATCCTCTAGGCCTTATTGACTGCCACAACGTCCCTCTCTGTCCTCTTCCCACAACGTCCCTCTCTGTCCTCTTCCCACGGCGTCCCCTCTGTCCTCTTCCCACGGCGTCCCCTCTCTCCTCTTCCCACGGCGTCCCCTCTCTCCTCTTCCCACGGCGTCCCCTCTCTCCTCTTCCCACGGCGTCCCCTCTCTCCTATTCCCACGGCGTCCCCTCTCTCCTCTTCCCACGGCGTCCCCTCTCTCCTCTTCCCACGGCGTCCCCTCTCTCCTCTTCCCACGGCGTCCCCTCTCTCCTCTTTCCACGGCGTCCCCTCTCTCCTCTTCCCATGGCGTCCCCTCTCTCCTCTTCCCACGGCGTCCCCTCTGTCCTCTTCCCACGGCGTCCACTCTGTCCTCTTCCCACGGCGTCCCCTCTGTCCTCTTCCCACGGCGTCCCCTCTGTCCTCTTCCCAGGGTGTCCCACCACTGATGGCATGGTCACTCTACGTTTACTCGTTTACTATGACAATGGTCACTCTGCGTTTACTATGGCAATGGTCAGGCTGCATTTCATGGACAGTGGTTACTTTACATATTTTGTGCTCTCACATGGTATATTACAATTTAGCCTAGTTTACATATTTATACTATATGCATTTCATGGGCACTGGAAAATATTTTAGTACACCATTTGGTTCAGAATATTTTTTTTTCTTGTTTTCCTCTTCTAAAACCTAGGTGCGTCTTATGGTCAGGTGCGTCTTATGGTGCGAAAAATACGGTATATGTTTTAAAATTCATACCAACAGTGCTTTTTTGCCTCTGTTTTACTTAAACTGGCAAATGTCTAGAAAGGGACAAAAGATTTTATTCACAACTTCAGTATTTATCAACATTAATTTGCTGTACGTCTTGCAGAAATAAGTTAATTTCCCTATTAACTTTGTGCACAATGGTACAGGGAAGCAATACATACATCTTCCATATTTTAGAATAATTTTCTGCTACATTTAATTAGGACATCCCTACAGAAGGGAATGAGATGGAAGATTAACTTTGCAATTTCAATAGCGCTGATGATATACAGTACACTAATAGGCAATATAATGTCAAATGAAAAGGATCAAGAATATTTGTGATGTTACATTTTTTGGTAAAGTAGCCTTGATTTGCTTCCAGAATGAGCTGATGGTCCCCATTTTTAATGTAATGTTCATTGTGTCAAATAAAATAAAACAACATCTAGGTAATTGAGCATGACACATGTATAACTGTTCAAATTATTGGATTGTTTCTGAAGTTTAATAATATATTGGTGGCGTTATTCATAACCCCACATTCATCTCAATTAAAATTATATTAAACCAAAAACACAACGTTTTATAAATTGCGCTTACCATTCCGAAGATGTGATGGCTACATACGTTTTTTTTGTAGCCATTTTTCCCTCTGTTTTCACCCAGCGATCTGGCCAGTAACACACCTCCTGTATCAGAGTGCCCTTGCTCTGCATGAATGAGCACAGGGGGCACAGCAGACAGCAGTATTGTAAGTCTGAGAGGGGAGGAGCGTGGAGGAGAGGATGCAGCCACCACATCTAAGAATTTGTAAGCTGCAATATAACAAATATTTGCTTTTAGGTTTAATAAGACTTTAATGGCCATTTCAAGTCTCATATATACTGTATATATATATAGAGAGAGAGTGTCATGTACTCCTGCATGTTATGATTTGCATCTGTTTTTGCTTGGAATTTCCTTAAAATATACAACACCAATTCCCCAAAAAGTTGGGACACTTGTAAAATCAACATAAAAACAGAATGCAATGATTTGCATATCTCATAAACCCATATTTTATTCACAATAGAAAAAAAAAATGTTTAAACTGAGAAAATGTACCATTTTAAGAAAAAAATAAGGTCAATTTGAAATTAATTGCAGCAACTTGACTCAGTAAAGTTGGGACAGGGCCATGTTTTCCATGCTGCATCCACCTAGGTGAGTATAATTTTTTTTTTTTTTTCCAATAAAGCCATCCTTTAATACATTTTTGTACCAATTTAGCCTATCAACAGTCTTTCAACAAAAAAGTATTGGACTTAATTGTGTAACATCTTACAGCAATAAAGACACAGCACAAAATAATTGCTATTTATGCAAACATCCATAAACTGAGGATGAAAATCCACAAAAACAGTACATTCAGAAAATGACAACTATGCTATATTATAACAGTATAAGAATTCAAGTCATTTGAAGTAATAGACATGCTAATGCCGAAAACGAATTTGCATATTAGCTCTTATACAGAATCCAAGATCAATATCTATAACTATTCTGCTGTTTGCATTATATTAGCATTTGCTTTCAAAATTTTTAGTTCTAGTGAAACTAGAATAGGCTGCGTTATATGAATAGTATATTGTATTTTCAGTAAGCACACATTTTGAGTTATTTTGTACAATGAATTTCAGAATGTATAATGCATTTTGTCAGCCCCTACCCACACCTTCTCCTTTCATAGCCACTGTGCACAGTACAGCCATTACAGTACATGTAAATATTTAAGAAAATTGGGACCATGAACTGCAGAGTGCCTTCTTTCTAATCAGTACAAACAGAAAATTTTCCAGCACACTTACCAGCTAGTCTGCAACCAAACTGAACTGGCCTTGTCCGACAACCTTTTTGAGGTTTTAGTTGCACACATTTGCAAACATATGTGAAAGCCACAGTGCCTCACTACTATATAGTTTTGAGAGTCTCCAATTTGTAGCATATAGCAGGGGATACATTAAGGCAGGTCTGCCTAAAGGTAGCTCATTCCTCCTTAAAGGCACAGGGACATATTGGACACTAGTAAATGTGCTGGGAAATCTTCAGTTTGTAAAGTGTAAAACCCCTTCCATGTGCACCTTACTGTAAAGGCTAGTTATAGATAGGGGTGGTTGCCACTTATCTGTAAAACACTTTGGCTGAATTTGACACTGGGACACATGGGATACCATCAGCTGCAATTGTGCTCTTGCTGGGTGTCCAGCATGTCCCTGTGTCTTTAGGGAGAAATAGGCTACCTCCAGGCAGACCTGCCCCTAATGTATCCACTGCTATATGTGCTCCAAATTGGAAACTCTCAGAACTATAGAGTTAGGACCACAGTATGTAGAAGAGCTTTGGCAAGACATTGTCACTTTCAAATATATTTGCAAATGTGTGCAACTAAAACCTCTGTTGTTTCTGTTTTTAATGTGCAAAGCCCCCTCCATGTGCACCTTACTGTAAAGGCTAGTTATAGATTGGAGTGGTTGCAACTTCTCTGTTCTTTTGTTCTAGTGGTTATGGGAGGAGCAAAAAGACCACCAAATGAAGCATCACTGTAATGTTTGATGCCACTTGGTGAGTACATTTACCATGTGGCTTTGATACTGTTGCGGGAATGTGTATAGACATAACCAGGGGTTTCTTTGCCTTGCTGATTGATTCCCCTGACTTCAGTCATACAGTGAGCTGGAGAGTCATGGGAAATTGCAAGCAGCAGTGGTACTGTGATGACAAAAACCGCGCAAAATAAAATATAAATTGCAGCGGTTACGAATGGAAGAGCTCACTCTCTCCATGCAGAACAAAGAAGTACAGTTCAGAAAGACCTGACAACACTGGCCTGTGTCCACCACTTCTGGGGTATAAAAGGCCTTAAGGTCAGACAGCTAATGTAAGTGAGTTGGAAGACTATTTCCTGTCTCTGGCAACTTTTGTGAGCGGGCATGGGGGCACTTCAGGGGGATGGTCTCTTTTTTGCCTTCTTCTCTCACCCCATTTTCCCTTCTTTCTTCTTCATGCTCATATGTTCTCTTTCTGTCCATTCCTTTTCCCATTTATTCTTTGTTTCTAATCCCTGTATCCTTTTCTTCCCATATACTCACTTCTTATCCCTAGTTTCCCTTCTCCTAATTTTTGGGATTACGGTGTGACCTGATGGTTTGCATGCCAAGTGACTTAGAGGTTATACTTATCTTTAACCATCCAATGTTAGAAGTAACGTGTAGGTGTGAAAAATTCTACTGCTTTCTCTTATCATTGAAATAAATGCATCTATAATGATCCTGCATGGTTGAAACCCCTTGTACAAAATACATGTTTTTACTGCTCTGTACCCAATACCTATACTTTTTTGGACTTTTTTATTTCTATATTTTTGTAAAATTACTAAAGCAAAAAAAGTAATGAATTTACAAGAGAAAAGGATTGCAGGGTTGTGTCTAAAACAGCCAGGCTGCTGACAGACCAGAAGAGCGGTGGCCACCATATAAATGAATTGAAAGATGCAAAGGGGAGGAGGATTAAAAGAGTTATAATTATTCACAAAGAACATTATAAGGGTTTATAGTTAAAAGTATTCAGTTGAGAGCAATGGAATATAACTCCCCTGTATGTTTGCATGCATGTGTTGAAGCTCAGTAACCTGTTTATTGGTTATAGAAAAGAGGAAGTCTTGAGTACTGGCATAGATGCAGGGAGCGGAGACCTAGTTATCTGATGGGCAAGGAGAAATTAAGCTTTGTTACCTGTTAATGTATACCGGTGTGGAGGCAAATATAGGTGTATGAGCTGGAGTGGGCACTGATGCTAGAAGGATGATGAGTGTGCCCCTACCATCCTCTTCACTTGATTGGTAACTTTGTGTTTCACGTACAGACTTCATTACTGACAACAAACAATAAAAAGAACATACAAGTGTAAAACTGTGAGAAAAAAATCAGTCTTCATCACCATCAGAGGCAAGCTGGTAACCACAGAATGAATATGTCTGATATCCTTTCTGATATGCAATGTTTGATGTCACCCATTCACTGGCTACTGCCCCATCCAGATGTCAATAAGGTCTCAGGCAAACAACTATTCCTACTATACCCTGGAGATGTAAAGCTGCAAGACACAAATTGTATCACTCTAAAGAGGCATGCCATGCAGCGTGTCACCACCAACATGGAAACCTGTACTGGGAAAACACAGAGGCCATTTCTGATAAACCTCAGAAAATGCTAGGAGCCTGGCTCTCTCTGACACTTACCAGAAATAAGTATACAGAAAGAAAAAACTGAGTAAATCCAGAACTCATGATTGCATACCTGTTAAGCGTCACTGACTCCATTGAAGGATTGGATCAACGACAGCCAGGCAACTAGCATTTTTATAAATAATGGATGACCAATAGCAGCCTCTGTATTTTCTAAGCACAGGCTACCTTTAATTGGTAACAAAATGTTGCTGCCCCCTGTTGTATAATGGACACCCGAAGCAGGCAGATCATTCCACGTCACTGCCATTTGCTTTGAAAATGTATTTTGTTTCAGATATACAACCATATCCACCAAGAAAAGCTTTATCTATATATCAACATCGGAATGAACTAAATGTGACAATTTGAACACTTCTTCATTTCAAGCAGTGATTATGCAAATTCTCTATCTCCCATCTGTCAAAAATGCTTATTGCTTCAGAATGTTTTCCTATTTAGATCCAGACCTGACTCATGTTACAATGTTTTAAAAACATTGCATTTTCACATATGTTTTAATGTGCATTTTAATGTTTTTTAGCATGTTGTAGTATGCTTTAGCACATTTGAGTGCCCTTTAAAGGAGTAGTAAAGTTAATTTTTTTTTTTACTTGTAAGCAATGTCTGTTGCTTACTGATAAAGAATATTGCATTCATTATTATTAAAAAACATTATTTCCCATAAAAATCTTACCTTGAATATCCTCCTCCTGCCTTCCTTTCTTCTTGCTGTCCTCTATTTCCGGGTTTGCGGTGCGCGTTCATAACGGCCTAATGGGAACTACATTTCCCATTAGGCATAGCGGCATTGCGCATGCGCAGTGTGTTTTTTTTTTAACACAGAACGAGAACGAGCAAACTTCTCGTGTACACACGCCGCCCCTATTAGATACACGCCACCCCTCTTATACACCCATTCCCGCCTCCCCAGCCTACACACAAACTTATTTACAGCATGGTAACGTTTTATAATGGGCAGATTGTATATAAACAGTAATGTAAATGCATGTGGAGCGCTACCCCCAGTTAAGAGAGCCGCTGATATTGATTTGGGCCCTGCAGTGCACCGCTGTCAACCCCCGGCAATCGGCTCTAACCTCCCGTGGCACAGCTGGTGATAGAGAGATAGGACCACATGATCGCAACTGTTGGTGACGCAGTCCTATAACAAACATACACAAAATATACTTTAAAACTCCTATTAAAGTAAGCGGAACTGACACCAAATGTACTTTACCCAGATATTTTACTGAGGCTAATGGGCAAGTAATAAACAACAGTATAACAAGTTGCAGATCCCTGCAATAAACAGTAATAAAGATAAACAGAGTAATCAGAATAATAAAGTATTGCTATGCAACTCTAGCGCTGCCCTTTTACAGCTACTTCCCCTCATGGGTAGACTAACACCCAGCAATGTCTACCTATGCAGTCAGGCCTGACTGATCTAAATTGAAGTTCAGTAAAACAATATTCGCTAGCAATCTCTCGGTGGTGCACTTGAAGAACAACTTTGTAATCCCAACGAATAGTAAAGATAAAGTATCTGTCTTTAAACAGCTCTCACCACCTGGACAAGTCCAAGTCCGTTTCCTCCATCGATTCGTCTAGGAACAGGAATCCACCGACATCCAAGTCTTCAATCCTTCTGGTGTACTGCAGCAAGGAGGATTAGATGTCTCTAAGGCTCTGCTAGGCTGGCAGAGGGCTCTTTGGAAAGGAGCACACGGCCCGGGCTTCAGGCCTTGTGCACACAGCAGTTCAGCACAGAGATCCTCTTGCTAGGAGAGGGGTGTCCAAAGAGAGCGACCAAAACTCCGCCTCCCCTTTATAAAGTCTGCCCCAGCAGTCTCTGTTCTGGAGCAATGCACCCTGGGTGCTGCAAGATGTACTGGGAGATGTAGTCTCTTTCTCTCCTCTGCTTTCACTTCCAGTAATGTCTCTTTACTGCCTCCCGACTCACCTCTCACCTGGAACTTCTTATCTCTCTGCATTAAAGGGGAACACCCCGCTACACATGTTAATACTTTTTAAGGCAGGAACCCCCCTCTCCCTCCGGGTGGACGTCATATGACGTCCTCAGCTTTGAGGGGGGATATCTGAATGATGCCTGCAGCTAGAGGCATCATTCAGATATCCTTTTGTAGTCCCGGCGATCCTGCGCACAATAAGAACGATCATAGCGGCGGTTCCGCCGCTTGATCGTTCTTATAGGCGGCGGGAGGGGACATCCCCGCCGCCATCCGGTGCTTCTCCGGGGGACCCGGAGAGAATCGTCGGCGCCGTTGGTGGGGTCACGTGATGAGCATAGAGATGACTGGTGACCAGATGACCTGTCATCTCTATGATCGTCGGAGGCCCGGGCGCGATGTGATGACGTCACGCCCGGGTCCTCAAATGTAAACAAAGCCGCCATTGCGGCTAGTAAGTATGAGATCGGTGAAAAAAAATTCACTGATCTCATGCTTTCCAGCCTGGAGGAGAGATGTGGGGTCTTATTGACCCCGCATCTCTCAATAAAGAGAACCTGTCACACACATTCCTATTACAAGGGATGTTTACATTCCTTGTAATAGGAATAAAAGTGATCAAAAAAAAAAATAGTGTAAAAAAAAAAAAATAAGTAAAATAATAATAAAAAAAAATTATATATTTTTTTTAAAATGCCCGCAATTTTTACTGTATTGGTTAGTCAAAAAATCATTTTAGTTATTTTAAAACCATAATATATATTTATATATTACTTTACTACAAATTATTAATAATTAAATACATTTCACAGGAATCCCCGAATTTAGATGACGTAGAGTGAGGAATGGGATGGATGGATGGATGGAGACGTGATAAATAAGAGAAAGTGATGAGTGAGGGAGGGATGGGATGGATAGATGGAGACGTGATAAATAAGAGAAAGTGGTGAGTGAGGGAGGAATGGGAGGGATGGATGGATGGAGATGGGATAAATAAGAGAAAGTGATGAGTGAGGGATGGGATGGGATGGATGGAGATGGGAGATATAGGAGAAAGTGATGAGTGAGGGAGGAATGGGATGGATGGATGGATGGAGACGGGATAAATAAGAGAAAGTGATGAGTGAGGGATGGGATGGGATGGATGGAGACGGGAGATATAGGAGAAAGTGATGAGTGAGGGAGGAATGGGATGGATGGATGGATGGAGACGGGATAAATAAGAGAAAGTGATGAGTGAGGGATGGGATGGGATGGATGGAGACGGGATAAATAAGAGAAAGTGATGAGTGAGGGATGGGATGGATGGAGATGGGAGATATAGGAGAAAGTGATGAGTGAGGGAGGGATGGGATGGATGGATAGATGGAGACGTGATAAATAAGAGAAAGTGATGAGTGAGGGAGGAATGGGATGGATGGATGGAGACGGGATAAATAAGAGAAAGTGATGAGTGAGGGATGGGATGGGATGGATGGAGACGGGATAAATAAGAGAAAGTGATGAGTGAGGGTTGGGATGGGATGGAATGGATGGAGACGGGAGATATAGGAGAAAGTGATGAGTGAGGGAGGGATGGGATGGATGGATAGATGGAGACGTGATAAATAAGAGAAAGTGATGAGTGAGGGAGGGATGGGATGGATGGAGACGGGAGATACAGGAGAAAGTGATGAGTGAGGGAGGGATGGGATGGATGGATAGATGGAGACGTGATAAATAAGAGAAAGTGATGAGTGAGGGAGGGATGGGATGGATAGATGGAGACGTGATAAATAAGAGAAAGTGATGAGTGAGGGAGGAATGGGATGGATGGATGGAGACGGGATAAATAAGAGAAAGTGATGAGTGAGGGATGGGATGGGATGGATGGAGACGGGAGATATAGGAGAAAGTGATGAGTGAGGGAGGGATGGGATGGATGGATGGATGGATGGAGACGGGAGAAATAAGAGAAAGTGATGAGTGAGGGATGGGATGGATGCACAAGAGAAATATGTGGAGTATAGAAGTGTGTAGAAGAAATGAGACAGAGGGATGGATGAGCATGAAATGGGTTTGAGGGATAGAAAAGGGAGAAATGTGAAGGTGGGAAGCATGAAAAAAAAAGAGGAGGAGGCACACAATGCATGCTTTTTATAGCATATAATAAAGGCATCTATATAAATTGACAGTGAAAAGTTTAGGTATACATTTTATAATTTGCTGTAATTATATTGCCAACTCTAAGGTTTTACCTTACCTTGTGGTTTTTACAAAATGATTTGATGGTTGCTGCTGTCCTTTGCAGTACACTGTGTAGACGAGTCTAGGATTTTCTATCTTCAGGCAGCAATGGGGGCGGAGTCCAGGCAGGGCAGTGAAGCTTAGTAAATGAAACTAAGCCTAGGGGGCGGCGCTGCAGCGATGTAGACACGCCCACTAACCCACAGCTATTTTCTCTATCTTCAACGTAGAGAACGTCCTGACGCTCTCCTGTAGTCCAAGAGAGGGGGCGAGCACGACACTCCACACCAGGGAGAAAGGCTCCCATTATGGTGTGGAGTTCCAGACAAAAGAACAGGAAGTGAGGATTTCTCAGAAGAAATAAAGACATTTACAAGCAAAATCTAAGGATAAGGTAAGTGAAGGAGCACTACACTAAGGTAAAGGAAGCTATTTATGAGAAAAAAAATGTAACTTTACTACTCCTTTAACTACTTCAGCCCCGGAAGAATTTACCCCCTTCCTTATCAGAGCACTTTTTGCGATTCGGCACTGCGTCGCTTTAACTGACAATTGCCGGTCGAGCATCGTGGCTCACAAAAAAAATTAAATTTTTTTTTTCCACAAATAGAGCTTTCTTTTGGTGGTATTTGGTCACCTCTGCGGTTTTTATTTTTTGCGCTATAAACAAAAATAGAGCGACAATTTTGAAAAAAATTCAATATTTTTTTACTTTTTGCTATAATAAATATCCCCAAAAAATCTATAAAAAAACTAAAATTTTCCATAGTTTAGGCAGATACATATTCTTCTGCATATTAGCAATAAGCGTATATTGATTGGTTTGCGCAAAAGTTATAGCGTCTACAAAATAGGGGATAGATTTTATTTTTTTTCCTTACTATTAATGGCGGTGATCTGCGATTTTTATTGTGACTGACATTACGACGGACATATCGGACACTTTTGACACATTTTTGGGACCATTTACATTTATACAGCGATTAGTGCTATAAAACTGCACTGATTACTGTATAAATGTGACTGTCAGGGAAGGGGTTAACACTAGGGGGTGCTGAAGGGGTCAAATATGTTCCCTAGTGAATGATTCTAACTGTAGGGGGAGGGGACTCACAAGGGGAGGAGACCGATGCGCGTTCCTCTGTACTGGGAATACACATCGGTCTCCTCACCTCTGACAGGTGTGACAGCAGGAAGGTAAAGTCACCTGGTTGCATCCAGGGGGGTAGATATATTTCGCCCAGATTCAGGCTTTACGCCGACTTATACAACTAGGTGAAGAGTTGTATAAGCCCAGCTGAGGCTAGTGGGCTCATGGATGACTCATACCTCTAGGGAGAGTGTGGGGCGTCGTGCAGACAGGGAGTTGATGAGACCAGCTGAAGCTTGTCAGCTCGTTTAGGCCTCTATAAGAACTCCCAGCTTCATTAGGTGTTAGCTCATGCCTGGACCCAGACCTGTGTGGACTGTCTAGGGAGAGTGAACCCCTGTGCGGTGAGACAAAGCCTGTGTGGCTATTTGCTTGGACATTTAAAACCAGGGACTTAGGGACTAGGACAGCACTAGGCTGATCCCAGTTGTTAGTTAGGAAACCTGTATGTTTA
The DNA here is from genome assembly GCA_029206835.1 of Rana muscosa. NCBI lineage: Eukaryota > Metazoa > Chordata > Amphibia > Anura > Ranidae > Rana > Rana muscosa. Next base: position 263,284,480 of record CM055127.1, on the reverse strand, counting down.
GTCAGAGGTCAAGTTGACCAGGATTTATTTTGTTTATGTTTCTTTTGCTTTGCTGTGTTTTGTCACTGTAAATAGAAAATAAACCGCACCTTTTTGATTTTGAAAACCACAACCTCCGTTTGCTGGGCCTGTTTTGTGTGGGGAGCCCATCCCGGGGGTCACACACACCCGCTGCCGAGCTAACCCCCTCACAGTTGGTGGAGAACCAGTGGCAGTTTTTTTAAGCCAGCATGGAGGAGATACTGAAGCAGCTGGCTCTAGCAAATGCCAATCAACAGCAGACAAATGCAGGTTTGCAAAAGAGCCTTGCAGCTCATCAACAGAGCCTTGCAGCTCAACAACAGAACTTCGCAGCCCAGCAGCAAGCTCATCAACAGAGCCTTGCAGCCCAGCAGCAGACAAACGCAACTTTGCAACAGAGTCTGGAGGCTCAGCAACGAGCCCAGCAGCAATCTGAGGCCCGCTTCATAGACCTGTTGCAGAAGCAAGAGCAGAGACTACAACAACAGATGGAAGCAGTAATGCAGCAACGTCCGCAGACCAGTGAGGAAAGCCGTCCCACTAATACCGCGTCCTTTGGGGTGAGTCGTTTATTGACAAAAATGACTGGAGAGGATGATCCAGAGGTATTTTTGACCACATTTGAAAGGACCGCTGAAAGAGAAAAGTGGCCTGAGGAGCAGTGGGCTGGACTGGTGGCTCCTCTGTTAACTGGTGAATCGCAGAAAGCTTACTATGACCTAGAGCCTAACCAAGCAAAAGACTATGTGATGCTAAAAGCTGAAATATTGGCAAGGCTGGGTGTCACCCAGGCTGTCCGGGCTCAGCGTGTGCATAACTGGACTTTCCAGCTTGGAAAACCCCCCAGGTCTCAAATGTATGATCTCATTCACCTGAGCAGAAAGTGGCTACAGCCAGAGACTTTGTCCGCACCAAAGATTGTGGAACGTGTTGTAATGGATCGGTTTTTGAGAGCTCTTCCTACTGCCATCCAAAAGTGGGTAAGCCATGGAGACCCAGAGACGGCCGATGGTCTTGTGGATCGTGTGGAGAAATACTTGGCTACAGAGAACCTGACGGCCTCTTCCAGAGACACTCGGACTTTCCACCCTAAGACCAGACCATCCCCAGGGGCGGATAAGAGGATTCCAAGGGGTGAGGGTGGAGAGAGTGAGAGGGTGGGAGCTCTACCCCAAGTTTGGCGAGAACAGCCTGGGAAATCAGCGGCTCAAGAGGCGGCAAGAAGGATCGTTTGCTACCGCTGCCGACAAGCGGGACATATTGCAGCCAATTGCCCGGTTGTGGAGGAACCCATGCAGTGTGACTTTCTGACGGGCAGACGTCAGTCGCTGTGTGCGACAGTCGCATGCACTGCCATTCGAGGAACTGAGAAACATTTATGCAAAATGTGTGTTAATGGTAGAAATGTTGTGGTATTGCTGGATTCAGGTAGCCTTGTGACCCTGATAAAGGCTGAGTTAGTTAAAACAGAGGTCTCTGGGAATAGCAAGGTAGCTGTTATTTGTGTGCATGGGGACACCCGAGAGTATCCAGTGACTACAGTGTGTTTCGAGACCCCCAAAGGTACCCTCTCTCATCCAGTGGGCTTAGTATCTCAGTTACCGCATGACGCCATTGTGGGAAGGGATTTTCCGAAGTTCTGGGAACTGTGGGATGATCCTGAGCCCCCCACTGGTGCCCCTATGTACCAGGAATGTGATAGCCAGAACTCCCCTGAGAGTGGTGAGGACTCTCTGGAATTTCCCTTATCAGTATTGGCAGGGGAGACTCAAGAAACTGGAGAGGAGCCCACCTCCTCAGACGAAAACCTACCGTCTGTGGAGTTTTCTGATCTTGAGGTTCACAGGGAAAACTTTGCCACAGAACAGTTGAAAGACCCCGCCCTAATAAAGGCACGGGAAAACGTAGTGAAAATAGATGGCGAGTTAGTGAACCCAGATAATACCTGCACTTACCCATACTTCAGCGTAGAGAAGGACCTACTGTATCGGGTGGCAAAAAGGGCAGAAGAAACCGTTGAGCAGCTTGTGGTGCCCAAACCTTACAGGAAGTTGGTGTTGGAGTTGGCCCATGGGCACATTCTTGGAGGTCATCTGGGGACAGAGAAAACCCGAGAGAGGGTATTACAGAGATTCTATTGGCCGGGGGTGATGAAGGACGTAGAAAATTAATCTTCCTCCTGCCCTGTGTGTCAGAGGTCGGCCCCGATGCCACATTTCTGTAGCCCGCTGGTCCCTCTACCCATCATTGAGGTCCCGTTTGAGAGGATCGCCAAGGATTTGGTAGGTCCTATAATCAAGTCCGCTAGGGGGCACCAGTACATATTAGTTATAATGGACTATGCCACCCGTTATCCAGAAGCGATCCCTCTCCGAAATACCTCGGCCAAAACCATAGCCAAAGAGCTATCTCTTGTGTTTAGCCGGGTGGGTATTTGTAAAGAACTGCTTACGGACCAAGGTACACCCTTTATGTCCCGGGTTATGAAGGAGCTGTGTAAATTATTCAAAGTGACGCAATTACGTACATCTGTGTATCACCCCCAAACCGATGGGCTGGTTGAAAGATTCAACAAAACCCTAAAACAAATGTTGAAGAAAGTGGTGGATAGAGATGGAAAGGATTGGGACTGTCTACTTCCTTATCTGATGTTTGCTATTAGGGAGGTGCCCCAATCCTCTACGGGATTCTCCCCCTTTGAGTTACTGTATGGGAGACACCCAAGAGGGCTGTTGGATATTGCCAAGGAAACTTGGGAAAGTGAGAGTTCTCCCCACAGGAGTGTGATTGAGCATGTCGCCCTGATGCAAGACCGAATTGCACAGGTAATGCCCATCGTGAAGGAACATTTGGCCCAAGCGCAGTTAGCACAGCAGAGAGTGTACAACCGTGGAGCCAAGACCCGTACCTTTTCCCCGGGGGATAGGATACTGGTACTTGTCCCTACGGTTGAAAGTAAATTCCTTGCCAAATGGCAAGGCCCCTACGAGATAATGGAAAAAGTGAGCGAAGTGAATTACAAGGTCAGACAACCAGGAAGGCGAAAGCCCGAACAGATCTATCACGTTAATCTGTTGAAAGCCTGGAGGGATAGAGAGTCCCTAGTCGCAGACACTTGGTCACCAGCTCAAACTGGGTGCGTGATTCCTGAGGTTGGAATAGCGGCCACCTTGTCACAACCCCAACAACAGGAGGTTAAGGAGTTTGTGCTTCGCAACAAGGAGGTATTCTCTGAGCTGCCGGGACAAACATCTGGGGTAGAGCATGACATCATTACCCCGCCCGGTGAAAGGGTGAAGTTAAAACCCTATCGGATCCCAGAGGCCCGACGGGAGGCAATACGGGAGGAAGTACAGAAAATGCTGAACTTAGGGGTGATAGAGGAGTCCCAAAGTGATTGGTCTAGTCCCATTGTGTTGGTGCCTAAACCGGATGGGAGCTGGCGATTTTGTAACGATTTTCGTCAGTTGAACAAAGTTACAAAATTTGACACCTACCCCATGCCACGTATAGATGAGTTGATCGACCGGCTGGGAACAGCCCGATACATGACGACTCTTGACCTCACAAAAGGGTATTGGCAAATCCCCCTGGCCAAGTCGGCCAAAGAGAAAACCGCATTTGTAACCCCAGACGGGGCGTTCCAATATAAAAGAATGCCGTTCGGGTTACAGAATGCGCCGGCCACATTCCAGCGGAAAATGGACCAGATGCTGAGGCCCCATCGGAAGTATGCTGCGGCTTACCTGGATGACGTAATTGTCCATAGCACAGATTGGGCCTCACATCTGCCAAAAGTGCAAGCAGTCCTGGACTCTGTTCGGGAAGCGGGGTTTACGGCTAACCCCAAGAAGTGTACCATTGGGCAGGAGGAGGCCAAATATCTTGGGTACACCATTGGGAGGGGAGTAATAAAACCCCAACTCAACAAAGTCGAGGCCATCCAGAGTTGGCCACGTCCCAACAGCAAGAAGCAGGTACGAGCCTTTCTGGGAATCGCTGGGTATTATCGGCGATTCATTCCCCACTTTGCTTCTAAGGCTGTGCCCCTAACCAACCTGACGAAGGGGAAAGGGTCGGTCATGATTAAATGGACCCCCGAGGCTGAGGCAGCATTCCAATTCTTGAAACAAGCCTTATGTAGCCAGCCAGTGTTGTACTCACCCGACTTCTCTAAAGACTTTGTCGTACAAAGTGATGCGTCAGATGTGGGGTTAGGAGCAGTATTGTCCCAGGTCTGGAACGGGGAAGAGCACCCAGTCATTTACCTCAGCAGGAAGTTGAAGTCCCATGAGGTAAATTACGCCACCGTTGAAAAGGAGTGTTTAGCGGTGAAGTGGGCTCTAGATTCCCTTCGGTACTACCTGCTAGGTAGGCACTTTGACATGGTTACGGATCACGCTCCGTTAAAGTGGATGGCTCAAAACAAGGAAACAAATAGAAGAGTGAATAGGTGGTTCCTGGCCCTCCAGGAATTCAACTTCACAGTAAAGCATCGCCCTGGCGTTCAAATGGGGAATGTGGATGCTTTGTCTCGAGTACATGAATGCCTGATTGCTGGTGTTCCAACCCCGAGGTTAAAACAAGAGGGGGGGGGTATGTGACAGCAGGAAGGTAAAGTCACCTGGTTGCATCCAGGGGGGTAGATATATTTCGCCCAGATTCAGGCTTTACGCCGACTTATACAACTAGGTGAAGAGTTGTATAAGCCCAGCTGAGGCTAGTGGGCTCATGGATGACTCATACCTCTAGGGAGAGTGTGGGGCGTCGTGCAGACAGGGAGTTGATGAGACCAGCTGAAGCTTGTCAGCTCATTTAGGCCTCTATAAGAACTCCCAGCTTCATTAGGTGTTAGCTCATGCCTGGACCCAGACCTGTGTGGACTGTCTAGGGAGAGTGAACCCCTGTGCGGTGAGACAAAGCCTGTGTGGCTATTTGCTTGGACATTTAAAACCAGGGACTTAGGGACTAGGACAGCACTAGGCTGATCCCAGTTGTTAGTTAGGAAACCTGTATGTTTAGTCAGAGGTCAAGTTGACCAGGATTTATTTTGTTTATGTTTCTTTTGCTTTGCTGTGTTTTGTCACTGTAAATAGAAAATAAACCGCACCTTTTTGATTTTGAAAACCACAACCTCCGTTTGCTGGGCCTGTTTTGTGTGGGGAGCCCATCCCGGGGGTCACACACACCCACTGCCGAGCTAACCCCCTCACACAGGACATAGATCTGTGTGTTTACACACACAGATCCCCAGTCCTGCCGTGATTGCAGGCAATCGTGGGTGCCCGGCCGACATTGCGGCCGCCAGGCACGCGCACCGGGTCTCGAGCGATGCCACGGGCGCTCCCCATAGACGGCCGGGAAACCCAGGACATCATATGACGTCCACCCAGGTTGGGAGATCCCATCTGTGGACGTCATTTGAATATGGGCGGGACCTGAAGTGGTTAAAGGATAACTCCACTTCTGTGGTTGAAAATAGCAAACAATTATCAAAAATAGAGTGTATACAATTGCTACACAAGTCATATTGTAGTTTAATGTTATTAAAAGTTACCTTTCCTTTTCAATCTGCAGCACTGTCATTTTCTGTAAAATGCAATGCAATATGGCTACCTGGAGGCAATTTGTACACAGATGGTATACAGAACACCCCCTAAAATGTCATTTCCTGCTTGTGTGATTGGTTTACTGATTTTCCAACAATGTAGATTTTGGTGAGATATGCCCAAAGGGAAGTCATGATAAAGGGATGCAGACACTGCAACTTTCTGTATTAGAGCCCAGCAGGTGGAGCAGCTGATTGGTATTATAAAATCACTCACATGCAGATTCACTAACCAGCCATAACATTATGATCATTCACCCAATATTGAGTGGATCCCCCTTTTTGCAACCAAAACTGCCCTGACCCATCGAGGCATGGCGCATGGCTGTCACTAGACTTCTGAAGGTGTGCTTTGGTATTTGGCACCAACTGTCAGTAGCGTATCCTTTAAGTCCTGTAAGCTGTGAGGTGGGGCCTCCATGAATCCTACAAGTTTTTCCAGCACATCCTACTGATGGTTGTACAGTATTGAGATTTGGAGAATTTAGAGGCCAAGTCAACAAACTTGTTATTTTGTTTCTCAAATCATTCACTGCCATCAGATAATATAATTTTCATGAACAGGTGTACTTGGTCAGCAACAAGGTTTAGGTAGGTGATACAGTTCAAAATAATATCCACATACATGGTATGTGGAACTACATCGTAGTTCCATTGTCCAAAGCATCACACTCCTCTGGCTTGCCTTCTTCACACAGTGCATCCTGGTGCCATCTCTTCCCAAGGTAAGCAACGTACATGCACCCGGCCATTCAGGTGAAAAAACAAAAACGTGAATCATTAGACCAGGCTGCCTTCTTACAATTCTCTATGGTCCAGTTTTCATGCTCTTATGCCCATTGTAGGCGCTTTTGGATGTGGACATAGGTCAGCATGGGCATCTTAACAGGTTTGTGGCTTATCAGCCCCACACACAACAAAATGCAATGTACAGTTTTTTTCTGATTTCAACACATAAACCTCATTGAAAACTAGTTTACTTGCTACTTAATATATCCCACCAACATTCAGATGTCATGGTAACAAGATAATCAATGTAATTCAATTTACCTGTCATAAAGTTATGGCTGATCTGTGTATCTACATGGACAGGAAGACCTTAAATACAGTTTGGAGACTGGACTACCTCTCTGCACATTTAAAGTTGATCTACAATATGTACACACTATATACAGGTGTTTAGTAGTGGAATAAAACACAGTTCTGGAAAAAGCTCAGGCACAAAAAACGCGATGGTTACAAATAAATAAATATGACAAAATATTTTGCATATGTTAATTTCACTGCATTAATAGATAATATACTGTATACATGAAGATTTTATTTAGAATTTTATTCCTGTGGGTCACATAAGGATATCTTTGCAACCATGAATTTCCAACACTACGTATTTGTTCTCACCTTTCCATAGGTTCTTTAAAGCATAATGGAAAAAAATAAATATGAAAAAAGTATAAAATTTAATACTGGCTGAATGCTGAGCAGGCACAGTAAGACTACTTACTTTATACTGTATATTAAATGTAACACAGTAAGGTTTAAGAGAAGAATATAATTAAGTACGAATCATCTCAAAACTGTTCCTCACCATGGGATGCACCAATTAGATAGGATCACTTTAAAGAAAGCACATTATAATATATTTGTGTCTACAAAGAAAACGAATGTGCATAATGAGCATCTGCTTCACGAGGCTCGCACAGTGACAACATTCAATTTATGTATTCATGTACTGGAACCTTACTCTTCTGTGTACTGAATTTGATGTAAAAATATACCTTTCCTCTAATTAAAACAACCGTGTCCACACATGGGTTTATGTCTGTGGGGTCCCTACCACCACATTCATCTTTCATTTATAGCAGCACAGGTTAGTGGTATTGATTTATTAACACACATTCAGTTAAAAAATGTGAAAGAAAATCAAAGCTTTTCATGTGTTATTAGATGCTCTGTACTAGTTAGGCAGTGAAGTAAGTCTCTTGCTGACTCTGAATCAATGCAGTTTATTATAAATAACAAAAAAAAGAAGATATTTCATCCTTGGTGGGTATCTCCTCCGCTTGACCCTAGTTCTGAAAATGACAACAAATATACTTCTATTCAGCATAAAAAAATTGCATTTTACATTCAAATGATGCGTTTCTTAACCGGAGATATACACCCACACAAACTGAACCTATTCATGTAAAAAAAAAACAGCGCCTTTATTCTGTAGCAGGCATTCCTTCTTCTGAGATTTGGTGTTTACAGTTAAAAACAGTTAAAAACAGTTTTGTTTTGCTAGAAAATAACTTAGAAAAAATACATATAATGTTTGGGGGTTCTAACACCCTAGAGAATGTAAAAGCGGGCAAAAGCATTGGGGCCCGCTTTCTTGGGACTGGGGCCACCTGTCCCCTCTCTGTTTAGTAAGGGGTTGAGGAAGAATAGGCCAGGGGAGGGGCGATACTGTTCCTTTAAATTATATTGCAGGTGTGAGCAAGCCAATAGTGGGCCAGAGAAGGTTCTGGTTCCCCCAGGAGGATATTTAAGGGCCGCAGAGGGTCCTGGACGTCCTCTGCAGCGGCCCGGAAAGAAGGAAGAAGAGCTGCACGTACCGGTAATGGAGGACCTGATCCGCGGATTCGTGGAGCGAGCAGAGAGCCGGGGGGGGAGAAGCCTGGCTGCGGCGGTGCCTGGAGATGTCCCTGGAGGAAGACGTGCCATCGGTGGTGGAGGAAGCGGCACAGCAGCATGACGGCGAAGCGGCACAGCAGCATGACGGCGGAGCGGCGGTGCCTTCCCCTAGGCGACTTACACGGCGGAGTGTACCCCCGGAGCGGCAGACGAGGGAGGACGAGTGCCGTAACCCCGCGGCCAGTGCGGGGGCAGGCGGCGAAGAAACGGAGCCCGGGCGGCGGCCTGGGCAGAAGAAGAGACGTCAGTCGCAGTCCCCTGCGAGAAGGCGGGGCGGGAGCTCTGTGCCTCAGGGGGGAAGACGCAGGAAGATGGCGCCGCCTACCTCAGCGGGCGCCGGACATCAGGCTGCAGCTTCCACTCAGCTGCTGGCTCGGCAGGATGCCCTGGTTCCAGGCACCTTATTCGGCATGGTGCAGCCAGGACTGGAGGCGTCAGCACGTGCTACAGCAACACCTATGGTGCTGACAGGTCAAGGGTCAGCCTCTGTTCCAGAGAGTCCAGTTTCTGTACCAGCTACGGTGCAATTTCCACTGCCCGTCCCATCACCAGCCTTGCTTTCAGGTCCGGTGGCAGCTCTGATATCTGGTCCAGTACCAGGTCCAGTACCAGCTCCAGCGGCGCAGGGTGAGTTAAGAAATAATGTAACACCTGATGTAATGGTTTACCTGTCAGCTATCTCTTCTGCTCTTTCTGCTGCTGGTATCCCTATTCCTGCTTTCCCTGCTGCTGCACCCACACTGGTTTCTACTGCTGGTTCTTCTCATACCTCTCCTATTACTAACCCAGTGTCAGATAGTTTGCTAGGTTGCGCGATATACAGCCCTGTGTTGCGCTCGCCTAGGGAGACGGCTAGAAGGTCAGTCCCGGAGGTGAGTATGAAAGAAGTATTGCCATGTGAGATGTCCCCCTTAGGTTATCACTTACCAGGGTCAGTGAAGGAAAAAATTTGGGCTGGGGAGTTTGTGGATATGCTATCCCTCCTTCCTGCGGCTAAGGATTTTATTTTTAAAACGGAGAAGAGGGGGGAGGATAGGCAGGAGGAGGATAGGCGCAGGCCGGTGGCTCGCTCTTTTAATAACTGGTTACAGGCATTTTTTGTTTTTGCCAGTGTATTGGTTGAGAAACGGCCGGAGTTGAGCGGGGGCCTTTTTCAACATATGGATCACGTGTTGGAGGCCTATAAAAGTTTTGGCGGTTTGGGCTGGTACTTCTACGACGAATCCTTCCGCCAGAAACTGGCGGTACATCCGTCTTTGAGGTGGGGGATGAAGGACGTGGGCTTATGGCTTAACCTGATCGTTCCTCAGAAAGCACCTCTGGCTAAGTCGAGCCAGGGTACCCCAGGTACCCCGGGGTACCGCAGAGGTTGTTGCTTCGCCTTTAACGAAAGTTCGTGCCGTTTTAACGCGGCATGCAAGTATAGGCACGAGTGCTCAGTCTGTGCAGGGCCCCACCCGATGGTGAAATGTTTTCGGAAGTCAGCGCCACCGTCTTCCAGGGATACTTTTCCAAAGAGCCTGCACGCCGGTGAGGCTGGGAAACATGCGCCCCTGGTTGGATCTGTACCCAAACAGGGAGAAGGCGCTTTTATTAATTGACGGTTTTTCATTCGGTTTTCCCCTTCCGGTGTTCTCAGGCAAAGGTTGTACGGTTATGGAGAATTTGAAGTCCGTCCGGCGCTTTCCGGAGGTGGTACGGGAGAAGGTTTTGAAAGAAATAGCGGAGGGGCGGATGGCAGGGCCTTTTTCTGCGCCGCCTTTTCCCAATTTCCGGATTTCACCAATTGGGGTAGTGCCTAAAAAGGAGCCGAACGCCTTCCGTTTGATTCAGCACCTCTCTTTCCCTAAGGGGGGTTCGTTGAATGACGACATCGACGTTAATTCATGCTCGGTGGTTTATGCGACATTTGAAGAAGCCATTGTCAAGATTAAGGCACAAGGCCGGGGGGCGCTTGTGGCAAAAGCGGACATCAAGTCGGCTTTTCGGCTCTTGCCCATTGCTCCGGCGGCGTTCAGTTCATTGGGATTTTGTTTCGAGGGTGCTTATTTTTTCGACAAATGCCTACCAATGGGGTGCTCCCTGTCTTGTACATATTTTGAGTCATTTTCCACGTTCCTGCATTGGGTCGTGAGTTTTGAGGCAGGTCAGGACACGGTGGTACATTATTTAGACGATTTTTTGTTTGTCGGACCAGCGGAATCTACGCTTTGTTCCCGTCTATTGCATTTATTCACAGTGATGGCAGGCCATTTTGGTGTTCCTCTGGCGAGGGAGAAGACTTGTCTACCGACAACGCAGATGGAATTCCTAGGAATTCAACTGGACACGGAGGCTATGGAATTTAGCCTGCCTATGGCAAAGGTGGTAAGGACGTGGAATCTTATCGCCGTTTTCTTGAGACGCCGGAAGGTGCTGTTGAAAGAAATGCAATCGTTACTAGGCCTGCTGGCTTTCGCTTGCAAGATCATGCCGGTAGGTAGGATCTTTTCGCGACGATTGTATCTCGCTACTTCGGGCTTGAAGTCCCCGTCCACACACATCAGGTTGACGGGAACGCTTAAGGACGACTTGCTGGTATGGGCCGATTTCTTGGCGGATTTCAATGTTAGATCCTTTTTTCAGTCGGATTTTATTTTTGCTCCAGATTTTCGTTTATTTACCGACGCGGCGGGTTCCAAGGCAGTTTGGGGGTCACATTGGAGTTGTGGTGCCTGGCCAGAGTCCTGGGTCCACAAGAAGGCTACAAGGAACATTGTGCTCCTTGAGCTATTTCCGGTGCTGGTGGCAGACTCGCTGTGGGGCCATTTCTTTGCCAATAAGCGGATTTTGGTGGAAACCGACAATAAAGGGGTCCTTTTCGCAATCAACTGTCTTTCTTCCGGTTCTCTGTTTGTAGTCAAAATCCTGCGTCATTTGGTTTTTTTATGCCTGAAGTTTAATATATGGATTAAGGCACGGTATACGCCAGGAGTGCTGAATGTGATCGCGGATTCTCTTTCCCGTTTCCAGATGCAGCGTTTTCGACGGTTGCTGCCGGAGGCGGACGAGGTAGGCACACCGTGCCCGGATTACCTGTGGGTTTTGATCTAACACCGGTTTTGGAGGTTATTAGGCAATCAGTTGCCCCGCATACATGGGTGGATTATTCTGCTGCATGGAGGAAATGGGTGGCGTTTGCCGGCTGTACGGGTTTTGCCCGGGACGCACCCTCAGAATCGGCTATTTTGGCTTTTCTGGTTTCTTTGATGGAACGGCGGTTGTCGCACAGTTACATTGCAAAGACGCTGGCCGGGGTATCCTTTTTCTTGCGTCTGCGGCAGCTCCCGCCTTGCTCTAGTTTTTTCTCAGTAAAACAGGCTTACAGGGTTACAAAAAACACAATTTTACCCCAGATGGACGGAGGCCCATTGGTCGGTTATTACGAAGACGGATTTGCGAGGCGACATTGGTGGTGTGTTTTACGGAGTATGAGGCATTACTATTCCAAACCGCCTTTGTGTTGGCCTATTTTGGAGCTTTTCGGGTCTCGGAATTGCTTCCAGGTTCCAAGACGTGTTCGCGGGGCATGTTAGCTGAGCATGTGCTAGTAGAGGATGGGAGGGTGTACCTTTTCCTGCGGCAGTCTAAAAGGGACCAGATGGGTCGTGGGGAATGGGTGTCGTTATCAGCAGGCGAGGATAGCTCGCTGTGCCCGGTGGTGGTGGTTAGCCGTTTTTTGGTGGTGCGTCCTCGGGGGGATGGCCATTTTCTGATACATAGGGATCGGTCCCCGGTCACTAGGTATCAATTTACATATGTACTACAGCGCTGCATGGCACATTTAGGTCTGGACAAATTAAAGTTTTCCTCTCATTCTTTTAGGATAGGGGCTGCGTCTGACGCAGCTGATCAGGGTCTCCCGGCTTCGGCCATTATGGGTTTGGGTAGATGGCGGTCCAATTGTTTCAAGCGTTATGTCAGACCTAATCTCTCTTTTTAATCCATAGGTTTTCATCATTATGTATGGATTCTGGGCCATTCCTATATCGTCTGGGCACAAAAGCGTGCGGCTCAGCGTAGGTATTCAACCAATCTGTCCTTACAGCCGGAATCCTTCACTCTATATTGGAAAGGTGTGCGGGGCATGAGGTGGCACCAGCTGTACTGTCATTTATCACGATTATGTCAGGTTTGGCCCCTCCCCTCAATAATAATAGTGCATTTGGGTGGGAATGATATAGGAAACACCCGAACATTAGAATTGTTGGCCTCAGTTAAAAGGGATCTTTATCGTTTTCATTTAACTTCCCCAGGTACAACCATCGTATTCTCGGAGAAAGTGCCGCGCATGTGTTGGCTATCTTCTCCGTTGCATAGGGTGATGGAAAAAATAAGGAAGAGGATTAATCGGGCAATGGCTAAATTTATGCCGTCCTTGGGAGGTTTTGCGTATCGGCACGTGGATCTGGAGGGGGGGATCCCAGGCCTGTACCGGCAGGATGGGGTCCATCTTTCGGATGTGGGTTCCGATATATTTAACCTCGGTTTATAATACTGTATTGAGAGGGCCGCGTATGTGGGGTAGGCCGGGCTTGTTGCTCAAGTCCGGCTGGTGGGGACATTTTTGGTGATGTTACAGTGATACTGCCCGAGTTCCAAAAACTGGGCAGAGTTTATGTGAATGATTTATGGTTTCTGTATTATTATACAAGTTTCAATTATAATGGTTGTGTTGAGAATTGTGTTAAACCAATAAAGTGTCGCGGCCTTTTTTATGCCAAAATAAGCATGTGGTGGTGTTGGTTTGTGGGGTTGTATCTGGGGTTTAGGTAGGGGGTGAGTGTGGCCTACAGTCCCATAAAATGGCGGTCATTGCAATACTTTTTGTCACACCGTATTTGCACAGCTGTCTTACAAGCGCGCTTTTTTTTGGAAAAAAACCCACTTTTTTTAAATAAAAAAATAAGACAACAGTAAAGTTAGCCCAATTATTTTGTTTTATATTATGAAAGGTAAAGTTACGCCAAGTAACCCAACATGCGCCTGCTCGTGGAATGGCGACAAACTTTTACCCTTAAAAATCTCCATAGGGCACATTTAAAAAATTCTACAGGTTGCATGTTTTGAGTTACAGAGGAGATCTAGAGCTAGAATTATTGCTCTTGCTCTAATAACAGCGATACCTCACATGTGTGGTTTGAACACCGTTTTCATATGCGGGTGCTGCTCATGTATGTGCTTGCTTCTGCGCGTGAGCTCGTCGGGACAGGGCGCTTCAATTTTTTTTATTTTTTTATTATTTATTTTACTTTTTTTAAATGTAAACATCCCTTGTAATAGAAAAAAGCATGACAGGTCCTCTTAAATATGAGATCTGGGGTCAAAGAGACCTCAGATCTCATATTTAGACTAAAATGATATGGAGACGGGTGGGGGCCATCTTCCCCTTACTCGTCTCCATACCCAGGTAGGGACAACATCTGATCACCTCCCCTGCTGCCAACGGCTTCGGTAAGCAGCGGAGGGCAGAGACCACTTTTATCTGAAAGCGGACCGCCCACGCTTGAAGAGGGTACCGGGGTTATGGTAGCTAGCGGCTACCATAACAATGGTATTCCTCCTCAAAGTAGCAAAGTATTCCTGCGGCGGGCAGTCCGTAAGTGGTTAAAGTCAAAGTTAGTTAAATTGGTTGTAAAGGCAGAAGGTTTTTTATCTTAATGCATTCTATGGGAAGATTTTCCCTCTATTATTGTTGTGGAAACATCTCAAAACTTGGGCTTTTCTTTTACTTTCTCTCTTGGTGATAATGGTAAACAGGACAAACAGAGAGGGGTGAAAATCAGGAGCACAGACAGCATTAAAAACTTGACAGGTGTTTGAATCCCTCTCCATTATTTGCAAAACTAGAAAAATGTTGACACTGCATTAATACCATTCTATATTACTGCAAACTGAAGTATATTAATATGTTTGTTGAGTAAATGTTACCTAAAACAAGAATAGATGTTTTTATATAAAACTGCTATGAAATTTTCTTTCTCGTACATCACGGGACACAGAGCGACATAGTCATTACTAATGGGTTATATAGATACCGTCAGGTGCTGGCACTGGCAACTTCCAAAACCGGAAGTACCCTCCCCTATATAAGCCCCTCCCATCCGGGAGCACCTCAGTTTTTTGCCAGTGTCTAAGGTGTTGGCCAAGAAGAAACATGTGTTTTTCACTGAGCTTGCGTACAGGTTCTTTTGGGCCTCAGTAAGCTATTCCGGATCCGACCAAAAAAGCTTCATAGCTAAACGGTCGGTACCCGGGCCTTGCAAAGAAGAGCAAGGTTTTGCCTGTAATGCTTCTCTTAGGAGAGCTGGACCCTGGGATCCAGAGCTCTGGTCATACCCACGACCAAGATGTTTTCTGTGCAGGGTGCTATACAGGTCCAGGGGAGTGGAATCCTTGGGAACCCGGTCCCTGAAGGTTTGATTACAATGCCTGCCGTGATAGGTGAAGTTTGGGCTTTTGTGGACCAAACAAAGTCCTGCGGCGGGGAACAGGTAAGTGGGGGCCCCCAGGAACTTGGTTCTATTGGGGGACCCCCAAGCCTAATTTGTCTTTCTGTCTGTTACCTAATGGTATTCCCGCTAATATCTGTGCATGCCTGTAACTGCTAAAAAAATGTAATAATTTTTAATGGTGGTCAAGAAAAAAAAAAAAACATTTTTTTTTTATATATATATATATATTTAATATATTAGACTGCGGTACCTGTGTTTGTCCACTAGAGGCCGCTGTGGAACGTTTCTTGTCATGTGGACTAGTTTCTTCTCATCAGAGCAAGTCCAGGCAGATGGTGAGTTCTCTTATGGGAAACTGCTTCCTCTGCCATGTTGCAATGCTCGTCCATCCCCCGGCCTGCGGCAAAGGGGCCCTGGCTCTTGTCCCTGGTTTCCATTTTCGAAATTAGCGCCGAAGGCGCACGTGGCCGCGCGCGTGCGCGTGCACGCGCCTCTATATATAGAGGTGAGCCGGGAAAGGGGGCGGAGCCTGGGGGATGACGCTCTGTGCGCGCCGCAGCGCTTCTGCGCATGTGCGGGCGTCCCAGCATGTTAAAAACCACAATTTTGTGTGGTGAGCTGGCTATGAAGTACAGAGACAGAGCTGGCAACATTTAAAAAAGGCATACAGCAAGCGGTTGATACAGGCATCCCCTAGAAAGGCACATTAGTAGACACCAACTGTTTCTTATAGCAGCATTTATGCTAGACTATTGTCAGTAACTGGTGTATTTCGGCTGGAATACCTCAGCTTTGTGGCTTAGGAATATGCCGTCTAAAAACTCCGGGACTAGAAATTCCAGGAGGAATAGGGGGTCTCCATCGGGCTCTGAGGATCTTGGGCATGCTTTGGCTGCACCAGTCTCCCCTGAAGAATCAGAGGTTAGTGACCGTAGAGCACCCTCAGGAGTACCTGGTACTGTGGCTGTCCTCAGTTCACCTGCTCCTGTGTATGTAACAGAGGAGGTTTTTTCCTCAGCTCTGGGAGGGCTGGAAGAGAGATTGTCAGCATTGATCGCGGCTTCCCTGTCACAGGAGAAAAGCGCCCGATCTCCGTCTCCTCCCTCAGAGTGCCTGTTAACAGAGCAACAGTCCCATACAGGGATCGACCTACCTGAATGGGATCAGGATGAGGTCGATTCGGTTGTAGAGGAATCAACAGTGGAAGAGCCGTTCTCAGCATCACATGCTGAAAGGTTATGGGTTCAGTCCCTGACTAATATGGTCCGATCAGCATTTAAAATGCCACTTGCGGAGCCATCATCCACTTCTGTCTCCTCGTTGGGGTCGCTAAAAGCTCCCCAGACTGTTTGTTCCTTTCCGATCCATCCTTTACTGGAAGGGCTCATTTACCAGGATTGGGAGCATCCTGACAAAATATTTACTCCCCCCAAGAGATTTCCGGTGGTCTATCCCATGGAGGATAAGTTCATCAGAAAATGGAGGGTCCCTACAGTGGACGCAGCCATCTCTTGTGTAAATAAATCACTGACATGTCCGGTGGATAATGTCCAAATGTTCAAGGACCCAATAGATAAAAAATTAGAGTCCTTATTAAAATCTGCTTTCTCTACAGCAGGATTGGTGACACAACCAGCAGTGGCAGCTATTGGGGTCTGCCAAGCAGTGAAGGATCAGTTGAAACAGGTCTTAAGGGACTTGCCAGATCAGCAGGCTCTTGCCCTAGCTGATCTACCTAGAGCCTTATGCTTTGCGGTGGACGCTATAAAGGATTCAATCCATCAGGCCTCCCGCCTTACGCTGTCTGTGGTACATATGCGCAGGCTTCTATGGCTCAAAAACTGGTCTGCTGAAGCTCCCTGTAAAAAATTGCTGCTCAACTTCCCATTTCATGGTGAACGCTTATTCGGGGAAGACCTGGACAAATATATCCAGAGAATTTCCAGCGGTAAAAGTACACTTTTGCCAGTTAAAAATAGAGTTAGAGGTCCCTCTTTTAAGAGGCCTGCTTCTCCAGTCCCTAGGACATCGGCTGTGAAACAGTTCCGACGGCCTCCTCGGTCAAATCCCGGAGGTAAAAATCAGGGACAATTGCAGGGTAACAAGAAGCCCTGGAGCAGGAGAGGTACAAAACCTCCCCCAAAGTCAAATGCATGAAGGGTTGCCCCCACCCAATCGGGTGGGGGGAAGACTTCAGTTGTTCACAGAGACCTGGCGGGACACGATCCGAGACAGATGGGTGCTCTCCGCAGTAAATCTGGGATACAAATTGGAGTTAAAAAACTCCCCTCCTTCCCGCTTTATAAGGTCAAACGTGCCAAGGGATCCCCAGAAGAGAGGATCCCTCCTGTTGGCACTAGAACAATTATTGCTCCAAGCAGTAATTATAGAGGTTCCCCTGGAAGAATGGGGGTTCGGGTTTTACTCAAACCTCTTTACAGTCCCGAAGCCAAACGGGGACGTGAGGCCCATATTAAATCTAAAAGGGCTAAACAAATTCCTACATATCAGGACTTTCCGGATGGAGTCGATCCGATCGGTAGCCACTGCCCTACAAGGGGAGGAATGGTTAGCCTCGATCGACATCAAAGATGCTTATTTGCACATTCCCATCTTTCCAGCCCACCAAAAATTTCTACGCTTTGCGGTAGAAGGGCGCCATTTTCAGTTCAGAGCCTTACCCTTCGGTCTGGCCACAGCACCAAGAGTGTTCACAAAAATTCTGGCCCCATTATTGGCCAATCTAAGAACACGAGGTGTAACGATAATGGCATATCTAGACGACTTGTTGCTGATAGACCACTCAGTGGAAAAACTAGAAGTGGTTGTTCACGAGACAATCAAGTATCTGGAATATCACGGTTGGATTATCAACCGAGACAAGTCAGCCCTAAAACCAGTCAAAAGTCTGGAATACTTGGGGCTAAGGCTGGATTCAGACCAGAGAAAAATTGTCTTGCCTCAAGAAAAGGGGTCGTCTTTGAGAGATTTGATCCACTTAGTGGGTTCAAAAAGACAGCCATCCATACGCCTGTGCATGAGGCTGCTGGGAAAAATGGTGGCATCATTCGAAGCAGTACCCTACGGTCAATTCCATTCAAGGAAGTTGCAAAGGGCCATACTGTCAGCCTGGAACAAAAAAGTTCAGGCTCTGGACTTACCAATGTCCTTGTCCCCTTCCGTTCGCAAGAGCCTCCGCTGGTGGTTGGTTCCCCAGAATCTGGAAAGAGGGAAATCCTTCAGTCCGATTTCCTGGAAGGTGGTCACTACAGATGCCAGCCTTATAGGCTGGGGAGCAGTACTGGAGCAATGGTCTCTCCAGGGCAGATGGTCGGATGCGGAAAAGGCCCTGCCCATCAATCTCTTAGAGATACGAGCAGCCTGGTATGCCCTAGTAGCATGGACATCCAAACTCCAAGGGTCCCCTGTCAGAATTCAATCAGACAATGCCACAGCAGTGGCATATATCAATCGTCAGGGGGGCACCAGGAGTCGTGCAGCCCAAAGGGAAGTAAATTACATCCTGAGATGGGCAGAAAGATATGTCCCAGCCATATCTGCGGTATTCATTCCAGGAGTGGAGAATTGGAAGGCGGACTTTCTAAGTCGCCAACAATTATGCCCAGGGGAATGGTCCCTTCATCCCGAGGTTTTCCGGACAATATGTCAGCGGTGGGGAACACCGGATGTAGATCTGCTAGCATCCAGATTCAACACAAAAGTGGACAGGTTTGTCTCTTGGTCAAGGGATCCCCTAGCTTGCGGCTCGGATGCCCTAGTGTTCCCTTGGGATCAGTTCAAGCTGATATATGCATTCCCACCGCCACAATTGTTACCTTGATTACTCCGCAGAATCAGGGTAGAAAAGAAACCAGTGATTCTGGTGGCTCCAGCGTGGCCCCGAAGAGCATGGTATGCGGAGATTGTAAAAATGTCTGTGGGGAGTCCTTGGACCCTCCCACATCGTCCGGACCTGCTTTCGCAAGGACCGATATACCACCCTTCCTTACCAGCCCTAGGTTTGACGGCCTGGCTATTGAAGCCCACATTCTAAAAAAGAGAGGGCTCTCTAATGCTGTGGTATCTACCATGATCAATGCCAGGAAGCCGGTATCCAGGCAGATCTATTATAGAATCTGGAAGGCGTACATCGCCTGGTGTGAGGCCAAGAAATGGCATCCACATAAATACGTAATAGGTAGGATTCTGGACTTCCTACAATGGGCTGTAGATAGGAAGCTTGCCTTGAGTACTATCAAGGGTCAGATTTCGGCCTTGTCAATATTTTTTCAAAGGCCCTTGGCTTCGCATTCACTAGTCAAAGCCTTTATACAAGGAGTGATGCGTATTAGTCCTCCGGTTAATATTCCCATATGTCCATGGGATCTAAACTTGGTTCTGGCGGTTTTACAGAAACAACCATTTGAACCATTACAGCATATTTCCTTGGTGCTTCTCACCAGGAAATTGATTTTTCTAGTAGCCATTTGTTCGGCTAAAAGAGTGTCGGAATTAGCAGCTATGTCCTGTAAAGAGCCATATCTGGTTATCCATAAGGACAGAGTAGTATTACGTCCTCAGCCAGCCTTTCTTCCTAAGGTGGTATCGAGGTTTCATTTGAACCAAGATGTGGTTCTTCCTTCTTTTTTCCCCAAACCTACTTCGGTAGAGGAAAAGTTATTGCATTCTTTGGATGTAGTAAGAGCAGTTAAAGCTTATCTAAAAGCCACTGCTCAGATTCGCAGAACGGATACTTTGTTTATTCTGCCGGAAGGCCCCAGAAAGGGTCAGGCAGCGTCAAAATCTACTTTAGCCAGGTGGATTCGACAGGTCATAATACAAGCCTATGGCTTGAGAAGGAGACCGCCTCCGTTCAAAGTTAGAGCGCACTCCACGAGAGCAGTTGGAACTTCATGGGCAGTGCATCACCAGGCCTCCCTGGCTCAAATCTGTAAGGCCGCAACATGGTCTTCAGTTCACACGTTTACTAGGTTCTACCAGGTGGACGTTAGAAGTCAGGAGGATGTCGCCTTTGGGCGCAGTGTGTTGCAGGCCGCAAAAGATCCTCATGTCTGATAGCGCTCAGCTTATATATGGTGTATCCCCCCCCTCATTTGGCATTGCTTTAGGACATCCCATTAGTAATGACTATGTCGCTCTGTGTCCCGTGATGTACGAGAAAGAAAATAGGATTTTTATAACAGCTTACCTGTAAAATCCTTTTCTTGGAGTACATCACGGGACACAGAGCTCCCGCCCCTCTTTGGGGACACGTATTGCTTTGCTACAAAACTGAGGTGCTCCCGGATGGGAGGGGCTTATATAGGGGAGGGTACTTCCGGTTTTGGAAGTTGCCAGTGCCAGCACCTGACGGTATCTATATAACCCATTAGTAATGACTATGTCGCTCTGTGTCCCGTGATGTACTCCAAGAAAAGGATTTTACAGGTAAGCTGTTATAAAAATCCTATTTTTAATATTGCTGTATGCTCAGGGTGACACATTGCATTGCATTTACATAAATCTGTTGTTACAGATGTCAGAAATTTATTTATGCATCCTATTTGCACACACTTTAAAGAATCCTTTTGTGGTCTTCCTATTCCATTGTGCCGTTTCATCTAGCCAACCAGATCTAATTCTCCAGTTATATTCCTGTACTGCGGTAGCATGCTCGGCACTTTTATTATGTTATTAGGATATGTGGGAGCATTTCACTTGCACCTTGTGAGCATGAAACATCAGTAGATAGGGTTGGTTATTTAAAGATCAGTTCGGGAGAAGTAGAGCTAAGAAAATCTGTGCTGCTAGATAGTTGTATAATCTTCAGCATTTCAAAATGTAATGTTTTGATTCACATTCATAGCTATACAATGCATTGGGCCATTTTATATGAAAAAGGGTTACAGGGTGGTGGAAATCTATTTTCTCCCTCCCTGATACCATTTATTAAAGCACATTGTTTACTTTTTTTATAAGTTTTTAATTAAAACAAAATGTTAGATAAAGGACATCTACAGTAAGTGCACAAATATCACACATTCTTTTAAAGAATGAGAAAAAATGGAAAGTAAGGTGCTAACACATTTCTAGTGTTTACATAAAGACATTAAGTGAATAGCAATCCAGTGATCTTGAAAAATCAAAACAGAAAAACAAATACTAAAAAGAAGTAATAAAAACTGCACAGTCCATAAAGAAAAAAATCAAGTCTTTCTGCCTTAAGTGCTCCTTAGATTAGTGCTCCAGCACAATATGTACAAAATGCACACTTATCGACCACACCAATAACATAAGCCTTTGGTGTCTTTGGGCACCACCCTTTATCCAGTTGTTTTCAATTTTACTGGATTGCTATTCACTTAATGTCTTTATGTAAACATTAGATATGTGTTCGCACCTTACTTTTCATTTTTTTCTGATTTGGAGGTGGTTAATCCACTTAAAGGGGCAGCTTCACACACTCAGGTTGTTGTTATTTGGGTTGGTGCCAAGGTTTACTATTAACCACTTAAGGACCGCCGCACGACGATGTACGTCGACAGAATGGCACGGACAGGCACAAGGGCGTACAGGTACGTCCCCTTTAAGAACCCGTCCGTGGGTCGTGCTCGCGACCTGGTCTGAAGCTCCATGACCGCGCCCATGGTACCCGCTGACCCGATCGCCGCCGGTGTCCCGTGATCGGATCACAGAGCTGAAGAACGGGAAGAGGTAAGTGTAAACAAACCTTTCCCCATTCTTCCTAGTGGCATGTCAGTGATCGTCTGTTCCCTGTCATAGGGAACGACGATCAGTGATGTCACACGCCAAGTCACGCCCCCCTACAGTAAGAATCACTCATTACGTCACACTTAACCCCTACAGCGCCACCAAGAGATTAAACCATATTTATAGCACTGATCGCTGTAAAAATGACAATGGTCCCAAAAATGTGTCAAAAGTGTCTGATGTGTCCGCCATAATGTCGCAGTCATGATAAAAATCGCTGATCACCGCCATTAGTAGTAAAAAAAAAAAATATTAATAAAAATGCCATAAAACTACCCCATATTTTGTAGACACTATAACTTTTGAGCAAACCAATCAAACGCTTATTGTGATTTTTTTTACCAAAAATATGTAGAAAAATACGTATCGGCCTAAACTGAGGGAAAAAAAATTATATATTTTTTGGAGATATTTATTACAGCAAAAAGTAAAAAATTTCATTTTTTTCAAAATTGTCACTCTATTTTTGTTTATATCGCAAAAAATAAAAAACGCAGAGGAGATCAAATACCACCAAAAGAAAGCTCTATTTGTGGGGGAAAAAAGGACTTCAATTTTGTTTGGGAGCCCCTTTGCATGACCGCGCAATTGTCAGTTAAAGCGATGCAGTGCCGAATCGCAAAAAGGGGCCTGGTCCTTTAGCAACAAAATGGTCCGGGGCTTAAGTGGGTAATATTTGCACTTCTTTTAAAGAATTACTTAATTAACAGTTGCCCAAAACCACCTGGCACTGTGCCAAGTTTAATTACCCCCTTATATTTAAAGTAGTATTAAAGGCTATTTTTTATATATAACAAACATGCTATACTTAGTCGCACATTTGGGATTGCAGCCATACCAAGTTGTGTGCATCCATAGACACACACAATGCATCTCAGCCCCGTCCCCCACTTTATGCTCACGGGATTGGATTCAAAGCAGCAGAAGCCACAGGACTTCATGAACAGGAACAGGAAATTATGCGATGGGCACAGAGGTCCACTCTGAAACAGGAGATCATGCACCAGAATAGACTTAGGTTAGTGTTAGTGCTTATTTTATGGGCTAAGTTAGGTTAGTCAGATGATATTGTTTGACACCGTCATCTTATGTGCAAATAATAAGGACTCTATTTCATCTAATGGCATATGTGCAAGGTGACATTGGGGGCAATTTACTATAGCGCCACCGCGCTAATTGTCGCGAATTAACGCTAAGTAGCGATATTCGCGGCAATTAACGCTAAAATGGTATTCACTATAGCGCTGGAGAGAAAATACTCCCAAAATCGAATTTACTATAGTTCCCAGAATCCAAATAGCACCCAAATCCTTACTCTGCTAAGAGGCTGGAGAATTGCACATGGAAATAATGTTTAGAGCATGATATAATTGCCTAAATGGTACTGAAATATACGGTATATTATTTAAAGATAATCTGCTTTTAAACTTTGTGAAAAAGTGATTTCTACACTGAAATATCTTTAAAAGTCTGAGAAGTGAAATATTTGCCGTTTTTGGACAACTAGGTGCCAACACAACTGAGCATGCTCAGACCTGTAAATAGCTCAAATTTTAACTCAAGTGTCTTTTTTCACAAGAGTTATAGTAAATACCGAAATGAGAGCCAATTAGACTGCATTTTTTTTTAAGTGAAAATCTGAGCTATTATAGTCCAATGCAAGTTTTAGCCATTGATTCTAATGATACAATTGTAACTTTCACAAATAAATCCTTTTATTATCCTTTGAGATGAAATGTATCTTTCTCTGAAATAAATTTTCTGTTGCAACATTGTTGCTACTACATAAAATATTGTGTTTAAGAATGCTAGAATGTGGAATGTTTTGATAAAATATATTTTTTTCCTTCCGTCGGCGGAGCGGATCGGATGACAACGGACTCTACGGTCCGTCGTCATCCGATTCCCCATAGGGGAGAGCGGCGCTCTGACAGGGCGGTCCCTGCACAGTGTGCGGGGACCGCCCAGTCATCCGTCGGCTCAGCGGGGATCAACGGAGCGATACCCGCTGAGCAAGCGGAGCTTCACGGGGCGGATCTGCACGGATCCGCCCCATGTGAAAGGGGCCTTACTCTCCATCTCGCAACAACCTTTACCCAAACTGACACAGGTGTCTTTACAAAGCACAAACAATACCATTGGGAGAGAGTTACCGCTCAGATGTGACTGGTGACTCATACACAAGATCCAGAGCCGTGGGTGCAGGCAATGCATATGACAATGCAAAAAATCTGAGGAAAACGCTTGGACAGCCGCACTCCAAAAAAGGTTCTTTTATTTAAAACAAAAGCACAAACAACATGCCACAGCAAAAAAACAGCAAGTATGAGCGGACGTTTCGCACTGCGATTCAGTGCTTAATCATAGCTCAGAATAAGAAACGGTTCACACAGGGGCGACTTGTCAGGTGACTCGCGCTCCGCTCTATTCAATAGAACCGTTCTAATAGGAGCGATGCAAGTCGCTTCGACTTAGAAAAAGGTTCTTGTACGACTTTTGGGGCGACTCGCATTGACTTCAATACAGAAGTAATTTTGCAAGTCACCTCTCAAGTCATCTTGAGATTGCCTTGCCGAGTCACCCCCAAAGTCGTGCCACCCCTGTGTGAACCGGCTCTTAATCAAGAAGACTAACTCTTGAGTAATGTAATTCCATCACCTGTATGTCCAAAGAAATGCAGTATTTATGTGTATTTGTGCGTATTTATGTGTATGAGGTTCTCACATGGCTTAGAGGTTAGAACTTCTGCTTAGTATCCCTGAGTGTCTGGATTTGAATCCCAAACATGCTGCTTCATGTATAGAAGTTGTCTCAGGTCCTATAACTATGTCTAAATGTAGTATTTATGTGTAGGAGGGTTCTACCACCATTGTAAATCTTGCCAGATACACAATTTAGCCAAAAGTATTGGGATGCCTGCCTTTACACACACATGAACTTTAATGGCAGCCCAGTCTTAGTCCGTAGGGTTAAAATTTGATTTGGCCCACTCTTTGCAGCTAGAACAGCTTCTGAGAAGGCTGTCCACAAGGTTTAGTGGGTCTATGGGAATGTTTGATCATTCTTCCAGAAGTGTATTTGTGAGGTCAGGCACTGATGTTGGATGAGAAGGCCTGGCTCGCAGCCTCTGCTCTAATTCAGACAAAGGGTGTTCTATCGGGTTGAGGTCAGGATTCTGTGCAGGCCAGTCAAGTTTCTCTACCCCAAACTCGCTCATCCATGTCTTTATGGACCTTGCTTTGTGCACTGGTGTTTAGTCGTGTTGGAACAGGAAGGGGCCAAACCCAAACTGTTCCCACAAAGTTGGGAGCATGAAAATGTTTTGGTATGCTGATGCCTGAAGAGTTCCCTTCACTGGAACTAAGGGGCCAAGCCCAACACCTGAAAAACAACCCCATATCATAATCCCCCTCCAACAAATGATTTGGACCAGTGCACAAAGCAAGGTCCATAAAGAAATGGATGAGTGAGTTTGGGGTGGAGGAACTTGACTGGCCTGGACAGAGTCTTGACCTCAACACAACAGAACACCTTGGGGATGAATTAGAGCGGAGACTGTAGGCCAGGCCTTCTCATCCAACATCAGTGCCTGACCTCACAAATGCACTTGGAAGAATGGTCAAACATTCCCATAGACACACTCCTAAACCTTGCAGACAGGCTTCCCAAAAGAGTTGAAGCTGTTATAGCTGCAAAGGGTGGGCCAACCCAATAGTGAACCCTACGGACTAAGACTGGGATTCCATTACAGTTCATGTGCGTTTAAAGTCAGGCATCCCAATACTTACAGTAGGTGCCGCTGATATTGTGTCAATCTTGCCGCTTCTAGCGGCGAGATTGACACCCTATGAGCTCCGTCGCGAGAGCCAGCGCCGAGCTGTCTCGTCATCGGGAAAGGAAAAATGTTCCTTTCACGATGAGCGACACGCATTGCCGATAGGCGGGGATCCGACGCGGATTCCCGCCAATGCCAGGCACTGCGTTTGGTATGAATCCTGAGCGGGAACTCCACGCCAATTTTTAAAGAAAAAAACGGCGTGGGTTCCCCCTCCAGGAGCATACCAGGCCCTTGGGTCTGGTCTGGATTTGAAGGGGAGCCCTACGCCGAAAAAACGGCGTGGGGGTCCCCCTCAAGATCCAAACCAGACCCTTATCCGAGCACGCAACCTGGCAGGCCGCAGGGGAAGAGGGGGGGACGAGAGCGCCCCCCCTCCCTCCTGAACCGTACCAGGCCGCATGCCCTCAACATGGGGGGTTTGGTGCTCTGGGGCAGGGGGGCGACCTGCACCCCCCCCAGAGCACCCTGCCCCCATGTTGATGAGGACAGGGCCTCTTCCCGACAACCCTGGCCGTTGGTTGTCGGGGTCTGCAGGCGGGGGGCTTATCGGAATCTGAGAGCCCCCTTTAATAAGGGGGCCCCCAGATCCCAGCCCCCCCACCCTATGTGAATGAGTATGGGGTACATTGTACCCCTACCCATTCACCTGGTGGAAAATAAATGGAAATAAAAACACAACACAGTTTTTAAAAGTATTTTATTGCACCGCTCCGGAGGTCTTCTTCCGACTTCGGGGGTCTCCGGTGTCGTCGCCGCGTTCTCCGGTTCTTTCTTCTGCCGGGCCTCCGCTAACTTCTTTTTAGCTCTTTTGCTAGCAGAGGCCCGGTCTTCTCCGTCGCCTTCTTCTTCTCCCGCTCTCCGGTTCTTTCTTCCGCCGGGCCTCCACAAACTTCTTGTAGCTCTTTTGCTAGTGGAGGAGCCGGTCTTCTCCGTCGTCGCCGTCTGCGTCTTCTTCCCTCTTCTCCTCCTCGATGTTGACTCGTCGCTTCCTCTCGCAGTAATGATAAATCTTCGGTCCGCAGAGATTAATATAGGCTTCACATGACGTCACAGTCACATGCTCCGGGGCACATGTGCACATGACGTCACAGTCACATGCTCCAGGGCACATGTGCACATGTGCCCCGGAGCATGTGACTGTGACGTCATGGGACCATGTGACTGTGACGTCATGAAAAGCCTATATTAATCTCTGCGGACCAAAGATTTATCATTACTGCGAGAGGAAGCGACGAGTCAACATCGAGGAGGAGAAGAGGGAAGAAGACGGCGACGACGGAGAAGACCGGCTCCTCCACTAGCAAAAGAGCTACAAGAAGTTAGTGGAGGGGCCGGCAGAAGGACAACGGAGAGCCGGACGAGACGACGGAGAAGACCGGGCCTCCGTTAGCAAAAGAGCTAAAAAGAAGTTAGCGGAGGCCCGGCGGAAGAAAGAACCGGAGACCGGGAGAAGAACCGGAGAGCGGGAGAAGAAGAAGGCGATGGAGAAGACCAGGTCTCTGCTAGCAAAAGAGCTAAAAAGAAGTTAGCGGAGGCCCGGCAGAAGAAAGAACCGGAGAACGCGGCGACGACACCGGAGACCCCCGAAGACGGAAGAAGACCTCCGGAGCGGTGCAATAAAATACTTTTAAAAACTGTGTTGTGTTTTTATTTCCATTTATTTTCCACCAGGTGAATGGGTAGGGGTACGATGTACCCCATACTCATTCACATAGGGTGGGGGGGCCGGGATCTGGGGGCCTGCTTATTAAAGGGGGCTCCCGGATTCTGATAAGCCCCCCGCCCGCAGGCCCCGACAACCAACGGCCAGGGTTGTCGGGAAGAGGCCCTGTCCTCATCAACATGGGGGCAGGGTGCTCTGGGGTGGGGGGGCCTCAGGTCGCCCCCCTGCCCCAGAGCACCAAACCCCCCATGTTGAGGGCATGCGGCCTGGTACGGTTCAGGAGGGAGGGGGGCCGCCCTCGTCCCCCCTCTTCCCCTGCGGCCTGCCAGGTTGCGTGCTCGGATAAGGGTCTGGTTTGGATCTTGAGGGGAACCCCCACGCCGTTTTTTCAGCGTAGGGCTCCCCTTCAAATCCAGACCAGACCCAAGGGCCTGGTATGCTCCTGGAGGAGGAACCCACGCCATTTTTTTCTTTAAAAATTGGCGTGGAGTTCCCGCTCAGGATTCATACCAAACGCAGTGCCTGGTATTGGCTGGAATCCGCGTCGGATCCCCGCTCAATACAGTGTCGCGTCTCCTCGCTATTGCAGCGAGCGCGACACGTGTCGCCACCCTGCTGCCGAGATCCCGGCACTCCTGTCGCCGAGAATCTCGGCGATGGGAGCGCGATAGAAATACAATATCGGCGGCACCTACTGTAGACCAATATATTGTATATTGCTTGTAGACACTGAGCATGGCTATGGACTTAGGGCTGGTTCACACCACAGAGATGCAGAGAAGATGCATGAGGCTGCCTGGTGGCTAAGTGGGTAGCAATTCCGTCTAGCAGCACTGGGGTTGCTGGTTCAATTCCCCAACATGCTGATGCTTGTGTTGAAGTTTATATGTTCTCCCTGTGTTGGTTTCTCACCACAATCCAAAGACATGCTGGTATTTTATTTGTCTATTTGTTTTTTGGTAAAATATATTTTGATGAAAGCACACCAGAAATGCAACTGTTGTGTTTGTGAGGTGATTGTTAATGTGTTTTGTGGTTAATTTAACACTGTATATAGCTGGTTGCTAACCGGGGGGCCGGGAAGCCAGCTGCCGCGTTCTTAACAACCAATGAGTCATCAGCTATCAGCGTCTTCCCCACTGAAAGTAAAAAAAAAATGCCATCCAAAAAGCACCTTGTCCCCATGTTGATGGGGACAAGGGCCCTTATCCCCACAACCCTTGCCCGGTGGTTGTGGGGGTCTGCGGGCGGGCGGCTTATCGGAATTTGAAAGCCCCCTTTAAAAAGGGGGCCCCCCAGATCCCGCCCCCCCTATGTGAATTGGTAAGAGGTACATTGTACCCCTACCATTTCCCCCAAAAAAGCTGTGAAATGTGACAAAAGACAATAGGCGTTTTTTGACAATTCCTTTATTAAAAATGTCTTCTTCCCCCCGCATCTTCCTCCATCTTCCTCCGGTCTTCCTTCGGTTTTCTCCTTCCTTCAGCTTCTTCTTTCCCCCCGCTTCTGCCTCCATCCGTCCTCCGGTCTTTCTCCTCCGCCGCTCCCGCTGAACATGAAAACAATGAACCTCCTCCGACGATGCGGCCAGCCGATCTGTCTGGTTCTATAGCGCAATATCATATATAACTATGGGGCGTGGC
Organism: Rana muscosa; assembly: GCA_029206835.1. Classification (NCBI taxonomy): domain Eukaryota; kingdom Metazoa; phylum Chordata; class Amphibia; order Anura; family Ranidae; genus Rana; species Rana muscosa. The sequence continues at coordinate 263,255,763 of CM055127.1, read as the reverse complement.
TGCCGGATGACATCAGCAGGAGACCCCGCCCCTTGTGACATCACTGACCCATCATGCCCCCGGCGGTCAAGTCACAAGGGGTGGGGTCTCGGAGTGACATCACCCGCCCCATCGCGGCATTGGAGGAGGTTGGTTTTTTGAATGTTCAGCAGAAGCGGCGGCGGAAAATGACCGGAGGTCAGATCGGGGGAAGCAGGAGCCAGAGGAAGATGGAGAAGACCGGAGGAAGATGGAGACAGGAGCGGGGGAAAGAAGAATATTGGAGGAAGACGGTTCGAAGGAAGTAGGAAGACCGGAGGAAGAAGCGGGGGAAAGAAGAAGACGACATCTTTAAAAAGAACCGGCTATTGTCTTTTGTCACATTTCACGGCTTTTTTGGGTGAAATGGTGAAAGTACAATGTACCCTATACCAATTCACATGGGGGGGGGGATCTGGGGGCCCCCTTGTTAAAGGGGGCTTCCAGATTCTGATAAGACCCCCACAACCACCAGGCAAGGGTTGTGGGGATGAGGTCCTTGTCCCCATCAACATGGGGACAAGGTGGGGACCCCAAAGAACCCTCCCCATGTTGAGGGCATGTGGCCTGGTATGGTTCAGGAGGGGGGCCGCTCTCTAGTTCCCCCCTCTTTTCCTGCGGCCTGCCAGGTTGCGTGCTTGGATAAGGGTCTGGTATGGATTTGGGGGGGGACGCCACACCAATTTTTTATTTTTTATTTTGGCGTGGAGTTTCCCTTAATATTCCATACCAGACTCAAAGGACCTGGTATGGACTGGTGGGGGGGAACCTACGCCATTTTTTTATTTGATTTTTACTATATATTGCCGGGAACCGGCAATTTATTACAGCCGCAAGCAATTTTAAATGACAATTTCCCCTTTAGAAATGTCATTTTGCTGCAGTACAGTAAAAAACACGGGAAAGGTGTGCTGCTTTACAGGCATACTATAGACATCCCCCAGGCACGATATTCAAAGGAATTTTTTATTTTTATTGTTTCACTTTAAGCATTATTTAAATCACTGGTCCTGAAAAAACTGCAGTTTTTAAAACTTTTTTTTTTGCATTGATACATGTCCCCTGGGGCAGGACCCAGGTCCCCAAACACTTTTTATGGCAAAGAACTTGCATATAAGTCTTCAGTGAGAACTTTGTATTTTGCAGGTTCGAGCCCCATTGACTACCACTATTCCCGCATATGTGATCTGACAGGCATTATTGCCAGAAATAGCGCTGCTTTCCATTTGCATTAGCGCAGAGTTTGAGAGTTGAAGTTTTAGTTGGCCTTATTTGAGCGCTATTTTTTGGCACTGCAGGATAATTTTTCAGCGCTATAGTAAATGACCCCCACTATCTCTTGCAGTTGACTACTAAGGCACTGTTTTTTTATTTCCTTCACAGTTTTGATGAGTTGCTCGGTTTACCTCAGTTGGAATGATAGAACACAGTCTTCCAAAATGGTGTTCCACCCAGAAAGTATTGTAATGCCGCGTATACATGATCGGAATTTCCGACAACAAAACCATGTGTTTTTTTCCGACGGATGTCGGCTCAAACTTGTCTTGCATACACACAGTCGCACAAATGTTGATCGGAAATTCCGAACGTCAAGAACGCGGTGAGGTACAACACTACGACGAGCTGAGAAAAATGAAGTACAATGATTCCGAACATGCGTCGAATTGATTCCGAGCATGCGTAGAATTTTTGTGCATCGGAATTGGATACACACAAATTTCTGCCAAGAACATTTGTTGTCGGAAAAATTGAGAACCAGCTCTCAAACATTTGTTGTCGGAAATTCCGACAGCAAATGCCCGATGGAGCCTACACACGGTCGGAATATCCGACCAAAAGCTCATTTGTTGTCGGAAATTCCGATCGTGTGTACGCGGCATTACTCTATATTTTGTCCTTAACCAGTTTCCGTCCGGTCTATGGCATAATGATGCCGGTGGGAACCTCTCGTCGATCCGGTGGGATCTGTCACCGACTGTCCACCGGACACAGCAGATGACTTATTGCTGTACTGTCCCACTGCCGGTACCATGTGAGCACCGTAACAAACTGCTTCAGGTCACATGACAGTTATAAACAATGGATGGCTTCCTTTCAATCCATCCATTGTGTAAAATTGTGTTGCTAGCTGTGATTGGTCAGTGTGATTACATGGTACAGACTGGGCCAATCACTGCCCATCTGTACTATGTGATTAGCTCTGACCAATCACAGCTAATCACAACAAGACAAACTGAATGAATTGATTTCATTCAGTAAAATGCTTGCATATAGCAATGTAATGCACTGTTATATGCAAACATAATGTGTAAAAACTTAAAATAAAAAAACTGAACACTTCCCCAGAGCAGTACAATGTTACTATGGTAACATATTTCTCTAGTCAAAGTGTGTTAAAAAATCATTTAAAAAAAACTATAACATTATTTTTTTATTTAAATATATAATTTTTTATTCCTACTGTCACCAGTCAGTGTCCCTGATCACCGCCACACTGTTATATGATGATGATGATGCTGTACTGCACTGGTGACAGTATGTAAAAAAAAATGTACTTCCAAAAACGTATTATTTATTCTTTTTTTTTTTCATGTATTTAGAAAAAAACTGTGGTGATTAAATACCACCAAAAGAAAGCTCTATTTGGGTGAACAAAATGATAAAAATTTAGTTTGGGTACAGTGTTGCATGACCGCACAATTGTCATTCAAAGTGCGACAGTGCTGAAAGCCAAAAAATATCCTGGGCAGGAAAGGGGTAAAAGTGCCCAGTATTGAAGTGGTTAAACATTAGACATGTGTGCCGTCAATAAATCCGTTTCGTTTAGTGTCCAAAATTCAATTTGGATTTGTACAAAATACGAATTTTCGTAAAATTACTGTGAGGGGGTTAGCTCGGCAGCGGGTGTGTGTGACCCCCGGGATGGGCTCCCCACACAAAACAGGCCCAGCAAACGGAGGTTGTGGTTTTCAAAATCAAAAAGGTGCGGTTTATTTTCTATTTACAGTGACAAAACACAGCAAAGCAAAAGAAACATAAATAAAATAAATCCTGGTCAACTTGACCTCTGACTAAACATACAGGTTTCCTAACTAACAACTGGGATCAGCCTAGTGCTGTCCTAGTCCCTAAGTCCCTGGTTTTAAATGTCCAAGCAAATAGCCACACAGGCTTGGTCTCACCGCACAGGGGTTCACTCTCCCTAGACAGTCCACACAGGTCTGGGTCCAGGCATGAGCAAACACCTAATGAATCTGGGAGTTCTTATAGAGGCCTAAATGAGCTGACAAGCTTCAGCTGGTCTCATCAACTCCCTGTCTGCACGATGCCCCACACTCTCCCTAGAGGTATGAGTCATCCATGAGCCCACTAGCCTCAGCTGGGCTTATACAACTCTCCACCTAGTTGTATAAGTCGGCGTAAAGCCTGAATCTGGGCGAAATATATCTACCCCCCTGGATGCAACCAGGTGACTTTACCTTCCTGCTGTCACATACCCCCCCCCCTCTTGTTTTAACCTCGGGGTTGGAACACCAGCAATCAGGCATTCATGTACTCGAGACAAAGCATCCACATTCCCCATTTGAACGCCAGGGCGATGCTTTACTGTGAAGTTGAATTCCTGGAGGGCCAGGAACCACCTATTCACTCTTCTATTTGTTTCCTTGTTTTGAGCCATCCACTTTAACGGAGCGTGATCCGTAACCATGTCAAAGTGCCTACCTAGCAGGTAGTACCGAAGGGAATCTAGAGCCCACTTCACCGCTAAACACTCCTTTTCAACGGTGGCGTAATTTACCTCATGGGACTTCAACTTCCTGCTGAGGTAAATGACTGGGTGCTCTTCCCCGTTCCAGACCTGGGACAATACTGCTCCTAACCCCACATCTGACGCATCACTTTGTACGACAAAGTCTTTAGAGAAGTCGGGTGAGTACAACACTGGCTGGCTACATAAGGCTTGTTTCAAGAATTGGAATGCTGCCTCAGCCTCGGGGGTCCATTTAATCATGACCGACCCTTTCCCCTTCGTCAGGTTGGTTAGGGGCACAGCCTTAGAAGCAAAGTGGGGAATGAATCGCTGATAATACCCAGCGATTCCCAGAAAGGCTCGTACCTGCTTCTTGCTGTTGGGACGTGGCCAACTCTGGATGGCCTCGACTTTGTTGAGTTGGGGTTTTATTACTCCCCTCCCAATGGTGTACCCAAGATATTTGGCCTCCTCCTGCCCAATTGTACACTTCTTGGGGTTAGCCGTAAACCCCGCTTCCCGAACAGAGTCCAGGACTGCTTGCACTTTTGGCAGATGTGAGGCCCAATCTGTGCTATGGACAATTACGTCATCCAGGTAAGCCGCAGCATACTTCCGATGGGGCCTCAGCATCTGGTCCATTTTCCGCTGGAATGTGGCCGGCGCATTCTGTAACCCGAACGGCATTCTTTTATATTGGAACGCCCCGTCTGGGGTTACAAATGCGGTTTTCTCTTTGGCCGACTTGGCCAGGGGGATTTGCCAATACCCTTTTGTGAGGTCAAGAGTCGTCATGTATCGGGCTGTTCCCAGCCGGTCGATCAACTCATCTATAAGTGGCATGGGGTAGGTGTCAAATTTTGTAACTTTGTTCAACTGACGAAAATCGTTACAAAATCGCCAGCTCCCATCCGGTTTAGGCACCAACACAATGGGACTAGACCAATCACTTTGGGACTCCTCTATCACCCCTAAGTTCAGCATTTTCTGTACTTCCTCCCGTATTGCCTCCCGTCGGGCCTCTGGGATCCGATAGGGTTTTAACTTCACCCTTTCACTGGGCGGGGTAATGATGTCATGCTCTACCCCAGATGTTTGTCCCGGCAGCTCAGAGAATACCTCCTTGTTGCGAAGCACAAACTCCTTAACCTCCTGTTGTTGGGGTTGTGACAAGGTGGCTGCTATTCCAACCTCAGGAATCACGCAACCAGTTTGAGCTGGTGACCAAGTGTCTGCGACTAGGGACTCTCTATCCCTCCAGGCTTTCAACAGATTAACATGATAGATCTGTTCGGGCTTTCGCCTTCCTGGTTGTCTGACCTTGTAATTCACTTCGCTCACTTTTTCCATTATCTCATAGGGGCCTTGCCATTTGGCAAGGAATTTACTTTCAACCGTAGGGACAAGTACCAGTATCCTATCCCCCGGGGAAAAGGTACGGGTCTTGGCTCCACGGTTGTACACTCTCTGCTGTGCTAACTGCGCTTGGGCCAAATGTTCCTTCACGATGGGCATTACCTGTGCAATTCGGTCTTGCATCAGGGCGACATGCTCAATCACACTCCTGTGGGGAGAACTCTCACTTTCCCAAGTTTCCTTGGCAATATCCAACAGCCCTCTTGGGTGTCTCCCATACAGTAACTCAAAGGGGGAGAATCCCGTAGAGGATTGGGGCACCTCCCTAATAGCAAACATCAGATAAGGAAGTAGACAGTCCCAATCCTTTCCATCTCTATCCACCACTTTCTTCAACATTTGTTTTAGGGTTTTGTTGAATCTTTCAACCAGCCCATCGGTTTGGGGGTGATACACAGATGTACGTAATTGCGTCACTTTGAACAATTTACACAGCTCCTTCATAACCCGGGACATAAAGGGTGTACCTTGGTCCGTAAGCAGTTCTTTACAAATACCCACCCGGCTAAACACAAGAGATAGCTCTTTGGCTATGGTTTTGGCCGAGGTATTTCGGAGAGGGATCGCTTCTGGATAACGGGTGGCATAGTCCATTATAACTAATATGTACTGGTGCCCCCTAGCGGACTTGATTATAGGCCCTACCAAATCCATGGCGATCCTCTCAAACGGGACCTCAATGATGGGTAGAGGGACCAGCGGGCTACGGAAATGTGGCATCGGGCCGACCTCTGACACACAGGGCAGGAGGAACAATAATTTTCTATGTCCTTCATCACCCCCGGCCAATAGAATCTCTGTAATACCCTCTCTCGGGTTTTCTCTGTCCCCAGATGACCTCCAAGAATGTGCCCATGGGCCAACTCCAACACCAACTTCCTGTAAGGTTTGGGCACCACAAGCTGCTCAACGGTTTCTTCTGCCCTTTTTGCCACCCGATACAGTAGGTCCTTCTCTACGCTGAAGTATGGGTAAGTGCAGGTATTATCTGGGTTCACTAACTCGCCATCTATTTTCACTACGTTTTCCCGTGCCTTTATTAGGGCGGGGTCTTTCAACTGTTCTGTGGCAAAGTTTTCCCTGTGAACCTCAAGATCAGAAAACTCCACAGACGGTAGGTTTTCGTCTGAGGAGGTGGGCTCCTCTCCAGTTTCTTGAGTCTCCCCTGCCAATACTGATAAGGGAAATTCCGGAGAGTCCTCACCACTCTCAGGGGAGTTCTGGCTATCACATTCCTGGTACATAGGAGCACCAGTGGGGGGCTCAGGATCATCCCACAGTTCCCAGAACTTCGGAAAATCCCTTCCCACAATGGCGTCATGCGGTAACTGAGATACTAAGCCCACTGGATGAGAGAGGGTACCTTTGGGGGTCTCGAAACACACTGTAGTCACTGGATACTCTCGGGTGTCCCCATGCACACAAATAACAGCTACCTTGCTATTCCCAAAGACCTCTGTTTTAACTAACTCAGCCTTTATCAGGGTCACAAGGCTACCTGAATCCAGCAATACCACAACATTTCTACCATTAACACACATTTTGCATAAATGTTTCTCAGTTCCTCGAATGGCAGTGCATGCGACTGTCGCACACAGCGACTGACGTCTGCCCGTCAGAAAGTCACACTGCATGGGTTCCTCCACAACCGGGCAATTGGCTGCAATATGTCCCGCTTGCCGGCAGCGGTAGCAAAAGATCCTTCTTGCCGCCTCTTGAGCCGCTGATTTCCCAGGCTGTTCTCGCCAAACTTGGGGTAGAGCTCCCACCCTCTCACTCTCTCCACCCTCACCCCTTGGAATCCTCTTATCCGCCCCTGGGGATGGTCTGGTCTTAGGGTGGAAAGTCTGAGTGTCTCTGGAAGAGGCCGTCAGGTTCTCGGTAGCCAAGTATTTCTCCACACGATCCACAAGACCATCGGCCGTCTCTGGGTCTCCATGGCTTACCCACTTTTGGATGGCAGTAGGAAGAGCTCTCAAAAACCGATCCATTACAACACGTTCCACAATCTTTGGTGCGGACAAAGTCTCTGGCTGTAGCCACTTTCTGCTCAGGTGAATGAGATCATACATTTGAGACCTGGGGGGTTTTCCAAGCTGGAAAGTCCAGTTATGCACACGCTGAGCCCGGACAGCCTGGGTGACACCCAGCCTTGCCAAAATTTCAGCTTTTAGCATCACATAGTCTTTTGCTTGGTTAGGCTCTAGGTCATAGTAAGCTTTCTGCTGGGCTGCGAAGTTCTGTTGTTGAGCTGCAAGGCTCTTTTGCAAACCTGCATTTGTCTGCTGTTGATTGGCATTTGCTAGAGCCAGCTGCTTCAGTATCTCCTCCATGCTGGCTTAAAAAAAAACTGCCACTGGTTCTCCACCAACTGTGAGGGGGTTAGCTCGGCAGCGGGTGTGTGTGACCCCCGGGATGGGCTCCCCACACAAAAACAGGCCCAGCAAACGGAGGTTGTGGTTTTCAAAATCAAAAAGGTGCGGTTTATTTTCTATTTACAGTGACAAAACACAGCAAAGCAAAAGAAACATAAATAAAATAAATCCTGGTCAACTTGACCTCTGACTAAACATACAGGTTTCCTAACTAACAACTGGGATCAGCCTAGTGCTGTCCTAGTCCCTAAGTCCCTGGTTTTAAATGTCCAAGCAAATAGCCACACAGGCTTGGTCTCACCGCACAGGGGTTCACTCTCCCTAGACAGTCCACACAGGTCTGGGTCCAGGCATGAGCAAACACCTAATGAATCTGGGAGTTCTTATAGAGGCCTAAATGAGCTGACAAGCTTCAGCTGGTCTCATCAACTCCCTGTCTGCACGACGCCCCACACTCTCCCTAGAGGTATGAGTCATCCATGAGCCCACTAGCCTCAGCTGGGCTTATACAACTCTCCACCTAGTTGTATAAGTCGGCGTAAAGCCTGAATCTGGGCGAAATATATCTACCCCCCTGGATGCAACCAGGTGACTTTACCTTCCTGCTGTCACATTACGAACATTCGTTATGATGAATTTAAAAAGCAAACTCAGGAAGTCAGCAGTGCTTTTTAAATTCATCATAACGAATTGTTACGAAAAGTTAACAAACCTAACGAAAATTCATATTTAATCCAAATTGAATTTCGGACAGGAATAACGAAATACGAACTAACAGGCTACAAACAAACCCAGGAACTCAGCACAGAACAGGGAATGGTGGGAGCCCCTCATAATGAGCACAGCAGGGGTACAGCCCCAGGAAGAAGTCAGCACAGCACAGGGATGGTGGGCGCCCCTCATAATCCACACAGCAGGGGCACAGCCCCAGAAGGAAGTCAGCACAACACAGGGATGGTGGGAGCCCCTCATAATGAGAACAGCAGGGGGACAGCCCCAGGAGGAAGTCAGCACAGCACAGGGATGGTTGGAGCCCCTCATAATGAGCACAGCACAGGGATGGTGGGAGCTACTCATGAGCACAGCAGGGGTACAGCCCCAGGAGGAAGTCAGCACAGCACAAGGATGGTGGGAGCCCCTCATAATGAGCATAATGAGTCGACGACTGCCATATTGAGAAAGGTATTGTAGCCCGGGCCGTTAGTTCGTATTTCGTAATTTGTGTCCGAAATTCTATTTGGATTGAATATGAATTTTCGTTAGGTTCGTTAACTTTTCGTAACAATTACGAACATTCGTTATGATGAATTTATGAGGGGCTCCCACCATCCCTGTGCTGTGCTGACTTCCTGGGTTTTTAACTTCATCATAACGAATAATCGTAATTATTATGACAATAATAAAAATGATATTAACGAACATTCTTATTTTGTCCGATTCTGAATCTCGACTACCAGTACCAGTCTCCCACTCCCATATTAAAAAAAGGTAATTTTCCCAACCCTCACTCAGCAGCAGCAGAAAACCTCAGATTGGTCAACAAAACACCAGTCACGTTTCCGTTTTAACAAAATTCGGATCCAAAATTTGTCAACAAAATTTCGTAAAATTCGGAAGCATAGAAATTCGTAATTCGGATGCTTCCGAATGTACGAATTTTCGGAAATTCGTACAAATTTTAGATTCGTACGAAACGAATCGCACATGCCTATTAAACATATATATATATATATATATATTTTTTTTTTAAGAATATTGCTTGTAATTCACAAAAGGCATATTCAAGAACAGGTATACAAAACCTTTTTTTTTTTTTATGTAATTATTTTTGGAAATATATTTTAATATTTATATATATTATTGGACTGCATACAAAGGGCCTATTGACCAAAACATCTTATTTAAAAAAAAGAAAAGCAAAACCACAGCTGCTGGTATGTGAAGTCAGATTGGGAGGGATCATGTTGTGCCATTGTCTCATGGGAGGATCATGTGCTGAAAAAATGTAATGTGTTGGTAACTGGTACTGACTTTGGGACAGTGATGTGTGCTGAAAATGTTGAATTATGGTGGCAATGGAGGAGAGGGATTGGATAGGAATTAGAGCAGGGATCCTCAAACTACGGCCCTCTAGCTGTTGCGGAACTACAAATTCCATGAGGCATTGCAAAACTCTGACATTCACAGACATGACTAGGCATGATGGGAATTGTAGTTCCTGAACACCTGGAGGGCCGTAGTTTGAAGACCCCTGAATTAGAGAGTATAGGAAACTGGTTGGGCGAGGGGGGGGGGATATTTTAAGAGTACTAAATTGCACTGTTTGTGGGTTTGTTAGAGAGAAAATGGAAGAGGAGGTGTTGGTGTGGTGCATATGGACCTAGCGGTTGGGTTAGTGCATGTGTAAATGATTGAGAATTAGTCTGTTTGGCAGAGGGAGGAGATGGAATGAAAGAAGCAATATAACCCATGGTCCCTGATGAAATCTCTACCTAATATTGTGGAGGACCCGTTTTGAAAGGCCCACCAGACTTTGTGCAAATGAGAGCTCCTCCCACTAATCTGCCTTCGTTTTTTAGGACATACTGGACATAATGACTAGCAGTCTATCTATATTTTTGGTGGAAGCACTCCCTCAAGCAGGCCATCTAGGTGGCCTCATCTGTCCAGGGGCAGAGCTTGCAGCCTCTTCCTAAAAGGTAAAAGTCTGTGATGGCCAGTCCACTCATCCTACACTCTCAAGCCTCATACACACGGGCGGGAAGCCCGTCGGAAAAAAAACATTGGTTTTCCCGACAGGATTCCCGGCAAGCTTGCCTTGCTCGCCGAGTGTACACACGGCCATTCAAAAGAACCACCGTTCTTTTGAATGGCAAGAATGCTGTGAAGTCATTGACTACGACGAGCCTGCGCTCGTCACATTCGATGCCGTCGCCGCCATCTTGCTACACCCTACACTACCCTTGCATGCTACCGCGCATGTGTTGAAGTCTCATCGAGCATGCGCGGGCTTACCTGGGACAGGTAACCAACACATGCACGGTTTTCTCGGCAGGAAAATTCTGCCGAGAATCCAGACGAGAAAAATAGAGAGCAGGTTTTCTATTTTTCTCGTCGAGATTCCCGGCAGTTTTCCCGACGAGAAAGCATACACATGGCCGGTTTTCTCGGCAAAAAGCTCTCCCAGCAGCTTTCTTGCTGAGAAAACCGGCCGTGTGTACGAGGCTTGGGGCTAGATTTAGACATGCGTCTAAATCTATCTTACCTCTAAAGCGCAATCCTAAATCAACACCTTGTTTTAACCCTATTTTAGTCGACAAACGTGCCACAACTGTGTGAATTGCACACGTTTCTGGGGGGTTTGTGGCACATTGAGCTGTATGTGTGGCAACGCTACATGTTGGGTCAATTTAGCTGCAGCTGTGGCATGAAAACATTCCCCTCCTCTGCCTATTGCAGCTTAAAGGGGGGAGGTTGGGGGGCAGTAAAAAAACCTGCTCAACTGCACATTTTTGTCGCCCCTCAACCACAAGTCTAAACAAGGCCTTAGACACATTTTTAGTGGAACCTTGGGAGGATTCCCAGCTAATTTTCTGCAAATAGCAAAAATATTTTGATGTCAAGACATATTTTGTATTAAAAACTCATCTACCTGGTCTTTTACGGAAATAGTTTTATGCAGTTGTGAAACAAAATGATGAGGCTGGTGCCCTTCCTGAATTTTTGCAGGTTGTCAAGCCAACATTTTGTGTTGGTACAAGCTCAGCTTACAAATATCCTTTGAGCTGTTAAGAAAATATGCAGTACTAGGGGCTGCAAATTGCAACAATGGTTGCATTGTACTTAGACAGGTACTTATATTACACATTATCACAAATTTTGCTAATCCAAAGATTGTACAAAAGCATGAGCTCTTTAAGAATGATAAAGTTTACATTTTGGATTTTGTTGGAGTAAGTCTACAGTAGACTGCCCTTTATTCTAATTACCTATACCCTATTACTAAATAATAACCCCACTAGAGCTATTGTTCAGCAATGCCATGCATGAAATAACCTGTGAGCCATGTGAGAAGTGTGTGCGATATTATAGTGATGGCGTTGCAAGACATCTGTGTGCTTCTGTGCACACAGATGTCTTGCAGTGCCCGGGAGACTGCGCTGCAGCAATGTCCCTCGGAAAGGCTTCACTGCCAGTTTCCCTTACCACAAATGGCGGTGGCAGCACCCGAGAGCCGATCCAAAAAGTGGCTTGGGTGTCAACATTGCGGGATCCCTGGACAGGTAAGTGTCCTAATATTTAAAGTCAGCAGTTACGGTATTTGTAGCTGCTGACTTTACATTTTTTGGTGGGGGGTGGGTGGAACTCCCCTTTAAAATCGCTTCTCCAATACTGTCATACGCATTGCAAAATGTTAGTTTTTAACTGTTGGGACAATAGAAGTGTCAGAGTGTCATTCAGTTTGCCTTTAATGAAAAAGAACATTTCAGTCTTATAGTTCTTGATTTATTTGGAGTTTAACAGCTTTATTTGGAGCTGAACATGCTTGCTAGTTAATATAGTAACCCCCCTTGGTTTTTGAGGAGTCAGAAGCTGTAAAACATTGATTCAAGTAGTTATTTGTTATTCTCAGAGTCTAAGAGCACCTTAAGTGGGTCTCCTGTAAAAAAAAAAATAAAAATATAGGATTTTGCTCTCTTGGGTACTCTCAAAAGAAGGGATCTTTTTCCTGGAGAGTTTGGGCCCTGCAACATGGGTTTCACGTGGCGTCAGAGGGGGGCCCCACCCACGGCTATATAAGAGCTGTCACGGCGGGTCTCACATCATTCGGCGGCATCTCCCATGGAGGCGGAATCGATCGTGGTGGCGTGTATCATCGGGTCGTGGAAGGATTACATCGCTGGTTTTTTTTTTTTTATTAAAGGACTTGTCCCAAGCTGTGTCCATTTTTTTTTACCATTTTTGTTACTTTTTTGTGCGACATGGAATGGCGCCAAACTTGGATACTTAACTGGTACTTTTAAAGGTTACCAGTTTATAGTTAGAGAAGGTCTAGTGCTAGAATTATTGCTCTCGCTCTAACACAAGCGGCGATACCTCACATGTGTGGTTTGAACGGCGTTTACATATGTGGGCGGGACTCACATGCGCGTTTGCTTCTGAGTGCGAGCTACCGGGGACAGGGACGTTTTAATTTTTTTTATTATTATTTAATTTTGTATTTTACTTTTTTTTTTGCTGACTTCCGGGCACCCGGGCATGACGTCATAACGTCGCGCCCGGGCCTCCGACGATCATAGAGATGACCGGTGACCGGAGAGCCCAGAGAAGCACCGGATGGCGGCGGGTAGGGGGGACGTCCCCTCCCGCTGCCTATAAGAACGATCAAGCAACGGAACTGCCACTATGATCGTTCTTATGGTACGCAGACTCGCTGGCTGCAAACAATGATATCTGAATGATGCCAGTAGCTGCAGGCATCATTCAGATATCACCTCCTAAAGCCCAGGACGTCATATGACGTACTGTGGTATGGAAGTGGTTAATATTCATAAAAGACCCAAAGGCCTGGTAATGGACTGGGGGGGTAACCCATGCCATTTTTTCAATGACTTATCTGTATTGCCGGGACCCAATTCATTATAGCCGCGAGTTTTAAATTACTTTTTTTCCTTTAGAAATGTCAGTTTGTGCAGGGACTGTTCCAAACACGGGAAAAATTTGCCAAATTACAGGCATACTATAGACACCCCCCAGGTACGAAATTTAAAGGAATATTTCACTTTTACTGTTTCACTTTAAGCATTATTGAAATCACTGCTCCCGAAAAAACTGGTGTTTTTTTTAAACTTTTTTTGCATTGATACATGTCCCCTGGGGCAGGACCCAGGTCCCCAAATACTTTTTATGACAATAACGTGCATATTAACCTTTAAAATTATCACTTTTGTAAAAAAAATATATATATATATATTTATTTTAAATAAAACATAGTAAGGTCTTTAGTAAGGCTTTTCACATTTCCATCAAGCAGATGCCCCTGCTCAGTGGATCTATCTGCTGATTACCGCTGGGCAGGCGGATGACAGGTCTGTGTGATCCCTGCTGATGCAGAGTGGACATGGACACAGCTCACGGTTCTCTATAGGGCCATCGAATGGAAATGGACCGCCTGTCCATTTCCATCTGATTCTCATCCAATCTGATCTGCTAGATAAATAGGGAACAGATCCCCATCCGTCTGTTTTTGGCGGACTGGATCAGATCAGATGCAGGCGGGTGTAAATGGACACATGTCAATTTACATCAGCCTCCCAATAGAGAACAGTGGGTGGTCCGATCGGGTCCACCTAATAAAAACGGACAGGCGGACCTGATTGGTCTTCTTTTGTGAAAGGGGCCTAAGGCCTAATACACACAGGACACACACAGCATACATCCCTGCAAGCCTGTGTTTACCTGTACAGGGATGCACAGGTGTTCCGTGCATCCCTGTGCAGGCAGTCCCATTAATGTAATTTGGGATGTAGAAACTGCGTGAACAGAGCCGTTGCTCCCAATTGGTCATCCTTGTTGGTCCGTGTGCATGTCCCTGAGCTCACAATGTCTGCGTTCGGGGTCGTGCCCCCACACGGATCTCAGATTGGGAGCAGCGGCCATACCTGTCCCAATTGACATAAATGGGACTGCCTGTACAGGGAGGCATGGAACACCTTTAGTATGCCACATGTTCATGATGCTTTAGTAGAAAGGATATTTTTAAGTTATGTTGTGTTTATGTACACTAATATGAAAATAGCGATTTGATGAACATTTGCACAATTATTGCAGGGCCCAAAAAATCTGTAGCACTTTTTTATTCTACAGGTCATGTGCTTTCAGAAAATGTATAGTTTCTTTTTTTTTTTAAGCTCTAAAAGCTGTAAGTGAAAAAAGATTTTTAGAGTAAATAGTTTTTATTCACTGTTTTGTGCACCTTCGCTTTTCACCATTTCACAAAAATGTGCAATTTAAAATGTACAAATATTTGTTATTAATTAACTTAATACAGTTTCAACTTGTATATTTAGTAGGAATTTAGCAGAAGTTTTTGTACATTTTGCCATGTATGAATCTATTAATATGATTTTAGTGTATTTTTAGCGAAAATATTGATTTGATAAACATCTGTGCAAATATCGTGGTGCCTTAAAAATCAGTAGCACCTTTTTTCTACTGGTCATGTGTTGTCAGAAAATATATGGTTTGGGGGATCTTTTACAAACTCTAAATGCTGTAAAGCCCTGTACACACGATCGGATTTCCTATGGATTTTAAACCGATGGATTTTTCCATCGGAAATCTGATGAAGCTGACTTCCATCATTCTTGCCTACACACCATCAGTCAAAAAACCGATCGTCCCAAACGCCGTGACGTAAAACACACCGACGAGCCAAGAAAAATTAAGTTCTATGCTTCTGAGCATGCGTCGACTTGATTCTGAGCATGCGTGGGTTTTTTATCCGATGGAGTTCCCCACAGACGATAGTAATTTGCTATCGTTTTTTTTTTTCCATCGGATAAATTTAAAACATGTTCTATTTTTTAACACCGATGGAAAAAAGACCGATGGGGCCCATACACAATCGGTTTGTCCGATGAAAAAAGTCCATCGGACTGTTTTCATCTGTAAAACCGATCGTGTGTACAGGGCTTTAGTGAACAATGAAACTTCCAGATTTTTTGAGAAATTTCTGTTTACGTCCGATTTTTACCATTTCTCAAAAAGACGCAATTTAAAATTTACAAATATTTGTGAAAAATGAAAACCTCCAGATGTTTAGAGAAATTTGGTTATTTATAGTTTTGAAAAAAAAAAAGAGGTCCATATTTGCCTGCAAGAGGCCACATGTGGATATTAGACAGACATTAGGGCGAAACATAGGATGGGGGGGGGGGGAGAGGGGCGCACATCTTATATATAATGATGAAGTCACGTGACCGTGATGCCACGCGTAGAGACGAATCTAGGAACTAGAAGTGACGCGCAGCTCGTGGAGTCTTTTACATTGTGTTACTGCCAAATGTGAGTACCACTGCTTTTAACGTGTTGAACAATAAATGTTTTAAAAACGTACTACACCATATAGTATCTTCCCTCTTCATTTCTACTTATACAATGGCTGGCATATGAGTGCATACTCCAGAGGGAAACCCCAATTACCCCGGCATCCAGCTATTAGGAGACAACCATCCCAAACAACACACGGACCATAGGAACCAGGCAAGAGGAACACAGAGCATCTTGTTTGCTACATGCAGGTAAGAGGCCACCTTTACCAAAAAGTCACCACCGCCGGAGTGCACCAGCACAGGAAGAGGAATACGATATTCCCATCACACATCCACCCCACCCCCCTCGGCCCTCCTGCGTTCCATGCATCACTACACTTCCTGCACAGGATAAATGAACTGCTTTCTTTTTTCACCATTCACGATTGACCAAATTAACTCTACATGCACTTGATATAGTCGCATATACTGCAATTTTTGTGCGATCGCTTTGCAATTTTCTGTGCGATCGCCCTGCAACATTTATACTTTAAAGACGCATGTTACAATTCACCTGGTTATCCTAGCTCGTGAGGTTATTCAGAGACCTGTCGCACCGTGCACTTTTAAAAGTGCAACATCCCCTCGGATTGATTTATGCGTTTATGCATCTTTTGCACTGGTTGCACGTATGCTTTGCATTTCACATTTTTGATTTAATTGTCTATGATTTACTGTCACAGTTAATTATTTATTTTGCGATTTGCACAATCTTGATTTCTTGACACAGTGTTTAGACCTGTTGCACTTTGTTTACTATTTTAGAAGATAGTATTTTATGGTCACCACGTGAAGATTATTTATTGTGCGTTTTTCACATCTTGGAAGATCTTGCTATTTTATGTGCGTTTTGCAATAATTGTTTATTTGCATTTGTTTTATTATCTTACACAAAGTTTTAGAAGAATTTCACTTAATTTATTTCACTAAACAGCGCAGCACCACCCCCTCTTTATACACTTAATTTCTGTGGGTATGATCTGACCCCCCCTGGTGCTTGCAGCAGTTTTATATCACTAGCTAGCCCTCTCCATAGTAGCGCAGGAATACACCCAATTTTGTATCTATATATACATATATATATATATATATATATATATAGATACAAACATATGTATTATTTGTAGGTTATCCTTAATTGAAGCACAAACACTTTGGACTTTGAAGTTTGTAATCACTGATGGGATCTATGACAAAGAGCAAGAAAGGGATTTAAATAGGACAATTTTATTTTGCCAAATAGCCCAATAAGGTAAATACATTGATATTAATAGTACATTCCCATGCAAGTCATCTTTTTTGCCATTCACTTTTCATACTGATTTTGACAAGATATTTAGTCAGTATAAAATATATATAAAAGATTTATGCCTCTGTCCCTCTCCCCCCACCCATCCTATGTTTCGCCCTAATGTCTGTCTAATATCCACATGTGACCTCTTGCAGGCAAATCTGGACCTTCCTCCTTTGGCGTTTGTCTGCATGGTCACCATGGAGAATCCAACCATCATGTTTTTATGATTCACTCTGGTTTAGATTTTATGGTGTTTCACGTAAAGTATGATGTCAGTTGTTTACTGTTTCCAACTCATATAAATAGAAGTCCATTAAATGTAATGCAATAATATAAAACACTAAAAACTGTTTCAAATACACCATAGATATCTACATAACCCCCTGAAGAAGATTGATACAGTTACAAAGATCGAAACGCGCATGTGGCAGCCAAATGGTTAACTTCATATGGTCATTGTGAGATGTAGATTATTATATATATAATTAACATCATATATTACAAAATTGTATACCAGAGCTCTTAATGTTGCCCCTGTATGCAATTTGATCCATCCTTTTCAAACCCAATTTTTCCTTTTTATGTATAACATTTTTGATACTTATTAGCCGCGCACTGTAGATATACGTCGGGTGAACGGCACGGACAGGCATAATCACGTACCTGTATATGGCCCTTTAAATGCCTGCTGTGTGGCCGGCGGCGCGCTTGCGACCCTGCCTCCTTCCCCGTGAGTCGGACTGCGGGTCCCGCGGACTCGATCGCCGCGGGGATCCCCGCGATCGTCTCACGGAGGTATAGAGCAGGGAGATGCTTGTGTAAACAAGCATCTCCCTGCTCTGCCTAGTGACAATGACACTGATCTTGGCTCTGTGTACATGGAGCAAAGATCAGTGTCAAGTGACACAGAGCCCAACCCCCCCTCAGAAAGAAACAGGGAACACTTAACCCCTACAGCGCCACCTAGTGGTTAACCCATTCATTGCCAGTGTCATTTTCACAGTAACCAGTGCATTTTTATAGCACTGATCGCTGTGAAAATGACAATGGTCACAAAAATTTGTCAAAAGTGTCCGATGTGTCCGCCATAATGTCGCAGTCATGAAAAAAATCACTGATCGCCGCCATTACTAGTAAAAAAAAATTAAAATGTATAAAAATTCCATAAAACTATCCCCTATTTTGTAAACAAAAATATGTAGAAGAATACGTATCGGCCTAAACTGAGGAAAAAAATATATTTTTTTAAATATTTTTGGGGGATATTTATTATTGCAAAAAGTAAAAAATATTGCATTTTTTTCAAAATTGGCGCTCTATTTTTGTTTATAGCGCAAAAAAGAAAAACCGCAGAGGTGATCAAATACCAAAAGAAAGCTCTATTTGTGGGAAAAAAAGGACGTCAATTTTGTTGGGGAGCCACGTCGCAGGACTGAGCAGTTGTCAGTTAAAGTGACGCAGTGCCGAATCGCAAAAAGGGGCCTGGTCTTTAACCAGCCAAAATGGTTAAGTGGTTAATAAACGAATTTAAAAAAAATATTCAAGAGTTTACAATTTCACCAGCTGCGCAAAAGCCCTTGGGAGTTCCTTTCCTCTTTTTTCCAAAATAATATTGGGCTAGCAGCAATAGTTTAGACACTAGAAGGTGGGTACCTTATTTCTGTTATTTATAGTTGTGAACGTAAAATTTTTACCATTTCGCAAAAAGTTGCAATTTAACATTTATTTGTTATTTATTAACTCAATACAGGTTAAGCTTTTATATTTACTAGGAATTTAGAAGGAATTTTGTAAAATGTACTGTGTTTATATCTGCTAATAATGATTTTAGAGTATTTTTGGCGAATATATTGTTTTGATAAACATTCAAGCAAATATTGCAGGACCTTAAAATCAGTAGCACCTTCTTTTTATTCCAAAGGTCATGTGCTTTCAAAAATTATATGGTTTGGGGGTCTTTAACAAACTCTGAAAGCTGCAAGTGAAACATGAAAACCTATAGACTTTTTGGGAAATTTGGATATTTACATTTTTGGGTATGCTCGATTTTCACCATTTTGCAAAAAGGCGCAATTTAAAATTTTCAAATATTTATTTATTAATTCATTACAGGTTAGCTTTTATATTCAGTAGGAGTTTTATAAAATGTGCTGTGTTTTTATTTGCCAACAATGATTTTAGTGTATTTTTTGTGAAAATATTGTTTTGATAAACATTGTGCAGATATCATTGTGCCCTAAAAATCAGTAGCACCTTTTTTTTAATTCGACTGGTCAGATGCTTTCAGATAATATCTGGGTTGGGGTCTATTGTCTGGCCAGCTCAGTTTAAAAGTGGAGCGCAGGGCCTGGCAGAGAAAAGGTTTAAAAAAAAAACAGATACTATGTTTTGCACCTACATGGTATTATCAAGTCAATCTTTAAAATAATTTCTAAAAATTAGAAAGAATAGCTTAGAATTAACTGAGCTCAACACTTTGAAGAATATTGGGTGTGTGCTATCTGGTTAGGGTGTTCTTTTTCCATATATTCTGTTACACCATATCAATGTAATATAATGATGATATGTTATCCACAAACTGGATCATCAATGTCCTTTGTAAACACAGAGATGAAGTAGGTATTTATTAGTTTTTTTTAAAAATTATTATTATTATTATTATTTGTCTCCAGTAACCCACGTCACACTATTATTATTTAGAGGTCCTTTCCACTCAGACTTTGTATTTTGTATATTAATATATCTAAATATGATTTGTGGATTTATCTTACTCTGTTTAGTAACCAGGTGTTCATTTATTGAGATTGATTTGCCTTTTGCAGCTTTCACGATTTTTTTTTTTGTAGCTCTAAAGCATGAAATTGTTCCCTCTGTTTTGTATGTTGAATCCCCCTTTCTAATTGCTTATGGCTTGTTTTTATCATTAGAAGTAAGTCATCTATGTTTTGTTTTTATACTTTTAAACTTATTGCACAATGGAATAAATTATTTAATGTGTTTACATAAAATTAATTTGAAACACTGTCATTTGTGTTCTACAGTATGTCTTTTGTTGACAGTATTTCTGCCCAATCTAGGTTTTGAGACATTCTCTCTTTACTCTTTTCAAATTTAAAGCAGTTCTAGGGTCACAACATAAAATGTAATGTTTTAACATCAGTTTTGCAAAAGCAATACAAACAATAGTTTTGTTGACAATTCAAATTAGACATGTGCAATTCGTTTAGTTTCTAATTAGTTTTTCACGAATTTAGAGAAATTCGTTAATTCCGAAATTTCAGAATTTCCGAATTTTTCAATTTCAGAATATCCGAATTTCCGGATTTCCGAAATTTCAAATTTTTCAATTTACGAATTTTCGGATTTTTGAATTTTTCCATTTACGAATTTTCATTTCGGAAATTCGGAAATTCAGAAAATCAAAAATTC
Organism: Rana muscosa; assembly: GCA_029206835.1. NCBI lineage: Eukaryota > Metazoa > Chordata > Amphibia > Anura > Ranidae > Rana > Rana muscosa. The sequence goes on along the minus strand of CM055127.1, from coordinate 263,235,387 downwards.
GAAATTGCAAAGTTCAAAAATCGAAAATTTGAAAATTTGAAATTTGGAAAGTTGAATATCCGAATTCCGAATTTTTAGAATTTCCGAAAATTGGAAATTCGTTTTTTTTTTCGTTTTTTTTTTGCTTTTTTCGGAAATTCAAAAAAAAATTTTTTTTGTTTTATTTGTTTTTTTGGAAATTCGAAAATTCGGAATTCCGAATTTCCCGAATTTTCGAAAAAAGCAAAAGAACGAAAAAAACGAAAAAAATTATTTTTCGGCAGTGCACATGTCTAATTCAAATAAAGCTTGACAACTCATTTAAAGTGGTTGTAAACCTAGTTACACCACTTACCTACAGGTAAGCCTATAATAAGGCTTACCTGTAGGTACTGGAAATATCTTTATCTATATTTACCATGGGGGCATGGCCTGGCAAGCGATTGAATAGAACGCGGGTAGAAGGAGCTCCTCTTGCAGTTTATCCTGTCTACCAGCCTGAGTGCGAATCCTGTGAGATATACACCCGCAAAGCTGCCTGTGAACCCCAGGATCGGGACTGCACAGGTCGCCTCCAAAGAAATCCTCCTCAGCGGCGTAGAAGCTGGCTCAATATCGCCATTATTTGGAGGACAAGCAGGCTAAAGATGGCGCTGCCACGTGTCCAGGGGAGGATCGCTATGCTGCGGAGACGGCAAAGGTGCTGGAGGCTATGGCTACTCTCCAGGGCACCCTCACAACTAAAATTGACGAGGTGAAAATAGATATATCGCTCATGCGACAGGACCTCTCAATGGTGAGGGACAGGGTCACTGAAGCGGAGACCCGCATTGGCGAGGCTGAGGACATTCTGCATCCTCTGCAGCACACCACAGAAGAGACGCAGCAGCAGATTCAACAGCTACACTCCCATCAGGATGAAATGGAGAATAGTCTTTGCCGCTGCAATCTCCGGTTCATCGGATTGCCAGAGCGGGCTGAAGGCAATGACCCGGCAGAGTACCTAGAGAATCTCCTTATTACTACATATGGCAGGGAGGCATTCTCAGTGATGCTTGCGGTGGAGAGGGCACACTGTATACCAGCTAAGCTCCCATCTGCTGGAGCTCCCCCTTGAACATTTATTGCAAAAGTTCTTGAACTTCCGGGACAAGATCATGTGGCTCTCCAGAAAGAAGGGCAACATACAAGTAGGAAATGGGCATGTAGCGGTGTTCCCGGATTTCTCCAGCGAGGTGCAAAGAAAGAGGTCTCAGTTCCAGGACGTCAAGTGTCGTCTCAAGGCACTGCACCTCAAGTATGCAATGCTTTTTCCGGCCAGGCTCAGGGTGGAGGAAGATGGTTGGGTGCGTTGACCGTGCATGCTCTCTTCCCCCCTTGCCCTTTCCCCTTGCCCCATGCCCGGCCCGTGCTGCCTCCGTGTGTCCAGCTGCTTTGTACATTCAGAGACTCCCTGGACCCCAGGTGTTGCAGGTTGGCGGGCATGATCACTTTACTTTTCCAGACAGAACCCGGGGGATGGGGGTAATTTGGTTGGCACACGCCCCCCCTGGGTTTTTGGTACTCCTGAGTGCTATCAACACATACATGACTTCCTATATCCTTCTTGTCCCCTCCCGGACCCTGCCACCATTTTGAAATGTTTACATTCTGTGATCAACATGTTGGAAGGCAAGAGGAACACCATAACAGAAAACCTTTGGGAGCACTGTTCTTTCCCACTGGGTTTTTTGTTTTGTTTTCTCCACGTACTGTTCAGTGAATAACCGCCCCCATAGGAATGACACTCACTGTTGTAACCTACGAATTCATGGACATAAGCCATGCCCTCCAGCTGGAATTTCTTGCTGGATGACTGTTGCACTGTTAATGTCTGGGTACTGAATTCTCTCACCATGTTGGGGAGGTGCAGAGCTGGGTGGGTGGGATGTTGCCCAGTTACAGGGCCAAAGTTATGGACTTCTTTGTCCAAAAGAATGTTTAAATTGGTATTGGAATGCAAGTTTGATCACTTTTGACACTTATGTACATGATTCTGACCATGGTTTATGGGTAATACTACCAATGTCTTCTATCTTCAGACCATGCTGGTCCGCTCCATTAGACCACACCTATTGTTTAAATGACTACGATTACATTTTTGACATGGAATTCTAAGGGGAGTAAGAGATAAAAATAGGATTTTTTTGTACTCACCGTAAAATCCTCTTTTCTGATGTCCATGGACTGACACGGCATCTTGAATCTTGACAAAGTGGGTTATATTCCTGCTCATAGGAGAAGACTAGGCAGAATGTTAGATGTTTTAACATACATTCCATTACCAGAGCAGAACAGCCCCGGCCAGGGGGCGGTCCCTCCGGACATAACCCTCCTACCTGCAGCCAGCAGCCTCAGTTCATAGTAAAGCAGTACAAACTTAAAGAAATTAGGGATGGGTGCTGTGTCAGTCCATGGACGTCAGCGAAAAGGATTTTACGGTGAGTACAAAAAAATCCTATTTTCTCTTTCCGTCCATGGACTGACACAGCATCGTCAATCTTAACAAAGTGGGACGTCCCAAAGCAGTGTCAAAGAACGAGGGGTGGGAACAGTATCAAGGAAAAACCAAACTACACCCCAAACAAGCAGAGCTCCTCAACGGAGGAGTTGCAACATTAAACAGCCGCCTGCAAAACCTTGCGGTCGAAGGAAGCATCAGAAGATGCAACCACATCATAAAACTTTGAAAAGGTATGTGCACACAGGGTCGCCGCCTTGCACACTTGTGCAACAGACGCTTGATGTTGGAAAGCCCAGGAAGCACCAATTGTCCTGGTAGAATGTGCCGTAACTGGAAAGGGAGGCACCCGTCCCTTAAGGGCATAGGCCTGCATGACAATCTGCCTGATCCACCGGGAAATGGTGGCAGATGAAACCAATTGGCAATGGTTTGGACCAGACACAAACAGCAAGTCAGACTTCCAAATCAAAGCCGTAGCAGACAGGTACACCCCGCAAGGCACGTACCACATCCAATGTGTGGAGCGCAAACTCTCTGGGATGCGAAGTACGAGGACATAAAGATGGAAGTACGATGTCCTCATTAAGGTGGAAGGCCGAGACCACCTTCGGGAGAAAAGAAGGCTGCGGGCGTAGCACCGCCTTATCCTTATGGAGGACCAAGTATGGCGGTTTGCAAGACAAGGCTGCCAATTCAGAAACCCTTCTGACAGAAAAAATGGCTACTAGGAAAGCCACCTTCTGAGACAAAGTTAAGAGAGGAATCTCTCCGATGTTCTCAAAAGGAGAGCACCAAATTCAAATCCCAAGGAGGAAGAGGTGGTTTAATAGGGGGGAGCACATGGCGGACCCCCTGTACGAAGGTACTAATCAAAGAATGGCCCGCAAGTGGCCGCTGAAAGAGAATAGCTAAAGCCAAAATCTGACCCTTAATGGTGCTCAAAGCAAGCTTTTTGTCCACACCGCGCTGTAAGAACAGCAGGATCCTGGGAACAGAATACGTCCGTGGACGCCAATCCAGCTCCTCGCACATAGCGATGTAGGCTCCCCAGGTACGGTGGTATATCTTCCTGGAGGAAGATTTCCGTGCCCTCAGCATGGTCGAGATGACCGATGCTGAGAGACCACGGTCCTTCAGCACCTGGCTTTCAATAGCCATGCCGTTAAAGCAGGATTAAGTATGGGACCTTGAGACAGAAGGTCCTCCCGCACAGGCAGTCGCCATGGAACGTCCGCCACTAGGCGCATAAGATCGGCGTACCAAGGACGCCGAGGCCAATCTGGAGCGATGAGGATCACCGGAATCCCCTCGGCCTCCACCCTGCAAAGAAGGCGAGGAAGCAACTTCAGTGGAGGATAGGCATAAATCAACCGATACCGACCCCGCGGGGCCACCAACGCGTCTGTCCAGGGATCCCTGGACCTGGCCACGAATTGACACCTTGCGATTGAGTCGAGAGTCCAATAAGTCCACATCTGCCGTGCCCTACCTCCGGCAAAGGAGGTGAAACACCTCTGGATGCAAGGACCATTCCTCCTGGTCCAACATCTGGTGGCTCAGATAGTCCACCTGCCAGTTGTCTACTCCTGGAATGTAAACGGCCGACAGAGCCGGCACGCTTCTTTCCACCCACCTTAGGATGTGAGTGACCTTGGACGCCGCAGCTGAGCTCCGAGTTCCCCCCTGATGGTTGACATAAGCCACCGCTGGGGCGTTGTCCAACTGGATCCTGACTGAGCGTCCCTGCAGTCTCCTTGACCATGAGGAGAGGGACAGTCTGATTGCCCGGAGTTCCAGGACATTGATCGGCAAACGGGACTCGTCCAGAGCCCTTGAGTTGACAGAACTCCCCAGACTCCGCCCCAGCCCGAAAGACTGGCATCCTTCGTGATCACAGTCCACTGGACAGGAAGGAAAGACTTCCCTGACCGAAGGGGCGGGGATCTCAGCCACCACGTCAGGGATGCCTGACCAGGTGACTCACCTGGATCTGACGATCCAGTGATAATAAAGACTTGTTCCAGCAAGATAGGATCTCCTTTTGTAAGACTCGAGTGTGGAATTGGGCAAACGGCACCGTCTCGAAGGAAGCCACCATGAGTTCCAGGACCCTCATGCAAAAACGGAGTGACGACCATTTGCGGGACGTCAGCACCCGTACCGCAGATTAAAGAGTCTGTAATTTTTCTAAAGGTAGAAATACCCTCGCCTCCGAGCAGTCCAGGATAAATCCTAGGTACTCCAGATGCCGAGTCGGAACCAGGACCGACTTCTGAATGTTCAGCAGCCAGCCGAATTCTAGGAGGGCCTGACTGGCCATCACTACATTTTCCTCTAATTCTGAGCCAGAGTCTGCTTTCAGAAGAAGATTGTCTAGATAGCAATGCCTCACTGTCTCAGCAAAGCTAGAATCAGGGCAAGCACCTTGGTGAAAACCCGCGGTGCTGACGCAAAACCGAAGGGAAGAGCCACAAACTGATAGTGGTCTTTGCCTATCGTGAAGCGCATAAACTTCTGGTGACCCGCGCAGATTGGGACATGCAAGTAGACGTCCTTGATGTCCAAGGATGCCATAAAATCTCCCGGGTAGAGCGCAGCAATCACCGAGTGAATAGATTCCATGCGGAATTTCCGAACCTTCACAAAGGCATTAAGGGCTTTGAGGTCCAGAATTGGACGGACTCCGTCCTTCTTGGGGACCACAAACAGATTTGAATAAAATCCCTGAAACCTCTCCTTTGCCGGTACCGGCACAATTACTCCGCACCTCAGCAAGTCCTGCACTGCCCCTAATAGGGCAGCCCGGCGTGCCGGAAGCGGTCCTGCTAGCTCGCCGCTTCAGTGTGAAAGCCTTCGGGCTTTCACATTTAAGACTGCAGGGCAGGATTTTTCAGGCGCTATTTTTAGCGCCAAAATGCCTGAAAAACGCCCCAGTGTGAAAGGGGCCTTAGACATTAAAATCACAACTCTTTTCCCCCCTTTATTGTGTGTGAAGTAGGGTCTTGGTAGCCTACTGGCCCTCTAATGTAAACAAAGAAGAATTTACATCACACTACATGCAACTAGAGAGGTCAGGGATGGCTTAAGTCTTTTTCTGCTTGATAAGAATATGTAGTTACTTTAAAGTGTATCTAAAGCCATTTTTTTTTATTTTGGCAGAAGTAGGGAATGCTTAAACCCCCTTACAGTAAATTGTTTTACTGTGTAGAGGAACAAGTGTGCCCACTGATTCCCATGCATTCCATGTGGGATAACAACCGAGTGGCTTTTAGCCGCTTTGGTTGTTATCCCTAGAGAGCCGATCACCCGCTCTAAAAAAACGGTACCAGGGTGATGCCTGCATCTGCAGGCATCACCCTGGTATAACCTCTGAAAGTTGAGGCCGTATATGTACATACGGTCGGCGGTAAGGGGATAGATTCCTTCCCATAAACCTAGCATAGCAAATGCCTATCTATTCAGATACAAACTTGTCATAGCATTTAGGTTGTGCCCTTATAAAAAAACAGTGCTTCAGAAAACCCAAATCTTTCCCTCTTACAAGACCTCAGCCATGCAAATATCTCTCTAAGCTTCTGTAGCCTTCCTTAAATTGACTTTTATAGATTCTCCACTTTGTTTTGTTTTTTCTTATTGACCTCAACATAAACAAAGAAGTAGCAGAAACACTTTACACCTACTTTTCTTTTTGAAGCGAAAAAAATAGGATTTTTTACTCACCGTAAAATCCTTTTCTCTGAGTCCATGGACCGACACAGCTTCTCTATTGACAAAGTGGGTATTATCCGTTAATTAGGAGTGACTAGGCAGAAAAACTTGTAAAAAGTGTTGCATCACACCTTCTACAGTACCGCCCAGGGGGCGGACCCTCTGGGTATACCCTCTCAGTCTGCACATCGCAGATCAGTTCGTCAAAAAGCAGTACAAACTTAAAAGGAGGGGTGGGTGCTGTGTCGGTCCATGGACTCAGAGAAAAGGATTTTACGGTGAGTAAAAAATCCTATTTACTCTTTCGTCCATGGACCGACACAGCTTCTCTATTGACAAAGTGGGACGTCCCAAAGCAGTGTCAGAGAAAAAACGAGGGGTGGTAACAGCATAAAAACAAACTTCACCCCAAAACACAAAACAGCACTCCTCCAACGGAGGAGCTGCAACTCTAAACAGCCGCCTGCAAAACCTTGCGGCCGAAAGAGGCATCCGAAGATGCACCTACATCAATTTTGTAGAATTTTGTGAAAGTGTGAGCGGACGACCAAGTCGCCGCTTTACATAGTTGGGAAACAGACGCTTGGTGTCGGAAAGCCCCAGAGGCACCTATTGCCCTGGTCGAATGCGCCGTGACAGGAAAGGGGGGCGCCTGACCCTTTAAGGCGTAAGCCTGGATTACTATCTGTCGGATCCACCTAGAGATGGTGGCCGATGAGACTGCTTGGCCCTTCTTGGGACCAGCCACCGAAACAAACAGTGAGTCTGACTTCCGGAACAGGGAAGTAGCAGATATGTATACTCTCAAAGCTCGGACAACGTCCAAGGAATGCAACGCCGACTCCTTAGGATTCGACGGCTGAGGACACAAGGATGGAAGTACAATGTCTTCGTTGAGATGAAAAGCCGAAACGACTTTTGGAAGAAAGGAAGGCTGCGGCCGCAGCACCACCTTATCCTTGTGGAAAATCAAATAGGGAGCCTTGCAGGACAAGGCTGCCAGCTCAGAGACTCGTCTAACTGATGTAACAGCCACCAAAAAGACCACTTTCTGAGAAAGTGTCAACAGGGGAATATCTCTAATATTCTCAAACGGTGCCGTCTGAAGCACCGAGAGGACCAGGTTCAAGTCCCACGGAGGTAATGGGGGGCGGACCGGAGGGGCCACATGTCGAACCCCCTGCCCAAATGTACTCACGAGAGAGTGAGTCGCCAGGGGTCGCTGAAAAAAGACAGCCAGGGCAGATATCTGTCCCTTAATCGTACTTAGGGCAAGCCTTTGGTCTACCCCATGCTGTAAAAACAGCAGGATTCTGGAAACCAAATAGGTACGCGGATGCCATTTCATTTCCTCACATATGGAGATGTAGGCCCTCCAAGTGCGGTGATAGACCTTCCTAGAGGACGGTTTCCGAGCACTTCTCATAGTAGAGATTACTGAGTCTGACAGGCCCCGATCTCTCAGTACCTGGTTCTCAACAGCCATGCCGTTAAAGCCAATGACTGTAAAGCAGGATGGAATATGGGACCTTGCGATAGCAGGTCCTTCCGTAGTGGTAGGCGCCAGGGGACGTCTGCTACCAGACGTACTAGATCGGCGTACCAAGGACGCTGAGGCCAATCTGGAGCGATTAGGATCATTGGAATTCCCTCTGCCTCCACTCTGCGGAGCAGAAGAGGAAGAAGCCTTAAGGGAGGGAAGGCATAGATTAGCCGATACTGACCCCACGATGCTACCAACACGTCCGTTGCGTCTGCCCATGGGTCTCTTGACCGGGCCACAAACCTCAATACCTTCCGATTGAGTCGGGAAGCCAGAAGATCTACGTCTGGTGTGCCCCATCTTTGGCAGAGGAGTTGGAACACCTCCGGGTGTAAGGACCATTCTCCCTGGTCCAGCATCTGGCGGCTCAGGTAGTCCGCCTGCCAGTTTTCCACACCCGGAATGTACACGGCCGACAGTGCCGGTACGCTCCTCTCTGCCCACTTCAGGATGCGAGCGATCTCCGATGCTGCAGCTGAGCTTCTTGTTCCTCCTTGATGATTGACATATGCCACTGCTGTGGCGTTGTCTGACTGGATCCTGACTGGACGCCCTTGCAGTCTCTGAGACCATTTGAAGAGGCACAGCTTGATCGCCCGGATCTCCAGGACATTGATCGTCAGGAGGGCTTCCTCTGGGGTCCAGCGACCTTGCGCCGACTGGACACCCCAGACTCCCCCCCAACCTGTAAGGCTGGCGTCCGTCGTGATCACTATCCAGTAAACCGGAAGAAATGACTTCCCGGCCATTAGAGCCGGTGCTGTCAGCCACCATACCAGGGATCTCCTGACTAGGTGGCTCACTCGGATTTGATAATCCAGAGATGAAGGGCATCTGTTCCATCTGGACAGAACTTCCTTCTGTAACACTCGAGTGTGGTATTGAGCATATGGGACCGCCTCGAAGGAGGCTACCATGAGGCCCAACACTCGCATGCAAAAACGGAGTGACGACCAATTCCTGGAAGTCAGCTGCCGTACTGCAGGCCGGAGGGTCTGCAACTTCTCCACAGGGAGGAATACCTTTGCCTCTGAGGAATCCAGAATCAACCCCAGGTACACTAGGCGTTGAGTGGGCACCAATACTGACTTTTGCGTGTTTAGTATCCAACCACAGTCTCGAAGAGTCTGACAGGTAATGGACACGCTTACCTCTAATTCTGAGCTTGAAGGGGCCTTCAGCAGAAGGTCGTCCAAGTAACCTGTGATAGCGATACCCCGCTGTCTTAGAAGTGCCAGAATCGGAGCGAGCACCTTGGTGAACGTCCTGGGTGCTGAGGCAAGGCCAAACGGGAGGGCCACAAACTGGTAGTGGTTCTTCCCGATAGCAAATCGCAGAAACCTCTGGTGTCTGGAGTATATGGGGACATGCAGGTATGCGTCCTTGATGTCCAAGGAGGCCAGAAAGTCCCCCGGATGGAGAGCCGTGACTACGGATCGAACCGACTCCATCCGAAATCTTTGTACCTTCACAAAGCAATTGAGGGCTCTGAGATCCAAGATTGGACGAACCCCCTCCTTCTTTGGCACAATGAACAGATTTGAGTAAAAACCCTGACCCCGTTCCTGTTCTGGAACTGGAATAACTACCCCGTGTTCCAGTAGACCCTGGACCGCCCCATACAGGGCCTCCCGACGGGTCGGTAGTAGCTGGAGATTGGAGGTGATGAATCTGTCTGGTGGACAAGAGAGAAATTCTATCTTGTAGCCTGAGGAGATTACTTCGCAAACCCACCTGTCGGAGACTAGAGCAGTCCACTGAGTCGCGAGTTCGTGAAGACGTCCCCCCACCCGAGAGCTGGGTGGGGGCGGACCTTCATGTGGACGCAGATTTGTCCGCAGGCTTGTTGGGTCTGCGGGACCAAGGACGCTTTTGTCCTTGGGCAGGCGCTTTATCGGCCTGGGGTCTTTTCCCTGTCGCCCTAGGGGGACGAAAAAACCACTTGTGTGCAGTAAAGGAGGGCCCTTGCCCTTGGCGTGGCCCCTTACCCTTGCTAATTTGGGGAAGCAAAGTGCTTTTACTTCCTGTGGCATCCTTGATGATGTCATCCAGAGAAGCCCCAAAAAGTCTGTCGCCCTTAAAAGGCAGATCCAACAGGGCTTTCTTGGAAGTCTGGTCCGCAGACCAGCCTTTTAGCCAGATCAGGCGGCGTATTGCTACTGCATAAACCGAAGTTTTAGACAGCAGGGGAATAGTATTCATGTCTGACTCGCAGACAAACCTAAGGCCCTGGACCAACAGGTCGGCCAATGTTATCTCATCAGGAGGAGCATCTCGCTCCTTAACCCCTGGAGTAGCAATCTTGCCCATTCAGTAAGTGTGTGAGACACTAGGGCCCCCGCCAATGCCGGGCGTACTGCCGAGCCTACCACTGAGTATAGGTAGCAAGCGAGTGCTTCAGCCTTCTTATCCACAGGGTCCTAGAAAACAGGAGCCCCTTCTACAGGAATTGTGGTGGCTCTATTAAGTCTGGACACCGGAGGGTCCACTATAGGGGGGAGAGGTCCATTTCTTCAGAAAACTCTCCTCAAAAGGGGTACCGTACCGCAAACCTCTTTGGGGCTGTAAAGACCCTCAGTGGGTTCTCCCATTCCTTGTATAAGAGTTTATCAAAAGACACACAAGGGAACACCTTAGCAGTGCGGGCAGGTCTATGAAACCCAAGTGGACCGGAGTCTCTGCTGCTTCTGCAGTATTTTCCAACTTTAGCGTATCCCGCACTGCAGTAATAAGGTCAGATACCAAAGCCGTCTCGCGTACTGACCTGTACTTGGAGTCCTCCTCACTGTCCGATCGGTCACGGTCTGCAGTCTCTGATGCATCAGAATCTGGGCCATGAGCCGTAGCTGGACCTGGTTCTGCATCAGAAATATCCCCAGAAGCTTGCAGGGGATGGGGCGTTTACTACCCCCTGTATTCCCGTGTGCTGCTTCCACCCTGGCAGCAAACGCCTCTAGGATTGCAGTCATAGCGTTCATAGACACCTCAGGGGCACCAGCTGCTAAATCTGGTGTTTCAGGGGAGAAGACATCTGGCTCAGATGCCATGCTGACCACACGCTGACACTCACAGGGCTCCAGGCAAGATATCAATAGGCCACCCTCCTGCGCTGCAGAGATGCTGGGTTACCCAGAGGACTCACCACCCTGGATAGGTACTGCTATGCTGCGCCTGTGATGCTGTCCCGCTACTGCTGTGTCAGTCTGCTTCTTTTATCAGCACTTCCTGTGTGAATTTTCGCGCCAGTGTAATGCACCCTAGAGGCCGGAGGCTCTCGCAAAATGGTTGCCAAAAACATCTGTATGGAAGATAATGTGGGCTCTAAGAAAATGGCCGCCGACAGAAGATAGAGGTCAGGCAGCCATAGCCCACAAAAAGATGGCCGCCGAACGGCAATATCTGCATACAGGGTGGACCAACATGGCCGCCGATCACCTGATAGGGGCCAGTGGGTGTGGCCGAACCACAGGAAGATGGCCGCCAGGCAGTTACAAGAGGCCAAACTTGGCATGGACCACCTCAAAATGGCCGCCGACAGCATGGAGACACAGAAACACAGGTAAGCAAAAATGACATTTCTTTTAAATGTTAGTTACAGCCAGCCCCGCTCCAGTGGGACCCCCTAGGTGACCCCCAGCACCCAGCAACCTTTAGCTAGAAGCCCAGGGAGGAGGGAAAGGCAGGGAGAGAGGGAAGAAAGGGGCCACAACCACTTACTTGATCTCTCCAGGAATGTCCAGCTAAATCACCCAGCCGAGGCAGGGGAGTTTTACTTACCTATCCTGCATGTATTCTGCTGGAAGACATTCCAAACAGATCATCGTCCGCGCACGGAAGGTGACTGTTGGCCAGGCATGCTGTGATTGGACCCAGAAGGGACGATCATATGTATGCCCTGGAGCATGACGCTCACCGGACAGGCTGCTGCGACTCGGCCGTAAGGTCAGCCGAAGCTGAGCGGTCCGATGCAAGCCTTGGAGCGTAAGCTCACCGGCCAGGCTGCTGCGACTTGGCTGTAAGGTCAGCCGAAGCTGAGCGGTCCGATGCAGGCCCTGGAGCGTAAGCTCACCGGCCACCCGTGGAGCGACGGGCATGTCGTGGAAAACCCAGCGCGTAGCTAGGGTCGGCACACGCTCGATGGCCGAAACTGGGGAGACTACAAGGATCGAGGATCCAGCCTGTCACCCAGTCGGCAGTTGATCGAAGATCGCAGGAAACAACAAATGTAGCAAAAAATAAATATATATATATCTTTTTTCCCCGGACCAATGGGCCCGAAGGGAGCCATGTCCTACTCCTTGCTAGACAGAAAAAAACTGATCTGCGATGTGCAGACTGAGAGGGTATACCCAGAGGGTCCGCCCCCTGGGCGGTACTGTAGAAGGTGTGATGCAACACTTTTTACAAGTTTTTCTGCCTAGTCACTCCTAATTAACGGATAATACCCACTTTGTCAATAGAGAAGCTGTGTCGGTCCATGGACGAAAGAGTAAATGGTAATTCTACAAAGTTTTCAAATCTGCCTGATTGAGCTTTTCCTACAATAAGTGCTGACAAACAACTTTTGCTACAAACATGAGATTTGAGTCTAAAAATTGGGAGAAAATGTCCTGATCTTGCATAATCATCTCATGTGTATGGCCAGTTTAAGGGCTTTAAAAAAGATAAACTTTGCAGCATTGTGAAAGACAAGAAGAGAAGCCAATCTAAGCTGATAAATCCAAAGTGTGACATCTGGAAAATGGTTTTAGTTTAAGTTTTAAATAGATTAAAGAAGGGTTAAAGTTTCTGTAAGGCTTTTATTGTTGTCTGAGTCCCTCTTGGATATATTCTCCTTTGCTTTCTCTGTGATCCTGTTACCATAATTTTTGAGAAATAAGGCAGGGGTTTAAAAAAAAAACAAAAAAACAACGACAGATGCTAGCCTTTCCCCTTCTTTGCTATACCGTATATGCAGGTATTTACATTGAAGGAGTTTTTTCTTTCACTTACAGAATAAAAAAGGAAAACTAACAAAAACATAGAAAAATGGTTTGGATTTCCATTGCACTACATTGTCACACCTATAACGTATATGTAAAAATCTATTTGAAAGTATATTTGGCATCATGCTATACTGGTTACAATTTTAAGCAAATGTTTTTTGTGAATCTCACAAGATTTCTTATTTGGAGATTCTACTAAAATAGTAACAGCACTTCCTGTTTTGGGTTGACAACACTAGTCCACCACTTTTCAATTGAAGTCAGAAGCTCCTTCAGTTGGCCTTTTGGGTTTGCCTATATAAGACCTGATGGAAAGCATAACAGCCAACTGAAAAATGAGCACCCAATAAGCTGACAACAGTGACAACATCAGTGTTGCACTGATGCACATTTCAGGAATGTCAAGGGATATTTGGTCAAGGGATCCACATGCACTATCAAGGCATAATTATGCCATTCAAAACACACCCAAATAATGCTTATGCACTCAAATAGTGCTAAACATATCAGTTTTGATTATTGAGAATGTACTACAAGAGTAAAGTAACAAAATAAAATCATGCTGCAGAAATCACTTTAAACATTTTGTTGCTGAACACTTATAGCGCACAGAGTTTAAGAAGGTCCAGTGATGGGCACCTTTTTGGGATGAAAAATGTAACAACAATATAATATACATTTCTTTCTCGTACATCACGGGACACAGAGCGACATAGTCATTACTAATGGGTTATATAGATACCGTCAGGTGCTGGCACTGGCAACTTCCAAAACCGGAAGTACCCTCCCCTATATAAGCCCCTCCCATCCGGGAGCACCTCAGTTTTTTGCCAGTGTCTAAGGTGTTGGCCAAGAAGAAACATGTGTTTTTCACTGAGCTTGCGTACAGGTTCTTTTGGGCCTCAGTAAGCTATTCCGGATCCGACCAAAAAAGCTTCATAGCTAAACGGTCGGTACCCGGGCCTTGCAGAGAAGAGCAAGGTTTTGCCTGTAATGCTTCTCTTAGGAGAGCTGGACCCTGGGATCCAGAGCTCTGGTCATACCCACGACCAAGATGTTTTCTGTGCAGGGTGCTATACAGGTCCAGGGGAGTGGAATCCTTGGGAACCCGGTCCCTGAAGGTTTGATTACAATGCCTGTCGTGATAGGTGAAGTTTGGGCTTTTGTGGACCAAACAAAGTCCTGCGGCGGGGAACAGGTAAGTGGGGGCCCCCAGGAACTTGGTTCTATTGGGGGACCCCCAAGCCTAATTTGTCTTTCTGTCTGTTACCTAATGGTATTCCCGCAAAATTCTGTGCATGCCTGTAACTACTAAAAAAATGTAATAATTTTTAATGGTGGTCAAGAAAAAAAAAAAATATATTTTTTATATATATTTAAGATATTAGACTGCGGTACCTGTGTTTGTCCACTAGAGGCCGCTGTGGAATGTTTTCTTGTCATGTGGACTAGTTTCTTCTCAGCAGAGCAAGTCCAGGCAGATGGTGAGTTCTCTTATGGGAAACTGCTTCCTCTGCCATGTTGCAATGCTCGTCCATCCCCCGGCCTGCGGCAAAGAGGGGCCCTGGCTCTTGTCCCTAGTCTCCATTTTTCAAAATTAGCGCCGAAGGCGCACGTGGCCGCGCGCGTGCGCGTGCACGCGCCTCTATATATAGAGGTGAGCCAGGAAAGGGGGCGGAGCCTGGGGGATGACGCTCTGTGTGCGCCGCAGCGCTTCTGCGCATGTGCGGGCGTCCCAGCATGTAAAAACCACAGTTTTGTGTGGTGAGCTGGCTATGAAGTACAGAGACAGAGCTGGCAACATTTAAAAAAAGGGCATACAGCAAGCGGTTGATACAGGCATCCCCTAGAAAGGCACATTAGTAGACACCAACTGTGATATAGCAGCAATTGTGCTAGACTATTCTCAGTAAAAGTGGTGTATTACGGCTGGAATACCTCAGCTTTAGGCTTAGGAATATGCCGTCCAGAAGCTCCGGAACTGAATCTTCCAGGAAGCGAAGGGGGTCTCATCAGGCTCGGAGGATCTTGGGCATACTTCTGCTGCACCAGTCTCCCCTGAAGTTCAGAGGTAAGTGACCGTAGAGACCCCGCAGGGGTACTTGGTACTGTGGCTGTCCTCAGTTCACCTGCTCCTGTGTATGTAACAGAGGAGGTTTTTTCCTCAGCTCTGGGAGGATTAGAGAGAGATTGTCAACATTTATCGCTGCCTCCCTGTCAGGGAAAGCACGCCCGATCTCCGTCTCCTCCTTCAGAGTGCCTGTTAGCAGAGCAACAGTCCCATACAGGGATCGACCTGCCTGAAGGGGATCAGGATGAGGTTGATTCTGTTATAGAGGAATCAACAGTGGGGGAACCTTTTCTCAGCATCTCAAGCTGAAAGATTATGGGTTCAGTCTCTGACTAACATGGTCCGATCAGCATTCAAAAATGCACCTTGCGGAACCATCAACCACTACTGTATCCTCGTTGGGGTCGCTAGAAGCCCCCAGACTGTTTGTTCTTTTCCACTTCACCCTTTACTGAAAGGGCTCATTTACCAGGATTGGGAACGTCCTGAGAAAATATTTATTCCCCCAAGAGATTTCCGGTGGTCTATCCCATGGAGGATAAGTTCATCAAAAAAAAAAAAAAAAAAAATGGAAGGTCCCTACAGTGGACGCAGCCATCTCTTGTATGTATAAATCACTGACATGTCCAGTGGATAATGTCCAAATGTTCAAGAACCCAATAGATAAAAGATTGGAGTCCTTATGAAAATCTGCTTGGTGATACAACCAGCAGTAGCAGCTATTGGGGTCTGCTAAGCAGTGAAGGATCAGTTGAAACAGGTCTTGAGGGACTTGACAGATCAGCAGGCTTTGCCCTAGCTGATCTACCTAGAGCCTTAGGCTTTGCGGTTGACGCCATAGAGGATTCAGTCCATCAGGCCTCCCGCCTTACGCTGTCTATAGTACATACGCGTAGGCTCCTATGGCTCAAAAACTGGTCTGCTGAAGCTCCCTGTAAAGAATGGCTGGTTAGCGTCCCATTTCATGGTGAACGCTTATTCAGGGAAAACCTGGACAAATATATCCAAAAAATTTCCAGCGGTAAAAATACGCTCTTGCAGGTTAAAAACAGAGTTAGAGGTCCCTCTTTAAGAGGCCTGCTTCTCCAGTCCCTGGGGCATCGGCTGTGTAACAGTTCCGACGGCCTCCTCGGTCAAATCCCGGGGGTAAAAAACAGGGACAGTAGCAGGGTAATGAGAAACCCTGGGTCAGGGGAGGTACAAAACCTCCCCCAAAGTTAAATTCATTGAAGCCCCCACTCAGTCGGGTGGGGGGAGGACTCCAGTTGTTCGCAAGAGACCTGGCGGGACACGATCAAGACAGATAGGTGCTCTCCGCAGTAGGTTTGGGATACAGTTTGGAGTTAAAAGACTCTCCTCCTTCCCATTTTTGAGGTCAAACGTGCCAAGGGATCCCCGGAAGAGAGAGTCCCTCCTGTTGGCACTAGAACAACTATTGCTCCAAGGAGTAATTATGGAGGTTCCCCTGGAAGAATGAGGGTTCGGGTTTTACTCAAACCTCTTTACAGTCCCGAAGCAAACGCGGACGGGAGGCCCATATTAATTCTAAAAGGGCTATACAAATTCCTGTATATCAGGACTTTCCGATGGAGTCGATCCGATCGGTGGCCACTGCCCTACAAGGGGAGGATTGGTTAGCCGCGATCGACATCAAAGATGCTTATTTGCACATTCCCATCTTTCCAGTCCACCAAAAATTTCTACGCTTTGCAGTAGAAGGGCGCCATTTTCAGTTCAGAGCCTTACCCTTCGGTTTGGCCACAGCACCACGAGTGTTTACAAAAATTCTGGCCCTTTATTGGCCAATCTAAGAACACAAGGTGTAATGATAATGGCATATCTGGATGACTTGTTGCTGATAGACCACTCAGTGAAAAAACTAGACGTGGTCGTTCACAAGACAATCAAGTATCTGGAATCTCACGGTTGGATTATCAACCGAGACAAGTCAGCCCTAAAAACCAGTCAAAAGTCTGGAATACTTGGGGCTAAGGTTGGATTCAGGCCAGAGAAAAATATTCTTGCCTCGAGGAAAGGTGTTGTCTTTGAAAGATTTGATCCACTTAGTGGGTACAAAAAAGACAGCCGTCCATACGCCTGTATATGAGGCTGCTGGGAAAAATGGTGGCATCATTCGAAGCAGTACCCTACGGTCAATTCCATTCAAGGAATTTGCAAGGGGCCATACTGTCAGCCTGGAACAAAAAAATTCAGGCCCTAGACTTACAATGTCCTTGTCCCCTTCCGTTCGCAAGAGCCTCCGTTGGTGGTTGGTTCCCCAGAATCTGGAAAAAAGGAAATCCTTCAGTCCGATTTCTTGGAAGGTGGTCACTACAGATGCCAGCCTTATAGGCTGGGGAGCAGTACTGGAGCAATAGTCTCTCCAGGGCAGATGGTCGGATGCAGAAAAGGCCCTGCCCATCAATCTCTTAGAGATACGAGCAGCCCGGTATGCCCTAGTAGCATGGACATCCAAACTCCAAGGGTCCCCTGTCAGAATTCAATCAGACAATGCCACAGCAGTGGCATATATCAATCATCAGGGGGGCACCAGGAGTCGTGCAGCCCAGAGGGAAGTAAATTACATCCTGAAATGGGCAGAAAAATATGTCCCAGCCATATCTGCGGTATTCATTCCAGGAGTGGAGAATTGGAAGGCGGACTTTCTAAGTCGCCAGCAATTAGGCCCAGAGGAAGGGTCCCTTCACCCCGAGGTTTTCTGGACAATATGTCAGCGGTGGGGAACATCGGATGTAGATCTTCTAGCATCCAGATTCAACGCAAAGGGGGACAGGTTTGTCTCTCGGACAAGGGATCCCCTAGCTTGCGGCTCGGATGCCCTAGTGTTCCCTTGGGATCAGTTCAAGCTGATATATGCATTCACACCGCCACAATGGTTACCTCGATTACTCCGCAGAATCAGGGTAGAAAAGAAACCAGTGATTCCGGTGGCTCCAGCGTGGCCCCGAAGAGCGTGGTACGCGGAGATTGTAAAATTTCAGTGGGGAGTCCTTGGACTCTCCCACGTCGTCCGGACCTGCTTTCGCAAGGACCGATATACCACCCTTCCTTACCAGCCCTAGGTTTGACGGCCTGGCTATTGAAGCCCACATTCTAAAAAAGAGAGGGCTCTCTAATGCTGTGGTATCTACCATGATCAATGCCAGGAAGCCGGTATCCAGGCAGATCTACTATAGAATCTGGAAGGCGTACATCGCGTGGTGTGAGGCCAAGAAATGGCATCCACATAAGTACGTAATAGGTAGGATTCTGGACTTCCTACAGTGGGCTGTAGATAGGAAGCTTGCCTTGAGTACTATCAAGGGTCAGATTTCGGCCTTGTCAATATTTTTTCAAAGGCCCTTGGCTTCGCATTCACTAGTCAAAGCCTTTATACAAGGAGTGATGCGTATTAGTCCTCCGGTTAATATTCCCATATGTCCATGGGATCTAAACTTGGTTCTGTCGGTTCTACAGAAACAACCATTTGAACCATTACAGCATATTTCCTTGGTGCTTCTCACCAGGAAATTGATTTTTCTAGTAGCCATTTGTTCGGCTAAAAGAGTATCGGAATTAGCAGCTATGTCCTGTAAGGAGCCATATCTGGTTATCCATAAGGACAGAGTAGTGTTACGTCCTCATCCAGCCTTTCTTCCTAAGGTGGTATCGAGGTTTCATTTGAACCAAGATGTGGTTCTTCCTTCTTTTTTCCCCAAACCTACTTCGGTAGAGGAAAAGTTATTGCATTCTTTGGATGTAGTAAGAGCAGTTAAAGCTTATCTAAAAGCCACTGCTCAGATTCGCAGAACGGATACTTTGTTTATTCTGCCGGAAGGCCCCAGAAAGGGTCAGGCAGCGTCAAAATCTACTTTAGCCAAGTGGATTCGACAGGTCATTATGCAAGCTTATGGCTTGAGAAGGAGACCGCCTCCGTTCAAAGTTAGAGCGCACTCCACGAGAGCAGTTGGAACTTCATGGGCAGTGCATCACCAGGCCTCCCTGGCTCAAATCTGTAAGGCCGCAACATGGTCTTCAGTTCACACGTTTACTAGGTTCTACCAGGTGGACGTTAGAAGTCAGGAGGATGTCGCCTTTGGGCGCAGTGTGTTGCAGGCCGCAAAAGATCCTCATGTCTGATAGCGCTCAGCTTATATATGGTGTATCCCCCCCCCCTCATTTGGCATTGCTTTAGGACATCCCATTAGTAATGACTATGTCGCTCTGTGTCCCGTGATGTACGAGAAAGAAAATAGGATTTTTATAACAGCTTACCTGTAAAATCCTTTTCTTGGAGTACATCACGGGACACAGAGCTCCCGCCCCTCTTTGGGGACACTTATTGCTTTGCTACAAAACTGAGGTGCTCCCGGATGGGAGGGGCTTATATAGGGGAGGGTACTTCCGGTTTTGGAAGTTGCCAGTGCCAGCACCTGACGGTATCTATATAACCCATTAGTAATGACTATGTCGCTCTGTGTCCCGTGATGTACTCCAAGAAAAGGATTTTACAGGTAAGCTGTTATAAAAATCCTATTTTTTATACTATTATACTAATTATTATACTAATATACTTTTATATACCAAACCAGGTAAAACAATTTTAGAGGAGATATAATGATATCATGGGACAATGTCTTTTTCATTTTAAGACTATAAAAGTGACTAGGCACATTAATTTAGATAAAGAGAAACCAAACCATCTCCCATATAAAAAGTCTTCTTCATCATTATAGTAACAGAATTCAAAGTCTTTCCAAGTCATCTATTTTTTCTTTTCTTTGAGGGTGATCATTTTTACTGGAAAATGCAGCACTAAAGCTGGAATTCTTGTGAACCCTGCTACACCATGCTGGAGAAGGATGCAGGAAGTGAGCAGGGTTCTTGCATCATTTCCATTTGCACCTGTGGATAGAGCAATATATTGACCATTTAAAGAGATGTAGGTGAAGCTAGACCTGGCTATCTACTGATAGGGCTATCAATGGAGACAAAACTTAAGCAGCTACAGCAGCAGAAAGGAAAGAAATTAATAATCACCATGTCAAAGAAAGTGCCTATCCAATGGTTCAACTAGCAGGATTAACAAGTATTTACAACATTTTTCAAGGGGAACTTGGAAAACAAAGAGCCCAGTCTTATGGCAACCTATATCACACATGTAACTTTAAAGTTTGCCTATAGTTCTGTTTAAGACCTACTGTACCAGATGCTGGTGATAGGCAAAAGTGTACGAATCAGGATTTAGCAGCAGAATGATTAATTCAGGGAATTAGTCTGTTTGGATACAGATTGATTTTCACCAACAGTGATGGTTTGCTTTCTTCTATCTTCTATTTGCTTTCTGTATCAGCATAGTTGGAACATTTTTAATTCAGTAAAGTTTTAAAATTAGAGTATTTGAACCTTTCGTCATTATTGAATCTTAAAAAAAAATGTGCAAACTGGAGTCTTTTCATTGGATCTGGGAAAAAGAGGTGAAAATGTGTATGCACTGCATGGTGCTTGTGTAGGCAAGGAAAAAAACACTTGACCCACAATACAGCATCTGCTCATAGAAGCTATAATAAGCTCAGCAGCTTCAGTGTTTCCCTTTCTACAGAAACTCCCTGTGGTGCATAGTACTTTGTTGGAGGATACATTTATTATAGCTGAACCCAAGCCAAGCAAAGTCTAGTTATGCAGTTAATAAACATACAGGTAACCTGTCATTACTACCAAAAGATTTGTAATTCTGCTCAGCCAGCCTTGTGATTAAGGCAATTACAACTTTCTTTAATACAGGTAGGCAGGATAGCTTGTTTACTGACCTACCCCCAAACCTGACAAATAGACAAATACATCACCCCATTCTGCTTTCTGTTCCTGTTAATAAATGTCTAGTGTCAGAATCATAGCACGTGTAAGGCCTCATTCACATGGACATACTTAAATATGAACCTATTTGAGGGCCATGTTTGCAAGCACAGGATGCCTGGGTACACCTGGGCATCCATCTGCAGGTAGTTCTATTCATGTAAATTGGAACACAGCATCTGCATGGACACAGCCGATGCTCCCATTTTGACATCTGTGTTGGTGCTCACCGGCATCCACACGACTGCAAAACACAACACAAGTCCAGATTAAAGTCCCATAAAAGTGCTTGGTATGAATCTGTGTGGATAATTCACTTATGTACTTCAATATAATGACACCATGCTCCAAATTACTGTGCCAACACGAAAGGGATAAATTCCAGACTCACCAGACCGATTTTGACCCCTTGCTTACATAAGAAAGTCAAAAAACACTTGTGGATAAATAGTCACTTGGACCCATATCTGGCTTCTTGCGACCTAAAATGGTCTTCACATTGGCGTTACAGGCATTACTCCAGGAGAGCCAGCGATGCTTCCTGGTTCTATTATTGTATAGGCAGCTTTCTACTAGTTCAATGTAAGTGCAATTTTAGCAAGTTTTGAATGTAATAAAGAGGTTTACCACCACAACAGGCTTTCCTTCACATTTTAATACTGCCACAAGTGGATCAAGCTTTTGAAGAAGACTGGAATAAAGATAAAGAGGAGGCTATTTGGAGTAGTGCTTGAAGCACCAACGAGAACACCATTCCAGGTCACAAGAAGACTTTAGGTTTCCTTACAGATTGGGTCCAAGTGACAGTTTATAAACAAGCACTATTTGACTTTCTTGTGTAAGCAAGGGGTCAAAATTAAAAACAAATACAAAAATTTCTGCGCTGCTAGTGAAAGAAGAAAAAGCAGCTACAAAACCAATAAACAAGAAAGGTGCATGTACAAAATAACAAATAAAATTGTAGCGCTAATGAATGTGAATATACAAATAAATGAATACCCCCCGAAGGAAGTAAACAGTTAATAGTCCATCATAGTGAAAAAACAACAAAAAACGTCTCTGGTGAATAATATCAAAGTAAGTTTGTGATGGTATAAATGTTCAAATTGATGTTCCAACAATACGCCAAAATGTGTTCGTGAATGATTAACCAGTGTCAAACAATCTTGAATGAATATGTGAAGAAAACCACCACCAATAAAGAGGAGCCTTACCGGACTCTGTGGACCCTGTTAGACGTACGTCTAGAGGGTCAACTTAGGCTTTAGATGTATATCCCTGAAGGATCCACAGCTGATGATTCACCCAAGGAGCGTCCCTCACAGCAACTCACAGTAGGAGAATGAATAAAAGCTTGAAAGATGATGGCCCAATGATGGTGTGCCAAAATGAAAGCCAAATTGGAAGGAAAAAGAAGGGCACATAGCGTAATACTGCTTAAAAAGTATATTTAATGTAGGTAGATACACTTACAATCTGGTGGTCATAAAAAGCGCTTCATGAAATATCAGTGGCAACAGTGGAATATACTGACGCGTTTCGCAAGATGTTGCATCGTCTGGGGTATACATCCACTGCTGCCTCCACAAAATATATAGACAACAAGACCCCCCCCTTAATTGAGTGAAAGAGACCTCACCTGGGGATTCATCTCATGAGCAACTAGTTCCTAGGTCATCCAAGATGGTGCATTGGCGTGCGCTCCACGCCTCCATGTGATGTAATGGATGACACCATGTTGGTGCCTTTAGATGCATATTGGTGTATATTAAAATTAAAGCAATACATAGAAATAGTGGAAGAGGGACATAAATAGAATCCCGCATGCCCCTTATACATGTATGCCTGTATAAAACTAATAACTAGCCCAATGTGCATGTGGGCGAGCTAAAAGAAAGGTGTACTGGTACTTGTCCTGTATGAGGGAGATAATTTGTGGTGGGTCACACTAATAAGTGTGTGGATGTTCCTCAAAGGCATAGGAAGTGGATGAATCACCTCACAGGGTATCCGTGACTACAAGGCGCTCAATGCGCCAAGCCGTATTCCTGCGCGCGTCATGTCGATCGTGATCATGTGACGCACACAGTGTCACGCACAATCTTATACTTTTTAAGCAGTATTACGCTATGTGCCCTTCTTTTTCCTTCCAATTTGGCTTTCATTTTGGCACACCATCATTGAGCCATCATCTTTCAATCTTTTATTCATTCTCCTACTGTGAGTTGCTGTGAGGGATGCTCCTTGGGTGAATAATCAGCTGTGGATCCTTCAGGGATATACATCCAAAGCCTAAGTTGACCCTCTAGACGTACGTCTAACAGGGTCCACAGAGTCCGGTAAGCCTCCTCTTTATTGGTGGTGGTTTTCTTCACATATTCATTCAAGATTGTTTGACACTGGTTAATCATTCACGAACACATTTTGGAGTATTGTTGGAACATCATTGGAACATTTATACCATCACGAACTTACTTTGATATTATTCACCAGAGACGTTTTTTTTTTTTTTCACTATGATGGACTATTAACTATTTACTTCCTAAAGGGTCAAAATTAGTCTGGTGAGTGCAGAATATATCTCTTTGGTGTTGGCACAGTGAATTAGAGCTCAGTGTCATTATATTGAAGAAACACATGTGTGATTTATCCACAAGGATTTATACCAAACACGGTGTGTGTGTGTGTGTGTGTGTGTATATATATATATATATATATATATATATATATATATATATATATATATATATAGGACTTTAATATGGACTTTTTTTTTTTTAAGCACTTCAGCAAACTCTGTCGGGAGACTTATTCAACTTTACATGCATTTACTGTCTCCTTCTCGCTTTCACATCATTGTGGTATTTTTCCAATACTTTATTCAATTTTCGGTTTCTACTTTTATCAAATTGTTCCAAATTTCCGGTCCTACTCAGGCCCTACTGCCCTCCATCATCTTTTCCAGGTATTTCCCCGATGTTTTAAAGTCTTTCCAACTTTCCCAAATGCTGTTGTATTTTCCAGATTGCCCTTTTTCTCTGCTGCATAAGTATTCCATTCTACTATAGTATTCTATTCGCTCAAACCATTCTTTTATATCTTGTTTTCTATTTTTAGCCACTTCTTTGGTATTAGTCCTTTTGCAGTGTTCAACAGTATTGGAGTTAATGTTTTCTTATAATTCTTGTTTGGTACTTTTGATTCATGGAATAGACACGTCTGCAGACTGTTCCAGTGAGCGCAATTAGTGGTGAATTGTATATCCAATTTTTTTTGTCTGTAAATTGCATCCCATATTTTAAATGCATTTCTAGTTAAATTGTGTACTTCCATATCTAATGTTCTGTGCTTACGTGGTACCCAAATGTTTTTATGCAAAGGTGTTCTATTTAAAATATTCTCAATCTTAATCCACTTCTTTTTGCTTTTTTTTCGTTAAACCATTCTATAATTTGAGAAATAATGACTGACTTATAATATCTGTTTATATCTGGTGCTGTTAAACCTCTGTGTTTTTTTTCCCTAGTGATTAGTGCAGTTTTTATTTTCGACTTTTTATTTTGCCATATATATTTTACCATCATTGTTTTTATGATTCTGAAAAAGCTCTGTGGTAAAGCCATTGGTAACATTTGGAATTTGTATATAATTTTTGGAAGCATCACCATTTTAAACATGTTTATCCTTCCCATCCATGATAGGGATTGCATTGAACCCTTCTTTAAATCTACTTTGATCTCGTTCAATAATAGAATATAGTTTGCCAAATATAACTTCGACAGTAGTTGTCAATTTAATTTCTATGTATGACAATTCTTTTCTCACCCACGTGAATGGGAATTCCCTTTGTAATGCCAACTCTTCTTATTTTTCTGCTCCTATATTTAATATTTCTGTTTTTTTTTTTTGGGGCTGATCCTAAAATTCGAGAGTTTGCCATATTTTTTTATTTCTCTGATTATGTTTGGCAGTTTCACCCTTGGATTGGTTGATGTCATCCGCATATGCCGTGATCTTATGCTCCTCTTCCCCCACTCTCGCCCCTCCTTTATCTCCGTTATTTCTCAACGTCGCAAGGCATAGTTCCATCAACAAAACGTATAGGAGTGGTGAGAGTGGACACCCCTGTCTTGTTCCATTATACATTTCAAAAGCCGGCGTAATTTTTCCCTTGACTTTAACCCTCGCCGTGGGTCGATTGGACAAATTTTTAATCCAGCACATGATTCTTGGTCCCAGACCTAAATGTTGGAGCATATCCATCATGAATCCCCAGTCTACCCTGTCAAACGCTTTTTCTGCATCAATTGACAGGAGTAGCACTGGGGATCCCGTTTTTTTCCTTTTCGCAACAATAACACTGTTTTTATGCTGTTGTCTCTACCCTCTCTTCCGGGTATAAACCCTGATTGGTCTGGGTCCTCCCAGTTTGGCATCACTTTTTTTAGTCCTGATGCCAGAATTTTTGCATAGATCTTCTTGTAAGCATTTAGGCTATGGGCCTATAGTTAGAGCACATTGTTTTTATCCTTTCCCGCTTTGGGTTTTAATATGAACTTGTGTTGTGTTTTGCATTTCTTTGTTTGTTTGTTTGTTGTTTACAAACACTGTCAGATTTTCTTTTAATTTGATGACACATAGGTGTTTTTCACAGCAACAGCTGCACATATTTATTATAGTAGTTGGTGAGAGTGTTTAGCTCTCACATGGGTATAGACTAAAGTGCGCCCATGTGAATAAGCCCTAGTGAACTAGAACCTGATTAATTTGTGGTGGCCGTCTCTTTATCTGTAGTTCTGCTGTACAGGGATTTAAGGAAGCTACTATAAAGACAGATTAATATTATTGTAGTAGTTCTATTGAAAATAACATTTACATTTTATTACAGAAAACACAACTGGATTAAATGGTGATGTCTTATATCTGGCTGAAGTTCAGCTTTAAGAGACCACTTTGACCTCAGATGCACTTCACTGTAAATTCCCAAGCTATCATTGTTATTTCTTTCTTTAATTTCTCGCCTTTAGTGCTTAATCAAAGTGTTCTGTGTGAGATATTTAAACAATTCTCATCTTGACAACTGATGGGAAATTAATCATTAGGAGCTAATATTGACGCATGGCTCACATCCCCATTCAGTATACTGTAAGACTTAGCTTTTATTTATGAGTACAAGCCAAAAATATTGTTATTAGCAGCTCCTTCTGTCATATTTCCAATACTTGACTCACATGTGTATATTATGCATTAAGCTGAAAGGAGGACATAGAAGGATAAATATTGATGGGTACCATCTCTTTGCTATTTTCTAAATGTTTGCACCATATCACTTACTGTATTATCTTTTTTACACTCTTTATTTATATTTAAAACTTCTTACCATAACCTCCCTGCTTATTGGGCACTTACATATTTTGTATACTGACACCTTAAGGGAGTGAAAGGAGAAGCTAACTGGAATATAGAAGATTCCGTATCTTCTCAACGCATTCTACAATAATATAATTCCCTTGTTACAGCTCATCCTAATTCCTGTCATACTTCAGGGAGGGGAAATTTAGGGTAAGATAATATTGGAGGACCCTAAACCTCTAGTATTTTTCTACCTTTCTCTATACAGTAAGACCACCTTATGTGAAAAAAGCTAATAATTATTTTTGTTATAAAAATGACCCATATCCCAAAACAAGCAACTCTGTGTTTCACCAGACAGAGTGCATATTCATTCTGAAGAGGAGGGTTTGGTTCATTTATAATCAGCTGATGTATTTTCTGTGTTCTAATGAGGAAAGGTGCAGTGTCTGCATGCCTTTAGAAGTGATTAACACTTGAGGAGTATCTCACCAAAACTTACATTACTATTGCAGAGGATGCCTAAAATCTGTCTGTTATCTTAAGCCCCATACACACTATCAGATTTTCTGCTGATTTTTGTCATCAGATTTACCAAAACCATGTAGTACAAGGGCCTGCCTGATTGCATCCAAATTGAAACTCTTAAGGTTTGACCTCATATTAGATGGTTTTGGTAAATCCGATGACAAAAATCAGTAGAAAATCTGATAGTGTGTATGGGGCTTCTGTGTCTACTTCTGGGAAAATCAGTGAGCCAAACACATGAGCATAAAATTATAATTTTGGATGCATTCTGTTCATCAACTGTGTACAGAATATCTCCAGGTATCCAAATTGCATTGAATTTTACAGAACATTACAGCACTGCAGATTAAAAGGGAAAGATAATGTTTATACCATTAAATAACAACATCACTTGTATAGCAATTGCATATGCCATATTATTATTACAGATAGATATATATCTATCTATCGTACCATCATTTTTTGCAGTGCTTTACACATATATTGTACATTTACAGTAGTCCCTGCCCTCAAGGAGCTTACAATCTGAGGTCCCTAAGGCCCCATGCACACGAGACGCAGGTGCAAACTCTGCTGAACACACGTTTTTAAACGCTGAAACCGGCGTTTATAAACGCGCGTTTTGCCGCGTTTGCGGCCGCGTTTAGAGGCGTTTTACCGCGTTTGCGTTTATAAGCGTTTCATCATAGACCCTCCCTAAGCTCAAAAAACAGTAAATTTTAACCATTTCAGCCAGTTTGTGAGACCAGAGTGAGTAGCAGCAGCTGAGAGAGCAGCAGTGTACTTGTATTTAGCGTATCACTTGCCACATCATCTGCCACAAGTTGTGGATGGTCCACTTGCCACATCACCTGCCACAAGTTGTGGATTGTCCACTTGCCACGTTACCTGGCACGTCACCTGGCCACGTTACCTGCCACGTCAGCTGGCCACGTCACCTGCCACAAGTTGTGGATTGTCCACTTGCCATGTCACCTGGCCACATCACGTGCCACGTCACCTGGCCACGTCACCTGCCACAAGTTGTGAATTGTTCACTTGCCACGTCACCTGCCACGTCACCTGGCCATGTCACCTGCCACAAGTTGTGGATTGTCCACTTGCCACGTCACCTGGCCACGTCACCTAGCCATGTTACCTGCCCACATTACCTGCCACGTCATCTAGCCACAAGTTGTGGATTGTCCACTTGCCACGTCACCTGGCCACGTTACCTGCCACGTCACCTGGCCACGTCACCTACCACGTCACCTGGCCACATCACCTGACACAAGCTGTGGATTGTCCACTTGCCACGTTACCTGCCACAAGTTGTGGATTGTCCACAATGCAATGCAAGCAATTACAGTTTTCTTTTATATTTTTTACGTTTTTCATCATTTGCCATCATTTTTGAGATTTCTAATGTTAAAAAATAGGTCACCTTTAAAAACGCTTATAAACGCAAACGCGGCAAAACGCCGGTACCGCGTTTAGCCGCGTTTAGCGTCTGAAACGTGAAAACTTTTGCGTCTGAACCCATTTTTTTGCTTCTGGAAAAACGAGGTTAAACGCAACTGCTTGTAAACGCCAAAAAACGAGACTGTGTGCATGGACACATAGGATAACATTGAATGGGTTCAGGAGCAGTTGAAAAAAGCGTCCAACTGCCTCTGAACGCGCGTTCAACAACAAATAACAGCGTCTCGTGTGCATGGGGCCTAACTCACATTCATACATACATATACTAGGGACAATTTAGACAGGATCCAATTAACCTACCAGAATGTCTTTGGAGAGTGGGAGGAAACCAATGCAGGCACAGGGAGAACATGCAGACTCCAGGCAGATAATGCTGTGGTTGGAATTCGAAACGGCGCTCCTAGTGCTGCTAGACAGAAGTGCTAACCACCTATCAATATTATTATTTCTATTTGCTATTTGTTTACCACGAAAGTGGAGCTACCCTTTAAGTGGCTTCAGAAGAAGTAAAGAAACATTTTCATACAATTTATACAACTCCTAGTCTTCAAAGGGTTCTTCTACTTCCACTCATTACCAAACATAAAGTAACACGTTAGGTAACAAACAAGTTTTTCTTCCATGCAAAAAACTTTGATTTGGTAGTTAGAGAAAGGGGATGCAAGCTACCTTCTACCTCCTATCACTTAGATACCACTGGTGTCCAGTAAAT
Organism: Rana muscosa; assembly: GCA_029206835.1. Classification (NCBI taxonomy): domain Eukaryota; kingdom Metazoa; phylum Chordata; class Amphibia; order Anura; family Ranidae; genus Rana; species Rana muscosa. Next base: position 263,206,689 of record CM055127.1, on the reverse strand, counting down.
GGGGCACTGGGCAATGGAAGTCAAAGGTTATTAAGGAGGGACAGGCAGTGGGATTAACAGATCAGTGAGGACTGGACTAACTTAAAGAACTTGTAAAATGCAAACTACATTTTTTAATTACGTTTGCAGATTTCTTCAGGATGCATAAAATCATACTATCAATGAATAACAATTGAATATAATTAATTCCATGAATACCCAGATTGGATCATTACTGTACATTAGTACACAGATAATATAAATGTATGGGCCTGCGTGTCTGCAGCCTTAGGAATCATGAAATTGGAAACTTTCCTTACTCATTAAACACACAATTAAAAGTAATGAATGCACTTGGAATCTACTATAAAGGCTAAAGGCGCTTTATCCTCTAATAATAAAATCAACTGTGTTGAGTCTACAGAATGTCACCACTCAGATATATTTTGTGTTATCACACAATGTTAACCCTAAAGAGCTACCGTATATACTCGAGTATAAGCCTAGTTTTTCAGCCCTTTTTTTAGGGCTGAAAGTATACCCCTCGGCTTATACTCGAGTCAGTACCTGAAAATCTTGTTATTCCGCGGCCGGCGTCCATTGTTTAAATTTCGCAGCTTTCTTCTGGTCCCTTCCGTGATAGGCGTTTCCAGCAAACACTGTGTTGAGTGTTGCGCCTATCATGGACGTTCTCTTGTCTGACGTCCGTGATTGGCGGAACACTGAACACAGTGCCTGCTGGGAAATGGAGTCCGAGAATGAGAGGATCTCCGTGATAGGCGCAACACTCAACACAGTGTTTGCTGGAAACGCCTATCACGGAAGGGACCAGAAGAAAGCCGCGAGATTTAAACAATGGACGCTGGCCGCGGAATAAGAAGATTTTCAGGTACACTGACTGACTTGGGCACAGGGAGGCTGCAATGGACACAGTAAGGGGGCACAGTGAGGTGGCAATAGGCACAGTGAGGTGGCAATGGGCACAGTGATGTGGCAATGGGCACAGTGAGGTGGCACAGTGAGATGGCAATGGGCACAGTAAGGTTGGGCAATTGGCACAGTGAGGTGGCAATGGGCACATTTCCCCACCTAGGCTTATACTCGAGTCAATACGTTTTCCCAGTTTTTGTGGTAAAAGTGGGTACCTTGGCTTATACTCGGGTCGGCTTATACTCGAGTATATACGGTACATTGCTTTTACATTTACACAGAAACCTGTCTGAATGTCTGTGAATATTACCTATTATAATGTACCCCCTAACAATTGAAGGGCTTCTGATACACAAAGGACTTTTACAATATACTGTAAATACAAAAGGAAACCGTTCATGAGCAATTATGAAAGTCACAGAACTTCTTAATAAAAGTTTTGTGGTTATAAGGTGGTTAATTATTAATTGATTGGTATGCTACTTTTAGCATGTGATACATGATACTGGAGCCTGATGAAGCCAGCCCAATGTATCGTCTGCACAACAAATTATATTGATAGAAAATGACAAAGCCATTGGCTGCAAACTACAGACGTTATTAGAAAGCATTGAAAGAAAATAGAATATACCAGATTTTTGCACTGTTTTTACAAATCCCTGTTTCTCCTTGTAGAGAACAATCATGTAGGTGTTTTTGAAAATCTAATTAAAATTGGCCTAAGTAAACACGTTTGTAGAGAGCTAGTGTAGTCATTTTACTACACTATAAATAATTTTTTGCATCTTTAAATCCTGTTAATTAATTCCCCAGTCTTCGGCAAATAAAGAAAAAGTCATATTTTATCTAAAAATAGTAAAATGAATCAACGGTTTCTGCAGACAAGAAAATTCAAACTCATGTATTATGCATAAGTACTCAGTAAAGATATTTTAATTGTGTTATTATATTGCACAGGACTTAAAAAAAGAAAATAATTGCTCAGTGTTTTTTTTTCTTCTTTATAGCGTAGAAACGTTTACAGTTGCATTCAAAAATCACAAATACTGTGGCCAGAACTAAAATTATGATTTTGACATCTTTCAGTTTAAGCAAAAAACTGTAAGCTTAACCTATACCACGATGTACAGAATGCTAGGGTATGTTCTGTGGTACAATAAGATTTACACTGTAAGGTATATTTACACTGAGCAAAATTATAAAACGCAACACTTTTGTGTTTGCCCCTATTTATCATGAGCTGAACTTAAAGATCTACGACTTTTTCTATGTATACAAAAGGCCTATTTCTCGCAAATATTGTTCACAAATCTGTCTAAATCTGTGTTGGTCAGCACTTCTTTTTTGCCGAGATAATCCACCCACCTCACAGGTGTGGCATATCAAGATGCTGATTAGACAGCATGATTATTGCACAGATGTGCCTTATGCTGGCCACAATAAAAGGCCACTCTAAAATGTAGAGTTTTACTGCATTGGGGGGGGGTCGGGGGGTCCGAAAACCAGTCAGCATCTGGTGTAACAACCATTTGCTACACACAGTGCTGCACAACGCTTTGCATAGAGTTAATCAGGTTGTTGATTGTGGCCTGTGGAATGATGGTCAATTCCTCTTCAATAGCTGTGGGAAGTTGATGGATATTGGCAGGAACTGGAACACTCTGACGTATACACCAATCCAGAGAATCCCAAACATGCTCAATGGGTGACATGTCCAGTGCGTATGCGGGCAAGAACTGGGATGTTTTCAGCTTCCAGGAATTATGTACAGATCCTTGCAACATGGGGCCATGCATTATCATGCTGCAACATGAGGTGATGGTCGTGGATAAATGGCACAACAATGGGCCTCAGGATCTTGTCATGGCATCTCTATGCATTCAAAATGCTATCAATAAAATGCACCTGTGTTTTGCGGTCCATAGCATACGCCTGCCCATACCATAACCCCACTGCCACCATGGGCCGCTCGATCCACAATGTTGACATCAGCAAACCGCTCACCCACACAAAGTCATACACGCTGTCTGCCATCTGCCCTGTACAGTGAAAACCGGGATTCATCCATGAAGAGAACACCTCTCCAAAGTGCCAGATGCCACCGAATGTGAGTGTATGCCCACTCAAATCTTTTACGATGACGAACTGCAGTCAGGTCGAGACCCCGATGAGGACGACGAACATGCAGATGAGCTTCCCTGAGACGGTTTCTGACAGTTTGTTCAGAAATTCTATGGTTATGCAAACCGATAATTGCAGCAGCTGTCCGGGTAGCTGGTCTCAGACGATCTTGGAGGTGAAGATGCTGGATCTGGAGGTCCTGGGCTGGTGTGGTTACACGTGGTCTGCGGTTGTGAGGCCGGTTGGATGTAATGCCAAATTCTCTGAAACGCCTTTGGAGACAGCTTATGGTAGAGAAATTAACATTCAATTCAAGGGCAACAGCTCTGGTGGACATTCCTGCAGTCCCTCAAAACGTGTGCCATTGTAATAAAACTGCACATTTTAGAATGGCCTTCTGTGGCCAGCCTAAGGCACACCTGTCTAATCAGCATTTTGATATGCCCCACCTGTAAGGTGGATGGATTATCTCGGCAAAGGAGAAGTGCTCACAAAGACAGATTTGTTAATAATATTTGAGCTAGGCCTTTTGCGTACATAGAAAAAGTCATAGATCTTTAAGTACAGTTTATGATAAATAGGGGAAAACACAAAAGTGTTAATAATTTTGCTCAGTGTATATAACAATTTATTTTAAAGTGACACTAAACTATAATTTTAAAAAACCTAGTATTTATTATTAACTCAGAAAAGTACCTTCTAATGCCTTCAGCCTCCTTCAAATCTCGAATTGTTTTTATTTTTATTTTTTTCAGCTGTGATTTGACCTCCTGTAAGAGGGTGGCTGTGTTCATTCTCCATGGTACACAGCCATCCTCTCTTGCTTGCTTCTGAGATGAACTATGGAATTTGTGATATAGCGTGGAAGTTCAAGAAGGCAAAAAACAAGTAAGAAAGTATTTCATGAAAAATAGATTACAGGGCCATTAAACAGTGGATGTGTATAGATTATTTTTGAAGAATAAGAATATTGTTAACATAACTTTAACTCTAAGCAACAAAGAAGCAAAATTCTTAAACTAAGATCCAGACACAATTTGCCTGATCATCCCAATGACCCAGTTATGTGTAGAGTAAATCTTTGAAGATCTGCAAATTTAGGGGGTCATCTTGAGTATGGCCATATAGGACACATAATTTAGGAGCTCGGGGCTTCAGTTCACATTTCAGAAGAACACTTGCATCTGTACCTGTAGGACTTACTTTGCCAACTGCATACCAAAAAAGAGGAAGGACAGAACAAGCCAGTGATCTAATTTCAACCCTGGTCTGCAACACATCCATTTTCTCTAGAACCTCTAAGATGATGACCATTCCAGCTGCATAAAGAATTGCATAACACCACAGACAATCACATTCTTTGTCCCTTAGTGGCTCTAGGACTGTGCTAGGACAATGACTCAGACCACACCATCTGAGACCTTGGACCCACTGGCTGATGTAATTGCTGGAATTCAGGGGTCTATTTATTTATTTAGCCAAAAAGTTGGACTTCAAGTGTCATGTTTTCAGGATAGCCTTGCAATAGGATATCCACAGACTGAGAAAGATTGTAAAATCACCTAATTCTGTACTTGAACGGACACCAGAGTACAGTCCCTAGGAAAAGATACCTCATCTTTGGCAGCTCATCTCAACCAAATTCAGCTTCTGCATCAAAGGTCTGCCTACAGCCGCAGTGGCTCCCCAGCTGAAATGATGACTTGAATTTGACAGTGCTACTAAATAAATTATGCCAGCCTTGTCCAAGCGCATACACTTCACCATTGAGTGCTTAATGTATATACCCTCTACTAAATAAAGCCCATCAGGGTGGGACGACCTGCCAGTGGGGGTATTCGTTTCATTACATATTGAAAAAAGATTACTTAAATACATATTTTGTCAACCCTCTGAGTCCACATCGTGTGCGACATCCTGGGCATTATTTCACTTTGTTTGGAAAGCTGAATCCACTTCCTCTCTGAGGAAGATCTGCAGCCTCAATGATAACGTTGCCCTCTTAAAATTCCAGGTCCAGTAGGACCAGCACTGCATTTGCTCCACAGACATTCTCAAGACAGACAGATACCCTGTACCCATCACCTATAATGGGCTCTTATCTATATAGATCGACAATTTTTTTTTTCTGTTAGTGTTATCCTATCCTGCGGCTCGTTGTTGCTCCCCCACATGGCCCACCAACCTTCTCCCCTCCCTGGAATGTAAGATGCTTCCACTACTTTTAGCGCTGCAGCACCTTGAACACCTTATAGCATCTTATGTCGCGTACACACGATCGGAAATTCAGACAAGAAAACCGCGGATTGTTTCTGACGGAATGTTGGCTCAAACTTGTGTTGCATACACACGGTCACAAAAATCTTGTTGGAAATTCCGACCGTCAAGAACGCGGTGGCGTACAAGACGTACGACGAGCCTAGATCAATGAAGTTCAATAGGCAGTTTGGCTCTTCTGCTTGATTCTGAGCATGCGTGTTTTTTTGCGCGTTGGAATTGCATACAGACGAGCGGATTTTCCGATAGAAACTTTTTACATCGGAAAAATAGAGAACCTGCTCTCAATCTTTTGTTGGCGGAAATTCCGACAGAAAAAGTCAGATGGAGCCTACACACGATCGGAATTTCTGACAAAAAGCTCACATCAGACTTTTCTTGTCGGAATTTCTGATCGTGTGTACGCGGCATTAGAAGGAGTTTTGCTCATGGGGCTGCCTTTATGTTGGCATTGTTTAGGAAGAGGGGGAACGCAAATCTCGGGACCTCAGAGGACAGGGACCCCCCTCCCCCTTTCAGCATTGCAGCCTGGTAGGCAATTAATGTAGTTGGGTATTCAAGTAGTGTTGGTTTGTTAGGAACCTTTTTGTATACATTGCAATATGTTTCTGCATTTGTGATATCACTGTCAGAATAGCTAACCCATTAGGTGCATGAGTCATCATGCCTAGCTTAGCTGGAAACTTTGTTCAGGTTTCATTGCCATAAATCAGCTGATTGCTGGAATCCTCTCTTCCTGACACCACTCCTTGTTCCCCCTCGTACCCCTGTTTGCTGAGGGGAACAAGGCCAACCTGCATTAGCTAAAATCCACTTTACTGACAGGATCTCATTGGTAAAAAGGTAACATATCCACTGATGATCTGCCACACCATAGGCATATGCTCTAACTCTGCAGTCCACTTGCCATGGCTAGCAACTTTGTGATCCACACTACACCCTCAGTAGCTGCAGAGGCACTCTTATTTGAGGACCCTGAAAACCCACTGGGGCTTGCAAATGGAGCCCATTAATCCTGCCTTCTCTCCTCTGCAGAGTAGCAGGTTTTTGTTGTAATATGGGTCTCAGTTTACAGATATACCTCTTTCAAGTAAACATACAATATATAGTCAGATTGCACTATTTTTACACTAGCTCCTTTTATTATCACATGTTCCACAGACCCATGGTGGCCCCTAGTGTGCTGGTACAAAACCACCCTCACTGTAGTTGAGTCTCCAACAGACTATCTGTATAACCCAAGGGACTCCGAACCTCTGTTCTTTTGTTTACTGAAACCCTATCCTCTCCATTCTTCCATCCCTCTCATTTGCCCCCCATTTCAATCCCCCTCTCCATTTACCTACCTTTTGTCTCCCCATACAACCTTTTCCTGAAATGCCTTCCTTTTCCCCCTCTCCCAGGAACCCACACCTCTATCCTACTTAACCTGACACCTGTCCCATAAAGTGACACAGGTACTACCACTTTGCACCACCTCCATCTCTTTTTTCTTTCTGTGTGTTACCCCTTGTCCTACTACACCCATCCGTCTACTCTTCAACCCTACGCTATACACTATCTACACACTTTAACCATGTTTACTATTCAAATACTGTACATATGAAGAGTTGTATTATTCCATAAAAACAATAATACTCATTGACCTGCTTCCACAAAATGTTCAAATTGTCTTCCTTCAAATAACCTACTTAAAAAAAATAAAAAAAATAAAATGACAGGCACTTCCCTACCATTAATCATAGTTGCTCTCCTAAGAATAAATCTAGCTGTGTCAGTATTTTGATCTCTCATCTCATCCGGGAGTTCATAGGCCCCTAATGTTAACATGGATGCTATCACTTTACTTCACCCCATCTGCTGGTGTTTGAGTGAATGGTTTTCTATTTAAATCATTTTTTGTTAATAACAGGATCCATCAGAGATGCACCTTGTCCCCTCTCATCCTCATTCTGACATTAGACTGATTTTTATACAACTTGGCCACCACCAGCACAAGATCACCATTTCATATACTCACCAAATACCTCCATTCCCAAACTCAACTCTGAGTTCCTGAGGTACAGTGACCTTTTGACCTCTCAAATGCATAGTGAAAAATCTGAAGCTGTGAATCTTTCCCAATCCGAAGCACTCTCACTAGAATCCAGACAAAATGTCCTGTTAAAAATGGAAACCTCACTCCATTATTTAGAGATTTACCTCCCTAAGAAACACCTTCAAAATTTTGTCCTGAATTTTCCCTTACTTGTACAGAGACTCTGTCTATACCTACTGGTGTGGTCGCAGGGAACATTCTCTTGTATGGGAGGATACAATATCTTAAACAGAAATACCTGCATTAACTCTTATAGCACCTGCAAACACTTCCCCTACACATACCACATTTCTTCCTACATACAACTCTGAACAAATTATTCTGGGCCAACAAACAGGCCAATTTGAAGCCTATCATCTTACGCAGATCTAATGAGTATAGTGGGTTGGCTCTTCCAGATTTCAAGCTGTACCACACAGTGGAGCATCTTGTGCAGATGACATAGGTGTAGACATGAAGAGTTTAAACTTTAGATAACTGTGGAGCACCTGTCCCTCTTCCTACTCTCCCTTGGTGTGGGAATTCTCCTCCAATCTGAATCTTCTACTTGTTTTTTCAGCGTTTGGTTGGTCTACCTCAGTTGCAACCACGCACATCCACAAATGCAATCGTGCACCCAGGGTGCAAATGTGTGTGCAAACTGTGATTGCACCACACATGTGAGGTATTTCTGTGGAATGTTGGAATGAGAACAATAATTTTGTTGACCCTGCATGTCTCCCCTGTGCTCCACTAAATTCTTTGCATTGCAGATTGCATTGCAAAACATTATTTCCTGGCTGAGCTAGCCAGAGACACGGAGAGCTTGACCCGGAAGTGACATCAGAGATGTCGCTTTCCGAGTCACAAGAAGAAGGGGAGGAGAGCAGACATGTGTCCACGCTTCTCCTTCCCCGGGCCTACAGATGGGCAAGTGGAGCCCGGTAAGCATGGCGGGCCACAGCGGCAGGAGGTGGCGCCGGTACCGGCGGTGTGTGAGCGCAATTGGGTGGCAGCTCCACTTGACAGGCAGGAGTCTGTGTCAGATTCACACACAATCCCGGTGGCTGCAGCCACCGGATTGTGTGTAATACCCCCCGTTGTCAGGTCCTTACGACATACGAACCCGGCTACGAAAGGGTTAAAGCATCTCCTATGGAGATTTGAGTACCATTGTTTCTCTATATCACAGGCACATGCAATTTTAAGATGTGGCATGTTTGGTATCTCTTTACTTGATGCAACCTTATCTATAGATACACTATGTAACAAAATGTCCCACACTCTGCTTGAGTGCTTTCGTCATATGCCGCTTCCTATTAGTCTGCATATAGATATCAAATATTCCAACCGCTCACAAGCACAAAACGAGGCGAGGCGATACCTGCTTGTCTGATGAACATGGACTCTTTATTAGAACCAGAATACAAGTCTTTTATACAGTAGAAGAGGAGGTGCATACCTCCTGCTCATATTACTCTACAATACATTTGTAACCAGAAACATAAATTAACATGAGCTAATTAACTAATCCCTTATGCAGCCGATGTGACTCCCTAACTACAATACACATCATACATATCAACACAAAACTCCTTCATACAATTGCAGGGTCAATTAGCACAAGCAACAATGGGTGAAAGACCCTTAAGCCCCATACACACGGTCGGACTTCCATCGGACTTTTCCCTGGATTTTTGTCCGAACGGAGTTGGCCGGGCACACCCATAGCATACACACCACACGGGACTTTTCTGCAAACTTTCCCAAAACTTTTTGCAACATCACGTGGTCTTTCTGCTCTTTTCTGCTTTTTACCGCCACCCTTTGGCCAACTTCTGCTATTGTTGGTTGATTTTAACATTAGTGGTTTTGTCCATCGGACAAAAGTCCTATGGTTTTTTTGTACACACGGTCGGACTTTGCTCCATCAGACTTTTGTTGGCCAAAAGTTTGTCCGTTTGCAGACCCAACTTTTGTCCGATGAAAACAAAAAACAAAACAAAAAAGTTTGTCCGATGGAGCGTACACACAGTCGGATTGTTGGTCCAACTTGCTCAAAATGAAGTTTGTTGGCCAAAAGTCTGACCGTGTGTATGGGGCTTTAGAAGTTATACAGACAGACAGGTGGCTGGAGTTGATGACATTAGCATCTAACAGTATGTGTCCCAACAGTATGAATCAGTCACTCTTTCTAATATGACATATACAGGGTTACCAGAGTCTGTGTGTCTTGGGGGGACATGGACCTGAATCCAAAGTAACACCACCTCAAGGGTCCCCAGGCATACAGCTCACAAAGAGCACCGTTCCCCCAAATGCCAGAGCCCATGATCGCAAGGCAAGAGGCTAGCATTCAGTCCCCTCCAAAAGCCTCTGTCCCGGGTGAGTCTGTCACACACACTATATTATCAAAAATATGTGGACGCCATGGCATCCCAGTCTTAGTCCATAGAGTTAAATATTGAGTCGGCCCATCCTTTGCAGCTATAACAGCTTCAACTCTTCTGGGAAGGCTGTCCACAATGTTTAGGAGTGTGCCTATGGGAATGTTTGACCATTCTTCCAGAAGCGCATTTGTAAGGTCAGGTACTGATGTGGATGAGAAGGCCTCACAGTCTCCACTCTAATTCATCCCAAAGGTATACTATCAGGTTAAGGTCAGGACTCTGTGCAGGCCAGTCAAGTTCCTCCACCCCAAATTCCCTCATCCATGTCTTTATGGACCTTGCTTTGTGCACTGGTGTGGCGTCATGTTGGAACAGGAAAGGCCATCCTCAAATTGTTCCCACAAAGTTGGGACTATGAAATTGTCCAAAATGTCTTGGTACGCTGATGCCTTAAGAGTTCCCTTCACTGAAACTAAGGGGCCAAGCCCAGCCCCTGAAAACAAACCCGACACCACAATCCCCCCTCCACCAAATGGTTTGGAACAGTGCACAAAGCAAGGTCCATGAAGACATGGATGAGTGAGTTTGGGATGAAGGAACTTGACTGGCCTGGATAGAGTCCTTACCTCAACCTGATAGAACACCTTTGTGATAAATTAGAGTGGAGACTGCGAGCCAGGCCTTATCATCCAACACCAGTGCCTGACTTCACAGATGCGCTTCTGAAATAATGGTCAAACATGCCCATAGACACACTCCTTAACCTCCTGGACAGCCTTCCCAGAAGAGTTGAAGCTATTATAGCTGCAAAGGGTGGGCTAACCCAATATTTAACCCTACGGACCAAGACTGGAATGCCACTAAAGTTCATGTACAGTTGTGCTCATAAGTTTACATACACTGGCAGAATTTATGATTTCTTGGAAATTTTTCAGAGAATATGAATGATAACAAACACTTTTCTTTCACTCATGGTTAGTGTTTGGCTGAAGCCATTTATTATCAATCAACTGGTTTATTCTTTTTTAATCATAATGACAACAGAAACTACCCAAATGGCCCTGATAAAAAGTTTACATACCCTGGTGCTTTTGGCCTGATAACATGCACACAAGTTGACACAAAGGGGTTTGAATGGCTATTAAAGGTAACCATCCTCACCTGTGATCTGTTTGCTTGTAATTAGTGTGTGTGTATGAGGCTGGGTTCACACTGGTGCGACAAACGCTCCGACATTGGGAGCTCATGTCGCATAAAAATCAATGTTTCCCTATGGGAGCCGTCTTAACTGGTCCGACACATGTCGGTCCGACTTTGAAAATGCTCCCTGTACTACTTTGGTCCGACTTTGATCCTACTTCAGCCCATTGAATATCATTGAAGTCGCATCAAAGTCGGAATACCGTCTTGCATGCTCCGACTTTGGCATGCGACTTGTGCTCTGCTGTTCTTGAGGGGGAACTCCACGCCAAATTTTAAATAAAAAACCGGCATGGGTTCCCCCTCCAGGAGCATACCAGGCCCTTCGGTCTGGTATGGATTTAAAGGGGAACCCCCTACGCTGAAAAAAAACGGCGTAGGGGTCCCCCCAAAATCCATACCAGACCCTTATCCGAGCACGCAGCCCGGCCGGTCAGGAAAGGGGGTGAGACGAGCGAGCGCCCCCCCCTCCTGAACCGTACCAGGCCACATGCCCTCAACAGAGTGGGTTGGGTGCTTTGAGGCCCCCACCCCAAAGCACTTGTCCCCATATTGATGAGGACAAGGGCCTCTTCCCGACAACCCTGGCCGTTGGTTGTCGGGGTCTGCGGGAGGGGGGCTTATCGGAAACCCCCTTTAATAAGGGGGCCCCCAGATCCTGGCCCCCCACCCTATGAATGAGTATGGGGTACATCGTACCCCTACCCATTCACCTGGGGGAAAAAATGTCAAGAAAAAAAACACACTAGACAGGTTTTTAAAGTAATTAGGCAGCTCCGGGGGTCTGCTTCCGACTTCGAGGGTCCTCTTCCGACTTCTCCGCTCTCTCCGGCCCCTTCTCCCTCGCCTTCGACAGTTCTTCTCCAGCTCTCCGGTGCCTTCTGACTTCTGCCGGCTTTTTTACTAGCGTTGGCCCAGTCTTCCCCGTCATCTTCTTCCCTCTTCTCTTGTCCCGATGTTGACACGACGCTCTCTCCCGCTGTAATACCGTGTGCACAACGATTTATATAGGCATAGGGTGTGGTCACCGGGTGATGTCACCCAGTGACCCCACCTCTTGTGATGTCACAGTCCCGGGGCATGATGGGACTGTGACGTCATAAGAGGCGGGGTCACCCGGTGACCACGCCCCATGCCTATATGAATCATTGCGCACACGGCATTACAGCGGGAGAGAGTGTCGTGTCAACATCGGGACAAGAGAAGAGGGAAGAAACAACGGAGAAGACTGGGCCAACTGGGTAAAAGACTGGGTAAAAGAGCTGGAAGATGATAGCGGAGGAGCCCGGCAGAAGTCAGAAGGCACCGGAGAGCGGGAGAAGAACCGGAGAGCGTAAGGAAGGCACCGGAGAGCAGGGAGAAGGCACCGGAGAGTGGGGAGAAGGGGCCGGAGAGAGTGGAGAAGACGGAAGAGACCCCCGAAGTCGGTCTAGTGTGGTTTTTTTTTTTCTTGACATTTTTTCCCCCAGGTGAATGGGTAGAGGTACCCCATACTCATTCACATAGGGTGGGGGCCGGGATCTGGGGGCTTCCTTATTAAAGGGGGCTCCCAGATTGCGATAAGACCCCCGCCCACAGACCCCGACAACCAACGGCCAGGGTTGTCAGGAAGAGGACCTTGTCCTCATCAACATGGGGACAGGGTGCTCCAAAGCATCCACCCCCCCCGTTGAGGGCATGCGGCCTGGTATGGTTCAGGAGGGGGGTGCTCGCTCATCCCCACCCCCTTTCATGACCGGACGGGCTGCGTGCTCGGATAAGGGTCTGTTATGGATTTTGGGGGGTCCCCCACGCCGTTTTTTCGGCGAAGGGGTTCCCCTTAAAATCCATACCAGACCGAAGGGCCTGGTATGCTCTTGGAGGGGGAACCCATGCCGGTTTTTTATTTAAAATTTGGCGTGGAGTTCCCCCTCAAGATTCATACCAAACACAATGCCTGGTATTGGCGGGTATGCAAATCGGACGTATGTCAGCTTCAAGTCGCAGGGCAAAGTCGGATCCAAAGTAGGACGGCTGTCGTGTCGTACCAGTGTGAACCCGGCCTAACGCCTCATGCACACTGGACGTTAAAATAACGTTATAAAAACACCAGTAGCTTTGCAGTGAGTTTTTCAACTTTTTTCAACTTTTATCAGCTTTTTCCAATGTTTTTGCAATAGTGTTTTTTTGCGTGTTTCAGTGTTAGCGTTTTTTAGCGTTTTTATTTAAAGAATTTTTTTTTATTTCAATGGATCAAAAACGTTAAGAAAACGCTGGTGAGTGACGTTTTAGATCGTTTATCAGCGTTAGAGCGTTTTTACAGCTGAAAAACTACTTGGGGCCCACTATTTATTTATTTTTTCTACTGCTCAAAAACGCCACTGCCCAAAACTGCTGATAACAGCCTATGTGTGCATGGACACATAGGATAACATGATGGAGAGTTTAATGACTGTAGAAAAAAAACATCTACTGCCAAAAACAGCTGCTGTAAAAACATCCAAAAACGTCCAGTGTGCATGAGGCCTAAAAGGTCAATGAGTTGCAGGCCAGTAAAGACACTGCTTATTGTGTAGGGTAGGAGCCTTGTATCACCCACTATTTTCCCCATATAACAGAACAACAACAGCACACTTCTAAGCCTCTGTTTTAATGCCCATCTAGACAGATCCCTGTGTCTTATTGTCACAAATTGCTTGCTCTTTATATTAATCAGCATTTCTGTTCCCAGCATTAGCAGTGCAGCTAAAAGGTTTTACCACAATTTTTAACCATTTATTCTCCAGGAGCATCATTATTCACAGTCAGTTGATTGCAGTGGCACTGGCCAGAGCATACAGCATAATGCATTTTTACATTGCTTGTTCATTATAAATTTCCTTTGAAATAAACAACACAACAGTAATGCTGTTTATAGCCTTTATAATGCTATTTTGTCATACAGTCAATTACAACAGCATTTGCCATGGTCACCTAACTGGCAGTACAAGCTGCCATTACATTACCACAGCTTCTGACTCTTTTAATAGTTGCCCAAGATAATATGCTCTTTTGTCACACATAAGCACAGCATGCTTTAGCCAGGGGTTGGAAAAATTGGATGTTAGTCAGTGCTAGTTGATGAGAGTCAGACTAGAGATGGGAGGTAAGTAAAGCATTATCCATAGTCTTCCAAATAGCCATGAATTTACAAAAGTTAATTTCCTTTTTGATGTAAATTGACAAATGGCTAGCCACCTAGTACCTAGCTTCATTTTTAATTTGCTAGTGTAGGCCAGCAAATATGCACGATATTAAACATTAATTTGCTTCTCCACAGACAGAAATTGGGCTATAGTATAAACGTATTTTTCTTTTTTCTCTGAACTCTCTATAGGTCAGTGATGGCGAACCTTGGCACCCCAGATGTTTTGGAACTACATCTCCCATGATGCTCCACTACACTGCAGAGTGCATGAGTATCATGGGAAATGTAGTTCCAAAACATCTGGAGTGCCAAGGTTCGACATCACTGCTATAGGCATTTTAAGGCTTAAAAATGTAAAGAAGGAACAATTATAAAATATTAAAATTAAGGTCTGAACATTGAATTCAAAATCATGGAAGTTTTTTTTTTTTCATCTGAATATACTACAGTACAAAAAGGTTAAACATGGAACTGAATTATAAGCTGGGCCACATAGGGGTTGATTTTGTAAAGGAATAAACAGTTTACTTAGTAAAGTGAATGTTCTCTTTGTAAAAGGATTTTTTTCTGACTATGGTACTGTAAATCTGGCTTCAGTTTAAATATCCAATCATGTGTCAGATAAAAACAAAAACAAAAAACAGGATTGCTGTCAACATGTGACTGCTTGATTGATATGAATACCACTTCACCTTATTCACAAAGTAAAGTGAAAATAATTTTCCAAGGATGCGCATGTGCGAAGCTCAGCATGGCGGACACATCTTCTTGAAGCTGCGAACTTGGTAGGAGGAACCTTGGGCCTTAGTGCATCATCTTGCACCAGTTTGCTGCTAGTCACTGGCGACTGGTGTACACACCAGAGATCCTCCCGTGATAGTCCTCATGAACTTCCCAAAATATTTTTGTGCAGCATAGTTGGCTCCATTCCTTAAATATCATGCCACCCATAAGTCCAAAGTACACGAAAACCTGGCTGCTCTAGGTGGATAATTATTTCCCTTAAACATTGATGAATTTCTCTTGAAGCCTGAGACTATTTCACTACACCTCTACACCCATCAGAGTAGTTACTTAGATGACCCCTGGGACCGCTTTTTCCCCCAACCATCCCCACTTTTCTGACCACTACCTCTTATATCCATGGCATTGATCCCTCTTATTACCTCCTCAAGCTATGGGTGGGGAAGAATCTTACCCTGTTCCTTTGATTTAATTGCTCAACAACCCTTTTTTATTTTTCATGTACATGCTGGATTGATGCTCTATATTGATAAATTCAGAGAACTTTTATACCAATGTCTACACATTTGTTTGCCTATTATAGCCAGTCTGTTTTCATTTTTATGTTCTGTTTTCCCTTTTTGACACTTTGGGGTTGATTTACTAAAAGCAAAAAGACTGTGCATTTTTCAAATTGCAGTTGCTCCAGAGCTTAGTAAATTATATAAAGCTTAACTTTGCAAAAAGTACCCAATCAGGAGCAAGGAAAATGGAGTCAGCAGAGTTTTTGCTCCTTTACTAAGCTCTAGAGCAACTGATCTTGCGGAGTGCAACTGCAATTTTCAAAGTGCACTGTGTATTTGCCTTTAGTAAATCAACCCTATTACGCTGGAACATCCCTGATGATTTGTACGTACATACCATTATTAACCACTTGCCGCCCGCCCTATAGCGGATTGACGTCGGCAAAGTGGTTGCAAAATCCTGACAGGACGTCAAAAAGACGTCCTCAGGATTTTGAGCCGCTGCGCGCCCCCGGGGGCGCGCATAGCGGCGATCGTTGCTGCGGGGTGTCAGTCTGACACCCCGCAACTCCGATCTAGGTAAAGAGTCTCCGACGGAGACTCTTTACCATGTGATCAGCCGTGTCCAATCACGGCTGATCACAGTGTAAACAGGAAAAGCCAGTCATCGGCTTTTTCTCACTCGCGTCTGTCAGACGCGAGTAGAGGAGAGCCGATCGGCTGCTCCTCTGACAGGGGGGGTTTGTGCTGATCGATTATCAGCACAGCCCCCACGAGGATGCCCCCACTGGACCACCAGGGATGCCACTGAACCACCAGGGATGCCACTGAACCACCAGGGATGCCAGCACCAGATATGCCACCCTAGACCACCAGGGATGCCAGTTAGTGCCCCCTAATGGATGCCAATCAGTGCCCACAATGGATGCCAATCAGTGCCCACAATGGGCATCACTGATTGGCAGGCATTTTTGTTTGGCACTGATTGTCATCCATTACAGTACATCAGTGCCGCCTATCAGTGCCCACCCGTGCCACCTATCAGTGCCCATCCATGCCCATCCGTGCCTTCTATCAGTGCCCATCCATCCCCATCCGTGCCGCCTATCAGTGCCCATCCGTGTCGCCTATCAGTACCCATCCGTGCCGCCTATCAGTACCCATACGTGCCGCCTATCAGTGCCCATATGTGCTGCATATCAGTGCCCATACGTGCCGCCTATCCGTGCCCATCTGTGCTGCCTATCCGTGCCCATCTGTGCCGCCTATCCGTGCCCATCCGTGCTGATTATCCGTTCCACCTATCAGTGCTGCATATTAGTGCCCATCATCAGTGCCCATCAATGCCACCTCATCAGTGCCACCTCATTGGTGCCACCTCATTGGTGCCCGTCAGTGAAGCCCCATGAGTGAAGGAGAAAACTTACTTATTTAAAAAGTTTTGTAACTGAAACAAAAAAAATACTTTTTTTTTCAAAATTTTTGGTCTTTTTTTATTTATTTTTTGCAGAAAATAAAAATCCCAGAGGTGATCAAATACCACCAAAAGAAAGCTCTATTTGTGGGGAAAAAATGTTTGGGTACAGTGTAGCACGACCGCGCAATTGTCATTCAAAGTGCAACAGCGCAGAAAGCTGAAAATTGGTCTGGGCAGGAAGGTGTTTAAGTGCCCAGTATGGAAGTGGTTAACCACTTAAGCCCCGGCCATTTTGTAGCTAAAGGACCAGAGGTGATTTCAGAATTTTGCACTGCGCTGCTTTAACTGTAAATTGTGCGGACATGCAATGTTGTACTCAAACGAAATTTGCGTCCTTTTCTTCCCACAAATAGAGCTTTATTTTAATGGTATTTGATTGCCTCTGCGATTTTTATTTTTTGCGATATAAACGGAAATAGACCGAAAATGTTGAAAAAAATGATATTTTCTACTTTTTGTTATAAGAAAAATCGAATAAACTCAATTTTAGTCATACATTTAGGCCAAAATGTATTCAGCCACATGTCTTTAGTAAAAAAAATGTCAGTAAGCGTATATTTATTGGTTTGCGCAAAAGTTATAGCGTCTACAAACTAGGGTACATTTTCTGGAATTTACACAGCTTTTAGTTTATGACTGCCTATCTCATTTCTTGAGGTGCTAACCCCCCCCCAAATGACACCATTTTGGAAAGTATACATCCCAAGGAAATTGCTGAGAGGCATGTTGAGCCCATTGAATATTTTTTTTTTTTTGTCTCAAGTGAATAATGACAAAAAAAAAAAAATTACAAAAAGTTGTCACTAAATGATATATTGCTCACACATGCCATGGTTATGTGTGGAATTGCACCCCAAAATACATTTTGCTGCTTCTCCTGAGTACGGGAATACCACATGTGTGGGACTTTTTAGGAGCCTAGCCGCGTACGGGACCCCGAAAACCAAGCACCGCCTTCAGGATTTCTAGGCACAAATTTTTGATTTCACTCCTCACTACCTATCACAGTTTCGAAGGCCATAAAATGCCAAAATAGCACAAAACCCCCCAAATGACCCCATTTTGGAAAGTAGACACCCCAAGCTATTTGCTGAGAGGCATGGTGAGTATTTTACAGCTCTCATTTGTTTTTGAAAATGAAGAAAGAAAATATATATTTTTTTTTTTCAATTTTTAAAACTTTGTGACAAAAAGCGAGATCTGCAAAATACTCACAATACCTCTCAGCAAATAGCTTGGGGTGTCTACTTTCCAAAATGGGGTCATTTGGGGGGGGTTTGTGCCATCTGGGCATTCCATGGCCTCCGAAACTGTGATAGGCAGTGAGAAGTGAAATCAAAAATTTACACCCTTAGAAAGCCTGAAGGCGGTGCTTGGTTTTTGGGGTCCCGTAAGCGGCTAGGCTCCCAAAAAGTCTCACACATGTGGTATCCCTGTACTCAGAAGAAGCAGCAGAATGTATTTTGGGGTGTAATTCCACATATGCCCATGGCATGTTTGAGCAATATATTATTTAGTGACAACTTTGTGCAAAAAATAAATAAAAAAATTGTATTTTTTCCGCAACTTGTGTCAACATATAAAATATTCCATGGACTCGACATGCCTCTCAGTATATAGCTTGGGGTGTCTACTTTCCAAAATGGGGTCATTTGAACTGTTCTGGCATTTCATACACATCATTAGGAAGCTTACATCCACTCTTCTAACCACTTGAAGACAAAGCCCTTTTTGACACTTTTTGTTTACATGAAAACATATTTTTTTTTGCAAGAAAATTATGTTGAACCCCCAAACATTATATATATTTTTAAAGCAAAGGCCCTACAGATTAAAATGGTGGGTGTTGCATTTTTTTTTCTACACAGTATTTGCGCAGCGATTTTTCAAACGCATTTTTGGGGGAAAAATACACTTTTTTTAATTTTAATGCACTAAAACACACTATATTGCCCAAATGTTTGATGAAATAAAAAAGATGATCTTAGGCCGAGTACATAGATACCAAACATGACATGCTTTAAAATTTCGCACAAACGCGCATTGGCGACAAACTACATACATTTTTAAAAGCCTTTAAAAGCCTTTACAGTTTACCCCGTTAGATTTACAGAGGAGGTCTACTGCTAAAATTACTGCCCTCGATCTGACCTTCGCGGTGATACCTCACATGCATGGTGCAATTGCTGTTTACATATGACGCCAGACCGACGCTTGCGTTCGCCATTGGGCAAGAGCAGGGCAGGACAGGGGTGCTTTTTCTTTTTTTTTTCTTCTTTTTATTATTAATTTTTCTTTTTTATTTTATTTTTAAATTGTTCCTTCCATATTTTTTTTTTTTTTATCATTTTTATTGTTATCTCAGGGAATGTAAATATCCCCTATGATAGCAATAGGTAGTGACAGGTACTCTTTTTTGAAAAAAACTGGGGTCTTCTAGACCCTAGATCTTTCCTCTGCCCTCAAAGCATCTGACCACACCAAGATCGGTGTGATAAAATGCTTTCCCAATGGCGCTTTTTATATCCGGGGGGGGGGACATTCCCTCCCACTGCTTGTAAAAGCAGTCCAGAGGCTAATTAGCCACTAGGATTGCTTTTACATGAAAGCTGGCCGCTGGCTGAAAAGAATGATACCAAGATGATACCTAAACCCGCAGGCATCATTCTGGTGTAAACATTCAAAGACCAGCAACATACCAGTACGTTGCTGGTCCTTGTTGGACATGTATTGTAATCTTTTTTTTTTCATGCAGCCAGTTGGCTAAACGAAAAAAGAGATTGATCGGGTGGGTATGCCCACCATTAGAATACCGCCCTTCATCCACCCACTTCTAATGATGGGCATACATGCACCATTTATATATGCCGAAGCATGGGGGCATCCTCCCGCAAAAAAGTTATGCCGCACACACATGGTCGGACTTTTCCACGGGCAAGCCTCCGTCGGAATTTCGACCGTATGTACGCGGCATTAGGAGCAAAATCGCTCCTTCGCCCCTGCTGCCCCAATGCTTCGGCATATATGCTTTTTTTTTTTAACTGTGGTGGTGAAATCACCTCCTACAGCACTGGAGTCGCAGGGATCAGGCCTGTCTCTGCGAACGCTGCAGTTATGTGTGTTGTGTTTTGTAAGTGACAGTGATCGATCGATACTGCACTTGGGTGGCCTGGGCTGGACGGAAGGGGAAAACGCAGGTGCTAGCAGGTATCTGGGCTGATCCCGCTAACACTGCATTTTTGGGAACTCTAAACTGCTGGGGACGCTAGTATAGATCTGATCAGATCAGATATTGATCTGATCAGATACTATACCACTAAGGGGGGTGTATGCTTCACGCGTGGGTGTTAGCGTTACTGGCACTAACCTGACGCTGCCTGGGGTGTGACGCAGACCCTCTCTGACGCTAAAACCT
This sequence comes from Rana muscosa, assembly GCA_029206835.1. Classification (NCBI taxonomy): domain Eukaryota; kingdom Metazoa; phylum Chordata; class Amphibia; order Anura; family Ranidae; genus Rana; species Rana muscosa. The sequence goes on along the minus strand of CM055127.1, from coordinate 263,186,410 downwards.
AATTGATATCACCCGTCGGGCGATCAGGGGGTTAAACCTTTATTGGGTTATATATACGGCGGGTGCCCTGACACTATAAAAAGCAAACTAACTAACCAGCGTCACCCGTAACACTTATATGGTGATCACTGGTGAAAGGGTTAACTAGGGGCAATTAGGGGGTTAAAACCTTTATTAGATAATATATGGGGGTACCTGACGCTATAAAAACCTGCGGCGAACCTAAAAAAAATTACTGGCTACCGATCTGCATCACCGACGCTAAGACAGCGATCAGAAAAATGATCGCTTAGCGACAGTCGTGATAGGGGGTGAAAGGGTTACCTGGGGGGCGATTAAGGGGGTTAAACCTTTATTACATAATTTATGGGGGTACCAGACTCTATAAAAACCTGCGGCGAACCTAAAAAAATAACTGGCTACCGATCTGCATCACCGACGCTAAGACAGCGATCAGAAAAATGATCGCTTAGCGACAGTGGTGATAGGGGGTGAAAGGGTTATCTGGGGGGCGATCAAGGGGGTTAAACCTTTTTTCGATAATTTATGGGGGTACCCGACGCTATAAAAACCTGCGACGAACCTAAAAAAAAATTCTGGCTACCGATCTGCATCACCGACGCTAAGACAGCGATCAGAAAAATGATCGCTTAGCGACGGCGGTGCTAGGGGGTGAAAGGGTTATCTGGGGGGTGATCAGGGGGTTAAAACTTTATTAGGGGGGGGTTAGGGGGCTACACTGGACCTAAAACTAAATGCTGTGACACTTTTACAGTCACAAATGTCACTGATTGCGGTGATCAGTAAATAAATGGTCACTGCAATCAGTGACACTGTGACTGGGGGCTGGGGGGTGATCTGGGGGGGCCTGGGGGGGCGATTTGTGTGCCTATGTGTCCTGGTGTCAGTGTAGTGTTAGTGCACTGACCTGTGTGTCTTCTCTTGTACGGCGCTCGGTATATGTGAGCGCCGCATGAGAGATGACATCACTTCCTCCTGCTTCCTCTGCCTGTGTAAACATTACACAGCAGAGGGAGCATTTCCATTCGCCGGGAGCGATCGTGGGGGGGGGTGGCCGGAATCGAATGGCCGCCCCCTCATGTCAGATGGCTCCCCAACGAATACCGACCGCTCACTGTATAGGAGGGGGGTCCGATCGGACCCCCCAACTGTACAAAGGCAATCACGTACACTGTACGTGATTGTGCCTGTCGGTGCCATTCTGCCGACGTACATATACAGTTAAGTGGCTAAAAAAAATTGAACAAGAATTTTTTTTTCCAACATGAACATTTACTTTACTATGTGAGCAGCCTCAACTTCTTTATGTAATTGTCCTCAATGGGAAACAAATTATTACTACTAAAAACATGAATTAAAAGATAGACTGGATTATAAGACTGATTCATTGTATGCTTCAACAAAAACAAATTAAGCTATAAAAAAGGGAAGAAAGTTGCTAGGCAGAGCAGGGAAATGCCTTGTTTACATAGGCATCTCCCCATTCTGTCTCTCCGTGTCACAATCGCGGCCTGTCGGCAAACATTAAGTGTGCGTGCGCGCGCCCGCTAGGCGGCAAATTCAAAGTAACGCCCATTTGCCTGCCCGTGCCATTCTGCTGACGGCGTATTGCGGTCGGCAAGTGGTTGAGGAAGAAAAATACAAGATCAATGGCAGGATCAGCGGGTAACAAAATTATGTTACAGGGGGACTCAGAAAATAAAAATAAAAAAACAAAAATTACTATGTTAATGAAAGATTGACATATACATTATGTAATTTTTTAAGCTATAAAAAACGAATTAAGCTATAAAAAAGGAAAAAAAAAGGAATGCACTCGAAAACCAGCAAACATAAGATTTTTGAATACAAATATTACTAACAAAAAATAGAACTACTGATCTTTGTTTGAAGCTCTGAGGTCATATTCTGGAAAAAGTGATAAAGTAACTGATGTCTTTGCTAGTACACTGACAGTGGTGTTTTGGAAGGGTGTTTAAAAAAAATAAAAAAAATAAAAGATGCGGATGGGGTTCCCCAATCTTAAGAAACAAAAATGAATTGAAGGGACAGATTTCCTAATAATAATGTAGCGGGTATGTACTTTCCCGGGTGTAAATTTAACTGGCAGAGACACCAGTGATGTGTAATTCCCTGCAGCCCAGCAGGTGGCGCTGTCGCCATGGGCTGGGGGTTGAGCCATTGCTGTGTGCCGGGCCTCCTTTTTGTCCTCTCTCGGCAGTGTTATGGTGGGGCGGGAAGAGGGTATAAAGGGGCCGGCCATCTTTGTAACGGGGGCGGAGTCCCAGGCACCTTCAGCCTGTGGGCGGTGGTTCGTGTCGGTCCTCTAGGCGGCCTAGGCCTAGAGGACAGCCGGAGGTCGTGTTCCATCCCAGGCACCTTTGGCCTGGGGTGAGGTACTGGGATGGGGGTCTGGAGCTCAGTGCCCAACACTGAGTTCCGCGAGGGAAGGAGGTCCTAGGGAACCCAGGGATTGGGTTCCCGAATCCGGAAGGCGTAATGGACCGGGGGGGAGCTCCTCACTTGAAGACCGGGTGCAGCAGATTGCCAGTGACAGGTGAGCCTCCCACCGGAGACCGCCTGGAAGGAAATTCCCCCTCGCTCGGAGACCGCAACCCACTTTCAGGAAGGAAAGTGGAGAGTTCATTGTGTCTGGGCCTACTCACATCCACACCTCCTTTTCTGTTCTGTTTTTCCAAGGGAGTCTAACTGAATATGCTGTTCACTCGAGAAGAATAAAGGAGTGTTGGACTTTAATGGTGTGGGGCTCTTTTCTGGTGGACATTGTTCAAGGTAATCTCACGTGGAGGTTTTAGGTGCACAACACTGACCCGAAGGTAGAGAAAAAACTTTGCTTATACCGCACTGACACCTGCGGTGAAGGCCAGGCGTGGTGTCCCCGCTTCCTCCCCTCTAAGGTACCCCTAGACAAGAAGAGAAACGAGCTGATGCAGAGAGGGGAGTGAGGAGGGCGCTACAATAATAAAGGTGGAAAAGGAAAATAAAGATAATGTAATTGATTAGTGAGATTGCAGTATATATCAAATTTTCCAAAGGACCTTCATTCTCAAATGCACAACATTTTGATTTGTATTCAGCTTTCTATTTTCACTTAATAGTTGTTGAAGGTTAACATTAAAAATATGCAAATTACCACAGTTCAGTGGGCAGTAATATTAATGAAAAAGAACATGAAGTAAAAGTCCAAGGATGATGGATGTAATAAATGATAGGACAAGTACTGATTTTAGATCTTCATGTAGAATAGATCCTTTTAATGTGTCATTGAGCATAACACACAGATCCTGGATATCACAAATATTTTATATGTTTGCCCAATTCAAGTTAAGTCTTTAAAATGTTATATGGAAAATCAGTTAGAAGATCATGTAGGTCCTTGTACATTCAAGAATATACAATATAACTACTTGGATAGCCAAGGTTAAAAAGCCACAGATCACATAGCTAAAGCAAGGAGGTGATCAAATGATTAATAATATTACGGGAATTAAATTAGAATCCTACCTTTAGATATCAGAGAGTTACCTATTTAAAAAAATTAAATTACTTCTGAAGGTACTTACTATTGAGGCGGCAGAGAGGTTGATTCAGTAATATTATATAATGTTACCAAAATATTCAAGGAATTGAATTCTGAACATACACAGAGCTATATAGATAATTCAATAGCAGAAAGTGTATAAATGATATGGCCATTATGAATAATAAACAAGATAGGGGTTTTATGTACAGCAACTATTATGTGTAAATTGTTGTGAAATCATTTCTTTGGAGTTTATAAAGAAGAAATGTTGAAAGAGGGCTTGAAATATCTCTGAACTTTCTTTGATTTATTTTATTTTAATAGCACAGAATAGGAGCTAGATTTGTCATTACCATTTTCAGATTCATATAGGAAATGGTGTGAATACATTTATATTTATGGTATTAGTAAATCACAGATTACATTCAAATCTTTGAATTTATAATTTGTGCCATCCAAAGGTTTTGATAAATATAGCAACAAAAATATTTCATATTTACTGGGCTTATTTACACTTAGAGCCCATTCACACAGGGGCAACTTTGGATCCGACTTCAAGTCGCCCCAGGTCGCCCCTAGTCGCTTCAAGTCGCGTTGCATGAGAAAATCAATGTAAGTGAATGGAGCCATCTTAATGCACACTACTGCAGTCGCTCCGACTTCAAAAAAGGTTCCTGTACTACTTCAAACCGACTTCTAGGCAACTGCTAGGCGACCTGAACCCATTGATTTCAATGGAAATCGCTCAGAAGTCAGATCCCCTGTCTTAAAAGAAGCAACTTTCCAGGAAGAGAACATACATTTCTCAGGCAAACCTCTCCCTCCCCCCTCCCTCCCACAGAGCTGATTCTTGTTTGATTGGCCACTGGAATGTCTCCTGTCCTGGAGGCAACTTGAAGTTGCCTTGTAAGTAGCTCCAGGTCGCGCTGTGATTCATACTCAAGTCGTGTCCAAGTTGCCTCCCAAAGTCGCGCTGGAAGTCGTGTTGCCCCTGTGTGAATGGAGTCTTAAAGGATCACATTTTTGGAAGTAGAAAAACATTGAATATTTTGAGTAGGAGAGTAGAATTTACTATCTACACAAAATAGACCTTAGTCAAAGTTCTTTTACATGCACCCTCATGCAATTCAAATTATATAATTAAAAAGAGTTACCCTGAATGTATGACAAATAAGAGAAATGGAAACCTAAAGCATAACTAAATATTTTACAGAGGACCATAATTTGATTGGTAGTTTATTTATGACTCAGGCAGCGGAGAGAATAAAATTTCCAAGGAGTGGTAGTGATACTCTGCAGAAGATATGTTTTTTTGGATTTTTTAACTATAGAAAAGATGCCACATGGAATAAACTATGGATGGCATGTGGCAGAATTAATGTAATACATAAATGGTTGTAATACATGACTTTCACCACTAGATGTCTCAGAATGATATTGTTTGTAGCTGTTAGGGATGAGCTTCGAGTTCGAGTCGAACTCATGTTCGACTCGAACATTGCCTGTTCGCCCGTTCGCCGAACAGCGAACAAATTGGGGTGTTCGCGGCAAATTCGAAAAATCTATGGGAGAAATCTAAAGTGCTAATTATAAAGGCTTATATGCAAGTTATTGTCCTAAAAAGTGTTTGGGGACCCGGGTCCTGCCCCAGGGGACATGTATCAATGCAAAAAGAAGTTTTAAAAACGTCCGTTTTTTCGGGAGCAGTGATTTTAATAATGCTTAAAATGAAAAAATAAAAGTGAAATATTCCTTTAAATTTCGTACCTGGGGGGTGTGTATGATATGCATGTAAAGTGGCGCATGTTTCCCGTGCTTAGAACTGTCCCTGCAAAAAATGTCATTTTTGAAAGAAAAAAAGTCATTTAAAACTCGCGGCTATTAATGAATTGTCGGCTCCCGGCAATACATACAAAAGTCATTGATAAAAAAAAACAAAAAACGTGGGGGTTCCCCAGAATTCAATTACCAGGCCCTTTACACAGTGAAGGAAGTTCCCCGCTCAAGCCAATGACGTAGGCGGGTCCGACATACCGAGGGGGCGGACCTGATGGGGAACTGCTCTCACTTTGGTAATACATGTATAGACCCGCCCCTTCTCATGTTCCGCATCTGGTCCGCTGAGCGGACCTGATGGGGAACTTTAGAAGGGGCAGGTCTATACATTTAAAATACTGAGAGGGAGTTCCCCATCAGGTCCGCTCAGGCACAACCAATGAAGGACAGCGCTGGACATCAGGATCGCCGCGGGACACTGGATTTCACCGCTGGAATGTTTTTTTTTTTTTTTTTTTAAATAAAGGACTTTTTCAAGGTGTTTGTGTGTTTTTTTAAACATTTTTTTACGCTTTCTTCGTGAAATGGTAGGGGTACAATGTACCCCTTACCAATTCACATAGGGGGGGCCGGGATCTGGGGGTCCCCTTTGTTAAAGGGGTCTTCCAGATTCCGATAAGCCCCCCGCCCGCAGACCCCCACAACCACCGGGCAAGGGTTGTGGGGATGAGGCCCTTGTCCCCATCAACATGGGGACATCCTCCCCATGTTGAGGGCATGTAGCCTGGTACGGTTCAGGAGGGAGGGGGGGGCGCTCTCTCGTCCCCCCCTTTTCCCCTGCGGCCGGCCAGGTTGCGTGCTCGGATAAGGGGTCTGGTATGGATTTTTAGGGGGACTCCACGCCATTTTTTTTTAAATTTGGGGTGGAGTTCCCCTTAAAATCCATGCCAGATCTGAAGGGCCTGGAATGGATATTTGGGGGAACTCCACGTCATTTTTTTTTAAATTTGCGGTGGGGTTCCCCTTAATATCCATTCCAGACCTGAAGGGCCTGGTAATTGAATTCTGGGGAACCCCCACGCTTTTTTTTTTTTTTTTTTATCAATGACTTTTGAATGTATTGCCGGGAGCCGACAATTCATTAATAGCCGCGAGTCAGTTTTAAATGACTTTTTTTCTTTCAAAAATTACACTTTGTGCAGGGACAGTTCTAAGCACGGGAAACATGCGCCACTTTACATGCATATCATACACACCCCCCAGGTACGAAATTTAAAGGAATATTTCACTTTTATTTTTTCATTTTAAGCATTATTAAAATCACTGCTCCCGAAAAAACTGCAGTTTTTAAAACTTTTTTTTGCATTGATACATGTCCCCTGGGGCAGGACCCAGGTCCCCAAACACTTTTTAGGACAATAACATGCATATTAGCCTTTATAATTAACACTTTAGATTTTGAACGTTCCACAGTCCATTGTATTTAATAGGGTTCTAAAGTTCACACGAACATTTTGTCTGTTCGCAGGTTCTGGTGCGAACCGAACAGGGGGGTGTTCGGCTCATCCCTGGTAGCTGTAATTCATTAAAAGGATAATGATGAAGCATATTGTTTAAGTTATTATGAGACATGGCTAAAACGCATTGTGGTGAAATAGTAGTTCATTGAAATCAAGCCACATGAATATGATTATATAATGTAAATGAATATTATTGTAATTAAAATTTGCAGTTGTATGGAAACTACTGTGCAATTGAAAGCAGGTTTGTGTAACCAACTGCTTGTGACTACTACTTTAATCCTATAGCACCTGTAGCGGCTTTGAGTAAACACGATGTGTGAAAAATGCATCACAGCTAGTTGGTGATTATCTGGATGTGCTGTTCGCTTGTATTCAAGCAAAGAAGCTTCTGTGATTTTGAATGCCATAAACAGACATTTATCTTTTTAACCATGTGTGAAACAGCATCGTAGGTCCAGAGTCAATATAGAGGATGACATTTTTCTCAGTTGGAAGCAGTACCTAATGTTAAAATGGATTTCTATTAAACAATTACATAATGTATATGTCAATCGTTCATTAACATGGTAATTTTTGTTTTTTTATTTTTATTTTCTGAGTCCCCCTGTAACATAATTTTGTTACCCGCTGATCCTGCCATTGATCTTTTTATTTTTCTTCCTCAACCACTTGCCGACCGCCATACGCCGTCAGCAGAATGGCACGGGCAGGCAAATGGGCGTTCCTTTGAATTTGCCGCCTAGCGGGCGCGTGCACGCGGGTCCCGCAAATTTGATGTTTGCCGACAGGCCGCGATCGTGACATGGAGAGGCAGAATGGGGAGATGCCTATGTAAACGAGGCATTTCCCTGCTCTGTCTAGCAACTTGACAGGGAGCTACTGCTCCCTGTCATTGGGAGCAGTGATTTCTGTCATGTTCTAGTGAGACAATCCCCCCTACAGTTAGAACATATCCCAAGGACACACTTAACCCCTTGATCGCCCCCTAGTGTTTAACCCCTTCCCTGCCAGTGTAATTTATACAGTAATTAGTGGCTATTTGTAGCTCTAATCACTGTATAAATGACAATGGTCCCAAAATAGTGTCAAAAGTGTTCGATGTGTTCGCCATAATGTCTCAGTCCCAATAAAAATAGCAGTTCGCCGCCATAACTAGCAAAAAAATAAAATAATGTAGACGCTATAACTTTTGCACAAACCAATCAATATACATCGCAGCATCGCAGTGCATTGCTGGATGATGATTGGCCAAGCATGCACTATGACCCGCATGCTTTGGCCAATCACAGCACGCAAAAAAAGGAGAGCCATAATTGGCCAAAACCAGGGTGGCTTTGGCCAATGTCTCAGGGGGTTTAGTACACGCCACACCCTATATAAGGCCGCCTCCGTGGCGGCCTTGAGTAGTGTGTTGTGGTGGTTAAAGAGAGAGCTTACAGAGAGAGAGAGAGAGAGAGAGAGACAGTGTCATTCATATTGAGTTAGATAGAGCAGGCAGGCGAGTCAGTTAGCTGCAGTTACAGTGTGTAGAGGATATATATGCATCCTAGGTGTTGTAAATATATATTTATACATTGTATTCAGTTTAGCTAGATCCGTTCCTAGTATTCTCTATACTGTGACAGGCAGGCAGGTGATTGTGCTAGCTGCAGTGTTTCACTTAGTGTACTGTGTGCTTTGCATAGTGTTCACCTAAAGCTTACCTGAATACAATTAGTGGTGTTCTCATAACAAAACCACAGGCAGGGAGATGCATTAATTTAATTTAGTGTACTGCAGTACTTCTGTCCTTTGCACAGAGTTCACTTAAAGGAACCTGAATACAATTTGTGGTCTTCTCATAATAAAACCACAAGCAGAGAGCTGCAAGTATTTTCAGTTAGTGTACTGTGTCCTCTGCACAGTGTTTACCTAAAACTATTGCTATGAAGACAATTACTGCTTTTCTCATACTAATACCACAGCAGGCAGTTGATTCTGATAGCTGCATTATAATCAGTATAGAGATATATAGATATATACACATCCCACCTTTCTGCAGCTACATCTCACTGCAGGCCATTAGTATGTCTGGAAGGCAAACAAGGAGAGGCAGATAGTCACAAGGCAATAAAAGAGGGCAAGCAGGCTCTGTGTCTAGAGGCAACAGTGCTGGTCGTGGACACGGTACATCCTCATCAGCACATGGCCGTGGGACACGCTTGTCCTTTTCGGCAGCTGTACATGTTGAGCCGCAACATGCCCAAGACTTGGTAGAGTGGATGACCAAGCCGTCCTCATCCTCCTCATCCTCTCTTACCCAGGCTCAGGGTACTTTGCCTGGCAAAGCAGCTGCCAAACTGGCCTCTTCCCTCGGCTCAATGACATCAGTCAATCCTCCCCTAGCCCCACCATGTCGTCCTGAGGAGTCCCCATTACTGTTTGACCACAGTGTTGGGTACATGCTCCAGGAGGATGCTCAGCGTTTTGAAGGCTCCGATGATGGAACCCAGCTAGAGGAAGGCAGTAACGTAAGCCCAGAGAGAGGGGGTGCCCAACAAGGACCGCTATCTGGCAGTCATGTTCCCCCAGCTGCAGCATACTGCCAGATTTGCTCCAGTGATGAGGAGGGAGGGGATGATGAGGTCACTGACTCCACGTGGGTGCCTAATAGGAGAGAGGAGGAGGAGGCACATCTCCAATGAGGCAGGATGCCCTCCATAGCCAGCTTAAGGGCAGCACACCAACTGCATCACACCGCAGAGCTCTGCATGTGCAGGGCACTGCTGTCTCTGCGCGTTATTCCAAAAGTTCTTTGTTGTGGGCCTTTTTTCAGACGTGTGCAGCAGATCGCACCATTGCCATTTGCAACATATGTCCGAAGCGTATCTCGTGTGGCCAAAACATCAGCCGCTTGGGCACCACGTGCTTGACCAGACATATGTCGACCTGCCATGCAGTTCGTTGGCAAGCGTACCTAAAAGACCCACACCAAAGAACAAAGCGGACCTCCCCTTGCACCTCATCAGCTGGGATCTCCAACCCCACTATACCTTCAGTCCTCTCTGAAACCTGCACTGAGAGGAATGAAGGTGTAGAATTAGGTGTGTCACAGCCAAGTACTTGCGGGCAATCTGCTATCGGTACACCAACGTCCGATTGCACCAGGCAAATTTCCCTGCCCCAGCTGCTGCACCGCCAAAAGAAGTTCGCTCCCAGCCATCGACATGCCCAGCGGTTGAATGCTAGCTTGGCTAAATTGCTAGCACTTCAACTGCTGTTTTTTTCAGTCAGTAGACTCTGCCCCCTTCTGTGAGTTTGTGGAATGTGCGGTTCCTCAGTGGCAGGTTCCCAAATGCCACTTTTTATCACGGAAGGCAATTCCGGCTCTCTACCGGCATGTGGAAGGCAAGGTCTTGGCCTCTCTGCACAGGGCGGTCAGTGGTAAGGTGCATATTACCGCTGACTCATGGTCCAGCAGGCATGGACAGGGACATTACCCATCTTTCACGGCACATTGGGAGACTCTGCTGGCAGCTGGGAAGGATGCAGAACAAGGTGCAGTAGTGTTGAGGTTGTTCCGCCACCACGCCTCCAAAATGTTACTCCTGGTGATTCTGACACCTCTCTCCTCCACCCCCTCTTCTTCTTCCTCCATGGCCTCTACCTGTGCTTTTTCCATTGAACCAGTGGTGCTTCAAAGGCGGCTACGCAAGTACGCAGGCAAAAAGATGCCATGCGGTGCTTGAGCTGGTGTGCTTGGGGGACAGGAGCCACACTAGGGCAAAGATTTTGTCAGCTCTGCAGGAGCAGGCTCAGAGGTGGTTGACACCACGCCAGCTTAAGCCAGGAAAGGTGGTTTGTGACAATGGCACCAACCTCCTCTCTGCCCTCCGACAGGGACAACTGACCCATGTGCCCCATTGTGCCCCGTTTGGCTCACGTCCTTAACTTAGTGGTGCAGCGGTTCTTGGGCGGGTACACGGGGCTTACAGGAGGTGCTGAAGCAGGCCAGGAAAATCTGTGGGCATTTCTGACGGTCATATAATGTCAGTGCTCGGCTGGCTGAACCTGCAAAAGGAATCCAACCTGCCCAAGAACCGCCTAATCTGTGACATGCTCACCAGGTGGAACTCTACATTGGCCATGCTGCAGCGGTTGCACAAGCAGCAGAGGGCCATCAATGAGTATCTGTTGCAATATGGCACAAGGACAGGGTCAGGGGAGCTTGGATTTTTTTCCCCACACCAATGGGCCATGATCAGGGATGCACGCACTGTCCTGGCACCATTTGAGGAGGCCACGGGGATGGTGAGCAGTGACAGTGCATGCATCAGTGACACTGTCCCTCTTGTCCACCAGTTGGAGCACACGCTGCGTGGAATAATGGACAGGGCACTTGAGGCAGAACAGAGGCAGGAAGAGGAGGACTTCCTTACCTCTCAAGGCCCCCTTTATCCAGACAGTATTCCTGCTGGCCCGGTTATCACACAAGAAGAGGAGGAAGAGGACGAGGATTGTGTCAGCATGGAGGTGGAGCCTAGCACTCAGCATCAGCAGCAGTCTTCAAGGGATCAATTACAGTCCCAAGACACCCATGGACTTGTACGTGGCTGCGGATCATGTTGTCCGGAGTGACCCAGAGGACTCCGGACCAAATGCCTCAGCAAACCTACGCTGCATGGCCTCCCTGATCCTGCAAAGCCTGCGGAAGGATCCTCGTATTCGTGCGATCAAGGAGAGGGAACATTACTGGCTGGCAACCCTCCTTGATCCATGTTACAAGGGTAAGGTTGCGGACCTTATCATGCCATCGCAGAGGAAGCAGAGGATGAAGCATCTTCAGGAGGCCTTGCAGAAAGGTCTGTGCAATGCGTTCCCAGAGACTGGGAGGTTACAAATTAATGGTCCTGGACAACGTGTTGCTGAGACAGAAGGAGCGGTGGAGAAGGTGGCCGTCTGACCGATGCGTTCAGACAATTTTTTAGTACGCAGCCCCAAGGTATGATCGGTTCCAGCAACCATCGTCAGCGTCTGGTTTACATGGTGCAGGAATACCTAGGGGCAAGATCAGACTTGGACACCTTTCCCACCGAAAATCCTCTGGGTTACTGGGTCTTGAGGATGGATCACTGGCCAGAGCTTGCACAGTATGCAATTGAGCTACTGGTCTGTCCTGCATCCAGCGTTCTTTCGGAACGCACATTCAGTGCTGCTGGAGGCTTTGTAACCGATCACAGGGTGCGCCTGTCCACGACTTGGTCGATCGACTGACCTTCATAAAAATGAATCAGTCTTTGATCACCAACAGCTACCAAGCACCTGATGCGTATGTAACCAAATTTTTTTTTTTGAAAGGTCAGATCCCTTCAAGACTGCCTATGCTGAGTGACTATCCTCTTCCTCCTCAATGATCATGCCGATAGCTTCTAAGAACATTTTTGGTTCTGGGCACTGCCACCAGTGGCTAAGGCCCAATTTTTCAGCCCTTGTTTAACAGGGGTGTGTATTTACAATTTTTGATGCAATACTTTGCAGCAGGGCTCTTTGCTGCGCTCCAAGTACAGTATCTGTGAGGGGTTGCAGTGTTGTGGCACCAGTGCCTAAGGCCCAATTTTTATGCCCTGGTTTAACAGGGGCATGTAATTACAATTCTTGATCTAATATTTCACAGCTGGGCCCATTCCTGCGAGGACTTACAGTGTTGTGGCACCAGCACCACCACTAAAGGCCCAATTTTTACTACCACTGTTCAACAATGGCATGCAGTTACAATTCTTGATATAATAGTTCACAGCAGGGCGTTCCAGCGCCCACCAATATTAACTGTGAGGGCTTACAGTATTGTGGCAACACCAACACCTAAGGGCCAAATTTCTGCAGAGTATATACGGCAGTCCCCTACTTTCAAACATCCAACTTACAAACGACTCCTACTTGCAAACGGAAGGAGACAACAGGAAGTGAGAGGAAATCTACCCCTAGGAAGGGAAATTCTCTCCTGTAAGAGTTAATATGGGAAAAAGGTGTCTCATCTCCACTGATGCTTTATCACCAATCCTTGTTTCAATAAAAAAAACAAATTTTCAAAAAACATTTGTCATTGGAATGGAAAGCGAGGTAAAATGTTCTGAACAGGTGCACACTGTACACTGCACAGACAGCAAAACAAATGTTACAGGGGTGATGACCCTTCCATATGTTTTCCAAAAAGCTTAAAAATAGATTTTTTGGCTGGAATTACACTTAAAAAATGTACCTGTTCCAAATTACAAACAGATTCTACTTAAACCTACAGTCCCTATCTTGTTTGCACCGCCTGTATACTGCTGTTCAGAGTATATAGGGCCTTTTTTTTTAATTGGGTGCAGGGTTCCCATTTATATCTATACAAGACCCAAATGGGGCTGGTAGTGGGCTGGCATGCCATTTTTCTCAATGATTTTCATCCATATTGCCGGGACTAGACGTTACATTAAAGCTGCAAGCAGTTTTAAATTACTTTTTTTCCTTTAGAAATGTCATTTTGTGCAGGGACAGTTCTAAACACGGGAAACACGTGCCACTTCACAGGCATACTTTAGACACCCCCCAGGTACGATATTTAAAGGAATATTTCACTTTTTTTTTCCACTTTAAACATCAATAAAATCACTGCTCCCAAAAAAATGGCCGTTTTTAAAACATTATTGAATTAATACATGTCCCCTGGGGCAGGACCAGGGTCCCCAAACCCTTTTTAGGACAATAACTTGCATATTAGCCTTTATAATTAGCACTTTTGATTTTGAACGTTCGAGTCCATTGTATTTAATAGGGTTCTAAAGTTTGCGCAAAGTTTCGGTCCGTTCGCAGGCTCGGCTCATCCCTATTCATGAGCATTCATTAGCTCAACAGTCTGCAGGTAATACACAATTAAAAAAAGTCCTTATTTGGTTTAGAGAAATGTAAATGTAGAGCGCATTCAAATGTAGTAGCTAACAACAAAAAAAGTCATACTGTTGTGCAAGAAAAAAACAACCATGATTTTGTTCATTACCACTTTCTGGAAAAAAAATCCTTGTGCTAATAGGCATGTTGCAACCAATAAGGGCTCACAAGATAAAGCCAATAAAATAAAATAAAATATTTATTAATTATAATGCTATACAGTATTATAGTGTATAGATATTATTGTACTTCCCTGTTGCCCCAGAAAATTGTGTGTTTTTTTTTGTGAATTACTATTTTGGTGAAATTGTTACCTGCGCTATTAAAAGCCTCACATTTAATGTCTGTACAGGTCCTTCTCAAAAAATTAGCATATTGTGATAAAGTTCATTATTTTCTGTAATGTACTGATAAACATTAGACTTTCATATATTTTAGATTCATTACACACAACTGAAGTAGTTCAAGCCTTTTCTTGTTTTAATATTGATGATTTTGGCATACAGCTCATGAAAACCCAAAAATCCTATCTCAAAAAATTAGCATATTTCATCCGACCAATAAAAGAAAAGTGTTTTTAATACAAAAAAAGTCAACCTTCAAATAATTATGTTCAGTTATGCTCTCAATACTTGGTCGGGAATCCTTTTGCAGAAATGACTGCTTCAATGCGGCGTGGCATGGAGGCAACCAGCCTGTGGCACTGCTGAGGTGTTATGGAGGCCCAGGATGCTTCGATAGCGGCCTTAAGCTCATCCAGAGTGTTGGGTCTTGCGTCTCTCAACTTTCTCTTCCCAATATCCCACAGATTCTCTATGGGGTTCAGGTCAGGAGAGTTGGCAGGCCAATTGAGCACAGTAATACCATGGTCAGTAAACCATTTACCAGTGGTTTTGGCACTGTGAGCAGGTGCCAGGTCGTGCTGAAAAATGAAATCTTCATCTCCATAAAGCTTTTCAGCAGATGGAAGCATGAAGTGCTCCAAAATCTCCTGATAGCTAGCTGCATTGACCCTGCCCTTGATAAAACACAGTGGACCAACACCAGCAGCTGACATGGCACCCCAGACCATCACTGACTGTGGGTACTTGACACTGGACTTCAGGCATTTCCCTCTCCCCAGTCTTCCTCCAGACTCTGGCACCTTGATTTCCGAATGACATGCAAAATTTGCTTTCATCCGAAAAAAGTACTTTGGACCACTGAGCAACAGTCCAGTGCTGCTTCTCTGTAGCCCAGGTCAGGCGCTTCTGCCGCTGTTTCTGGTTCAAAAGTGGCTTGACCTGGGGAATGCGGCACCTGTAGCCCATTTCCTGCACACGCCTGTTCACGGTGGCTCTGGATGTTTCTACTCCAGACTCAGTCCACTGCTTCCGCAGGTCCTCCAAGGTCTGGAATTGGTCCTTCTCCACAATCTTCTTCAGGGTCCGGTCACCTCTTCTCGTTGTGCAGCGTTTTCTGCCACACTTTTTCCTTCCCACAGACTTCCCACTGAGGTGCCTTGATACAGCACTCTGGGAACAGCCTATTCGTTCAGAAATTTCTTTCTGTGTCTTACCCTCTTGCTTGAGGGTGTCAATGATGGCCTTCTGGACAGCAGTCAGGTCGGCAGTCTTACCCATGATTGCGGTTTTGAGTAATGAACCAGGCTGGGAGTTTTTAAAAGCCTCAGGAATCTTTTGCAGGTGTTTAGAGTTAATTAGTTGATTCAGATGATTAGGTTAATAGCTCGTTTAGAGAACCTTTTCATGATATGCTAATTTTTTGAGATAGGATTTTTGGGTTTTCATGAGCTGTATGCCAAAATCATCAATATTAAAACAAGAAAAGGCTTGAACTACTTCAGTTGTGTGTAATGAATCTAAAATATATGAAAGTCTAATGTTTATCAGTACATTACAGAAAATAATGAACTTTATCACAATATGCTAATTTTTTTAGAAGGACCTGTATATCCGTTGGTTGCACAGTATAAAATTGTCATCCTCTAGTGTTTCAGAGAAATTTAAAAGTGAAAGACGCTTCCCAGCAAGAGCCACTAAATGAAGGAGATAATGACTATTCTGTACTATCCTGAGGTTGTTGGGCAAGATAAAGGTACTGATTTTTTTCGCAGCTAAGATGTGTTTAGCGTGTTGCCAGTTCCTTTTAATTTCTCTTACCGTTCTTTCCTTTGTGGTGTAATTAGAAGAGTCTCGACAGCAAGAAAAACTGCAAGACATCTTTGTCACTGTTTTCCTCCAGGGCTAGATTTCAATTATGTGCATCCCTAGACTATTTTTTTGTTGTAGCTTGGTGACAATCTTTGTGACTGCACAATGTTGTAAGCCTTACATTACACAAGTAAGAGTAATCTGCATAGTAGTTCCTTACTCTTTTGTTATTAAGACATACAGTGCATCAGGAAAGTATTTACAGCGCTTCACTTTTTTCACATTTTGTTATGTTACAGCCTTATTCCAAAATGGATTAAATTCATTATTTTCCACAAAATTCTACAAACACTACCTCATAATGACAACGTGAAAGAAGTTTGTTTTAAATCTTTGCAAACGTATTCATTATAAAAAGAGAAAAAACAACATGTACATAAGTATTCACAGCCTTTGCCATGACACTCAAAATTGAGCTCAGGTGCATCCCGTTTCCACTGATAATCCTTGAGATGTTTCTACAACTTGATTAGCGTTCACCTGTGGTCAATTCAGTTGATTGGACATGATTTGGAAAGGCACACACCTATCTATATAAGGTCCCACAGTCAACAGTGCATGTCAGAACACAAACCAAGCCATGAAGTCCAGGGAATTGTCTGTAGACCTCTAAGATAGGATTGTATCAGGGCACAGATCTGGGAAACGATACAGAAATAGTTCTTCAGCATTGAAGGTCCCAATGAGCACAGTGGCCTCCATCATTCTTAAATGGAAGAAATTTGGAACCACCAGGACTCTTCCTAGAGCAGGCTGCCGGGCCAAACTGAGCGATCGGGGGGAAGGACCTTAGGAAGGTGACCAAGAACCCAATGGACACTCTGACAGAGCTCCAATGTTTCTCTGTGGAGAGAGGAGAATCTTCCAGAAGAACAACCATCTCTGCAGCACTCCACCAATCAGGTCTGTATGGTAGAGTGGCCAAACGGAAGCCACTCAGTAAAAAGCACACAACAGCACCCTGAAGTCTGCCAAAAGGCACCTGAAGGACTCCAAGACCATTAGAACCAAAATTCTCTGGTCTGATGAAAGATTGAACTCTTTGGCCATGTCTGGAGGAAACCAGGCACCGCTCATCACCTGGCCAATACCATCCCTACAGTGAAGCATGTTGGTAGGAGCATCATGCTGTGGGGATGTTTTTCAGTGGCAGGAACTGGGAGACTAGTCAGGATTGAGGGAAAGATGAATGCAGCAATGTACAGAGACATGCTTGATGAAAATCTGCTCCAGAGCGCTCTGGACTGAGGCGAAGGTCCATCTTCCAACAGGACAAGAACCTTAAGCCCACAGCCAAGATAACAAAGGAGTGGCTAAGGGACAACTCTGTGAATGTTCATGAGTGGCCCAGCCATAGCCAAGACTTTAACCTGATTGAACATCTCTGGAGAGATCTGAAAATGGCTGTGCACTGACACTCACCATCCAACCTGATGAAGCTTGAGAGGACCTGCAAAGAAGAATGGGAGAAACTGCCCAAAAATAGGTGTTCCAAGCTTGTAGTATCATACTTAAAAAAGACCCGTGGCTGTAATTGGTGCCAAAGGTGCTTCAACAAAGTATTGTGCAAAGTTTGAATAGGTGAGGTATTACCGCGCTACCAAAGAGGTGGGGAGGGGGAAGGGAAAGGGTATCGCTGCAGCACTGGAGGTATATCAGAAACCCAGAGCAAATAGAAAAAGGAGAAAATGCTGCGCTGATAAAGGGATGGGGAGGAAAGTGAAAATAATAGGTAAACCTAGGAGACTAAGAGGTGATAATCAATGAATAAATAAAATATGCATATAGTGGTACAACATAGCATAAAAATAATAATAAGCATAAAAGTGAATCCAAAGTGAAAATACAATAAGTGCTGAGAGCAGCTGTGAACATGCACCAGAAAAAATCCTCAAATTGTTGCTGGAGTATCTCAAAGCATAAATGCTACAATAAAGTCATTCAAATGGTAGAAAATGATGATCTGTGTTCTTGTGCAAACAAAAAAACTGTGACTGTTTTAGAAAACAATTGGTGAGGGTGCTGGTGCCGGGTATTCCAAAGTGCAGTGTTGTTGTTGCAGGTAGAAGGGAAATTTCCTATTTCCCTTGTGGTTAGTGTGGATGTCCCCTTACCTTACTGCTGTAAGGTAACAGCATATAAAGATCTTTATTGATGGATCCGGCGTGTACTCCGGTCGGTCCCTGGTGTGGAGTCTCCTAGCGCTGTATGACCTCTATCCTTAATGGGGTTTCCACTGGACTCCTGCTTGGTATAAGAGTAGTAACCCTCACAGAAAAGGGAGATGGGTACGCCAATAGTGTAGTATGTTCATAAAATAGATTTATTGGCAATAAAACAACATAAAAGGTACTCACAAAAAGTGCATGGAAGAGAGCATGTAAAAAATGAGCAGCGAGCTCGCAAGTGTCACCTCCTGTGCCTCTGGTGTCTCAAACACCAGAGGTGACACTTGCGAGCTCGCCTGATCATCACCTCTTAGTCTCCTAGGTTTACCTATTATTTTCACTTTCCTCCCGATCCATTTATCAGCGCAGCATTATCTCCTTTTTCTATTGTGCAAAGTTTGTGAATACCTATGAATGTGATTTTCCTGACAGACTCCATGGCAGCCTACGTGTGGGTTAATCCCGCCCCTCATACCTCATAGGACCCTTCTCCCTTAAATCTTTGCTCTGGGCCAGAGGCCGTGTTCCTTTTTTTGTCCTCCTCCTAGGACCAAGATATAGTCTTACCTTTTCATGAAGTTTTTCTGTAATCCAGGCCTGGCGATACGTTGGTGGTTAGCGGTGATCCTCTCTGCAGTCCAGCAATCCTAGCTATTAGCAGGTGGACATGGGCGATATGATGTGATACCATGAAGAGCTTACTAACCTGGCCATTGGCAGGCAAGCGGCAATATGGCCAAACGTCCCAGCTATTAGCGGGAGGCTTTGTAAACGCCTGATCGTGCGGTGGGTCGAGCGAACAGCTCCCCAGTCCCAGGTTCTGGTCCGGATCGTGCCGTGGTGGTGGTAATGTACAAAGATATTCCTTTTATATGGCAGTCATATCTCTGTGTTTTGTGTGTCTCCTTATTTTCTATCAAGCTCCAGTGAGTGGCCACGGTGGCTGGAGCGCAGCTGCGTTCCAGCTCGCTGTTTCAGGAAGTCGCTGCGCATCCGCAAGCCGCGAACGAAGATTCCGTGCTTGGTTCGCGCATGCGATTGGCCGCCACCGGATGGCAACTTTTTTCGGCGCTGTGGGGCGGTGACATCGTTAACGGTGGCAGATTTAAATAGCTGTCAAAGCAGCTATTACTTGGGATGACTTGCAGGCTTATGCAGTGTTTACCCAGGCACTGGGCTCTGGTTTACAAGGTAAATTGTTTGCTGCAGGCTCCCTGGGTGCTGGCTATGTTTTGTTATGTGCTCTCTCATGCCTGTTGTCACTCCTGTTTCTCATAAGGCTTTAATGATTCATTTCACTTTCAAACTGCCTTGCCATGGATCTGTCACCGCCCTCTTGTGGCCAACCCTTGCGCTGCAGGTAGGATTTATTTATTTTCTACCTGTGATGCTTGGGTTCACTCATTCAGGAGCTCTTAACCCTTTCTTTTTCACTCAGCTCTTCTAGGTCTGAACACCAAAGCACGCAAAGACCATCCTAGGTCTCAACGCTGTCACTCCTCTTCAAGGTCCAGACGTCAGATCTTCCTTTAGATCTAGGTACCACAGATAGGAGTCTAAAACCACCTCTGGGCGTCACTCTCACCACCACTCCAGACGCTCTGTGAGGAAAGCCTACTGGGTATGCAGGGCCCAGGTTCCTGAAGGCAAATCGCTCTGCGAGCGATGCTTTTCTAAAGTCACATAAGAAAGAGAGGGTGGAGACCAACAAGTGGAAGCACTGGTCAGAAAGGTGGTCCGTGAGTCCCTGAGTAAAGGGGATTCTGGTCATACCCACAACCCTGCTGGCGACACTATGTCAGTCCCTATTAGGGATGATCTCAAGGCTCCAGGCCCTTCACAGCCGAGCCATTCCTCAATTGAAGCCTCAGACAGTGAGGTGGAGGTAGATGACCCTGGTGCAGGTTTTGAATTTTCCCTAGTACCACAGCTGGTCAAAAGCTGTCAAAGAAGCTTTGAGATGGAAGAGTCAGTGGAGGCACCCTCCAAACAGAGGAAATATTTTAAACACCTCAAAAAAGAACGCCCTAATTTCTCCTTTTTGGGTGAACTCAGCGCAATAATTACCGACGAATGGGGTGGTGTTGAAAGGAAGAATTGCCTGTTAATGAAGGTATCAAAAATGTACCCATTTAAAAGCAAGGATGTAAAACACCTGGAGTCGGCTCCTCTCATTGACTCAGCCCTAATGAGGATGGTGAGGCACGTCACACTCCCATTGGAGGATACTGTTTCCTTTAGGGATTGCCTGGAGTGGAAAATTTATACCGACCTCAAGCGAATCTATATTACAGCGGGTATGACCTGCAAACCAGCTCTAGCTCTCACAGCCCTTTCTAAAGCGATGGAAGTCTGGGCAGACGACGTAGATGCTTCTCTGAGGAGCATCTCGGAAGAACTGGCCAGGAGCTCACCTATTCATGGGCTAAGGTTGACGTTGGCTTTTCTCGTGGGGCTTCCCTAGACATAATTCGCCTGGTGGCTCGGATCATGCTGACATCTGTCACGGCTAAGCGTGCCTTGTGGCTGCGCCCATGGGTAGCTGACCCTGCCTCCAAGCAGGCATGGTGCAGGATTCCATTTGGGGGTTCGTCCCTCTTTGGGAACATATCGGACAGTGCCATCACCCATGCCACAGGGGGAAAGTCTGGGTTCCTTCCCCAGGATCGCCGTCTGCTAAACCAAAAGAGAACACAGCCCAGGCAAAGTTCAGATCGAGCAAGGAATGCTCGCTACTATAGGCCTGGCCGTGAGTTCAAGAAGACCTGGAAGAAAAAACAGCCTTCAGGCCAGAAGTTTTCAAAAGGGGCATCTTCCGGTGGACAAGAATCCCCTAAGTCTTTATGATATTGCACCTGCCTAAAACAGAGCGAGTCGGCATCCTTGCCTCTCTCGGAAGAGAAAAAGCGAATTCTCCTGTATCTCTTGTGGCTCAGGGCGCTGCAATTCCAGTTCCAGACGACAAAAGGTTTTAAGGGGTCTACTCGCCCCTCTTCATGGTGTTGAAGAAAAACGTCTCCTGGAGGCCAGTTATAAACCTAACCCACTTGGATTCTTTTATCTAGAAGGAGAAGTTCAAGATGGAGACACTACTCATGATCAGTCAAGCAATCCAACCAGGCGATTGGCTTGTCTCTATAGACCTGAAGGACGCCTACTTCCAAGTTCTGATAGCGTCAGAATTCCAGAAATACCCTTGCTTTGCTGTCGATCAAATCCGTCTGCAGTTCACCTGTCTCCCCTTCGGGCTAACAACATCGCCTCGTGTGTTTTTAAAACTTGTTGACTGTCGTGGCTCTGATCAGGACCAGAGGTATCCGTCTGTATCACTATCTAGACGACCTGCTGTTGTCTCGGGACAAGGAGCAGTTGCTAATCCACAGATCCCAGGTCATCTCCACTCTACTCGAGTTTGGTTGGCTTCTGAATCTGGAAAAGAGCCATCTGGATCCTACGCAGTCCCTGATATTCCTCTGGGCACACTTCAATGCTATCAAGAGCACCATCTTGTTACCCCTGGAAAAATCCCAGTGATCCGGGACAGAGTTTGGCTTGCAATGTCGTCCTTATTTCCAAGCCTCTCAATGCCTAAAGATCATTGGCACCATGGTGGCAACAACACCCATGGTAAAGTGGGCTCAGTGGAAAATGCGGCCATTCCAGAAGGGTTTCCTCCAGCAGTATAATCCAGGGCTTCGGGATCACTTTATCCAAATAACCTCATCCATGCGGGAGAGCTTTCCTTGGTGGCTACAACAGAGGAACCTCCTCAATTGTCACTCCATCGCACCTGTGTCTTGGGTCACCATCACTACAGATGCCAGCAACAGGGGCTGACAGAAGTAGCCCAAGGCATATGAAATTTTCCCTCTCACAGGATATTCTCCAATGTTCTGGAACTACGGGCAGCGTTCTACGCTCTGCAGGCCTTTCACCACTTAACAGCAGGAGACTCAGTCCTCCTAAGACTGGACAACACAACGGCAGTCGCATACATCAAGAGACAGGGGGGTACTCGCAGTCTCTCCCTGTCAAAGGAAATAGAGCCCATCATGATCTGGGCCCAGAAAAACCTGGCCAACCTGACAGCTGTCTATCTCCCTGGAGTCCCGAACGTTCAGGCAGATTTTCTGTTGAGAGTTTCTCTGGACAACGAGTGGACTTCCCCCCGAAGTCTTCAGGTGGGTCCTGTCCCTGGGAGTCATTCCGGAAGTAGACTTGTTCGCCTCCCCATGCAACTTCAGACTAGAGAGATACTACACGAGGTCTTGGTATCCCCAGGCTTTTGGGTAGATGCTCTGACAGACCATTGGCGGTTCCACAGGGCCTATGCCTTTCCCCTGGTTCCTGTCATTCTCCGTTTTTTGTCGAGGCTCAGGATGGAAGAAGCAGAGATAGTGGCAATAGTCCCGTACTGGCCAAACAAGCCATGGTTTCCACTGCTGATGCAACTCAGCTTCCGGGACCCAGTTCCTCTACCATCCAGACCAGATCTCCTATCACAAGGGGCATTTCTACATCCATGCCCGGCCCATCTACATCTGATGATCTGGTTCTTGAGAGGGGAAGGTTGGAGGCCCTAGGCTGTCCAAGTAGGGCCATCTCCACAATATTAAATGCCAGAAGAACAGGCACCAACAGGGTCTACCAGAGGATTTGGAAAAAGTTTTCAGACTACACCTCTTCCACTGCAGGTTCTTGCAATGACCCAAAGATGCATGATATCCTGGGCTTCTTACAATCAGGATTGGATCTCTCATTGTCAGTCAGCTCGCTGCGAGTCCAAATCGCTGTAATCTCTGCCTTTACGGGTGTTTCCTGGGCTAGATACCCTCTTACTCAGTAGTTTTTCAGAGGAGCAATAAGGCTCAGACCTCAGAGCCAAGTTTTTCTAATTGGGATCTTCCCCTTGTCCTGGATTTTTTCTTAGGTAGAGAGTTGGAACATGAAGATCAATCTTCTGTCAAATGACTCTCTCTAATAGTTGTCTTCTTGGTGGCTATAACATCGGCCAAGAGGGTCTCTGAAATCAGCTCTCAGGGATGCAAGGAGCCATTTCTAATCCTTTTAATTCCTATGTTGGGTTCAAACCCCAAAGTGGCATCTGTGTTTCATGACAATCAGGAGATTGCTCTTCCAACGTTCAGATCTACCGAGGATTCCAGTGTTTATCCCTTAGATGTTGGAAAATCTCTGAGTCAGTATCTTGAAGCTACAGCTTCTTTCCGTCAGACCGACCACCTGCTCGTTCTTTTCACAGGAAGTATAAGGGAATGCGTGCCTCTTCCAGATCTATCGGAGCATGGATTGTTCAGGCCATTCAGTGGGCCTATAAAGCCAAGGGCTTGGCGCCTCCAGAAGCGGTGACTGCTCACTCAACTAGAAGTGTCTTCATCATGGGCGGCATCACGTCACGTGCCTCCAGAAGTTATTTGCAAGGTGGCCTTGTGGTCTTCAATTAACACGTTCATGGCACACTACTACGTAGAGCCAGCCTCATTATCTTCTGTTAAATTTGGTTTAGGTATTTTGTCTGTTGATAGTGCCAATTAAACCTTTTTTTCTTTTGTCCAGCACTCTGCCCACCCGGGTGTGTATGGCTAGTTATTTCCCACACGTAGGCTGCCATGGAGTCTGTCAGGAAAACGGAAAATTTATATCAAATACTTACCGTAATTTTCCTTTCCTGATGGACTCCATGGCAGCAGGAGTTCCCTCCCAGTGGCTGGAGTAGGCTAAATTATGGAACACGGCCTCTGGCCCAGAGCAAAGATTTATGGGAGAAGGGTCCTATGAGGTATGAGGGGTGGGATTAACCCACACGTAGGCTGCCATGGAGTCCATCAGGAAAGGAAAATTACGGTAAGTATTTGATATAAATTTTCCGTTTTTTTCCATTTTTTATTTTTAATAAATTTGCAAAGATTTCATTTATTCCATTTTGGAATAAGGCTGTAACATAACAAAATTTGGAAAAAGTGAAGCATTGTAAATACTTTCCGGATGCACTGTACATAAGAAAATCTAATTTGATAGATTCTTATGTACTCCAGTCTATGCTGCCTTTCCTAAAAATTGAGTATGCTTTCCTTCTAAAAAAGTTATCAATTGCATTAAAATGTATGTACAGCCAAAACTTTCCTTTTAGTTTTTGCAAAGGGAAGGGTTAAAACAGTATAAGTTTATTTTTGCTGTCTGTATCCTGTTGGATAGATTTCCTTTTACCTCCTGTCCCAGAGACACAACAGAAGGTGAAAGAAAATCTCCAACAAAGTGAGAGGAATTCTGCTCTGAGAAAGTAGTCACTGAAACCCCATTGGAAGATCTCACCTCTTCTGGTGACAACTGTTTGGAATATCCCATCAATTTCTGTCCCTGTGACAATGAAACAATTAGGTAAGTGAAATGGAGTATGGTAAGTGTATTTACGGACACAAAAAGCAATAAAATTGTTAGAAGCAACCAGCTGCCCTAGTGCTTGCCTATGTATATTGAAATACAGTTTTTGGAGTCCAGCATTCGATCTCATCAATAAACCCTGATAAAGCGGGCCATCTCTGACCCTGAAAATGCATTAAATGTTTGGATCACATCTAACTATTTTATTAAAACGTATATTTGATCACCTAACTTGGATTTGGGGCTCCATTATTGCTTCTGTGGTTCCCTATTCTAAAGCCCTGTACACACGATCTCCTATAGATTTTAAACCGATGGATTTTTCCATCGGAAATCTGATGAAGCTGACTTCCATCAGTCTTGCCTATACACCATCAGTCAAAAAACCGATCGTCCCAAACGCTGTGACGTAAAACACTCCGACGAGCCAAGAAAAATGAAGAAGTTCTATGCTTCTGAGCATGCGTCGACTTGATTCTGAGCATGCGTGGGTTTTTTTATTAGATGGAGTTCCCCACAGACGATAGTAATTTGCCATCGTTTTTTTTTTTTCCATCGGATAAATTTAAAACATGTTCTATTTTTTAACACCGATGGAAAAAAGACAGATGGGGCCCATACACGATCGGTTTGTCCGATTAAAAAAGTCCATCGGACTGTTTTCATCGGTAAAACCGATCGTGTGTACAGGGCTTTAGTGTCCTTATAGAATCTTCTGTATACAGTACTGTTTGAGAGCTGCCTGCCTGATGCATTTTACAACATTCAACCCACAGAAATCCACAGAACCTTTTTTCCCACAGCACCACCAGCTCTTTTCTTTATCAAAAAAAGAAATAAAAATTACAGGGTTCTAGTCTTTCCCTCCGACAAAAAAATAAATAAATAAAAGGTTTGGGCTATATATACACTATCAAGTTACTGCATCATATTATTCTTTCTATGGAAAGAACACAAAATATTTTCTCATGGAGTCAAACAACATTTATTTACATACTGTATAGTGGAGTAAAATACAATGAAGCCATGTAACTTAGCTGCACTGATTAGCCTGATTTTTATAAGCAGAATATAGACTATATGGAAGCAATAACATTGAGAGGAGCCATAGTAGCAGCCCAAAGTTACCAGAGGATGAGACAAAGGAACTAAAATATGTTGGCATATATTGCCAATGTATCATTTATAAATGTATATTAAAAGAAAAATATTCTTATAACTTATTCTGTCTTTTATTTGTTTTTTCTGAAGGCATGTAACAAAAGGCTTCACCCAGATTTGCATCTATAAGTGCTAAACTGCAATTTGCAAGTCATTTGCTAAAATGCTCTTTTTTGCGCTCTGAAATGGCATCTTCATTTTAACACAGGGGAAGCAAAGGTGTTGATAACAGCTGTCGTTTATTGCGGATATAATCTACATTACCCCCCATTTAAATTGTTTTGTTTTCCGGTTAACAACTATAGCGAGTCATGTCTCCTTACAAATAAGCACCTGAAATCTGCATTTATTTGAGTCAGCAGTGAAATATTGATAGTGGCATATGTCATGGTACAATCAGGCAAGACATAAAAATAATGCTATGCTTCATCATGATTACTGTAAACTTATTTCAGAAGCACACAGATGGTCAGGCCTAACAAGGCAGCAAATTATAAAAGGTCCATTAAATATTATGGACACAGAAATCCCCAGCTGCTCTTAGATTTATATGACTGGAACTTTTTTTTTTTCTTTTTTATTAAAATTCATAGTGACAAATTGTTTCTTATGCTTCTATCAGTGAGAGGACAAAAAAAAATGAAACCTCTGCTGTGAACAAATAGGAGCTTGTATCAAAAAAATATTTTATGAGCAATAAAATTAGTAGTAGTAAGACCATAGCATGACCTGATGTCTACGTGTGATTACTACGTTTTTTAATTCATTTGTAGGTTATGAACAAATTTCAAATAGGTTTTACAAAATCAAATAACAATGCAGTTATTTGTTTAACAGTAAAAACACTCCAGAGCACACATCCCAATGTAGGATGTAACTAAGACAGCTCATAGATGATTCAATTTTCTTTCCTTCCACCTCTGGACTGCGGGGGGGGGGGGGGTGATCGTCAGTAGGCGCCAGCTTGCCTGAAGATCATTGTCGTGGAGAAGTGCTGGCGGTGGGGATGCATTTCTGAGGGATTCCTCTTTCTTCATATGAATGATGTGTATGTGTGTGTATGTATTTATATATAATACATTTTGTTGTTTTAAAACTTGCTACACGATACCCATTTGCGCTGGTCTCCCTGTTCTATCAAGGTTATATAATTCCTTAATAAATAGTATGTATATTTTGTAGCTATACTACATAGGGTAATAAGGGCATGGTAATACGATTATATTTCTGAAAATATTTATATTTTCAAGTTGGTAATTTTCTTATTTAGGTGCATCCAAGTCAGATTAACCAGTTAAGCTCAAGAACTATTATTATATTTCCGCTATGGGCCTATTATTTAGCACTTATGATATTAATAATACTTATGATACATTAGGATACAGAATTGAGACATACTGTATATAATTTTCTTGGATGCAAGGGTTTTTGCTTGATAGAATTGTGGTACAAGAATTATTTAATCCAATTTATATTTTAAATACAAATAAAGCAAAATATTTTTTTTTCCATTTGACCACCATAAAGTTTATTACTCATGTGAAAAGTTTATTATGTTATTTATTCCATTTATTAGGACTCTAAAATTATATTTCTGGTGCAACGGGTGGCAAAGTTATTTATGGATTAACTATGTCTGGGAAAATAAATAAAAACATATCTAGCACAGCTCTGCAATACATGCACAGTCTCTTTTAAAGTGCTTCAAGTACAGAAGAATACCAAGGATCCAGTAAGAAATTTGGTGAGCTGACAATGCTGCCTCTGTTGCACTGAAAGTCCAAGCAGGGACCCTGTCTGAATTCTCCCCTGCTAGAATACAGACCCCCTTTGTCATCTGCAAAAGAACTGGCATTTCTGTCAATGGCCAGCAGAATTGCGCACTGGCGAACGGAAATTCGCCAATGCTAATGTGTATGCGCACACGGGCAAGAGAAGCAAAAAAAGATAATATGCACCAGTGTGCCAAAGGGCATGCAATGCGTGACTGATTCTGACGTCCAGTGACCTATTTAAAGCCAGCAGCAGCAATCACTAATTGCTGGATGATCGTCAGCCCCCCCCCCCCCCAGTGTTCTTGTACCTTGTGAATTTTGATCTTAGACCTCCTGTTACCGACCCGGCTTGCCTTTTGACCTGATTCACCTTGATTCCTGGCTTCGACCCCTGGCTTGAACTTCTGATTTGCTTCTGCTTGATCCATTGTGTTTGACCTCGACTTGGCTCACCAACTCTGTTATTACCTGTTCATGACCCTGGCTTGTTCCAGTTTCTGCTACCTGCCTATGCTACTGACTGATCCACCGTGTATGACCCTTGGCCTGGCTTCTGGTTCTGCTTTCTGCTTTGCCCTGCTGCCAAGTACGCCCAGAACTGTTAAGGACACCTGCCCTACACCACATCCTGCCTGTTCCTGTTGCCATCCGGTGATCAGCTCTGCAGACTACTACAACTGGCAACTCATGCTTCTTCGGGCATTGCATTCCCTGTACCACCTCCAGGGGTGTTCTGCACTTAGCCCTCTCAGCACTTCAGCCTCGGACCAGGTACGTGGCACCCTTCCTTTTATTATATAGAAATAAGGAGATGGAAGTGTTTAGCAGGAGGAGGGGCTCAAAGGAACTGGGCAGAAGAGGCACTTTGTCAGCTCATATAGGAAGTTAATAGTGTACAGATTATCTAGTGGATCAGGAATAAACATGATGAAACATGCATGTATTGCCAATATGTAATACATTTTAATTTTACTCAGACATACGTTTTGAGCAATTCTTGCTTAAAAAAAAAAAAACATTTTTGTCAGCTGCTTCAGTTACAATGCACCAATTATTGCTTACATTTTAACAAGTGCAAATACCTGTAATCAGTGCAGAAAGAGCAACCGAGTGCAGACTTGCATTTGCCATTTTCAATGTTGTTATGCAATTGCTTCAAAACTACAGTACAGACCCTTATCCGAGCACGCAACCTGGCAGGCCGCAGGAAAAGAGGGGGGGACGAGAGAGCTGCCCCCTCCCTCCTGAACCGTACCAGGCCGCATGCCCTCAACATGGGGGGTTTGGTGCTTTGGGGCAGGGGGGCGACCTGCGGCCCCCCACCCCAAAGCACCCTGCCCCCAAGTTGATGAGGACAGGGCCTCTTTCCGACAACCCTGGCCGTTGGTTTCGGGGTCTGCGGGCGGGGGCTTATCGGAATCCTGGAGCAGCCCCTTTAATAAGGGGGCCCCCAGATCCCGGCCCCCCACCCTATGTGAATGAGTATGGGGTACATCGTACCCCTACCCATTCACCTGGTGGAAAAACATGTCAATAAAAAAACACACACAGCTTTTTAAAGTAATTTATTACACAGCCCCGGGGGTCTTCTTCCGACTTCGGGGGTCTCCGGTGTTGTCTCCGCGCTCTCCGGTTCTTTCTTTCTTCCTTCCTTCTCCGTCGCCTTCTTCCCTCTTCTCCTCTTCGATGTTGACACGTCGCTTCCTCCCGCTGTAATGCTGGGTGTGCGGTGCGCTCCGATTTATATAGGCCTCTCATGATGTCACAGTCACATGCTCTGGGTGGCCACATGCTCCCATGACGTCACAGTCACATGCTCCGGAGCTTGTGACTGTGACGTCATGAGAGGGCATGCGGCCTGGTATGGTTCAGGAGGGAGGGGGGCCGCTCTCTCATCCCCCCTCTTTTCCTGCGGCCTGCCAGGTTGCGTGCTCGGATAAGGGTCTGGTTTGAATTTAGGGGGTTCCCCTTAAAATCCATACCAGACCGAAGGGCCTGGTATGCTCCTGGAGGGGAACCCATGCCGTTTTTTTTATTAAAAATTTGGCATGGAGTTCCCCCTCAAGATCAGCAGAGCACAAGTTGCATGCCAAAGTCAGATCATGCAAGACTGCGGTCCGACTTTGATCCGACTTCAATGATAATCAATGGGCTGAAGTCGGATCAAAGTCGGACCAAAGTAGTACAGGGAGCATTTTCAAAGTCGGACCGACTTGTGTCGGACCAGTTAAGATGGCTCCCATAGGGAAACATTGATTTTCACACGTCATGCGACATGAGCTCCCAATGTCGGAGCGTTAGTCGCCCCAGTGTGAACCCGGCCTTAAGCATATAAAAACTTCTATACCTAATTTGATACTGTTACATAAAAAATAAACAAGTCTCATAAACTAAAGCAAATCAGAGGAAGGCAAAAAAAAAAAATCTTGACAACAGCTGCCCACTCTCTCACTGGGGAAAGAATGCTTCTTGACCCCAGCAAGGCAGTCCAATTCCCTACTACCCTTGAGGTGTCAGAACATCATAAATAATGTGTAAATGTTCTAATTATTCAAAACAGCCTCTGTTCAGTCTAACTGGCTGACCTTTAAAAAATGCACTGACCGCACTGACAAAGCAAGCCAAAGCAAGTTTTTATACATTTAATCTACTCTCGGTTGTGAAGAAATTGTATGTACATGGATATGAAACTGCTTACAGGAATAAGTCCAAAGAATAGTGATAAATGATGCATTCTTTAAATGGTCTCAGGTCTTGAGTGGCTTTGTTTTGGTGGCCAATATTGTTTAACTTATAAATTATTTAAAAATATAGAATTAGAGTAATTGTAAACCCCATCACCCTGTAAAACAACTCATTCAGTTTAAAATAGAAATAAAAGTAATAGAAGTGATCACATTCCCTCTGTTTTCAGCTGCATACGAGCTGGGGGAGGAGAATTAACAGCACACTTATATTCCCAGTGAAAGGCTGTGCAGGGGAGATGTATCAGGAAAAGTTTGATCATTGGAGGAGAGCTGGCTGAGTTCCCAGCACAGCTAGAGACCTGATCATGATGTACTCTCCTGCTTAGTGTGGTCAGTTTTTAATAGGAAATCAGAGGGACTGGCAGGAACACCAGTTATTTCACACAAAGGAAGCAATACAAAGAACAGGATACTTTTTTCATACAAGTATGTGGTACAGCAGGCACATATCATGAATATGAAGTGTTGGGGTAAATAGCACTTTAAGACTTCATGCAAGAAAGTAAGGTTGGCACAGGATGTAGCAATGTTGTTGTCAATTTGTTTAATTACATTGTATGATATAGTAACCCTGGGTTAACTTTTATTTAATTTTTTATTTATTTTAAGCCCAACTCCATGGAATAGAATAAAATAAATTGCTTCCTTGCAATGGGTCCACCCTGAACTGCCAGGTTTAAATGCTTATTGAGGTCTAGGGGATAGAAAAAGAGTTTTCCTGAAATGACCCCCCTCCAGTAGCCAGTGCTCTCTCTACTCGCCAACAGTGGACTGTTCCTCACATGAGCTCTGGATTGCAATTAACGACATCAGAGCACCTGTGACTGCTGGAACATAGGGTAAAAGACTCTGCGGGGACTGGTCTTACAGCACAGAGGCAACTTGTAGGAGCAGAGGATCAGGTAAGTAAAACTTGTTCCTCTAGTCTTAAACAACCATTTAACTTTAGAGTGCAGGGGCAGCCCCACTGCAAAGGAGTATTTTTACTTTCCCTGAAGTTCAGCTTTAAGGTATATTACTCAATACATTATGAGGAAATATATAGATCAGAAAATTATTTGCTACAGTCAATAGATAATGAGCTTTTCTGCTTAGCCAAGAGGCAAAAAAGTAGTGGTCCACTAGTCTAGAAACTTTTTGTTTACAAAGAAAAAGCTTTTTGGAATAAAAGTTTTCTGTTGCCATGGTTTTGACATGCAGACATTAAAAGCTCTGGCTTCATTGTATACGTTTCTAATAAATGTATCATGTTGATTTCTCTTAAAAATAAGTGGCAAGCTTTTAGATGAAAGAAAAAGTCTTCTGATTTAGGCATGTGAAAATGCTCCAAGTGTTTTTGAAGATATACCATTAAATGATAGAAACAGTAAAGCATATTTAAACAATAAAACAAACATTTCATACCGTGTTAAATTGTTCTTTTTTTCCCTTTATTTTCATCTGGTGACTATACCAGTAACACTTCCTGGGTGACAATGCTTAATCACCATACTATATGTGTAGTGGGTGTCTCACTCAATAACCTGCAATCCCGCCAAGCTGGCCGGAATGATGTACACAGGCTTTCCAGCTTGAGTTAGGGAGAGCTGCCTGATAGCAGTTGTAAGGGGGATTTTTCACCCCCTATCCTTCTTTCTGTTTTCACTGACTGAGTTAATGTAATATGAGCTGACACACATAGCTCTGCATTCAGTGGCCTCTCTTGTGCCCCTATTGGCTGGAAGAGGAAAACCAATTGAGGGCACAGTTACAACAGCCAATGGAAGAGATTGTACTGAACTGCAGGGGGAGCTGCAATGGATTCTGGAACATGCAGTTCCCAAACAAAACTGCCCCATAGACTGGTATACAGGGAAGAATACAAATCCCAGGAGGCTTTGCAGATGGGAAAGTAAGAGACTCAATTTTGTGTCCTGAGGGAAAGTTCAGTCAGCCTTGAGGGAGAGAAGAGACCAGACCTAAGGGAGAGATGCTGTCTCTCAGATGATCTCTGAGAGACATTGTATACAGACACCAATGTCCTCTCACCTTGTTGAACAAAACCCTGTCTGTTTCACTTGATAATCTGAGCCAGTTATATTGTCTGCCCTGCTACCTAGGAGTTAAAGTGCACTAATGAAAGTGGCTAGCTGAAGACACCATAGCTTATCTTTGCTTCAAAAAGAACTGAAGCTGTTAGGGCCATACGGATCCGCACACACATATTCAGGGCTCTGCATATCTATTGGGTGTGTGGGACAGTTTATCTGTAAAGTTAAGCTATTACTTGCTGACTTGAATGGGTGTGTAAAGTTGGGCCTGTGGTGTCAGGGGACAGTAGAGAGAGAGGTCTGACACAAGGGGAGTCATTCCTCTGCTCTCCTCCTGCCTGGACTCATAGAGCCAATCTGAGTAGAGGTAACCAATCTAATTTGACGTGTCATATTGTGCCTTATTTACCATTAAAGTGTGCCTCTGCTCTTGGGGACATTCTCAGGTGTAAAATTCCCTGAACGTAGCTTGAATATAAGATTGAGAGCTCTATTGCTTCTAAATCTCAGTTATTGATCTCGAGTTGATTACATTACAGGACTATTTGTTATTCTTCCACAGAAATATTGCAGTAAAGACACTTTCTGTGTTTTATAATAACGTGTGTGTTTCTTATTGGTCATTGCACTTACACTATTGCCAGGTGTGTCAGAGGGTTTTTTATTTTGTGTTAGACCAACACAAAGTGACACATAATTGTGAAGTGGAAGGAAAATGATAAATGGTTTTCAATTTTTTTTACAAATAAATATCTGAAAAGTGTGGCGTGCATCTGTTTTCTTCCCCCTTTACTCTGACACCCCTTAACTAAAATCTAGTGTAACCAATTGCCTTCAGAAGTCACCTTATTAGTAGAGTCCACCGGTGTGTAATTTAATGTCAGTATAAATGCAGCTGTTTTTTTTAAACCCTCAGAGGTTTGGTTGAGGACCTTAGTGAACTAACAGCATCATGAAGGCCAAGGAACACACCAGACAGGTTATGGATAAAGTTGTTCAGAAGTTTAAAGCAGTGTTCGGTTATAAAAAAATAGCCCAAGCTTTGAATATCTCACGGAGCACTGTTCAAACCATCATCCAAAAATGGAAAAAGTATGGCATAACTGCAAACCTACCAAGACATGGCTGTCTACCTAAACTGACAGGCCAGGCAAGGAGAGCATTAATCAGAGATGCAGCAAGAGGCTCATGGTAACTCTGGAGGAGCTGCAGAGATCCACAACTGAGGTGGGAGAATCTGTCCACAGCACTCCACAAATCAGTTTTTTATGAATTAATGGCAAGAAGAAAGCCATTGTTGAAAGAAAGCCATAAGGAGCCCCATTTGCAGTTTGCGAGAAGCCATGTGGGGGACACAGAAAACATGTGGAAGAAAGTGCTCTGGTCAGATGAGACCAAAATTTAACTTTTTGTCCTAAAAGCAAAATGCTATGTGTGGTGGAAAACTAACACTACACATCACCCTGAACACACAATCCCCACCATGAAACATGGTGGTGGCAGCATCATGTGGTGGGATGCTTTCCTTCAGCAGGGAGAGGGAAGCTGGTCAAAGTTGATTGGAAAATTGATGGAGCCAAATACATCTTAGAAGAAAACATGTTAGAGTCTGCAAAAGACTTAAGACTGGGGCGGAGTTTCACATTCCAGCAGCACAAGGACCCTAAACATACAGCCAGAGTTACAATGAAATTGTTTAGATCAAAGCATATTCATGTATAATGGCCAAGTCAAAGCCCAGACCTAAATCCAATTGAGACTCTGTGGGAAGACTTGAAAATTGCTGTTTACAGATGCTCTCCATCCAATCTGACAGAGGTTGAGCTATTTTGCAAGGAAGAAAGGGTAAAAAATTCACTATTTTAGATGTGCAAAGCTGGTAGAGATATACCCAAAAAAGACTTGCAGCTGTAATTGGAGTGAAAGGTGGTTCTACAAAGTATTGACTCAGGGGGCTGAATACAAATGCACACCACACTTTTCAGATATTTATAAAAAAAAAAAAAAAATGAAAACCATTATTTTCCTTCCACTTCACAAATATGTGCCACTTTTGTGTTGGTCTATAACATAAAATAACAATAAAATACATTTATATTTTTGGTTGTAACATGACAAAATGTGGAAACTTTCAAGGGGTGTGAATACCTTTTCAAGGCACTGTATAAATTGGTGGAATGTAAAGTTACAATATTGTGCTACACTCTTCTGTCAAGAGTTTTATACAAAATCAAAGCTTCTTGTTGATAACATCTGTGTATCGGAAACAGAGTTGGATACACTTTGAAATTCAGACTTTAGGATTTGGTTAATTAACATAACTACATATTTATATTTGCAAAAATTAAACATAAAAAAGAATAACTTTCCATAATCATATTCCATTAAGGGACCATTGATAATTATGCTCAGTTATTATTGTATAAAATAAATTAACACAACTCCACCCTATTCACTAAGATAAGTGAACATTCAGTTCACAAAGTCGACATTCATTTGCTAGATGAACAGTCTCTTTTAGTAAATCAACGGTATTTCAGCTAATGTTCCCTACTGGACATTTTCACAATGTGCTTTCACATTGTAGTCTATGAAGCTACTGCTTGCTAGATTATTGTATGAAATGTGTGACTATGGAGGGCATCATATCATTGCTCTTGTATACCCAGATAGCAAGCATAGCTTGCCACAAATTTGTGGCAGTGTTGAATTGTAAAGTCTGCCGAGCACTTGAAGCACAAGTTCTAGTTGACACTTTTCCAATTTGTAGCAAATTTGCGTGGCAAGTCTCTAGCAAGAACAATGTTACAGTGGTGAGTCTACAGCAAGAGCTCTGCAAGTCTACAGCATGAAAATTCAGCCACAGTGACCCCTGTGGTGGGATGACTATTGCACAACATAACTGAACCAGAACTTGCAGCAGACTTGCAGAATGTTTGCAAAGAAAGTTGATCTGAAGTCATGCAATGTGGACTTGTGAAGCCCGACAAGTCTAGCAATAGTTTAGCAAGTCGTTTTCAAACTTGGAGCACAATGGCTTGCTATCTGGGTAGGCTACTATTCATTGGATATCTAAACCACATCTAGATTTACATTCCAGTCTGAGAAATCCCAGCTAGTCATATGTATTGTAAAAGTGACAAATAATTAAGAAAATAAACTGTAGCTACTGATAATTAAAACCGATCAATAACATAATTGCTGGAATTATATATTGTCTGCTCAACCACCTATACTGGGAGGTGGCAGTGAAACATACACTACTGACCTATCCCTCCTCCCAAATGTGTCAGACACCCTACTCTATAAGGGAAAGAATTACGATTTATGGGGATGCCCTTATTTTCACTCTGCCTTTTAGTGAATATGTTAAAAATGTGGAGAAAATGGACGGTGTTTCATTTCCTCTTAAACAAAACTACCCTGCCCCCCCCCCCAACAAAAAAAAAACAACAAAAACTACCCAATGAACCCACCCTGTTCCTGATCTACCAGTAAAGTTGCTGGGCAGAATAAACAAAAATAGTAAAAACTACAAAAAGGAACCTAAAAAGTTGTTGTTGCTTTTGTAAAGTTATCTGCATGGAGACTTTTTTCCCTCTCACTTTTTTCTTCCTTTCATTCTGCTGATTGAGGGGAGTGGTTACCCATCGTTACATATAGCACTTCCATGCACATTGCTCACATTTAAAGTTGTGAACTAAGTGGGTTTTGTATAAGTGGAGTTTTAAACACGTAAGTTTGAAACAAAAGGAGTTTTCAAACCTGAAAGTAACATTTAACTTGACCTGCAATTAATATAAATATTGTAACTGGGATAATGAGTGCTAGCAAGGATAAAGGTCTTATTCAGAGCAACATCTCCATGATGAACACATATGTGAGCAGGTTACCATTCTATAAGCTCACTTTATAGATACGGAGGAGCAAATTGCAAATAGAACCTTAAAATAAGTCTTCTGCTCACTGAACAGCTAGTTAATGGAGCTGATACAGAGGGTGGAGGCGTAAGTCAGGATGATCAAGTAGGACTATGGGTTACTGTAGTAAAAGGTAGTGATAGGGGCTCACAAAAAAAGAAAGTTGAGTCTTGGTTTGAGCACTCAAACAAATATGCCAAGGTGGGTGAAGAATTGCAAGTGGCAAATCCAGAGGTGGTAGCCCTGGATTTACTGCTACCCCCAACAGCCACAGATCAGAAAAGCAGGACTTGAAATAAAATATATATGCAAAAGACAGTTTGCACCTAAATAGAAGAGTGTTGGTTTACTGTGCTGGGGGAAAGGTTTATGGGAAGATTGAAGGAGTATTTAATCTAGGATTAAGGGTGGAGAAAAAGGTAGAATAAATTGAGCATAATAATCCAGACAGGGGTCAAGCACTAATATAGGGTGGAATGTGGGAAGGGAGGGGGGGGGGGAGATATGGCATATGATAAGGAGTTTCCTATGAATGAAAAATAATGGTGTTTACAGTATTGTTTGTACTACAAAAATAATACAGGTAATATGGGTAATACAAGCACGAAATTCAACAATGGATCCAAGTGTTTGTTCACCAATGCGCAAAGTCTGCCAAGCAAGATAGGGGATTTGAAATTTTGGTAATAAAAGAACACTATATTTATTTGGTATTGTTGAATCTTGGCTTTATTCTTCACATGATTGGGCTGGTAATACTCCAGATCATCTGACCATATTATTTTTTGGATAGCCAAAGTAAAAAAAGATAGCAGTGCCTGTCTCTATGTGAGAAACCAGGTCTGGTCATGTAGACCTCTTAAAAATAACAGAGTTGGTGACTGGGGACATAAAGAAGGCAACTTTAATAAATGCATTCTTTGGCTTTGTGTATACAGAGGAAAATGGTGGTGCTCAAGTCCATAATGGGGATAGTATTGCCACAGCCTCAAATGAACCGCAATAGCTGAAAATGTATATGGTCAAAAAAAAAAAAAAGACTAATGCCCCGTACACACGATCGTTTTTAATGTCATTTTTTAAACCGACGTTTTTCTCCTCGTTTTTTTTCATGTTTCCTCTCAAGCCTGCCTTGCGTACACACTATCATTAAAAAAAACGATCAAGCAAAGCGCAGTGACATTCAACACGTACGACGGCACTATAAAGGGGAAGTTCCGTTCGAATGGCGCCACCCTTCATGTTAGTAAAGTTTGTTGAGCGACGATTCGCGCTTTTCAGTCCGTTACTGTGTAATGAATGTGCTATCTCCATTACGAACGCTAGTTTACCAGAACGAGCGCTCCCGTCTCATACTTGATTCTGAGCATACGCGTTTTTTTTCACGTCGTGAAAGCATACACACTATCGTTTTTCACGTCGTTAAAAAAAACGACATGAAAAACGACGTGAAAAAAGAGAGCATGTCCGGAATTTTTAATGGCCGTTTTTCACGTCGTTAAAAATGCTCTGGAGCCTACACACAATCATTTTTAATGGCCATTTTTTAAAATGGCATTTTTAACGGCATGAAAAACGATCGTGTGTATGGGGCATTAAAGTGTTACTAAACCCACAACAGTAAAATCAGTCTGTAATTGAATTAAAGTATGCTTGTTATACGCACTGTGGAACCTAAGGGGTTAATACTCCAAATTGTGTATAAGGGCTGTTTGATCCTATCTTTTCTGATCCTCTCCTTCTCCCACTGCCCCAATTCATCTCCTAATAAGACAGAGCCTTTGGAGTCACGAGTCACTCTACACATGCTCAGCCTAGTGAGTATTGCTATAGAGTTTTTTTTGTTCTTGAGATGGTGCTTGTGATCAGCACAGAACCAATCAGCACTGTCCAGACAGAGGCTCATGGTTCCTGCAACCTCATAGGACACCCAGAGTAGAATGAAAACTCCTCCTACAAGCTTTAACCAGATTTAACTGATAGAAGTCACAAAACTGCTACATACTGTTGATAAGAAAAGGGTTTTAGCAGTTTATATTTACAAAAATAATAGCACTTCCATGTTCTATGTACTGTGGAAGACCAGATATATTAAATGTACATTCATGGGTTTAATAACACTTTAACTGGCATAGTATCAAGGGATTGGTATAAGACCAATGTGGTGTTTATATTTAAAAGGGATCAAAGTCTTTACAAATTAACCACAAACTGGTCAGTTTAATTTCTATAGGCCTCTTGAACACTTTGCATGAGATCACAGCATTTTCATGTGGGCAGAAAGCACCTGCTCCACTGCAAGTAACCTACAAAATTCCATGAGAGGCTGTGCTGGATGGTGGAGTGGTAATAATGTTTATGTCGGTATGTGCTCCGAGAAAAATGCTCAGAATGCAAGAAGAAGAAGAGTGTACAGAGAAGTGAAACCAAATCGATAAGAAGCATGGAGCACATCAGCTATTAGAAAATATCAGCTAAATTGAACTTATTTTCTCTTGAGAAGCGGCATTTAGGGGGGATATGACCACCATGTATAAATACATAAATGGTCCACATAGTGAACTTGGTGCAAATTTATTCACTTTAATGAAAAAAATATACCAGTCTTGTTGGTTGGAGGGTAGACAGTGGAGACCTTGCGTGGAGAATGAAGAAGTTTCTGCTTTTGACTGCTGGGTTGCATTTGTTTTTATTTTTGGCTCTTTTTCCTTGCAGCTTTTTAACACCTTTTTCTGGCACATTTTAAACAGCCTTTTTTTTTTCTCTTTTTTTCCTTCAGCCTACTAATTAAGGGGAGTGGGTAATTGGTCACAGGTGCTTGAGGCCTATATACATTTCTGTAGAGCTCATTTAGAGCCTGCTCATTTTGAGTTTGCTGGAACTCTGTCCAAGTGGAACTGGACCAAGTGGTGAGTTAAAATCAAGAGTTTAAAAAAGGGGTCATAGTAGGTGTAGTGTGAGTACCTGGGTGTTGTCTGAGTAGTGTGTGTGGATCGTTAGTACTTGTGTATTGTAGGTGCACGCTGGTCTGCGAGTGCACGCAGGTCCGTTGGTCTGCGAGTGCATGCTGGTCTGCGGGTGCACGCGGGTCCATTGGTCTGCGAGTTCACGCTGGTCTGCGGGTGCACGTAGGTCTGCGTGGTACCTGTGTATTGTCTTGTTGAGTACCTGTGTATTGTCTTGTTGAGTACCTGTGTATTGTCTTGTTGAATAGTTGGGTCAGGAAGCTAGTGTTAGGTAATTTGGACAGGGTATAATCTCGAATCCTCATTAAATTAATAGGTACGATGCCCGGCGGGTTTGGCGAGGCGACTCGGTGTACATCTTGCAGCATGTATGCGTTCCTTGATCATCTGATCGAGGGCGATTACTGCTGTGCAAAATGTAAGCACAATGTTTCCCTGGAAGCCCAGGTTCTGAATCTAGGGAAGCAACTGTCAGCACTGGGAAGACCCTCCACACTAAAGGAGAGCTGGATACGTACCCAGCAGGTGATGGCAGGGGCCAGCACAGATGTGGGTGGAGACAAAGAGGTGCAGGCACTAGAAAATAGTAGATGGGAGACAGTCAGGAAGGGTAGAGGGCGAAGTGCCAGGGAGGCCGATCCAGGGCTGAAGCATCCCAATAAGTATGCTCCATTGAGTGACATTGGTGAAACCAGTCAGGGACCAGCACTGCTGGAGCTGAGGGACTCTCCTAGCTGCCGGGGGAAGAACTCCTCCAGTGAGAGTGGGGGGGAAGGGAAAGGAAAGACATATTCTGGTGGTAGGGGACTCAATTCTTAGAAGGACAGAGAGGGCAATCTGTAAGAAAGACCTGAAGCGCCGAACTGTATGTTGTCTACCGGGCGCTCGGGTTCGGCACATCACGGATCTGGTGGACAGATTACTGGGAGGGGCTGGGGAAGACCCATCTGTCATGGTGCACGTTGGCACCAATGACAAAGTCAGAGGCAGATGGAGTGTCCTAAAGAACGATTTTAGGGACTTGGGAGCTAAATTGAGGAAAAGGACCTCCAAGGTAGTATTCTCAGGAATACTACCGGTACATCGAGCCACACCAGAAAGGCAGAGGGAGATTAGGGAAGTGAACAAGTGGCTGAAGAGCTGGTGTAGTAAGGAGGGGTTTGGGTTCCTGGAGGACTGGGCCCACTTCTCAGTCGATAACCAGTACTATAGAAGAGACGGACTGCACCTAAATGAGGAGGGTGCAGATCAGCTGGGAATAAGGATGGTCAAAAAGTTAGAGGGGTTTTTAAACTAGGCGACGAGGGGGAGGGTCCAGAGATAGTGAGAGTCAGCGGGGAACATATTCTAGAGGGTAGTATTAGGGGCATTAGTGGTAGGGTAACCAAAGCACATAAACCCAAGGTAAGTATAGTAGCAAGTCCTAGTTGCAATCTGGGAACACCCAAGAGGATAGTATGTGACCGGTCAAAATATATTAATGCATTAAAGTGTCTGTTCACCAATGCCAGAAGTCTGCCAAGCAAAATAGGTGAGTTGGAAGTTCTGGTGCATGAGGAGAGCTATGATGTAATCGGTATTGCTGAAACTTGGCTTTATTCCTCACATGACTGGGCTATTAATATTCCTGGCTATGCACTCTTTCGGAAAGACAGGGTAAAAAGGAAAGGTGGAGGGGTCTGTCTCTATGTGAGAAGTGATCTCAAAGCGAGTGTGAAAGAGGACCTGGTGGATGGAGAGTGGGATGAATCTGAAGCATTATGGGTGGAACTGCATACAGATGTGCGTAGTTCAAAGCTAATCATTGGAGTTTGTTATAGACCACCCAATGTTAATGAGGAGGTGGAGACTAAGCTCCTTGCACAGATGGAAAGGGCTGCAAGGGCTGGGACGGTGATAATAATGGGGGATTTTAACTACCCAGAAATTGACTGGGTTAATGGAACTGCTGGGACAGTTAAAGGGCAAAAATTTATAAACCTATTGCAGGACAATTTTATGGTCCAGTTTATTGAGGCCCCAACTAGGAATGATGCTCTGTTGGACCTGGTAATCTCAAACCATGCAGAGCGTATTACTAATGTTCAGATAAAGGAACACCTGGGTAGCAGTGACCATAACATGATTTCATTTGATGTTAGTTGTAAGCAGAAATCACATACGGGAAAGATAAAAACACTTAATTTCAAGAGAGCAAATTTTCCAAGGATGAGCGCTGCTCTCCAGGACTTAGACTGGGAGGGAATATTGGCATCAATGGGCACAGAACAGAAATGGGAATTCTTCAAAAAGACTGTTTGTGAACTCACTGCAAAGTATATTCCCATGGGCAATAAGTTTAAAAGGCTAAAAATAAAACCTATGTGGCTCACTGCCAAAGTTAAAAAAGCTATAAACTATAAGAAAAGAGCTTTTAAAAAATATAAAAATGAGGGAACACTAGTGTCATTTAAATGTTACAAAGAATATAACAGGATATGTAAAAAGGAAATCAAGGATGCAAAAATTCAAAATGAACGACAGATTGCAAAAGATAGTAGGACAAACCCCCAAAAATTCTTCAAATATATTAATAGTAAAAAGGTCAAGTCTGAGCATGTAGGCCCTTTACAAAATAATCTAGAGAGGGTGACTGGGGACAAAGAGAAGGCTAATTTATTAAATACTTTCTTCAGTTCTGTGTATACAAAGGAGCATGGGGGAGCTCATGTCCAAAATGGGGGTGGTAGTGACACAGCCCCAAATCCACAATGGCTCAAAAGTGATATGGTCCAGAAATATTTAGATGGAATAAAGGGGGATAAAGCACCTGGACCAGATGGCATACACCCACGGATCCTAAAAGAATTGAGCTCTGTAATTTCAAAGCCATTGTATTTAATTTTTAGGGACTCATTAATGACAGGAATAGTACCAC
The DNA here is from genome assembly GCA_029206835.1 of Rana muscosa. Lineage (NCBI taxonomy): Eukaryota > Metazoa > Chordata > Amphibia > Anura > Ranidae > Rana > Rana muscosa. The sequence continues at coordinate 263,144,341 of CM055127.1, read as the reverse complement.
TGGATTGGCGCAGGGCCAATGTGGTGCCTATATTTAACCACTTAACGACCGCCCACTGTAAATATACGTCGGCAGAATGGCACCGACAGGCAGAATCACGTACATATACGTGATTGCCTTTGTATAGTTGGGGGGTCCGATCGGACCCCCCTTCTTTACAGTGGGTGGTCGTTTTACCTTCGGGAGCGATCCGGCATGAGGAGACGGCCGTTCGATTCCGGCCCCCCCCTCTCGATCGCTCCCGGCGAATGAGAGAGCTTCCCCTGCCTGTGTACGGTTTACACAGGCAGGAGGAAGTGAAGTCATCTCTCCTGCGGCGCTCACATATACCGAGCGCCGTACAGGAGAAGATGCAGGTTAGTGCACAAAACAGCACACTGACACCAGGACACATAGGCACATAAATCGCCCCCCCAGACACCCCCAGATCACCCCACAGATCACCCCCCAGCCCCCAATCACAGTGTCACTGATTGCAGTGACCATTTATTTAGTGATCACTGCAATCAGTGACATTTGTGACTGTAAAAGTGTCACTACATTTAGTTTTAGGTCCAGTGCAGCCCCCTAACCCCCCCCTAATAAAGGTTTAACCCCCTGATCACCCCCCAGATAACCCTTTCACCCCCTAGCACCGCCGTCGCTAAGCGATCATTTTTCTGATCGATGTCTTAGCGTCGGTGATGCTGATCGGTAGCCAGAATTTTTTTTTAGGTTCGCCGCAGGTTTTTATAGCGTCGGGTACCCCCATATATTACTTAATAAAGGTTTAACCCCCTTGATCGCCCCCCAGGTAACCCTTTCACCCCCTATCACCACTGTCACTAAGCGATAATTTTTCTGATCGAAGGTCTTAGCGTCGGCGATGCTGATCGGTAGCCAGTAATTTTTTTTAGGTTCGCCGCAGGTTTTTATAGCGTCGGGTACCCACATATATTACCTAATAAAGGTTTAACCCCCTTGATCACCCCCAGGTAACCCTTTCACCCCCTAGCACCGCCGTCGCTAAGCGATCATTTTTCTGATCGATGTCTTAGCGTCAGTGATGCTGATCGGTAGCCAGTAATTTTTTTTAGGTTCGCCGCAGGTTTTTATAGCGTCGGGTACCCCCATATATTACCTAATAAAGGTTTAACCCCCTTGATCGCCCCCCAGGTAACCCTTTCACCCCCTATCACCACTGTCACTAAGCGATAATTTTTCTGATCGCTGTCTTAGCGTCGGTGATGCAGATCGGTAGCCAGTAAATTTTTTTAGGTTCGCCGCAGGTTTTTATAGCGTCAGGTACCCCAATATATTACCTAATAAAGGTTTAACCCCCTTGATCGCCCCCCAGGTAACCCTTTCACCCCCTATCACCACTGTCGCTAAGCAATCATTTTTCTGATCGCTGTCTTAGCGTCAGTGATGCAGATCGGTAGCCAGTAATTTTTTTTAGGTTCGCCGCAGGTTTTTATAGCGTCAGGTACCCCCATATATTATCTAATAAAGGTTTAACCCCCTGATCGCCCCCCAGGTAACCCTTTCACCCCCTATCACCACTGTCGCTAAGCGATCGTTTTTATGATCGTTGTCTTAGTGTCGGTGATGCCGATAGGTAGCCAGTAATTTTTTTTTAGGTTCGCCGTCAGGTTTTTATATAGCGTCAGGTACCCCCATATATTACCTAATAAAGGTTTTAACCCCCTAATTGCCCCTAGTTAACCCTTTCACCAGTGATCATCATATAAGTGTTACGGGTGACGCTGGTTAGTTAGTTTGCTTTTTATAGTGTCAGGGCACCCGCCGTATATAACCCAATAAAGGTTTAACCCCCTGATCGCCCGGCGGGTGATATCAATTAGGTTTTAGCATCAGAGAGGGTCTGCGTCACACCCCAGGCAGCGTCAGGTTAGTGCCAGTAGCGCTAACACCCACGCGTTAAGCATACACCCCCCTTAGTGGTATAGTATCTGAACAGATCAATATCTGATCAGATCTCTACTAGCGTCCCCAGCAGTTTAGGGTTCCCAAAAACGCAGTGTTAGCGGGATCAGCCCAGATACCTGCTAGCACCTGCGTTTTGCCCCTCCGTCCAGCCCAGGCCACCCAAGTGCAGTATCGATCGATCACTGTCACTTGCAAAACACAACACACATAACTGCAGCGTTCGCAGAGACAGGCCTGATCCCTGCGACTCCAGTGCTGTAGGAGGTGATTTCACCACCACAGTTAAAAAAAAAAAGCATATATGCCGAAGCATTGGGGCAGCAGGGGCGGAGGAGCGATTTTGCTCCTAATGCCGCGTACATACGGTCGAAATTCCGACGGAGGCTTGCCCGTGGAAAAGTCTGACCATGTGTACGCGGCATAACTTTTGCGGGAAGATGCCCCCATGCTTCGGCATATATAAATGGTGCATGTATGCCCATCATTAGAAGTGGGTGGATGAAGGGCGGTATTCTAATGGTGGGCATACCCACCGATCAATCTTTTTTTTTCGTTCAGCCAACAGGCTGCATGAAAAAAAAGATTACAATACATGTCCAACAAGGACCAGCAACGTACTGGTATGTTGCTGGACTTTGAATGGTTATACCAGATTGATGCCTGCGGGTTTAGGTATCATCTTGGTATCATTCTTTTCAGCCAGCGGCCGGCTTTCATGTAAAAGCAATTATAGTGGCTAATTAGCCTCTGGACTGCTTTTACAAGCAGTGGGAGGGAATGTCCCCCCCCGGATATAAAAAGCGCCATTGGGAAATTGGGAAAGCATTTTATCACACCGATCTTGGTGTGGTCAGATGCTTTGAGGACAGAGGAAAGATCTAGGGTCCAATAGACCCCAGTTTTTTCAAAAAAGAGTACCCATCATTACCTATTGCTATCATAGGGGATATTTACATTCCCTGAGATAACAATAAAAATGATAAAAAAAAAAAAAATATGGAAGCAACAGTTTAAGAAAAAAATAAAAAAGCAAAATTAATAATAAAAAAAAAAAAAAAGCACCCCTGTCCTGCCCTGCTCTTGCCCAATGGCGAACGCAAGCGTCGGTCTGGCGTCATATGTAAACAGCAATTGCACCATGCATGTGAGGTATCACCGCGAAGGTCAGATCGAGGGCAGTAATTTTAGCAGTAGACCTCCTTTGTAAATCTAACAGGGTAACCTGTAAAGGCTTTAAAAAGGCTTTTAAAAATGTATGTAGTTTGTCGCCAATGCGCGTTTGTGCGAAATTTTAAAGCATGTCGTGTTTGGTATCTATGTACTCGGCCTAAGATCATCTTTTTTATTTCATCAAACATTTGGGCAATATAGTGTGTTTTAGTGCATTAAAATTAAAAAAAGTGTATTTTTTCCCCAAAAAATGCGTTTGAAAAATCGCTGCGCAAATACTGTGTAGAAAAAAAAAATGCAACACCCACCATTTTATTCTGTAGGGCCTTTGCTTTAAAAATATATATAATGTTTGGGGGTTCAACATAATTTTCTTGCAAAAAAAAATATGTTTTCATGTAAACAAAAAGTGTCAAAAAGGGCTTTGTCTTCAAGTGGTTAGAAGAGTGGATGTAAGCTTCCTAATGTTGTGTATAAAATGCCAGAACAGTTCAAAACCCCCCCAAATGACCCCATTTTGGAAAGTAGACACCCCAAGCTATATACTGAGAGGCATGTCGAGTCCATGGAATATTTTATATGTTGACACAAGTTGCGGAAAAAAGACAATTTTTTTTTTTTTGCACAAAGTTGTCACTAAATGATATATTGCTCAAACATGCCATGGGCATATGTGGAATTACATTCTGTTGCTTCTCCTGAGTACGGGGATACCACATGTGTGAGACTTTTTGGGAGCCTAGCCGCGTACGGGACCCCAAAAACCAATCACCGCCTTCAGGCTTTCTAAGGGTGTAAATTTTTGATTTCACTTCTCACTGCCTATCACAGTTTCGGAGGCCATGGAATGCCCAGATGGCACAAAACCCCCCCAAATGAACCCATTTTGGAAAGTAGACACCCCAAGCTATTTGCTGAGAGGTATTGTGAGTATTTTGCAGATCTCGCTTTTTGTCACAAAGTTTTGAAAATTGAAAAAAAAAAAGAAAAAAAAATGTTCTTTCTTCATTTTCAAAAACAAATGAGAGCTGTAAAATACTCACCATGCCTCTCAGCAAACAGCTTGGGGTGTCTACTTTCCAAAATGGGGTCATTTGGGGGGGTTTTGTGCTATTTTGGCATTTTATGGCCTTCGAAACTGTGATAGGTAGTGAGGAGTCAAATCAAAAATTTGTGCCTAGAAATCCTGAAGGCGGTGATTGGTTTTCGGGGTCCCGTACGCGGCTAGGCTCCTAAAAAGTCCCACACATGTGGTATCCCCGTACTCAGGAGAAACAGAAAATTTTATTTTGGGGTGCAATTCCACATATAACCATTGCATGTGTGAGCAATATATCATTTAGTGACAACTTTTTGTAATTTTTTTTTTTTGTCATTATTCAATCACTTGGGACAAAGAAAAAAAATATTCAATGGGCTCAACAGGCCTCTCAGCAATTTCCTTGGGGTGTCTACTTTCTAAAATTGGGTCATTTGGGGGGGTTTTGTGCTATTTTGGCATTTTATGGCCTTCAAAACTGTGATAGGTAGTGAGGAGTGAAATCAAAAATTTGCGCCCTTAGAAATCCTGAAGGCGGTGCTTGGTTTCCGGGGTCCCGTACATGGCTAGGCTCCTAAAAAGTCCCAGACATGTGGTATCCCCGTACTCAGGAGAAGCAGCAGAATGTATTTTGGGGTGCAATTCCACATATAACCATGGCATGTGTGAGCAATATATCATTTAGTGACAACTTTTTGTAATTTTTTATTTTTTTTTGTCATTATTCAATCACTTGGGACAAAAAAAAAATATTCAATGGGCTCAACATGCCTCTCAGCAATTTCCTTGGGGTGTCTACTTTCTAAAATGGGGTCATTTGGGGGGGTTTTGTACTGCCCTGCCATTTTAGCACCTCAAGAAATGAGATAGGCAGTCATAAATTTAAAGCTGTGTAAATTCCAGAAAATGTACCCTAGTTTGTAAACGCTATAACTTTTGCGCAAACCAATAAATATACGCTTATTGACCTTTTTTTTTACTAAAGACATGTGGCTGAAAACATTTTGGCCTAAATGTATGACTAAAATTGAGTTTATTCGATTTTTCTTATAACAAAAAGTAGAAAATATCATTTTTTTTCAAAATTTTTGGTCTTTTTCCGTTTATATCGCAACAAATAAAAATCGCAGAGGCAATCAAATACCATTAAAAGAAAGCTCTATTTGTGGGAAGAAAAGGACGCAAATTTAGTTTGGGTACAACATTGCATGTCCGCACAATTTACAGTTAAAGCAGCGCAGTGCAAAATTCTGAATTCACCTCTGGTCCTTTAGCTACCAAATGGTCCGGGGCTTAAGTGGTTAAAAAGGGAATTAAGTCTTTAACAAGTAACTATAGACCTGTTTAGTTTAACTTCCATAGTTGGGAAGCTACTGGAGAGATTAATAAAAGACCACATAGATGAGTTCTTGCTGGAAAAAAAACTATTTAAGCAACAGACAGCATGGATTCATGAAAGACAGAAGTTGTCAGACAAACCTGATTTCTTTTTATGAAGAGGTAAGTAAGACCTTGGACAGAGGGGTGGCGGTGGATGTGGTATACTTGGATTTTGCAAAAGCGTTCGATACAGTTCCCCACACACGGCTCATGTGCAAGGTAAAGTCTACAGGATTGGAAATATCAGTTTGTAAATGGATATTAAACTGGCTAAAAGACAGAATTCAGAGTAGTGGTTAATGATTCTTACTCTGAATGGTCCAAGGTTATCAGTGGTGTACCCCAAGGTTCAGTGCTGGGACCCTTACTTTTTAATATGTTTATAAATTATATTGGATCTGAGATCAAAAGTAACATTTCTGTCTTTGCAGATGACACCAAGCTATGCAGTGGAATAACGTCCTTACAGGATGTCGCCAAATTACAAGACGACCTCAATGCTCTGTCTAATTGGGCGACTATGTGGCAGATGAGGTTTAATGTTGATACATGTAAAGTTATGCACTTGGGGGCTAAGAATATGAATGCATCATACATACTAGGGGGGAGTAAAACTGGGGGGATCCGTAGTGGAGGAGGATCTGGGGGTTTTGGTAGACCATAAGCTCAATAATGGCATGCAATGCCAAGCTGCGGTTTCCAAAGCGAGCAAAGTCCTTTATTGTATTAAGAGAGGTATGGTCTCCAGAGAGAGAGATATCATTTTGCCCCTGTTCAAATCATTAGTAAGACCTCATCTGGAATATTCAGTTCAGTTTTGGGCCCCAGTTCTCAAAAAGGATATCGGGAACTGGAGAAAGAGCAGAGAAGGTCAACCAAACTGATAAGAGGCATGGAGGAGCTCAGCTATGAGGAAAGATTAGAGGAACTGAATTTATTCACTCTTGAGAAGAGGAGATTAAGGGGGGATATGATCAACATGTACAAATATATAAGGGGTCCATATAGTGAACTTGGTGTTGAATTATTCACTTTATGGTCAACACAAAGGACAAGGGGGCACTCTTTGCGTCTAGAGGAAAAGAGATTTCACCTCCAAATATGGAAAGGTTTCTTCACAGTAAGAGCTGTGAAAATGTGGAATAGACTCCCTGCAGAGGTGGTTCTGGCCAGCTCAGTAGATTGCTTTAAGAAGGGCCTGGATTCTTTCTTAAATGTACATAATATAACTGGGTACTGACATTTATAGGTAAAGTTGATCCAGGGAATATCCGATTGCCTCTCGGGGGATCAGGAAGGAATTTTTTCCCCTGCTGTAGCAAATTGGATCATGCTCTGCTGGGTTTTTTTGCCTTCCTCTGGATAAACTGTGGGTATATGGGATTGTACAATATATATATTTTTTTTTTTGTATGGTTGAACTGGATGTGCTTGTGTCTTTTTTCAACCTGACTAACTATGTAACTATATATAGAAGCGCTAAACCTTAGAACAAACATAAACAACTGAATGATAGTGAATTGTCAATAAAGTATCCCAATATGTCTCCACCTCCAATGCACAATACATGAGTCCAAAAAAGACACCATGGACTGTCATATGGGAGAGGACAAACCTAAAATATGCATCTAAACATATACCATAAATACTGGTGGTGAGTACATAAAGTGCAAAAAGTGCAAAAATATTATATCAAAGATATGACCACATCCACCACCTTGAGTAAGTAAACTGCTTACCAGAACCAATTGGTCCCCTATGACAGAGGACCAAAGACTGCATGTAAACAATCCCAGCTAGACAGTAATAGCCGCTGTATTCACAACCTCATCAGTCAGCACATTCCACAGCGTTAGATAACGGTTGGACGTTAGTAGGACATGCAAAAGAATCGAGATGCCTCGATGGTGTAAAATCTTTGGGTTTAATAAAACTTGACATGCAAGTACAAAACTCTCATTTTTGACGAATAAGAACAGCCTTGAGTCTGAAAAGCCGGCCCGAGACGACGTGACCTATCACGAAACGTGTAGGGTAGATACGAGCGGCGTGCTGACGTCATCACCTTCCACTGCTCGAATCTCCACACGGATGGGTTTGTCTGTTGTGTCCGGCCGGCACTTCAGACTCGAGGCTGTTCTTATTCATCAAAAATATCGGTTTTGTACTTGTATGTCAAGTTTTATTAAACCCAAAGATTTTACACTATCTATTGGTTGAACTAAATAGACTTTTTTTCAATCTAACAACGTAACTAAAATGAGCTCTTAAGGACAGATATTTTTCTGTGATAAAAATTTATTGATATGAATTAACCAACTGGCTAAATAGCTAACAAAATGCGATTGATAAATATTAGCTATATCATTGGACTTACAGTCAGGTCCATAAATATTGGACATCAACACAATTCTAATCTTTTTGGCTCTATACACTACCACAATGGATTTGAAATGAAACAAACAAGATGTGCTTTAACTGCACACTTTCAGCTTTAATTTGAGGGTATTTACATCCAAATCAGGTGAACGGTGTAGGAATTACAACAGTTTGTATATGTGCCTCCCACTTTTTAAGGGACCAAAAGTAATGGGAAAATTGGCTGCTCAGCTGTTCCGTGGCCAGGTCTGTGTTATTCCCTCATTATCCCATTTACAAGGAGCAGATAAAAGGTCCAGAATTAATTTCAAGTGTGCTATTTGCATTTGGAATCTGTTGCTGTCATCTCTCAATATGAGATCCAAAGAGCTGTCACCATCAGTGAAGCAAGCCATCATTAGGCTGAAAAAAACAAAACAAACCCATCAGAGAGATAGCAAAAACATTAGGTGTGGCCAAATCAACTGTTTGGAACATCCTTAAAAAGAAAGAACGCACGGTGAGCTCATCAACACCAAAAGACCCGTCAGACCACGGAAAACAACTGTGGTGGATGACCGAAGAATTCTTTCCCTGGTGAAGAAAACACCCTTCACAACAGTTGGCCAGATCAAGAACACTCTCCAGGAGGTAGGTTTATGTGTGTCAAAGTCAACAATCAAGAGAAGACTTCACCAGAGTGAATACAGAGGGTTCACCACAAGATGTAAACCATTAGTGAGCCTCAAAAACAGGAAGGGAAAATTAGAGTTTACCAAACGACATCTAAAAAAGCCTTCACAGTTCTGGAACAACATCCTATGGAGAGATGAGACCAAGATCAACTTGTACCAGAGTAATGGGAAGAGAAGTGTATGAAGAAGGAAAGGAACTACTCATGATCCAAAGCATACCAGTGAAGCATGGCGGTGGTAGTGTCATGGCGTGGGCATGTATGGCTGCCAATGGAACTGGTTCTCTTGTATTTATTGATGATGTGACTGCTGACAAAAGCAGCAGGATGAATTCTGAAGTGTTTCAGGCAATATTATCTGCTCATATTCAGCCAAATGCTTCAGAACTCATTGGACGGCACTTCACAGTGCAGATGGACAATGACCCGAAGCATACTGTGAAAGCAACCAAAGAGTTTTTTTAAGGGAAAGAAGTGGAATGTTATCCAATGGCCAAGTCAATCACCTGACCTGAATCCCATTGAGCATGCATTTCACTTGCTGAAGTCTGAAGGGAAAATGCCCCAAGAACAAGCAGCAACTGAAGACAGTTGCAGTAGAGGCCTGGCAGAGCATCACCAGGGATGAAACCCAGCATCTGGTGATGTCTATGCGTTCCAGACTTCAGGCTGTAATTGACTGCAAAGGATTTGAAACCAAGTATTAAAAAGTGAAAGTTTGATTTATGATTGTTAATCTGTCCCATTACTTTTGATCCCTTAAAAAGTGGGAGGCACATATACAAACTGTTGTAATTCCTACACCGTTCACCTGATTTGGATGTAAATACCCTCAAATTAAAGCTGAAAGTCTGCAGTTAAAGCACTTCATTTCATTTCAAATCCATTGTGGTGGTGTATAGAGCCAAAAAGATTAGAATTGTGTCGGTGTCCCAATATTTATGGACCTGACTGTATTCATTTACTTTGCATTTACTCCGACCATGTGTAAGCTCCATTGGACATTTGCTGTTGGAATTTCCGACAACAAATTTTTGAGAGCAGGTTCTCATTTTTTTCCGACAGCAAAAGTTCTGTCGGAAATTCCGATCATGTGTAGCCATTTCTGAATGACAAAAGTGCTGCGCTTGCTCTGAATCAATTTGACGCATGCTTGGAATCAATGTACTTTAATTTTCTTGGCTCATCGTAGTGTTGTACGTCTTCACGTTCTTGACCATCGGAAGTTTGAGCTAACATCCGTCGGAAAAAAACAAAACACGGTTTTGTTGATGGAAATTCCGATCGTGTGTACGCGGCATTAGACTTCAATATGGATCAGCTGGCAAGTCTTTAAATACATGTAAGCACTTAGATTATATTATTCAGCCAGTCTTGATCAATAGGTTATCTATAGGCTATTATGTTAAAATCAATGATAATAATGTACATTCTTTGCCAACACATTTTTTTATAATAAAATCACTTTTAATGTATTGAACTTGATTTCACATATCACAAATGAGTTCATGTTTTATGAAATACAATAAATGACCAAAACAATAACACCGTATTATTTTAGAAGCAATCCTGCAAGAAGCTTGCTAAAAGCCCTGAAATATGGAGGGGTTTGCTTTAAAAACGTAATGTGTAGTGATGAGCCGAACACCCCCGGGTTCGGTTCGCACCAGAACCCGCGAACGGACCGAAAGTTCGTACGAACATTAGAACCCTATTAAATACAATGGATGCGAACGTTCAAATTCTAAAGTGCTAATTATAACGACTATTATGCATGTTATTGTCCTAAAAAGGGTTTGGGAACCCGGGTTCTGCACCAGGGGACATGTATCAATGCAAAAAGAAGTTTTAAAAACGGTCGTTTTTCGGGAGCAGTCATTTTAATGATGCATAAAGTGAAAAAAAAAAAGTCAAATATTCCTTTAAATATCGTACCTGGGGGGTGTCTAAAGTATGCCTGTGAAGTGCCACGTGTTTCCCGTGTTTAGAACTGTCCCTGCACAAAATGACACTTCTAAAGGAAAAAAAAGCCATTTAAAACTGCTTGCGGCTTTAATGTAATGTCTGGTCCCGGTAATATGGATGAAAATCTTTAAGAAAAATGGCATAGCTACCCCATGACCCCCCCCCCCCTACCCCAGCCCATTACCAGCTTTGGGTCTTGTATGGATATTAAGGGGAACCCCGCACATAAAATAAAAAAGGCCCTATATACTCTGAACAGCCGTATACAGGCGGTGCATACAAGACAGGGACTGTAGGTTTGTTCTTATGTAGAATCTGTTTGTAATTTTGAACAGGTACATTGTTTAAGTGTAGCTCCAGCCCAAAAATCTATTTTTAAACTTTTTGGAAAACATAGGTAAGGGTTATCACCCCTGTAACATTTGTTTTGCTGTCTGTGCCCCTGTTCAGAACATTTCACCTCACTTTCCGTCCCAATGACAACTGTTTTTGAAATGTGGTGTTTTTATTGAAACAAGGATTGGTGATAAAGCATCAGTACAGAGGAGACACCTTTCTCCCATATTAATTCTTACAGGAGAGAATTTTCCTTCCTAGGGGTAGATTTCCTCTCACTTCCTGTTGTCTTCTTGCGTTTGCAAGTAGGAGTCGTTTGTAAGTTGGATGTTTGAAAGTAGGGACCTGCCGTATATACGCTGCAGAAATAGGCCCCTTAGTTGTTGGTGTTGGCACAACACTGTAAGCACTCACAGTTACTCTTGGTTGGTGCTGGAACGCCCTGCTGTCAACTATTATATCAGGAATTGTAATTACATATAATTGTTGAACAGTGGTAGTAAAAATTGGGCCTTTGATGGTGGTGCTGGTGCCACAACACTGTAAGCCCTGACAGTTACTCTTGGTGGGTGCAGCAATGGGCCCTGCTGTGAATTATTAGATCAAGAATTGTAATTACATGCCCCTTTTGAACAGGGGCTGAAAAATTGGGCCTTTCGTGGTGGTGGTGGCGTTGCCACAACACTGTAAGCCCTCAGAGTTACTCTTGGTGGGTGCAGCAATGGGCCCTGCTGTGAATTATTAGATCAAGAATTGTAATTACATGCCCCTGTTGAACAGGGGCTGAAAAATTGGGCCTTAGGCACTGGTGGCACAACACTGCAACCCCTCACAGATACTGTACTTGGAGCACAGCAATGAGCCCTGTTGCAAAGTATTGCTTCAAAAATTGTAATTACACGCCCCTGTTAAACAGGGGCTGAAAAATTGGGCGTTAGGCACTGGTGGCGGCACCCATAAACAAAAATGATCTTCCAAGCTATCATCATCAATCGTATCATTGAGGACTCGGAGGAGGAGGATAGCCAGTCAACATAACAGCACAGGCACTCAGCATCAGCATCAGTCTTGAAGGGATGTGACATGTTAAAATCAATTAGTCTGTTATATCAGCATCAGGTGTGTGGTAGCTGGTGGTGATCCAAGACTGGTTCATCTTGATGAAAGTCAGTCGATCAACCGAGTCGGTGGACAGGCGCACCCTGTGATCCGTGACAAATCCTCCAGCAGCACTGAATGTGCGTTCCGAAAGAACGCTGGATGCAGGACAGGCCAGTAGCTCAATTGCATACTGTGCAAGCTCTGGCCAGTGATCCATCCTCAAGACCCAGTAAGCCAGAGGATTTTCGGTGGGGAAGGTGTCCAAGTCTGACCTTGCCCCTAGATATTCCTGCACCATGTTTATCAGACGCTGGCGATGGTTGCTGGAACCGATCATACTTTGGGGCTGCGGACTAAAGAATTGTCTGAACGCATCGGTCAGACGGCCACCTTCCCCACCGCTCCTTCTTTGACTGGCCGAAGCCTCAGCAACTCGTTGTCCAGGACCAGGAGTTTGTAACCTCCCAGTCTCTGGGAACGCGTTGCACAGACCTTTCTGCAAGGCCTCCCGGAGTTGTCTCATCCTCTGCTCCCTCTGCGACGGTAACATAAGGTCCGCAACCTTACCCTTGTACCGTGGATCAAGGAGAGTGGCCAGCCAGTAATGGTCCCTCTCCTTGATCCGAAGAATACGAGGATCCTTCCGCAGACTTTGCAGGATCAGGGAGGCCATGCAGCGTAGGTTAGCTGAGGCATTCGGTCCGGAGTCCTCTGGGTCACTAAGGACGACATGATCCGCAGCCACCTCCTCCCAGCCACGTACAAGTCCACTGGTTTCTTGGGACTGTAAATCATCCCTAAAAGACTGCTGCTGATGATGCTGAGTGCCAGCCTCCACCTCCATGCTGACACAATCCTCCTCCTCCTCTTCCTGTGCGATGGGTGGGACAGAAGGAACACTGTCTGGGTAAAGGGGGCCTTGAGAGGCAAGGAAGTCCTCCTCTTCCTGCCTCTGTTCTGCCTCAAGTGCCCTGTCCATTATTCCACGCAGCGTGTGCTCCAACAGGTGGACAAGAGGTACAGTGTCACTGATGCATGCACTGTCACTGCTCACCATCCTCGTGGCCTCCTCAAATGGTGCCAGGACAGTGCATGCATCCCTGATCATGCCCCACTGGCGTGGAGAAAAAAAACCAAGCTCCCCTGACCCTGTCCTGGTGCCGTAGTCGCACAGGTACTCATTGATGGCCCTCTGCTGCGTGTGCAGCCGCTGCAGCATGGCCAACGTTGAGTTCCACCTGGTGGGCATGTCACATATAAGGCGGTTCTTGGGCAGGTTCAACTCCTTTTGCAGCTCAGCCAGGCGAGCACTGGCATTATAAGATCTGCGGAAATGCACACAGACTTTCCTGGCCTGCCTCAGGACATCCTGTAAGCCCGGGTACCTGCCCAAGAACCGCTGCACCACCAGGTTAAGGACGTGAGCCACACAGGGCACATGGGTCAGTTGTCCCTGTCGGAGGGCGGAGAGGAGGTTGGTGCCATTGTCGCAAACCACCATTCCTGGCTTAAGCTGGCGTGGCGTCAACCACCTCTCGGCCTGGCCCTGCAGAGCAGACAGGACCTCTGCCCCAGTGTGGCTTCTGTCCCCCAAACACACCAGCGCAAGCACGGCATGGCATCTTTTTGCCTGGTACTTGCGTAGCCCCTTGAACAGCTACGGAGCACCGCTGGTTCAGAGGACAAAGCACAGGAAGAGGCCATGGAGGAAGAAGAAGAGGAGGGGGTGGAGGAGAGAGGTGTGTCACAACCACTAGTAGCATTTTGTAGGCGTGGCGGTGGAACAACCTCCAACACTACTGCACCTTGTCCTGCATCCTTCCCAGCTGCCAAAAGAGTGACCCAATGGGCCGTGAAAGAAAGGTAACGTCCCTGTCCATGCCTGCTGGACCATGAGTCAGCGGTAATATGCACCTTACCGCTGACCGCCCTGTCCAGCGAGGCCAAGACATTGCCTTCCACATGCCGGTAGAGAGCCAGAATAGCCTTCCGTGAGAAAAAGTGGCGTTTGGGAATCTGCCACTGAGGAACCGCACATTGCACAAACTCACGGAAGGGGGCCGAGTCTACCAACTGAAAAGGCAGCAGTTGAAGCGCTAGCAATTTAGCCAAGCTAGCATTCAACCGCTGGGCATGTGGATGGCTGGGAGTGAACTTCTTTCGACGGTCCAGCAGCTGGGGCAGGGAAATTTGCCTGCTAGAATCGGACGTCGGTGTACTGCTAGCAGAGTGGCCGCAAGTACTTGGCTGTGACACACCTAATTCTACACCTTCATTCCTCTCAGTGCATGTTTCAGAGAGGACTGAAGTTATAGTGGGGTTGGAGATCCCAGCTGATGCGGTGCAAGGAGAGGTCCGCTTTGTTCTTTGGTGTGGGTCTTTGAGGTAGGCTTGCCAACGAGCTGCATGGCAGGTCAACATATGTCTGGTCAGGCATGTGGTGGTACCCAAGCGGCTGATGTTTTGGCCACGCGATATATGCTTGAGACATATGTTGCAAACAGCAGCTGTGCGATCTGATGCACTAGCCTCAAAAAAGGCCCACACCAAAGAACTTTTTGAATGACGGGCAGAGGCAGTGCCCTGCACAGGCGGAGCTCTGCGGTGTGATTCCGTCGGTGTACTGCCCTTACGCTGGCCACCAAAGGGCATCCTGCCTCGTTGGAGATGTGCCTCCTCCTCATCCTCCTCCTCCTCCTCTCTCCTATTAGGCACCCACGTGGAGTCAGTGACCTCATCATCCCCTCCCTCCTCATCACTGGAGCCAATCTGGCAGTATGCTGCTGCTGCTGGAACATGACTGCCAGATTGGTGTCCTTCTTGAGCATCCCCTCTGTCTGCTCTCACGCTACTGCCTTCCTGTAGCTGGGTTTCATCATCAGACCCTTCGAAACGCTGGGCATCCTCCTGGAGCATGTACCCAACACTGTGCTCAAACAGTTCGGGGGACTCCTCAGGAGGAGGACATGGTGGGTCTAGGGAAGGAGTGACTGATGATGAGTCTGACATTGATACCAGGGAAGAGGACGCTTTGGCAGCTGCTTTGCCAGTACCCTGAGCCTGGGTGAGAGAGGATGAGGAGGATGAGGAGGGCTTGGTCATCCACTCTACCAAGTCTTCGGCATGATGTGGCTCAACATGTCCAGCTGCCGAAAAGAAGGACAAGCGTGTCCCATGGCCATGTGCTGATGACAATGCACCGCGTCCACGACCAGCACTGTTGCCCCCAGACACAGAGCCTGCTTGCCCTCTTTTATTGCCTCCTGACTGTCTGCCTCTCCTTGTTTGCCTTCCAGACATTCTAATGGATGGCCTGCAGGGAGATGGGAAAAAAGCAATAAGGGCTACCTACCTTCAGGTGTCCTTCTCTGTCCCTTTACTTAAGGATTTCTAAATATGGTTGAGGATGATTGCTTTCGCACAGAATAGCACAATGACAATTTCCCTGACTGTCCAAAAAACAAGGATTTCAAAGATGGTTGATGAGGAATGCTTTAGCACAGTATAGCACAAGGAGAATTTCCCTCACTGTCCTTCCCTGTCCCTACAAACAAGGATTAGCACAGTAAAACACACTGACACTCTCTTTACCTATAGTTTTCTGTCCCTAGAAAAAATGTTTTTTTAAAGATGGTTGATGATCAATGCTTTAGCACAGTATAGCACAAGGAGAATTTCCCTCACTGTCCTTCCCTGTCCCTAGAAACAAGGATTAGCACAGTAAAACACACTGACACTCTCCCTACCTATAGTTTTCTGTCCCTAGAAAAAATGTTTTTTTAAAGATGGTTGATGATCAATGCTTTAGCACAGTATAGCACAGTGTTTCTCAACTCCAGTCCTCAAGGCGCACCAACAGGTCATGTTTTTGGGATTTCCATTGATTTGCACAGGTGATTTGAGCAGTTTCACTGCCTTAGTAA
This sequence comes from Rana muscosa, assembly GCA_029206835.1. NCBI lineage: Eukaryota > Metazoa > Chordata > Amphibia > Anura > Ranidae > Rana > Rana muscosa. Next base: position 263,128,446 of record CM055127.1, on the reverse strand, counting down.
TTACCACAGCTGTTTCATCTGCAGGAAATCCCAAAAACATGACCTGTTGGTGCGCCTTGAGGACTGAAGTTGAGAAACACTGGTATAGCACAAGGAGAATTTCCCTCACTGTCCTTCCCTGTCCCTAGAAACAAGGATTAGCACAGTGAAACACACTGACACTCTCCCTACCTATAGTTTTCTGTCCCTAGAAAAAATGTTTTTTTAAAGATGGTTGATGATCAATGCTTTAGCACAGTATAGCACAAGGAGAATTTCCCTCACTGTCCTTCCCTGTCCCTAGAAACAAGGATTAGCACAGTAAAACACACTGACACTCTCCCTACCTATAGTTTTCTGTCCCTAGAAAAAATGTTTTTTTAAAGATGGTTGATGATCAATGCTTTAGCACAGTATAGCACAAGGAGAATTTCCCTCACTGTCCTTCCCTGTCCCTAGAAACAAGGATTAGCACAGTAAAACACACTGACACTCTCCCTACCTATAGTTTTCTGTCCCTAGAAAAAATGTTTTTTTAAAGATGGTTGATGATCAATGCTTTAGCACAGTATAGCACAAGGAGAATTTCCCTCACTGTCCTTCCCTGTCCCTAGAAACAAGGATTAGCACAGTGAAACACACTGACACTCTCCCTACCTATAGTTTTCTGTCCCTAGAAAAAATGTTTTTTTAAAGATGGTTGATGATCAATGCTTTAGCACAGTATAGCACAAGGAGAATTTCCCTCACTGTCCTTCCCTGTCCCTAGAAACAAGGATTAGCACAGTAAAACACACTGACACTCTCCCTACCTATAGTTTTCTGTCCCTAGAAAAAATGTTTTTTTAAAGATGGTTGATGATCAATGCTTTAGCACAGTATAGCACAAGGAGAATTTCCCTCACTGTCCTTCCCTGTCCCTAGAAACAAGGATTAGCACAGTGAAACACACTGACACTCTCCCTACCTATAGTTTTCTGTCCCTAGAAAAAATGTTTTTTTAAAGATGGTTGATGATCAATGCTTTAGCACAGTATAGCACAAGGAGAATTTCCCTCACTGTCCTTCCCTGTCTCTAGAAACAAGGATTAGCACAGTAAAACACACTGACACTCTCCCTACCTATAGTTTTCTGTCCCTAGAAAAAATGTTTTTTTGAAGATGGTTCATGATCAATGCTTTAGCACAGTATAGCACAAGGAGAATTTCCCTCACTGTCCTTCCCTGTCCCTAGAAACAAGGATTAGCACAGTAAAACACACTGACACTCTCCCTACCTATAGTTTTCTGTCCCTAGAAAAAATGTTTTTTTAAAGATGGTTGATGATCAATGCTTTAGCACAGTATAGCACAAGGAGAATTTCCCTCACTGTCCTTCCCTGTCCCTAGAAACAAGGATTAGCACAGTAAAACACACTGACACTCTCCCTACCTATAGTTTTCTGTCCCTAGAAAAAATGTTTTTTTAAAGATGGTTGATGATCAATGCTTTAGCACAGTATAGCACAAGGAGAATTTCCCTCACTGTCCTTCCCTGTCCCTAGAAACAAGGATTAGCACAGTAAAACACACTGACACTCTCCCTACCTATAGTTTTCTGTCCCTAGAAAAAATGTTTTTTTAAAGATGGTTGATGATCAATGCTTTAGCACAGTATAGTACAAGGAGAATTTCCCTCACTGTCCTTTCCTGTCCCTACAAACAAGGATTAGCACAGTAAAACACACTGACACTCTCCCTACCTATCCTTCTCTTTCCCTAAACTAAAGGAATCCAGGTTAAACAAGAAAAAAAATGTCACTGTCCCTGCCTATGCTTCTCTTTCCCTGCTCCGGAACACACTACACTAGGCCGCCGTGCTGGCGGCCTTTTATAGTGTGGGGCGTGTACACCCTCAGCATCCTGCCTGTGGCCAATCATTGCTCTCCTCGCTGCCGGCGCTGTGATTGGCCAAGCATGCGGGGTCACAGTGCATGCTTGGCCAATCACAGCGCCTGGATGACACTGCGATGGCGTAGTGCATTGTGGGCCGTTCACGTCACTCGAATTAGGTGCGAACGGCCCAAATCGTTCGATCTTCGTCGAAGATCGAACGATCGAACAGCCGATGTTCGAGTCGAACGTATGTTCGACTCGAACACCGAGCTCATCCCTAGTAATGTGCATTCATTACAAACATTTTTATCTTTATAAAGGAAATGCTGCCCTATCTGGATGTTAGCATGACTGCCTTGATGCAATGACACTAAATAAAAAATGTGTTGATGTGCAAACAAAGTTATTTTACCATAGAGCGTGTGATCACAGCATCACAAACCTTATTTAGTGTCGAAAATGAAAAGAGAAAATGGGCTGTGGGACTTTAAATGAGGCATGGATGGGCGTAGGAAAAAGTCTAGGATATCAAGAATGAGTAGACATCACTGTCCCGTTGGGGAATAGTCTGTAGCCATATATACATGCTGCATAGTCAGTCTAAAGAATGGAGATCAAGGCATGGATATAAATATAAAAATGTATTGTATCATGGTAAAAGTACACATGGATCATGCAAACAAAGGCATAGTATAAATAGGGGTTATCACAAAAACATGATCAAAATTCACTGTTGAGACATGGCTGAAGCAAGTAATGACAGTTAAATGGACATACAGAACCAGTGAAAATGATTATCCGGTTAAAAAGTCAAGAATACACTTAATAGATTCATAGTTGGGCAAGCTTTACTTGACATTCCAGAGCATGGACTCATGGATGGGCATGGGGAAAAGGGTCTAAGATATCAAAAATTGGTAAACATCACTGTCCCGTTGGGGAGTGGTCTGTAGCCAGGTATACATGCTGCATAGTCAGTCTAAAGAATGGAGATCTGTATCATGGTAAAAGTACACATAGATCATGCAAACAAAGGCATAATGTAAATAGAAGTTATCACATAGACATAATCGCAATTCATTGTTGAGACATGGCTGGAGCAAGTAGTGACAGTTAAATGGACATACAGAAACAGTGAAATTAATTATCCAATTGAAATGTCAAGAATACACTTTGTAGATTCGTAGTTGGGCAGGCTTTACTTGGCATCCCTGAGCATGGACTCGACGCGTTTCTTGGCGTTTAAAGCCAGTCATCAGGAGTGGGGTGCATGTCATTTGACTACAAGGGGAGATGGATAGACAGATCAAATAAAGTCTTGAAAAAATTATGTCATATTTGAAACAGAATAAGGTAGTCTGATACGTTACCAATGGCAAAACCCGGAATGGGGTTGTCCCAAGCATTTGAAATATGGCGTGAAATATGCTTTTCTACATTTTGCCTTGCACTTTGCTCACACTGCTTCAAACACACATTTAATTTCATCGCTATTTAGCATTTTTGGGGATCTGGTTTGGCTTTTTTTCAAACCAGATTTATTTACACCAACACTCAGTTGATTTGCCAACTTTGGCTGTTAACCCTTTCAGTCATGTTATATCATTAACCCCCTTTTTTGTTCAATTTCTCCCAGCACCCATTACACATTATTCCCATTAGGCATCCACCAGCACATCATTTACATATTCACTCCCCTCTTCCTTTGCTCCCTTTTTGTTTTTTGTTTTTTGTTTTTCCTTCCCCTCCCTTCCCCCAATCACATTCTAATTTTGGTTCTCAAACCATTCAACCTTCTTTTTCACTCATTGCTCATTTTCATTTCTCCATCCCTTCACCAGCATTCTGCCCTTGCACCCTGTCTGTGCCTCTCCGTCAGTTTGGTGCTGTGCCGTGGCTGTCCGGGTTTCTCCTTGATGGATGTCCCATGCCATCTTCTCTTTGACTCTCCTCTTGATCGAGTGGCCGTTGAAGTGTTTATTGGGGGGCCTTCCCCGCCTCAGCCCCGGGTGAGACACTGTATCCAGGACCACCACTCTACGCCATATTTCAAATGCTTGGGACAACCCCATTCCGGGTTTTGCCATTGGTAACGTATCAGACTACCTTATTCTGTTTCAAATATGACATAATTTTTTCAAGACTTTATTTGATCTGTCTATCCATCTCCCCTTGTAGTCAAATGACATGCACCCCACTCCTGATGACTGGCTTTAAACGCCAAGAAACGCGTCGAGTCCATGCTCAGGGATGCCAAGTAAAGCCTGCCCAACTACGAATCTACAAAGTGTATTCTTGACATTTCAATTGGATAATTAATTTCACTGTTTCTGTATGTCCATTTAACTGTCACTACTTGCTCCAGCCATGTCTCAACAATGAATTGCGATTATGTCTATGTGATAACTTCTATTTACATTATGCCTTTGTTTGCATGATCTATGTGTACTTTTACCATGATACAGATCTCCATTCTTTAGACTGACTATGCAGCATGTATACCTGGCTACAGACCACTCCCCAACGGGACAGTGATGTTTACCAATTTTTGATATCTTAGACCCTTTTCCCCATGCCCATCCATGAGTCCATGCTCTGGAATGTCAAGTAAAGCTTGCCCAACTATGAATCTATTAAGTGTATTCTTGACTTTTTAACCGGATAATCATTTTCACTGGTTCTGTATGTCCATTTAACTGTCATTACTTGCTTCAGCCATGTCTCAACAGTGAATTTTGATCATGTTTTTGTGATAACCCCTATTTATACTATGCCTTTGTTTGCATGATCCATGTGTACTTTTACCATGATACAATACATTTTTATATTTATATCCATGCCTTGATCTCCATTCTTTAGACTGACTATGCAGCATGTATATATGGCTACAGACTATTCCCCAACGGGACAGTGATGTCTACTCATTCTTGATATCCTAGACTTTTTCCTACGCCCATCCATGCCTCATTTAAAGTCCCACAGCCCATTTTCTCTTTTCATTTTCAATGTACCAGGGATGGAGGCATGGGTATGGCATTTATGGGTCTCAATGGATCACCTGCCTTTTCTTGACTTATTTAGTGTCATTGCATCAAGGCACTCATGTTAACATGCAGATAGCACAGCATTTTCTCTATAAGACCCCTTTCACACTGAGCCGCCCATAGCGTCGGTGGTAAAACGCCGCTATTTTTACAGTCGAAGCTATAGGCGGATTTGTGGCGCATTTCGGCCGCTAGCGGGGCGGTTTTACCCCCCGCGCGCTAGCGGCCGAGAAAGGGTTGAAACCACCCGCAATGTGCTGCTGAAGCAGCGCATTGCGGGCGATATAGCCACGCTGTACCATTAATTTCAATGGGCAGGAGCAGTGGAGGAGTGGTAAACACACCGCTCCTTCACGGCTCCAAAGATGTGGCTAGCAGGACTTTTTTTACCGTCCTGCTAGCGCAACGCTCCAGTGTGAAAGCCCTCGGGCTTTCACACTGGAGACAATGGAGCAGCTGTTTGAGGGCAGATTGTAAGCGCTATTTTTAACGCTATAGCACCTGCAGTGTGAAAGGGGTCTAAATATTGCATTTGCACGGCCGTATGGGATGTGATCAGTGCTAGCAGCTGTCCTAATAGGAGGTGTTACATATATACAGATTTTGGTTAGCTCACAAGATTTCTTGGTTTTAGATAATTTTTAGCTTATAGTCACATTTAATGTATTGAGCTTGGCTGAACAAATATGCTATGAAATACTAAAATAACCTCAACCATAATACTGTATTATTTTTGTAAGAAATCCTGTAATGCAGCATACACACGGTCGGAATTTCTGATGAAAAAAGTCAGACGGGAATTTTTCATCGGATATTCCGACCGTGTGTGTGCCCCATCTGACTTTTTCCGTTGGAAATTCTGACGGAGGTAGAAATTTTTTTCGTCGGAAAAAAAGAGAACATGTTCTCTTTCTATCAAGAATTCCCGCTCGTCTGTATGGAACTCCGACGGAGAAAAAAAACATGCATGCTCAGAATGAAGTCGACGCATGCTCGGAAGCATTGAACTTCATTTTTCTCGGCTCGTCGTAGTGTTGTACGTCACTGCATTCTTGACGGTCGGAATTTGGTGTGACAGTGTGTATGCAAGACAGCTTGAACGGAATTCCGTCGGAGTTTATCCCGATGGAAAATCCGACCGTGTGTACGCGGAATTAGAAGTGTTCTGGTATATCTGTTGTGTAGTCTTGTGCTACAGTGAAAAGTATGTGCTTCCTTAGATGTAGTACAATGAGTTTGCACTGTCATCCTGGAATAATGACCGTTAAACGCCATAGTTAACTTTTGTTCTTGGGTTAATATATAAAAAAGCCTGTGTCTTGTACTGTATTCTAGGAAATGCACTTTACTGGCAAGTCAAAATCCTATTTTTATCCTGAATGTTTAGCACAGGCCAATCATTAGGAATATATGTTATGTTTTATATGACAGCCTCATGTTTCCATACCAAATCTGTTTAAGGAACGCAGTAAATTTTCAAAATCTTTAGCAAATTTTCATATGTTAAAATAAACTTAGGCCCTCAGGAAGTAACATAATTGAAACCTCATCACCCTTTTCTGTGGGAACCGCAAACATTGAAATATCTCAGGTTATTTTCAGTTTTAATGTTATACACGAGGACCCACAACACAAATACAAAAATTAGTAAACACATTTGTTTGGAGCTGCTTGAGACTTATGTTACCTGTTACTTATATTACCCTTAATATGCTGTGATTCTTACAAGAATGGTGGATTAGACTTTTGCACAGTGTTCTAAGCTATTGTTTTTTTGTTTGTTTTTAGGTATTTTTACTAAATTCTTGAAAGTAACAAAAAGACAAAAGAAGAGTCATGCATAACATGTTGGTAGTAACAGCGACAGGTAATCACCCAAACAAACGTCTTGCAAAGAACTAGACAGTACACTTCCTGTATGATGAGATACAAAACTTGATATCGATGAGTAATATCTAGCAAATATGGTACTAGTTGATCTACACCAGGAAAAGGGAAAATAAATCCCTATTATTGCTATAGGCATGGACTTCTGTCCCTTTCACTAACTCAGTCTCCGGCAAGACTCCTAGCACTGGGAACAATGAAAAATAAGAATGCCAATCAATGAATTTTCAATTTACCTGGGGAGATAGAGAGATCGGCTTTGAGGTACCAGTCGGTATAACAAAAAGGAAAACATGGGGGGCGTGGCTAGCCGGATGGCAGCTTGAGTCTCGAGCTCCATAGCAGGGATATACAGCAACGAACAGCAACAGGCTTCTCCCCTCTGCCCCAGAAAGCGAGGGGAGAGCAGCGGGACACAAACCGGAATGCCAGGGAGACGTAATCCGCCGCCACAACCGCGCCACCTGACCGAATATTTCAGCCTCATGGAACAACGCTCCTGGCAAGATGGCGCCGACCATACTCCATCTTCAGCCGACCAACGTGGCCAAACAAACAAAGCACAGCCACTTCCTCAGGATGGCACAGAACTGATGGGGGTGAGAGATACGGAGGACATGGACAGTCTCCCTCCTCCAGTGACAGACCTAGCAGACACTTAGCATGACAGAGGTAAGAGGCTTGCCTCATCCCCATGCAATTCCCCTAACAAAACACCTCAGGCTAAAAAGCACCATGGGAATGCCTCAGGATCCACTTCTCACAGCCCTGCACATATATCTACACTGGCAAATATACCTGTAACTGACAACCAGGGTTGCCAACTTTCAGTAAATTTACAAACAGTTTGTAAAATCCATACTTGTTGCATTTGTGCATGAATGTCCGTTATGGACATGCAGCCTACATGTCTGTAATAGACATTCAAGGACAGATGCAAAAAGTATGGATTTTACAAACCGTTCGTAAATTTACTGAAAGTTGGCAACCCTGCTGACAACCCAGTATCTGAAAGCATGTTAAAATCAATGTTGCGCACCCTGCAAAAAGATTTGCACAGAGAGCTGCAGCTATCTCTCACACAGGTCCATGACAGGCTTGATTGCCTGGAAGACAGAGCAGACACAGCAGAGGAGCACATGTCAGAAAGCTCACAATGAGCTTCTTGATGCACACGATCACCACTCGAATGAGATCCAAAAAATTTAATTAAAGCTGGCAGACCTTGAAGTTAGGTCCAGGAGAAACAATATAAAATCCAGGAGGGATCCCTGAGTCAGTATCAACCAATGAGCTAAATAAAATACTTACAACAACTATTTACCACCCTGCTCCCTAATCTCTCCCCTCACAACCTGCTCATTGATCGTGCGCACAGAATCGCAAAACCAGACCACCTGCCAGCGGAGACACCTAGAGATGTCCTGGCCAGAATTCATTTTTTTCACATAAAGGAACAAATCCTATACACAGCTAGAAATCTCAGACCCCTACCAGTGCCCTACTCCAAAACATATCTTTTTGTGGATCTGTCACCAGCTACCATGGAATTTACGTAGATCATATGCCCCGGTCACCTCAATTCTGCAGGAGAATAAGATCGCCTACCGCTGGGGATAGCCCACCAAACTCCTGGTTACTTACCAGAAAAAAATCGTCCCAATCTTGTCTCTTAAAGATGGCTACAAAAAACTGACCAACTGGGGCCTATTACCCGTACCTGAGGCCTCTCGTCGGTCACACAATCAGGACGCCGCTTCATCCTCTCCCCCTCAACACCAACTGAAAGGGGCGGATAAAACATAACAGATACTTTAAGGCCACTTGTCCCCAACATGGAAAGATTCTGCTTGAGCGAACTATTCGAATTCCACCTCTCCACCAATTTATAGTGTGCCGAGCACACTCAGGTAATCGTTCCCTTACAATACCTCACACAGTATGTATTCTGTAAAATCTCTCTATTGTTCTTTGTTATTGATAGTGTGAAGTGTTTTCATCGAATGTTCATAGTCTGTAATACTTATATTCTGAATTGCAACAATTATTTATTTTCTTTTCTTTGTCGGTTAGAACTATTTAATCGTTTGTTATAACTCTCACAGCAAAGTATTGTCCAATAACTAATTTCTATAGCAGACAGCTGTATACGATATAGTCTCGCTCAACCTCTGCAAATCAACCTCAATCACCTGGAATTATGCCACTCAACATCACATCTATTAATGCCAAAGGGCTCACTGCCCCTTTTAAGAGAAATCTTCTATGGAAAGAAGCATGTTCCCAACATGCAGACATACTATGCGTCCAAGAGACGCACTTTTCAAACACCAAACCTCCCTCCTGTACACATAAAAAGTACTCGTTACTTCCTCTCTAACAACAAAAATAAATGTGGGGTAATGATAGCTATTAGTGCCAAAGTCTCCTTTGTCCTTCATCACGTAGACACAGATGAAGGCATATTTATATATCTATCTGCCACCATTGATAATCACCTCTTGACTTTGGTGAATGTTTATGCGCCCAACAGCTCCCAACGAAAATTGTACAAAAAGCTCAGAACTAAGCTAGACCCTTACAAAAACAGCGCATTAATCATCTGTGGTAACTTTAATGACACCCCAAATCCCACATTGGATTCCACCAACCCTGACAGAAGGAGGGCATCAGCTCTCTCTTCATTCATGGATAACGAAGACCTATACGATCCCTGGAGATGTATGAACGATGTTGAGCGTGACTATACATTCTACTCTCCCTCTAGGAACTCTTATGCCACGTACACACGATCGTTTTTAATGTCATTTTCAAAAACAACGTTTTTCTCGACGTGATTTTTTTTGTTTCCTCTCAAGCCTGTCTTGCATACACACGTTCATTAAAAAAACGCTCGAGCAAAGCGCAGTGACGTACAACATGTACAACGGCACTGTAAAGGGGAAGTTCCGTGGAGCCACCCTTCATGTTAGTAAAGTTTGTTGAGCGACGATTCGCGCTTTTCAGCCTCATGCTTTTCAGTCCGCTACAGCGTGACAAATGTGCCATCTCCATTACGAACGCTAGTTTTACCAGAACGAGCGCTCCCGTCTCATACTTGATTCTGAGCATGCGCGTTTTTTTCCCCTGGTAAAAGCATACACACTACCGTTTTTCACGTCGCTTTATTGGCCACCTCAAATTCTCATATAGGTCTCATCACGTGGTCAGACCACGCCCCGATATCCCTGAAAATATTCCCCCATTCTTGCCCAACCAATCACTCTCTATGGAGGCTGAACTCTAGCCTCTTAACCAATCCAAGATTCGAAAACAAAATTAAATCTGAGATTGAGAGTTTCTTTAAGACTAATTGTGCATCTATCAGCGATCAATCTATGGTATGGCTAGCCCATAAAGCTTTTGTACGAGGTCTCCTCATCAAATTTGATGCTCAAGAACGTAAAAGACACTCAGTGGAGATAGACTCAATGCTGCAACGACTCAAAATTTTAGAATTAACAAATAAAAAATCACCCAATCAGGCAACAGTCGACACAATCAGGGATCACAGATACAAATTAAGTGAATTACTACACTGCAAATTTGACTATTACGTCAAATGTTTAAAATTAAATTCCTACTCCTTCAGCAACAAATCTGGAGGCTTTTTGGCCAGACAAGTTAAACGACAGCAAATGCGAGCAAAAATCCCTTACCTCCTAAACTCACAAGGGGTACGCATGACCAATCCATTGGATATAGCCAATACTTTTGCAACCTTCTACGCTCAATTATACAATCTGCAAGAATCTGGGACCACCTCCGTGCTAAGCTCTGAGAAAATGGAAGCCTTTCTATCTTCCATACAACTTCCCTCACTGTTTCCCCACACAAACAGCCACACTATCCACTCCATTCACACAAGATGAGGTCATCTACGCTATCAAATCCCTCCCACTGCACAAAGTCCCAGGACCAGATGGATTCTCTAATGATTATAAGCACTTCAACAACATCCTATCACCCCATTTATGCACTACATTTAACCACTATGCTTCCACAGGAAAAATCCCTAATGAATGTCTTGAAGCACTGATAGTGACCCTTCCCAAACCAGGAAAAGCCAACAGACGCCCCTGAGAATTACAGACCCATCTCCCTAGTAAACACGGACACAAAGTTGTATGCAAAATTACTAGCTCTCCAGCTCTCCTCGATTATGAACCAGTTAATACATGTAGACCAAGTCGGCTTCATACCGGGTAGGCAAACCTCAGATGGGACCCGTCATTTTATAGACATTATTCAATGGGTAGAACACAATCAAGTGCCTTCTCTGCTCCTCTCATTGGATGCAGAGAAGGCATTCGATAGAGTTCAATGGACTTACCTGGGTGTGGTTTTATGCAAGTTTACGCACGTGCGGTTGTACTATCTAACTCTTTCAATATCACAAACGGCACAAGACAGGGCTGTCCACTGTCACCTTTAATTTTTGCCATGATCATGGAACCCCTAGCCCAACAGATTCATTCTGCGTCCCAAGTTAAAGGTATAAACATTGGTTCCACTGAACACAAAATCGGTCTTTACGCAGACGACGTAATAATTGCCATCACAGATCCAAAACACTCCCTAACAGAAATACAACACATCCTAGACCAATTCAGTGCAATATCTTTAGACAAAGTAAACCATAGCAAATTGTTTATGCTAGCGATAGGCCTAGATAAACCAACCATACAATACATTTTGAAACACTCCTTATTTTCGTGGTCAAAAGACTCATCTCTAACCTATTTAGCAATCCGCCTAATCTCACCTAGTAAGAATCTTTTGCGCACCAATTTTACAGACCTTGTAGAAAAGCTTCAATGAATATCGAATGAAATGCACCACCCCTTTGTATCATGGGCCGGTAGAATTGCTTTAGCCAAAATGTTCATACTTCTGCATATTCTATATATCTTCCGCACGTTACCAGTTCCATTCCATTTAACACAATTGCAGACTCTCCAATCTCTTGTTAATTCCTTTATCTGGCAGAAAAAAAGGGCCAGGATAAAAAAAAACACAACCTAACAACCCCAACACGAATGGGTGGAATGGGGGCTCCCAATATAAATCTGTATTACAAAGCAGTTATATTGGATCAACTTAAACTCTGGTGGACTCTATATCTATATCCTCCAATTGGAAACAAATAGAATCAGTTGTGCTGGCTAAAGATCCAAAACTATACCTTAGTGCCTCGCTTCTTGCCCCCACCCCCAAACACTTCCTGATGGACACAATAATGGCCTCCTTGAGAGTCTGGACTTCTATCCCTCAAATGGTGAAGGGCGTACCCCACACCGTGCTACACTACCTACCAATCCAAACCATCTTACTTCCAGACCTTCAACTAAGTTCCCGGATTGATGCAAGTATTCACAACATTGGAAACCTCTTCACTGCATTGTGTCTAATGTGATTTGAAAACCTTCAAACCAAATATGGTCTCTCGCCAAGAACTTTCTACATCTACCTTAGGATCAGATCTCTACTCAATAAAACACACTGGATTAAACGTGACAAGATTCTATCTCCTATGATAAAATATCTTGACTCAAATAAATATCTACTTAAGGGTATCTCGTACTTTTATGGTCTATTTTCTCAGTCAGAGGAGGAACCCATCCAAAACCAAATCCTGCAATGGTCCAAGCACACCCCATCAGCCCCACCACCTATTCAGTGGTACAAGGCTTAATCACTACCGTCAAAACTCTCTCACTGTACCACACACTGGGAATCCCTACAAAAGCGCTTCCAACATTGGTACTACACCCCCAACAGAGAAACTGTGGCCTCCCAGGAATTCTTCCATATTTGGTGGGAATGTCCATACCTCAAAGACTTTTGGAACCGAATACTAAAGTTGCTCCAGTCAATTGTCCCCACAGCAAATAATCTATCCTCCATCGACATTTTGGGCCTGATGATCCCCACATGGCCGAGGAAATCTCAAACTGTGGCCACCCACATCCTTATTGCCGCGAGGTTGGCACTAGAAAGAAAATGGAAAAATATACATCCTCCTAACATCCAGGAAGTAATTACAATCTTAAATAACAACTTCAAATCGGAACACAGCTTCTCCAAAGCCCAACTTACCACTGAAAAATTCTACAGTAACTGGGAACCATGGGTCAGTGACCCCAGAAGTATACAGTTGGACTGACCCTCCATTCACAAATGATTCAAAATACTCGTTATGCTCCTATCTTTCTCTTCATTGGCAAACAGGCAACACATTGTCTCAGCAGTGTGTACTGTTACGTAGTGGATTAAACCAACACATGTGATTGCTTGCTGGTTATACCCCTTATAGGTAGTAAGGTTAAAGCCGACTCTAAATTTCATAACGTTTTTGTTCCTACTTACACAAGACAATGTATGTGCATGTTATAGCTCTTCTATTTTTGTATGCATGTGAAATATATATCTGAACGTTACAGATACATACCATTGTGTATACATTTCATAACTTGAGAATGTATCATTCCTTTTGTACCTTTTGAAAACAAATAAACTTTGAAGTTAAAAAAAAAGGAAAACATCAAATTTGCTAGTTCAGGCAGTGAGAGGGTGCCTTCAATGAAAGATCGCCATCTCCGGAAAAAGTTTTTGGTCATGGTGTAATTTTGTAACTCCACATCTAATTTTTCTTTGTAGAACAAAGCTGTGAGGTTTTACGAAGCTTTTAATCATGCTGATTGTGGGAACAGATGAGAATTCTAAACCTTTAGAATAGTCCTACGAGCAGCAAGAGACAAGTGTCTCATGACTACACCACAAGTGCTTTGGAAGGTAGGAACAAAAATAAAAGCCCTATGAATTAGTTTGAACCATGACTCTCTCCAAGATTCATTGACCATAAGTTTGCAGATTTTCTGATATCTTTCCAGAATTTTAAGTTACAGGTTAGTCGGGAGATCTTTGGTCCAGTTATGTAAAAGGGACTTATGCCAGTAAGAACAGATATTTATGGTTAGCCATGTAAAGAGGAGGATTGCAACAGATAGCGTGACGGGTTCCACCGCTAAATTGAATAAAAGAGGGGAAGTGGACACCCCTAATGCGCACCCTTATGAAGGAGAATTGGAGTTGAAAGGTGGCCTGCAGATAGAAAAAGAGCCCACTGAAGGCTTTAAGTATGTATTATGTAGGGATGAGCCGAACACCCCCCGGTTCGGTTTGCACCAGAACCTGCGAACGGACCGAAAGTTTGCACAAACTTTAGAACCCTATTAAATACAATGGTACTCGAACGTTCGAAATCAAAAGTGCTAATTATCAAGGCTAATATGTAAGTTATTGTCCTAAAAAGGGTTTGGGGACCCGGGTCCTGCCCCAGGGAACATGTACCAATGCAAAAAAAAAGTTTTAAAAACACCCGTCTTTTTCTGGAGCAGTGATTTTAATGATGCTTAAAGTGAAAAAAAAAAAGTGAAATATTCCTTTAAATATCGTACCTGGGGGGTGTTTATAGTACTGTCCCTGCACAAAATGAAATTTCTAAAGGAAAAAAAGTCATTTAAAACTGCTTGCGGCTTTAATGTAATGTCTGGTCCCGGCAATGTGGATGAAAATCATTGAGAAAAATGGCATGGGTACCCCCGCACCCCCCCCCCAGCCCATTACCAGCCCCTTTGGGTCTTGTATGGATATTAAGGGGAACCCCGCACCCAAATTAAAAAAAGGCTCTATATACTCTGAACAGCAGTATACAGGTGGTGCAAACAAGACAGGGACTGTAGGTTTGTTCTTAAGTAGTTTGTAATTTGGAACAGGTAAATTTTTTAAGCGTAGCTCCAACCAAAAAATCTATTTTTAAGCTTTTTGGAAAACATAGGGAAGGGTTATCACCCCTGTAACATTTGTTTTGCTGTCTGTGCACCTGTTCAGAACATTTGACCTCACTTTCTGTCCCAAAGACAAATGTTTTTTGAAAATTTGTTTTTTTTTATTGAAACAAGGATTGGTGATAAAGCATCAGTGGACAGGAGACATCTTTTTCCCGTATTAAACTCTTACAGGAGAGAATTTCCCTTCCTAGGGGTAGATTTCCTCTCACTTCCTGTTGTCTCCTTCCGTTTGCAAGTAGGAGTCGTTTGTAAGTTGGATGTTTGAAAGTAGGGGCCTGCCGTATATACTCTGCAGAAATTTAGCCCTTAGGTGTTGGTGTTGCCACAACACTGTAAGCCCTCACAGTTACTCTTGGTGGGCGCTGGAACGCCCTGCTGTGAACTATTATATCAAGAATTGTAATTACATGCCATTGTTGAACAGTGGTAGGAAAAATTGTGCCTTTGGTGGTGGTGCTGGTGCCACAACACTAAGTCCTCACAGTTACTCTTGGTGGGCGTGGGAATGGGCCCAGCTGTGAAATATTAGATCAAGAAATGTATTTATATGCCCCTGTTGAACAGGGCCAGAAAAATTGGGCCTTAGGCACTAGTGCTGGTGCCACAACACTGCAACCCCTCAGAGATACTGTAGTTGGAGTGCAGCAATGAGCCCAAAAATTGAAATGACACGCCCCTGTTAAACAGGGGCTGAAAAATTGGGCCTTAGCCACTGGTGGCGGTGCCCAGAACCAAAAATGTTCTTACAAGCTATCAGCATGATCATTGAGGAGGAAGTGGATTGTCACTCAGCATAACAGGATAGTCACTCTGCATCAGCATATGCAGTCTTGAAGGGATCTGACATTTCAAAGAAAATTATTCTGTTACATCAGCATCAGGTGCTTGATGGCTGGTGGTGATCCAAGACTGATTAATTTTTATGAAGGTCAGTCGATCGACCGAGTCGGTGGACAGGCGCACCCTGTGATCGGTTACAAAGCCTCCAGCAGCACTGAATGTGTGTTCCGAAAGAATGCTGGATGCAGGAAAGGCCAGTAGCTCAATTGCATACTATGCAAGCTCTGGCCAGTGATCCATCCTCAAGACCCAGTAACCCAGAGGATTTTCGGTGGGAAAGGTGTCCAAGTCTGATCTTGCCCCTAGGTATTCCTGCACCATGTTAACCAGACGCTGGCGATGGTTGCTGGAACCGATCATACCTTGGGGCTGCGGACTAAAAAATTGTCTGAACGCATCGTTCAGAAGGCCACCTTCTCCACCGCTCCTTCTTTGACTGACTGAAGCCTTAGCAACACGTTGTCCGGGACCAGGAATTTGTAACCTCCCAGTCTCTGGGAACGCATTGCACAGACTTTTCTGAAAGGCCTCCCGAAGATGCTTCATCCTCTGCGACGGCAAGATAAGGTCCGCAACTTTACCCTTGTACCGTGGATCAAGGAGGGTTGCCAGCCAGTAATGATCCCTCTCCTTGATAGAACGAATACGAGGATCCTTCCGCAGGCTTTGTAGGATCAGGGAGGCCATTCAGTGTAGGTTTGCTGAGGCATTCGGTCCGGAGTCCTCTGGGTCACTCAGGACGACATGATCCACAGCCACCTCCTCCCAGCCACGTACAAGTCCATGGGTGTCTTGGGACTGTAATTGATCCCTTGAAGGCTGCTGCTGATGCTGAGTGCTAGGCTCTACCTCCATGCTGACACAATCCTCCTTCTCCTCCTCGTCTTCCTGTGTGATAGGCGGGCCAGCAGGAACACTGTCTGGATAAAGGGGGCCTTGAGAGGTAAGGAAGTCCTCCTCTTCCTCCCTCTGTTCTGCCTCAAGTGCCCTGTCCATTATTCCACGCAGCGTGTGCTCCAACAGGTGGACAAGAGGGACAGTGTCACTGATGCATGCACTGTCACTGCTCACCATCCTCGTGGCCTCCTCAAATGGTGCCAGGACAGTGCATGCATCCCTGATCATGGCCCACTGGCGTGGGGAAAAAAATCATTGATGGCCCTCTGCTGCGTGTGCAGCCGCTGTAGCATGGCCAACGTAGAGTTCCACCTGGTGGGCATGTCACAGATTAGGCGGTTCTTGGGCAGGTTGCATTCCTTTTGCAGATCAGCCAACCGAGCACTGGCATTATATGACCGGTGGAAATGCCCACAGAGTTTCCTGGCCTGCTTCAGGACCTTCTGTAAGCCCGGGTACCTGCCCAAGAACCGCTGCACCACCAAGTTAAGGACGTGAGCCAAACAGGGCACATGGGTCAGTTGTCCCTGTCGGAGGGCGGAGAGGAGGTTGATGCCATTGTCGGAAACCACCATTCCTGGCTTAAGCTGGCATGGCGTCAACCACCTCTGAGCTTTCCCCTGCAGAGCTGACAGAATCTCTGCCCCAGTGTGACTCCTGTCCCCCAAGCACACCAGCTCAAGCACCACATGGCATCTTTTTGCCTACGTACTTGCGAATCCCCTTGAACGCCTACGGAGCACCGCTGGTTCAGAGGACAAAGCACAGGAAGAGGCCATGGAGGAAGAAGAGGGGGTGGAGGAGAGAGGTGTGTCAGAATCACCAGTATTAGCATTTTGGAGGAGTGGTGGCGGAACAACCTCCAACACTACTGCACCTTGTCCTGCATCCTTCCCAGCTGCCAGCAGAGTCACCCAATGTGCCGTGAAAGATAGGCAACGTCCCTGTCCATGCCTGCTGGACCATGAGTCAGCGGTAATATCCACCTTACCGCTGACCGTCCTGTCCAGCGAGGCCAAGACATTGCCTTCCATATGCCGGTAGAGAGCCGGAATCGCCTTCCGTGAGAAAAAGTGGCGTTTGGGAACCTGCCACTGAGGAACCGCACATTCCACAAACTCACGGAAGGGGGCAGAGTCTACCAACTGAAAAGGCAGCAGTTGAAGTGCTAGCAATTTAGCCAAGCTAGCATTCAACCGCTGGGCATGTTGATGGCTGGGAGCGAACTTCTTTCGGCGGTGCAGCAGCTGGGGCGGGGAAATTTGCCCTGTACAATCTGACGTTGGTGTACCGATAGCAAATTGCCCGCAAGTACTTGGCTGTGACACACCTAATTCTACACCCTTACTCCTCTCAGTGCAAGTTTCAGAGAGGACTGAAGGTAGAGTGGGGGTTGGAGATCCCAGCTGATGAGGAGCAAGGAGAGGTCCGCTTTGTTCTTTGGTGTGGGTCTTTTTTCTATGCTTGCCAATGGACTGCATGGCAGGTCGACATATGTCGGGTCAAGCACGTGGTGCCCAAGCGGCTCATGTTTTGGCCACGCGAGATACGCTTCAGACATATATTGCAAATAGCAATGGTGTGATCTGCTGCACACGTCTCAAAAAAGGCCCACACCAAAGAACTTTTGGAATAACGCACAGAGACAGCAGCGCCCTGAACATGCGGAACACTGCGGTGTGATGCAGTCGGTTGGCTGCCCTTAAGCAGTCCCCTGGAGGGCATCCTGCCTAGTTGGAGATTTTCCTGCTCCTCCTGTTCCTGCTCCTCCTCATGCCCTCCCTTCTCATCACTGGAGCAAATCTGTCAGTATGCTGCAGCTGGGGGAACATGACTGCCAGATTGCTGTCCTTGTTGGGCACCCCCTCTCTCTGGGCTCACGTTACTGCCTTCCTCTAGCTGGGTACCATCATCGGAGCTTTCAAAACGCTGGGCATCCTCCTGGAGCATGTACCCAACACTGTGGTCAAACAGTTCTTGGGACTACTCAGGAGGACATGGTGGGGCTAGGGAAGGAGTGACTGATGTCATTGAGCCGAGGGAAGAGGCCGCTTTGGCAGCTGCTTTGCCAGACAAAGTACCCTGAGCGAGAGAGGATGAGGAGGATGAGGACAGCTTGGTCATCCACTCTACCAAGTCTTCGGCATGGTGTGGCTCAACATAGCCAGCTGCTGAAAAGGACAAGCGTGTCCCATGGCCAAGTGCTGATGAGACTGCACCATTGCCTCTAGACACAGAGCCTACTTGCCCTCTTTTTATGGCTCGTGACTGTCAGCCTCTCCTTGTTTGCCTTCCAGACATACTAATGGCCTGCAGTGAGATGTAGCTGCACAAAGGTGGGATGTATATATATAGATCTATTATACTGCAGCTAGCACAATCAACTGCCTGCTGTGGTATTAGTATGAGAAAAAATGCAATTGTCTTCAGTTAGTTTTAGGTGCACACTGTGCAGAGGACACAGTACACCAACTGAAAATACAGCAGCTCCCTGCCTGTGGTATTGGTATGAGAACACCACCAATTGTAATCAGGTACCTTTAGGTGAACGCTGTGCAAAGGACACAGTACACCAAGTGAAAATAAAGCAGATCCCTGCCTGTGGTTTTTGTATGAGAACACCACTAATTGTATTAAGGTACCTTTAGGTGAACGCTGTGCAAAGGACACAGTACACCAAGTGAAAATAAAGCAGATCCCTGCCTGTGGTTTTTGTATGAGAACACCACTAATTGTATTAAGGTACCTTTAGGTGAACGCTGTGCAAAGGACAGAAGTACACTAAATAAAATTATTGCAGCTCCCTGCCTGTGGTATTGGTATGAGAACACCACCAATTGTATTCAGGTACACGCTGTGCAAAAGACACTAAGTGAAACACTGCAGCTAGCACAATCACCTGCCTGCCTGTCAGTATAGAGAACAGGAACGGATCTAGCTAAACTAAATACAGTGTGTAAATACATATACACACACACAACACCTAGGATGCATATATATCCTCTACACACTGTAAATGCGGACTCACCTGCCTGCTCTATAGGGATGAGCTTCGAGTTCGAGTCAAATTCTTGTTCGACTCGAAAATTGCCTGTTCGCCACTTCGCCAAACAGCGAACAAATTGGGGTGTTTGCGGCAAATTCTAAAAGTCTATGGGAGAAATCCAAAGTGCTAATTATAAAGGCTTATATGCTAGTTATTGTCCTAAAAAGTGTTTGGGGACCTGGGTCCTGCCCCAGGGGACATGTATCAATGCAAAAAAAAGTTTTAAAAACGTTTTTTTGGGAGCAGTGATTTTAATAATGCTTAAAGTGAAACAATAAAAGTGAAATATTGCTTTAAATTTCGTACATGGGGGGTGTGTATAATATGCATGTAAAGTCGTGCATGTTTCCCGTGCTTAGAACTGTCCCTGCACAAAATGTAATTTCTGAAGGAAAAAAGTAATTTAAAACTCACTCGCAGCTATTAATGAATTGTCGGCTCCCGGCAATACATAGAAAAGTCATTGATAAAAAAGAAAAAAAAAAGCGTGGGGGTCCCCCCAAATTCAATTACCAGGCCCTTCAGGTCTGGTATAGATATTAAGGGGAACCACACCGCAAATTAGAAAAAAAAATGTGTGCGGTTCCCCCCAAATATCCATACCAGGCCCTTCAGATCTGGCATGGATTTTAAGGGGAACTCCACCCCAAATTTTAAAAAAAATGGTGTGGAGTCCCCCCAAAAGTCCATACCAGACCCTTATCCGAGCACGCAACCTGGCAGGCGGCAGGAAAAGAGGGGGGGGGACGAGAGCCTTTATAATTAGCACTTTAGATTTCAAACATTCTGTCTGTTCGCAGGTTCTGGTGCGAACCGAACAGGGGGGTGTTCGGCTCATCCCTGCTGCTCTATCTAACTCAAAATAAATGACATTGTCTCTCTCTCTCTTTAACCACTGCAACACACTACACAAGGCCGCCACGCCGGCGGCCTTATATAGTGTGGGGTGTGTACTAAACCCCCTGAGACATAATTGGCCAAAGCCACCCTGGCTTTGGCCAATTATGGCTCTCCGTTTTTTTGCGCAATGTGATTGGCCAAAGCATGCGGGTCATAGTGCATGCTTGGCCAATCATCAGCCAGCAATGCACTGCGATGCCGCTGTGAATTATGGGCCGTGACGCGCCACTCGAATTTGGCGTGAACGGCCCATAATGTTCGAAATTCGGCGAACAGCCGATGTTCGACTCGAACATGGGTTCGACTCGAACTCGAAGCTCATCCCTAGTATTATGTAGAAAGTTCACAATACAACCCGCAAAAATAATATTTGGCAGAACTAGGAAAAGCCAAGCTATAGGTTTTGTTGGATAATGATTAAGTGAAACTGATATGGCCAGTTTTGCTGACTCTTCCACTTTAACTTTTACTAGATCAACATTAGTGATCTGGGATACTAGATTCAAAGTTCAGGGATGGGTTTTCTCCTGGACCAAGTTGATAAAACTTTTCGGCATGATCTGCTGACCAATTATTACTTCTGCATTGTTAATTATTGGGTTTAGAGCTTAAACCATTAGCTGAAATCCAGGCATCTGCTCCACCACATCCATTAGATTATCAGAGATATATTCATACAAAATACAAAGTATTATTTTGTATGTTCAACTGGAAATACATTGTATTACTGGATCGTTTAACCAGTTGCCTCTCTTTGGCATCTCACAGACGTCCATAAAACCCCCTCCTCTGTACACAAGGCATCTCCTGTATGCCCAGCAGTTTTTTTATCTCCCCTGCTCCCTCCTGTGCACAGCCCTGTAAGACCTGGTGTTTGTAGAAAGATGAATTTCCAACAAAAAAAGAGCTGAAAAACACCCTGTTTGGTTCGCAGCAGAACTCCCGACAGGGAAAATGTTATAACCCAAACGGCGAACCCCATTGAAGTCAATGGGAACTAAACAGGAAAAATCAACAGTGCTCATTTTGAAGGCTTAAAAGTAATTGGCCATAAAAGGGGTATAGAGGTCTGGGTACTGCCCTGGGGGACATGTATCAATAACATAATATATATATATATTTTTAAATGATTGTTTTCTCAGGAGCTGGGATTTTAATCATGCTTAAAGTTCAACAATAAAAATGAAAAATTCCTTTAAATATAGTGCCTAGGGGGGTCCACTTAGTCTGCCTGTAAAGTGGCACATCTGTAGCATGCATAAAACATGTTGCAGCAAAAACTTAATTTCTAAAAGAAAAAAAACAAGCCTAATCCCATTTAAAATAACTTGTGGTTGCAATTGCCGGCACCTGGCTATTGAAAAAATAAAGAAAAAACGGTGGCGTGGTGTCTGCCCCCCCCAGTCCATACTAAACCCTTCGGGACTGGTATAGATTTGGAGGGGAACCCCACACCAAAATGTAAAAATAAAATGGCATGGGGTCCTCCCCAAAATCCATACCAGACCCTTATCTGGGCAAGCAGCCTGGCAGGTCAGGAAAGGGGTCCATAGTACCCCTACCCATTCACCAAAAAAGTGTCAAAGTAATAAACACAAGAGACAGGTTTTTGACAAATCCTTTACTAAAAAATTTATGAAAAAAAAAAAAATTGTGTCCCTTGATGTAAATCCATAGTCAATCACGCCACCCCAAAAAATCGAATGCCTGCTCTGCGCTTTGACCAGCCACGGTTGCGGGGATGAGGCCCTTGTCCACATCAACATGGGGACAAGGTGCTTTGGGGTACGGGGTTGAGGGCATGTGGCCTGGTATGGTTTAGGTGGAGGGGGCTCAGTTTTAGCGGCACTTTTCATCCACTAGCGGGGTGCTTTTACCCCCGCTAGCGGCCGAAGAAGAGGTTAATACTGCTGGTGTAGCGCCGAAGCGCTTTGCAGGTGCTTTGGCAGCAGTGCCCATTCATTTCAATGGGCAGGGGCATTTTAGGAGCGGTGAATACACCGCTCCTAAACCACCGCAAACATGCTGCTTGCAGAACTTTTTTTAATGTCCCACAAGCGCACTGCTCCAGTGAGAAAGAACTCGGGCATTCACACTGGAGTGACAGGAGAGGCGCTTCACAGGTGCTTTGCAGGCGCTATTTTTTGCGCAAAAATACCTGTAAAGCACCTAAGTGTGAAAGTAGCCTTAAAGCAACCAGCAAATTCTCTTATGTAGCCCCCCACAGGATGTTAAGGATTCCAATTATCACAGGTATCACAGTAAATACGGCAATGTCTTGCTAAAAAAAAACATTACCAAAATAGCTGTGGAATTACATAGAGATATCCTCCAGCGAATCCCAGGATCTCGGGGGACTAATGTATGACAGAAATTTTTTAAGCAAAAATACATATAAAAACAAGTATAAAAAATAAGATAGTAAAAAATCTAAAATTAAATTTTTGGAAATCTGAAACTGTGTGAAATCTGAAAAAACATAGTGTGGACTACATATTACATTCTGATACCTAAGAAAACGGCATTCTATTATAAGGAGACAAAGAGTAAAATATACATCTATTAAACTACCAAATTTAAATGACCAAAAATGTATTGGGTAAAAAAGTTTCAGCTAGGATGTTTAACAAAAAAACAATAAAACATTTGTAAGTCAACTGCATAATGTGCTAGTATGCATCGCATACTAGCATATTGTGAAATACTCATATTGGAACAAATCCCTACAGCGCTATGCAGTCGCCACAGAGAGGGCTGACATGTTCCCTGGTCTTTCTTCCGGGTGCGCGCACTCCGTGTGATTGGCCAGAGCCACGATGACGTCTCTCCTGCGCATGTGCGCGGGAGCCCTCGGTTCTGTTGCAAAGCCAATGACGTAACTGGCTGCATTCAGGGCGAATATTTCCTAAACGGTGCACATTTAGGAGATATTCATTTTACCTAAAGGTAAGCCTTATTATAGGCTTACCCAGGACTTTTTTACTCAAACAATAGGTGCTGGAACTCAACCACGCCCCCAAAACCCCTCCCCCACACACACCCTTCAAATCACATCAAATAGTCGGTGTGGTCAGATTTCACAAACAGTAGGAGGGTTTGAACTACACACAGAGTGCAGAGCTGTCACTTGTAAACCGGACTTCTGTTTACAAGTGATTGTGGGGTGAGCAGGCACCAAAGAGTCTGAGCCAGAGGAGGTGATGGAACCGAGTTCCACCAAGTTCCACCTGAAAAAAAGCCCCGGGCTTACCTGTAGGTAAAAATCATCAAGCTGACATTACTACCGCTTTAATTATCCATAGACTTAGATCTAAAAAAATTACTTCAGATTTACTGTAAAAGAATGACAACTTAATATTCAAACTATTATTATTTATATAAGCCATAAAGTTATGGAAAACAGTAAACTATTCCATTGTTTATTATACAGTATATGGTGTCGGATTCCCATCTGGACATAACTAGATTGGATAAACTGGAAGCAAATTTACTCCCATGGCTACCCCCTTGGTTTGGAGGTAGGAAGTAGAAGGTAGAAGAAGCCATTAAACCAAAAATAAGTATGTGACAGAGAAATCTTGCAGTTTTAAAATGAAATCTCTGTGCCAGAGGAATAGTGCCACCCTGTATCTATCTAATGCTGAAATGCTGTCCCCCATCTAAGTGGTCAATACTCGTATATAATGCCACATCAGTCGTGTCCAAAAATGTTTCATCATCTATCTATATATTCTTCAATTCACTTAAAAGACCTGTTTGGTGTCTTTTAAAGTGGAACTTTACCCATAACTTGATAAAAAATAATGTTCTTTAGCAAGGAACATACATTATACATTAATAATTATGCTAACAAACTAGTGTGTGTTGTATATTGCCTCCAGCTGTTTCTTCTCGCTGGAAGCTGCCATTTTGCTGAAGCCCAAAGTACCAGCTGTAAATCATAAAGCAGAACTAAACCCATTGATTTACCAGTTTCAAAAAACAGTTTGATTTGATTGTGTTCTCGACCAAACCATCAAATGGCTGACTGATGTCCTAACTGATCACATGTGCAGCACCATGGCAGTTGCAGTTCAAACAGAAGCAGCTTCCTTGGCTGTAAAGGATAGGAGGGTTTAATTCTGCTTTAAGGCTGTCGGCAGATCCGCCTCTACAAACTCAGCAGTTCCTAAAAAATGCCTAAAAATTGAGAGCAACTGAGCATCTGCAGAGCAGGATGAGACAGTGTGATACTGGATTTAAACAGTATAGGCACTTATTTTTAATCTTTTACATATCTATACCTGCAAAAGGGGCCAGCCTGAAGTGATCTACCAGGACTTAATTTTCTGACTAAAGTTCCACTTTAACAAGACCTTCTACAAATATCTCCAGATCAGGCACGCTGTTCAGGCCTAATGCGGGTCATCAGCACTAGTATGGACCCAGTCCCCTGTCCTCTCAAAAATAGCTATGTCATACACATCAAAAGGCCTAATCTCAGAGCTGTATACTAGCCTGGGGGCAAGGGCAATTAGTAAAGCGGGACCCTCCAAGAGTAAAGCAGGATGGGAAAGAGACGTGGGGGCAATAAGTACTGCCCAATGGGACAGGGTATTGGAGCAGGGTACCTTGGTTTCGATCTCTCCTGCGCAGAGAATATCGCATTTATACTTTCTCCACAGAGTTTACTACACCCCTAAAAAGATGAACAGGCTTGGGTGGAGGGAAAATGACGAATGCCCCAGGTGTAAAGCGACTGGGGATTTTATTCACATGGTGTGGAGATGCCCCAAACTATTTAGGTATTGGGAGGAGATAATAGCAAGATTAAACAAGACATTTGGGACCCGGCTAGAACCGGAAGCTAAGATCTGCCTATTGGGAATAGAAGAGAGGAGAGCCCGGTCAGACACTGCTGAGGCGGTTCTGAGGTGCCTATTTCAAGCACGCAAACTAATTGCACAGAGGTGGCAGTCCAGAACCCCCCCAACAGTGGAAAGTTGGGTAGAGACAATAAATTCAATGGTATGGAGTGAAAGGGTGTTATATATCAAGCAGAATAGGATTGAAAAATTTGAGAGAATTTGGAGGCGATGGTTGGACGAGGTGGGGTGTCCCCCATAGGTGGATAGACAGGGCGTATGGGAACCCTTTATTTTTTATTTTTTTTGGCCCGATCCGGAATATGGAGGTAAAGGGCCTAGGCCATTGTTATAATCCTGTCTTTCTCCGGCTCCCTCATCGATGTTGCCACTCTGGGGGGGACTCTTCCACACTTATCTTTGCTCCCCTGCCTCGCTGACTTCCCTAGCTTCCTCCTTTTGTTTTCACTGCTGGTTTTCTCCTTTTCCGACCCTATGTGTCTTCTTCCTATGGCTCTACCTGGCCCCCTTCAATTCCCGCCCTTGTAATCCTAGGCAACTTATGAATATACAAACTTTTAAACGTGTGATGTGGTGAGGGGGAGGGAGGGAGGTTTGGGCGGGAGTAAATACGCTAAGGCGCGAGTGTGGGTTCCACAATGTCACAATTCTTCTTCTTTTTTTTTTTTATCTGTGTTATTAACTTTTTTAACTGTATGTAAGCACACTTGGTACGGAAAACAAACAATAAAAAGCAATTGAATAAAAATAAAACAAAGTTCCACTTTAAGACCAACAGTTGTACTACGGCAGGTTGGCTCTCCTGGACAAATCGCTGTCATTGTATGTCAGCTGCTTTAAGAGCTCTAAGGAGCGCGCATGCGTCGCCGGCGGCTGCAATGTCCGCGACAGAACGGGGATCTGTCAATGTAAACAGACCCCCGTTCTGACAGGGGAGGAGAGACAGATCTGCTGTTCCTATTGATTAGGAAAAACGATCTCTCTCCTCCTTCAGTCACTACACTTCCCCCACAGTTAGAAACACCTCCCTAGGGAACACTACACTCGCAACTCTTCAAAACCACACTATCCAACAAAATAGTGATGCCAAGTCAAAACCATTCAACGGAAGAAACACTCAACTCCCTTAACAAAGCATTACTACAGACAGCAGACACAGTCACACCAAGACGCAGAGCATTCATCTGCAAAAACAATTCGGGCTGGTTCAATGACGCTCTTACATTACTGAAACAAGAACGCAGAAGAGCTGAAGGAGCCTGGAGAAGGAATTCAACAATTGAAAACCACACAAACTATAAATTACTCACCAAGAAATACCACAAAGCAATCTTCAAAGCAAAAAAAAGAACACTTCTCCAACACCATCTCAAAAGCCATAAACCATCCCCGTGAACTTTTCAAACTAGTCACTCAGACTATGAATCCCACCTGTCTAGAGCCTCCAGCAAACGGAACACAAGAATTCTGCAAAGAGCTATCTGATTTTTTTATTGACAAAATCAAACATTCAGGAAACAATTCAGCAGAAAAAAACAAGCAACATTACTCGACCAGAGCAAGAAGAAAAAAAAAAAACATATACTCTACAATCAACAAAATTTACTCTGGTCCCAATCACCATCGACACCACCAAAATCATCATCAGAAGCCTCCAAGGCAGCACATCACCAAATGACATTATTTCAACAAAACTTCTGATGAATGTACCGACATCCTGGCACCCCCACATAACAAACCTCAAAAATCAATCATTCAAAGAAGGTATTGTTCCGACTTCCCTCAAGCAAGGCATAATCAAACCCCTACTATAGAAATCCAATCTCGACCACAAAGACCCAAACTACCGCAGACCTGTAACAAGCCTTAACACCATCTCCAAGATCATTGAGAAAGCAGTAGTACAACAGCTCCAACTCCATTTGGACACCTACAAACTCTTGGACCACTACAATCTGGTTTCTGCCCTAGCCACGGGACAGAAACTGCACTTCTCAAAATCTGGGATGACGCTCTCGAAGCAGCAGATGACGGAGATTCATGTCTCCTGGTGCTGCTGGACCTCAGCGCAGCTTTCGATACAGTAGACCACAAAACTCTGCTCACTTGTCTCACAGAAATAGCTGGAGACGCAGACTCAGACCTACCCTGGTTCGCATTGTTCCTGGAGAACAGATCCCAGACAGTGAAACTAGGAGCTTTCACTTCGGAAGCACGTAAAATTACATGTGGAGTCCCTCAAGGATCACCCCTATTGCCCATGCTCTTCAACATCTACCTCTGCCCACTCCTCAAAATCATCAGCAATCAGGACCTGCTCTATAACTCCTACGCTGATGACACTCAACTTTACCTTCGCATCACCAACAAAAAGGACCAATACCACGCACTAGAAAATTGCCTCACATTGATCGACAATTGGATGACGGAGAACTCCCTCAAACTTAATGGATCCAAAACTGAACTTCTAATTCTCCATGCAAACCGATAGAAAAACTCTAGGACAACAAGCACACCACCCACCATCCTTGGACAAACCATCACCCCTAGCACCAAAGTCAAAAAGCCTCCGAGTCATCTTTGACTCAGACATGACTATGGACGCACAAATAGGATCAGTAGCCAGCGGATCTCACTACCTTCTCCGCCTGCTGCGTAGACTCATCCCCTTCATCCCGGAAGGGGACACAGCAGTAGTAGTCGGAACAATCATGAATTCCCAACTCGACTACGCAAATGCCCTCTACCTCGGACTTCCCAAATACCAAACTTCACGTCTACAAGTCGTCCAGAACACAGCAATCAGACTGGTAACGGGAAAAAAACCCTGGGAATCAATCATCCCGTCCCTGAGAACGCTCTATTGGCTAGCCGTGAAGGATCGGGTTACAATCAAGACCCTCTGCCTCACTCACAAATGCACATATGGAAATGCTCCACAATACCTATGCGAGAAAATAAAACACTACACCCCTAGTCGTGCCCTTCAGTCAACTAACCAAAACCTCCTTCACATCCCCAAGTCCCGATACAAATCAAAAGGAGAACGAAGATTCGGAGTCCAAGGACCATGGCTATGGAACGCTCTACCCACGGACATCCGCATGGAAGAAAACCACCTGACCTTCAGGGGAAAAAAAACGTAAGACCCACCTCTTCTGAAGACACAGGCCGACACTGGCTGCAAAAAGCGTCTTGAGGCGATTTAGTTCGCATTTGTAGCGCTATACAAGTTACTCACTCACTCATTTAACCCCTTGATCGCCCCCTAGGGTTAACCCCTTTTCACACGCCAGTGACATTTATACAGTAATCAGTGGCTATTTTTTAGCACTGATCGCTGTATAAATGTCACTGGTCCCAAAAAAGTGTCAAAAGTGTCTGGTCTGCCGCAATGTCACAGTCCCGCTAAAAAAGGCTGATCATCGCCATTACTAGTAAAAAAAATAAATAATAAAAATGCCATAAATGCATGCTCTATTTTGTAGATGCTATAGCTTTTGCGCAAATTACCGTATATACTCGAGTATAAGCCGAGTTTTTAAGCACAATTTTTTGTGCTGAAAATGCCCCCCTCGGCTTATACTCGAGTCACCTTTTTGCGCCTGATCTCCCGGACTTTGGAGAGCCGTTACCGGCCGGCCGTAGATCCCCTGGACCCCAAACTTGGCACACATATAGCCAAACTCTTTCTCTATAAATGTGCAAAGTTTCTTGTCCGGGGGACCTACGGCCAGGGAGCACCGATTTTTCAAACCGGGCACCCCTTCCATAGACTCCCATGTTAAACGGTAATTTCTCTGGTGACTTTGGGGAACCAGTACCAGCCGGTCGTAGATCCTCTGGACCCCAAACTTAGCACACATATTGCTTCACTCTTCCTCCACAAGTTTGCAAAGTTTCTTGTCTGGGGGTCTTACGGCCAGGGAGCACCGATTTTTCAAAGCCGGGCACCCCTTCCATAGACTCCCATGTTAAACGTCAGTCTAGTCATGGACACAGTGAGGCATGGACACAATGAGGCAAAGTGAGGCACACCCTAGGCTTATACTCGAGTCAATAAGCTTTCCCAGTTTTTGTGGTAAAATTAGGTGCCTTGGCTTATATTCGGGTCGGCTTATACTCGAGTATATACGGTAATCAATATAAGTTTACTGCAATTTTTTTTACCAAAAATATGTAGAAGAATACATATTGGCCTAAACTGATCAAGAAATTCGTCTTTTTACATTTTTCTAAATTGTTGCTCTATTTGTTTATAGTGTAAAAAAATACTGCAGGGTTACCACCAAAAGAAAGCTCCATTTGTGGGGGGAAAAAAGGACGTCCGTTTTGTTTGCGTGCAAAGTCGCACGACCACGCAATTATCAGTTATATCAACGCAGTGCCGTATCACAAAAAGTGCTCTGGTCAGGAAGGGGGTAAATACTTCCGGGGCTGACGTGGTTAATCACATTTTTCAAAACTTTTTGTATTCTCCAGTGTCATTTAAAATATCGTACATTTTATCTACATAGTGTGTTTTGTCCATTAGGAACCATTTCTCCCCCTTTGTCTGTAGGTCTAATTAAGTCACATCTTTCTAATAGGTATTAGAAGTGTAGCACTCACACCCAGATTAAGGGAGCTGCTGGATTTTTTTGTTGGGTCTGTGAATTACCTCATGGCTTCCATTGTCAGGGGTGTAAGAAAGGTCTTCAGAAAAGTCAATGTCCACACCATGCAAAACCCAAAACAGCTAGGCTTTATTTTTATCTTTGCTGAGTGAACTTAGAGGAAGAGTAGGACACGAGAGAGAAATACACAGGGGAAGGTTCAGGCACACAACACTTAAAAAGCACTCGTCACCACTTAAGCCTGAGTGGGTATTTGCTCACCCGGATAGTCCCATTTAGTGGTCCCAGCAGCCGGAATGCAGCACAAATCAATCTTTCCTTTGTATTGTATTAAGGATATGATTGGGAACCCTCTGCCACAGGATTAAATGTCCCGAACCTCCCAGCCAAGCAAAAATGAAGAGAACCTTTTATGCCAGATTGGCGCATTGCAGGGCCTGTAGTTATGGATCCCTCAGGCGAGTCTCCAGGCCTCTTCCCGAGACAGCAGCACCGTCGCTAGTCTCCTCTGGGACTGATCCTCCCCTGGACAACTTTCCTAAACCGTGGCTCCCCACAGGTGGGTAGCTTTGGGATCCTTTCTTGAAACATAGGCCCCAGCCAGCAGAGCTGGGCCTATGAAGCAGCGATGCGGCCTCGGGCTGAAGGTGCCCTGGACCAGAACACGCGCACCCTGTCTCATACGGGCCCATGAGGCGCACGCACAGGACAAATGGGTCCCCAGGAACGACACAACCTCGATGGCGTCTGCCCCTTATGTACCCCCTCCCGGCATGCACAGCAGGTTCACCACACCCACTGCACGGCTGCCGAGAGAGGACACCCAAGGTACTGTGATACTCCCTGTGGTTCAACCTATGCCGGTGGTGACAGTGCCACCTACAGGCAACAGGGAACACTACTGCCAGGCAGTATCACACCCAGAGCAGAAGCAATAATGAAATATCAATTGGTCTGAGCCCAACTACTGGCCCAGACTACCCCTAAATAGACACATAGCGCCCCCAAATATTAGGGGCGGGGCTACACAAGTTATAGTTCTTCATTTAGCTAAAGATCAGACCACATTTTAGAAACCAGTTGTGAAGAAATCCTGATAGTTTCAAAGGGTTCAGAAAACCAAAAACCTCACCATTAACTTTTTAAACAATTGCAAGAATTTTAAACATTAGCTGGAAAAAACTGCAATGAGAGGCTTAAAACACTGTTTGGCTTTATACAACGCAAATATTCTATTATTGGTACAAAATTAAGTTTTGCCTGTGTAATATCGTCATTAGATATTCTGATATATGGAAATTTATTTAAATTATTGATTGTGTCTCCACATTTTATACAACTCCCAGCTTCCCCATGTTAGGGCTCATTTACACTTGCAACAAGGACTGCCACTCCTCGTTTGGTAGGAGGTGAGGAGGAAATATGTTGCCTCTTCACCATTTGTTTTAACCCCTAAATTGTGTACTACTGTGCAACAACTGCAACACAGCCCAATTCACTTGAATCAGTTATAGTTGGTGGGTGGTAGTGCTCCCCGAAAATAACAGGGGGTATAATTTATGCCGCAAAGCATCCTGGGCACTGCATGTGTTCACCCCCCCAGTCGCTGCCTTTGCAACCTAAAGTATACCCCGCTTTTACATTTTCACCCATAGGTAAGCCTATAATAAGGCTTACCTGTAGGTAAAATGAATATTCACCTTGCATGCAGCCGCTGACGTCAGCGGCGCATGCGCTCTAAAGGTCCGGCGGATGCTGCTGGAAAATTAGAGCTCCTTGCCAGAAAAAGGACTCCTGAGTGCATGCGCCGGAGTGATGTCATCGCGGCACCGGACACTCACAGCTCCGAAGCCACGAAGACGGAAGAAACGCAGAGGGTACATGCCAGCTCCCTCAGTGGTGACCGGGAGGCGATGCCGGCACTTCGTTCTAAGGTAAGTATGTCATAGTGAACTAGTATGTAGTGCATACTAGCTCATTATGCCTTTGTCTTACAGGTTTTTTTTTTTTTTTTACATACATTACATACAACCGCTTTAAGAGGGAGCAGATGGGATAGGTAATAATGTGACTCGGCCACACATTTTTACTGTCCCCCTAGTGCAAGGGTAAACAAGACCTTACTTTAACTCTTTCTATTTCAAAGACCTGGTCTTTGTTTTATTTCCATATCACATCTCACATGGGTTGTAAACAGCAACCTAATCTAGATCCTTCAATCTGGTAGTACCCTATGTACATTTGTTAGGTGTGGTGATCAACTGGGGTGCCTTAAGCTAACCATAGATGGTTTGAATATGGCAGGGGTGCCCAACCTTTTCAAGAGGGGGGGCCACTTAAGCGGCTTGGTAACAACCGGTCATGGGCCACAATGAGCATAGCGGGTGGATGGCAGTCCACTCTATAGAGCTCACTGAACTCATTTTTTAGCAGGTCGGATTGGAGGTAAGCGTTTGTAAACGGACAAAAGGTTATTTATCTGTCACTCCTTAGAGGTAAATAGAGGGTCCAATCGGGTCGGACGGACCATGTGAAAGGGGCCCAAGGTTATTTTCACACTGATGCACTGTTTACCCGCACCACGGATTCACCTGTGGCTTTGCTGTAGGTTAGCTGCACTTTGCCATAGACTTCTATTATTTCCTGTATGTGTGGTGTACTTTCAGAAAGCACACCAAACTCACAGGTAATAGAAGTCTATGGCTCAGTGAAGGTAACCCGCAGGTGCACTGCTCTGCACCTGTGAATCATCTGAAAGCAGCCCAGTAACCACTGCAGAACACAAATGCCCATATATACACTGTGATTTTAGTAATAAACTAACCTTTAATAATAGTATTCTATTCTAGTCCATTCCAGAGTAGGAGGTCGCGGGCCACATCAGAGAGCTCCGCGGGCCACTGGATGGGCACCCCTGGAATATGGCAATAATCACTGTGTGTTGCAAAATGTTAAAAGGTTACTCCTTCCTCCATTGCATTTTAGCTAAATAGAAGATAAATGCAGATCATTTTATATTGCTTTTCCTAAAATGAGCCACCTGAAAATATGGAATGCAATTTGAAAGCATAAGCAAAACACTGGAAAAAGGTAAGACATGCATATAAACATTTCAGGAAGCAAAATGCAACATATTTAATAGAGACTTGCCAGTACTTTCAGAATCTACTGTAAATGAATACTGCTGTGTGTGCCTGTTATTTAGAGGCAAGGGTATTGATTCAGCCAATCTGAAACTGAATGTGATGAACAAAAAATAGCACAAGCAAGAACCATGGCACATGAGGAATAAAAAGAGCATTTCACTGCCATACTTAAACAGAATTAAAAGACTAGAAAAAAAACCCTGTAAACAATGCACTGATTTTTTTTTTAAGAAGAGTAGCTGTAAATACATTTGTAAAGAAGAAAGAGGTTTGTATAATCATGGTGATAATGAAAAATATAAAAATCTAGGCAGCAGAAATTTTCCTTACCTATCTTGAACCACAAATAAAGATTTTTTTTTTAAATTTGTTAGGGTTGAAAGTACCGGTGCAGAACAGACAGAATTATGTCACTGTCTGTGACTCAATTGGATTTGCAGCCATGGACAAATTTATTAGTACCCTTAGGGCTCACTAAAACAATGGTTCATTCCTTCTGAGAACTGAAGAAATAAAAGCAACCGTCTTGTGTATACGTGCATACCTTTGGCATGGTCAGAGTAAAACAAACAAAAAAAAAAAAGTGTCAAAAAAGATCAATTACTGCATAATGTTTAAGAATTTTCCAAAATGCCCTAAGCAGATTTGTTGATATCCCTAGAAAAGATTATAAATAATTGGATAGTTGGATCATAGTGAGAAGAGTTAAGCTGACCATACATGGATCGAAATTTGTCCGGTTCAGCACGGACTGGCTGAATTTTGATTCATATACGGCACCCTGGTTGTCGATCGATTGAATTTGTTTTGAATGATTAGTGCCGAGAGGTTTCTAGGCACAGGGTATAGC
The DNA here is from genome assembly GCA_029206835.1 of Rana muscosa. Lineage (NCBI taxonomy): Eukaryota > Metazoa > Chordata > Amphibia > Anura > Ranidae > Rana > Rana muscosa. Next base: position 263,094,609 of record CM055127.1, on the reverse strand, counting down.
ATATGAACTAAAAAATTGGCTAATATTGTGCGGTGCCAATACAATACTATATGCAAAGTACAGTGCAATAGAATATATCAATAAAACATATGTAGCGCCCTCCTCACTCCCCTCTTCTTCTTCAGCTCGTCTGTCTCTTGTCAGTGAGGTGTAAGCAAAGTTCTTTTACCTTCGGGTCAGTGCTGTGCACCCGGAGCCTCCACCGAGAGTTACCTTGAACAGTGTCTGTCAGGAAATGAGCCCCACACCATTAAAGTTCAACACTCCTTTATTCCTCTCGAATGAACACAATCAGTTGAACTCCCTTGTAGAAACAGAACAGAAGAGGAGGTGTGGATGCGAGTAGGCCCAGACACAATGTGTTCTCCACTTTCCTCCCTGAAAGTGAGTTGCGGTCTCCGAGCGGGGGGGGGGATTTCCTTCCAGGCGGTCTCCGATGAGAGACTCACCCATCACTGGCAATATGCTGCACCAGGTCTTCGAGTGAGGAGCTCCCCCCGGTCCATTACGCCTTCCGGATTCGAGTACCCAATCCCTGGGTACCCTAGGATCTCCTTCCCTCGCGGAACTCAGTGTTGGGCACTGAGCTCCAGACCTCCATCCGAGTACCTCACCCCAGGCTAAAGGTGCCTGGGATGGAACACGACCTCCGGCTGTTCTCTAGGCCCGCCTAGAGAACCGACACGAACCACCGCCCACAGGCTGAAGGTGCCTGGGACTCGACCCTGTGACAAAGATGGCCGGCCCCTTTATACGCTCTCCCAGCAAGCACAGCAGTTTTCCCGCCCTACCATACCGCTGCCGAGGGAGGACAAAAAGGAAGCATGGCACACAGCAATGATTCAACCCCAGCCCAGGGCGACAGCGCCACCTGCTGGGCTGCAGGGAATTACACATCACTAATGTCTCTGCCAAGTTCAAATTACACCAGGGAAAGTACATACCCGCTACACATAAATAAATAAATTAGTGAGATCAAAAGCCCATATACTGGTAAAAAATAGAAACCAAAAATTCCATACAACAGTGAAAAGTTTGTTTCCATAAATACACCCAGTGCTCCATACCCCAAAGCATACAGTAATTATATATATATAGATATATATATACACACACACATACGCTTACCAGAGGCAGTGTGACTCTCAATTCCATGAGGAGTCAAACATGCTGGGATCATGGACTTTAGTCTGTGTTGGGTTGCCTTGGAACAGGCACTTTATATGTGCCCCTGGCTGAAAACTAGCCACAGTATAATTATACACATAAAGCATCTGCTTATAACAGCCACTTTGAAATTCTTGTACCAGCATGTACCACACTTGGTATCCCATCAGTCCTGGGCACACTTGTCCTGCTCAGACAGAACCCTGGTTTTCTGCCACTTGGCGACTCCCCTAACATTTAGTTTACCAGTTTGTTTTTATAAGGGGACATTCTAGTATCCAAGGTGTCTAGTGATACTCTAGAGTTTACTCCAGCCCAGTAACTACTCCATCAAACTAAGTTTTCTGTACGACCATAAAGTAAATTACTGATGGTCCTTATAATCAATGTAGCCAGACTTTGTATCCCAACACATTGGTTAGACAAATGCCCACCAGGCCTGAGGGCATGGTTCCTTAAATTGAATGAAATAGAAGCGATGGAGGAACTGATTCGTATTTTGCAAGACTAAATGGCAAAATTTACCAAGGCATGGTCTTTTTCGGCTTCACTACAAAACAAGGTAAAAGCAGATGGCGTTAGCCCGATGAAGTTGATTCATATTACCCTGGGCAGGAGACAGAATCTTTTTCTAATGGGGCCCATAACTGATTTGACTATCATCATTGTTAGTTATTATTATACAGGATTTATATAGTGGCAAAAGTTTGCACAGGGCTTTACAAAATGTTTGTTTTTGTGGTACAGCTTGCACCCTGTCCTATTGCACTTGTGCTCTTTGGGGAGTGCACCCATATCACCTCTACACAAGTATTAATATTCCCTTAATCCATTACTCCCTCCCTCATTCCCCCCTCCTGGGCAAGAAATATCTTTCAGTATAACTGACTTTTTTGAAAATTATCAGTACTACCCGTAAGGGACGTGGAGGCTCACCAGCACACCGTGGTGGTATATATACCTGCCTTCCTGGGCTGAGGCCTAGTATTTCAATGTACCCTCACCACCCACTCTGTCTTGCTCTTTTGGGTTTGTGCAGTTCATATTGTATGTACTAGTTATGCTCTGTGTAACATTTAGTTAATTTTTTTGTATGTTATGAATGTCTAATAAAAATATAATGAAAAAAAAAAAATGAAACTTTCAAAAGAAAAGAACACCCAACCTACTGTTAAATATGGAGACGCTGTTATCTTTTGGAACTGTTTGGAACTGTTTTGCTGCACCTGACATTGTGTGCCTTGAATTTGTGCATGTCACAGTGAAATCTTAAGACTTTTAAGGAATTTTGGAGCAAAATCTACAGCCTTGTGTCAGAAGACTGTCTCAGTTACAGGTCATGGGTCCTCCAACAGAATAATACCCAAAAACACACAGCTAAAAGCACCAAAGAATTATCAAGAACAAAAGATTGTACTAATATGGATTGGCCTTCTACGGGCTCTTATTTAAATGGCATTGAACATCAATGGAAAGAGCAGAAACTTTCAGTCTGGAGAAGATGTCCTTCAAACCCATGACAGCTGAAGCAGTTTGCCCAAGAAGAGTGGGTCGAACTACCTGTTGGGGCATGCAGAAGACTCATTGGAAGCTACAGTATTTGCTTTTTTTAGCAATAATTGGCTGTAAAGGTTGTGCAACAAACTATTAGGTTAAGGGTCCCATCATTTTTGTTCCCGACACTTGTATGTGTTTTATTATTTAAAATATTCTGCTGAATCTCAAATCAAAAGCAAAGTCAGATTATTATTAAACGTGGAAATAATCAATGGTGGATGGCAAGTTAATTTGTTAGTTTCAAGTTATTTCAGAAAAAACTGTGGGATCTTTTTCATGAAAGGGTACCAACAAATTTGTCCACAACTGCATTTCCCCTTACTTTCTGTCCTTATGACACCATGACAAAAAATTAAGGGGAACATAGCATACTGAACATGTGATAATGAACCTGGATGAAAAGTAATTTCAGTGACCCAATAGGTTTGTACTATGATACTTTTTATGTATGGGATCAATGGGAAAGAAACATTTCAAACCAGAACATTTAAAAAAAAAGGGAGAAATTAGAAACATGTGCAAACTGTTTATGTTCTTACAAAGTATGAGCTATAGAAACTCCAGGGCAAAATGACAGCGTCTTTTCCCACTGGGCAAAGTGAAAGGTAGTCAAGTTAATAAATGAGCAGGCACTGACTGTTCACTTAGCTTTGTAAACATAGTGATCCTGTTTTCACTTTGAATGCCCAATCATGTGCAAGGGAATTGAGAAAAACAGGACTTTTTTTCACATGATTGAATTGGACACCAGTGTCTCTTTAATTTTGGTCCAGTTCAGTCTTCTTCACTTGCACCAACTAACACCTTGTGCTTAAAAAAATGTTTGTGGCGCATGCGCGGGAGCTCCTGTGATGGAGGTTTAGGACCGGAGCTCCGCTCAGCGCTAGCTAAACAGCACTAATAGCGGCGGAAACAGAAGCCACATTGCGGTTAAAAACTACAGGGAAAGACAGCGAATAGTGCTGGGCACCTACCTATGCCAGGTAAAACATATAAAAAAGCGCAGGAACAGAAATACAAGCGCTCTAAAAATCGGGTGAATTCCAAAATGGCGGCCGCACCTCAGAACAAGATACAGACTGCTAATGATGTCTCCTCAACTAGCAGGCAAGTTATTCAACCTGCAACTCTCCCATATAACTCACAGTCTTTGAGCTTAGACTCCTCAGCTACCTTACAACCTTCTGAGCTTAAATTATACCTAAAGGAAAACTATGTGGGATCTGAGGGACCTCCACCTCATGAAGTAAATTTACCTCACATAGGCTCTCTCAATACACATCCTGAACAGGCTCCTGATATGTCTTTTAATATGACTGAACTTTTTGACAGGATTTCTGATATGCTAGACAAAAGGTTGGCTTTAAATGCTGACAGGATCACAGGAGAAATTAAAGCAGACTTTCAGAACCTGGGAAGCAGAATAGAGCATATTGAGCATAAATTGGATTTTACTATAACTAAGACAAACCAAAATTCTGAGCACTTGCAGTTTTTACAGGATCAGCTTGATACCGCTCAAGCAAGAATAGACGACCTTGAGAATTGTTCAAGAAGGGAAAACTTTCGCATTAGAGGATTGCCTGAATCCATCACTGATGTTCATACAACTGTGAAAGATTTTATTAAAAACTTACTCCCTTCGATTCCAGCTAATAAACTGGAACTGGATAGAGCGCATAGATCCTTGGGACCCCTCAGGAAAGATGGCTCTCCACGGGACATTATAGTAAAGCCTCACTTTTTTTCTGTCAAGGAAGAAGTGATGAAAATATCCCGCCAACAAGATCAGATACAGTTCCAAGGTGCTTCTATTCAAATCTTTTCTGACATATCCCCATACACCATCCAAAAGAGGAGATCTTTGAAACCCCTCCTTGCAGCCCTGACCAAAAAGGATATCAAATACCGGTGGGCCTTCCCTTTTGCCCTGAAATTTACGTACAATGGGAAGCAACATGTTTTTCACAATTTCTCAGAAGGAGAACGCCTGTTACTTGACTTGAGACTCATTACGATGGATTCAAATATGGATACTTCTCCCGCTGTGCAGGGGTCATCTAAAGGCCAATCGCCTCCGAGCCCGACTACGCCACTTTGGGAGATGTCCAAAATTAAGAGAGTTAAGGACAACATACCTCCATGAAGAGGATTTACATGGCCCTATTGTATTTCATCTTTTTCCTCCCCCCTGTAGGTTCCTTGGGAGAAAACACATTTCATTACATTGACTCTTGGATTTCCTGTGCAGATCTTTTTGACACATAGTTCTGTTGCTACATTGTCAATAGATAGATATTTTCTAAACAAGAGAGAAAAAATTAATAGTTAAACTGTTTTTCATTGCTGTTATATTGGAAATCCAGGAATGTTTGGTTCCGATCATTTAATATTACATCGTTAGTTTGAATGCTGTCACTGGCTGGTGCTGTTGCATTGTGCCTCCACCTATCGCTCGGTTTGGTTGTAAACCATGCTGAGGGGTAGGTTTATAGCCCTACATTTGGGCTATACTACTTATTTTGTTCTGAATGGGGGGAGGGAGACATACTCCTCCCATTCTGGGCCACTTTTAGGCCTTTCGTTACATTGCGTTTTACAACTGATACTATTTTTATTTGATTATTTTTTTCTCTTCTTCTTTCATTCTAACTTTTTTTTCTTTTTCAGCCTACATATCATTGAGATTTACCTACGAAGTGATGCTATGTATATCTTCCCCTAACATAGTGAAAGACCTTTTATTATATGCCCTTGGTTCTCCCTGGAGAAAGGTAGGTGGCTGTGGATTATTTGGAGTTCTCCCCCTTTTGCTCCATGGCTGGTACTAACACCAACTCTTTACCCCTTCGTGTTGTGTCTCACAACACCCAGGGATTAAATTCCCCAGTCAAAAGAAGGAAAGCTCTCCAGGCCTATAGATCCCATCATATTGATGTAGTACTCTTACAAGAGACCCATTTCCCTCAGCGGTACACCCCATTGTTTCTTCATGCCCATTTTCCATTTTTTTACTTGTCTAATGCTGAAAATAAGACCAAGGGAGTAGCAATATTATTTTCTAAGAATTGCAAATTCAATCTTGAGTTGGAACTCAAAGACCAGGAGGGAAGGTTCCTATTGGTTAAGGGAACTATCGATGATAAGCTATATACCTTCATATCCTACTACGCCCCTAACAGAGGACAAAAGCAGTTTTTTAAACAATTGTTCCAATCACTTGGACCGTCTATGGAGGGGATCATAGTTATGGGGGGGGGGGACTCTAACACAGCTTTTGATTCTAGTCTGGACAAATCCAAACCCTTACGATCACAAGTTGTTAGGCCCAATAAAACAAGTGTTCAGATTGCTCGATTAATCTTTCAATCTAGATTGACGGATATATGGAGGGAACTCCACCCAAAAAAACGAGATTTTACACACTACTCTAATCCGCACCAGTCCTATTCCCGTATTGACCACATTTGGATCTCCACTCACCATATTCCACTAGCTCTTTCTTCTTCTATAGTGGAAGCTGCTTGGTCAGACCATTCGATGATTCTATTGGCCATTAGAAGGGATATCCCTAGTACACGGACCTCACATTGGACCCTCAATCAGTCTTTATTGAAAGATCCCGCAGTAGTGGCGGAAATTCAGGGAGCTTTGAAGGATTACTTTCACTTTAATGATGGAGGGGAGATTTCTCCAGAAACTTTATGGGCAGCACATAAGGTTACTATTAGAGGCAAGTTGATCCAGATAGCGGCCAGGAAAAAGAGAGAGAGGGTGGTCGAGATTGAGAGATTGGAGAACGAGTTCGCTGAGTTGTGCAAAAAACATAAGAGAAGTCCTTCTAGTGTACCTATATCCACATTGGATCCAATGTGGATATAGGTACACTAGAAGGACTTCTCTTATGTTTTTTGCACAACTCAGCGAACTCGTTCTCCAATCTCTCAATCTCGACCACCCTCTCTCTCTTTTTCCTGGCCGCTATCTGGATCAACTTGCTCTTAACTTGGCCCTAACAGCAAAAGCTGAAAAATCCATTAAATGGTCTGGGACAAAATTTTACCAGATGAGAGACAAGTTAGGCCCTATGTTGGCACGTAAACTTTCACCCAAATTCCGTTCACAAGCTCTCCCAAAGATTAAACAGGCAGATGGCTCTTTTACCTTGAATTCTCAACATATTATTAAGGTATTCCAGGATTTTTACTCTAAGTTGTATATGGCTGAAAATCTCTCTGTCTCTACCGAGTTAGAGGAATTCTTGGATAAATTACATATTCCGAAATTAACGGATACTCATAAAGAGGAATTGGATGCTCCTATTTCAAATGAAGAGGTTTCAGATGTCATAAAAGCTTTAAAGGGGGGAACCGCTCCTGGACCTGATGGTTTTTCCACACCATATTACAAAACATTTTCAGATATCCTAACTCCTTACCTGACTAGACTTTTTAATTTTATGACTAATGGTTCCCCGATAATCAACTAAATATGGCTTATATTTCTGTGATCCCAAAACTGGATAAAGATACTAGTCAAATAGAAAACTACAGACCAATCTCCTTAATCCATAATGATCTCAAAATATTAACCAAGATATTAGCGAACAGACTTGCTTCTTTTATAGGATCTTACATTCATAAAGATCAAGTCGGCTTTATACCCGGTAGGCAAGGTCCTGATCAGGTACGGAGAGCGGTCGACCTAGTATCAATCCTACAATCTAATTGGGAGGGAGGTAATAAACAGGAAGGTATGTTGCTGTCACTGGACCTTCAGAAGGCATTCGATTCGGTGTCATGGACATATCTATTCGCTGTCCTCAAACGCTGGGGATTTGGTCAGAATATATTAGGAATTTTAGAAGCCCTTTATTCGAATCCTAAAGCCAGAATTAGAATACAAGGAATTTTTTCCGACCCTATTCAGATTGGAAGAGGTACACGTCAGGGATGCCCCCTTTCCCCCCTGATATTCGCTATTATAATCGAATCTTTAGCCATTGCCATTCGTAGTAATCCAAATATAGGGGGGGTGCAATGTGGTCAAGATACCCATAAATGTGCCTTATTCGCAGATGACCTTTTACTTTTTGTCACTTCTCCACGGTCTTCTTTACCGGAGATTTGCTCATTGCTTAATACGTTTTCGACTCTTTCAGGTCTCAAAGTAAATATGTCTAAATCTCAAGCTCTTAACGTATCTCTCCCAGACTCTATAGTGTCCGATTTACAGAGAACATACCAATTCAAGTGGAACAGCTCTTTCATTAAGTACTTAGGAATCAATGTTACATCTAAATTTGAAAATCTATACCAAGCTAACTATCCTCCTATGTACAAGAAACTCGAACTCGATCTCAAAGATTGGGAGTCGCACAGTATTTCATGGATTGGCAGGATTAACTCAGTCAAGATGACCCTTTTGCCCAGGCTTTTATATCTATTTCGTTCTCTTCCTATTCCAATCAAAAGAGATCATTTGAAATCTTTTCAAAGTAAGCTCACTAAATTCATTTGGAACAATAAAGGTCCACGACTCTCAAACAGAAGCTTATTCAACCTTCCCAAACAGGGTGGGTTAGGCCTTCCAAATCTCTTATGGTACTACCAAGCAGCACGATTGGCACAACTATCTGTTTTATATTTTAACACAGAACTTCCTGATTGGATATCAATTGAAAATCAAGCTGTTCCATCCTCATCACTAATACACTTGTTGTGGTGCCCTCCCAGAAATAGACCTCCCATCTTATCACCATCACTCTCACAATCATTATCTTTATGGGATTCACTTCGGAAACTTCCCTCGCTGGTCTCTAAAGCTCAACCATTGACCCCGGTGTTCAAAAATCAGTTTTTTCATCAAGGTTTGGATCTTCAAACCTTTAAATGGTGGTATGACAAGGGGTTGTATCGCATTGGTCAGTTTTTTTCCTCTACTGGCCCTTTTCCTATTGAATATTTTATGAACTATTTTGATCTTCATTCATCTGAAAAACTGAGATTTCACCAAATCACTAATTTAATTCATTCTAAGTGTAAAGCTGGATTTTCATCCCGAGACTTTACAGATTATGAAACTTGGTGTGGACGGGCCGTGGAGCGAAGGGGGGGGATCTCTGTGATCTACAAGTCACTGGCATCCAATTTGGTGAAACTACCATATATGTTGGCCTGGAAGGAACTCCTAATTGATAGAAATATTGTAGACTGGCATGCAAGCTACTCTTGCTCGACTTCAGGCCTCTATAATGCTTCGCTCATAGAGGCCAATATAAAACTTTTTACAAGATGGTATCTGGTTCCCACGAGATTGGCTGATATGTACCCCACTGTTTCACCTCTTTGTTATAGGGGATGTCAGGGACTGGGTACTATGATCCACATATGGTGGGAATGTCCAAGAATTTGTGGATTTTGGAACAAGGCATTTCATATATTACGTAATATTACAGGTTGCCCGATACATCAATCTCCCACAATTGCTTTACTCAATGGACATTTACCTCATATTCCTAAAGTCAGTCGTAAACTGATTTTGTTTATTTTAACGGGAGCAAAACTAACAATTGCAAGGGCATGGAAGAAACCTTCGGTATCTATATTATCCATGAAACGAAAAGTTTCTTGGATTATGGAAAGAGAAAAATTGGTTAGCTGCTTGTTGGACGAAACCTCAAAATTTGAAACCATATGGGAACCTTGGGCGCGATTTATGGGAATCTCTTTATCACATAACTTGGTCGTCAACACCAATCACTAATCTTTAGAAAGTATATTTGGTTTGTAGGCATTCTATAATCTCTTCATTTCATATCTTTGAGGTTTTTTCTTTTCTTTCTCCTCCTTATTTTTATTTTTTTCTTTCTCTTTTTTCTTTTCTTTTTTTTTTATTATAACAGATAAAATATAACAGTTTCAGGCTCAGATTCCTTTTTCTTGATTGAGGCTTAGACTGTTGAACTTAGCTCTAATAGTCTGAGAACAACTCTTAGATATCGCACTAAGGTCGAGTATTGTTTTTTCTCTTTACAAGTACAAATTGAAAATTTATGTTATGTCTCTCCAGTTGTTTTTACCGACGATTGTTGGTGAAGATAGGAAGGCCGAGCAGAGGGCGCTCTCTCCTTCTCAGTCAGTGTGTTCCCGCTAAGGGTGGCTGGGGAGGGGAGTAGGAGCCCTTCATAAGTTTCGGTTATTTTGGTGGGAACTAGATTTTCTAGTTATTGTCAGTTTATAAAAGTTTACTTGATTATATACATGACCAAGATGAGGCTAGATTTTATTACTTTTTGTGTAAACATTATCAGTATTGGTTTTTAAGATAACACTTTGTCTAAGATTCTATGGTAATAATACCTGAGATTTTTGTTGAGTCATTTGTAACCATCTCTATTATTTATGATTTCTTTTTCTGATGAAAAAAAAATTTTTAAATGATAAAAAAAAAAAAAATGTTTGTTAAATGTTGGGTGAACATGTAAGACTAATCCAGACAGCAATGTACAGTATGTTATGACTTTTTTTAAATTTGAATATGCACCAAAGCATTATTTATTTACATATGTTCACCTAATCCAATTAATGTGATCTACATGTCTACTAAACCAAAATAAAACACGGAGAGATATATTCTGCAAATTAGAAAAAAAAATACACTTTTAAATACACAATAAAATATTTTGGAGTCTTTGGCATCTAATAAATACTAATAAATCATGTGTATAAAGAAACTAATGCTCGGTGGTATGATTCCATTAAGTTGCATAAAAATAAATCCATATTTCTTGTTCAAGCCTAAATAAGCATGTAAAAAAATAATTATAAACAAACTACATAGATTAGTGTACATTACATAAACATGATAGATTCTCAGCTTTTGGCAGCTGCAAATGTGCTCACGTTATGTTAGCAAAAAAAAAACCTAATAAGCTGTTGTGTATGAACAAAATATTTTGTAAGCCAGAAAAAAACTGCCTTTAAGTGACCTCTACATACAAAGCTGAAAAGACTAGCCCAAATATATATTCCACTTTAAAATGTAATTTCTAAAACATGTTTGTGATACAAGTGTCTACCTTTCCATACAGGACAAAGCAAATCAATTTGTCACATTATTTCAGAAACTGAAAAATACTCTTTTCCTTGGCTGGGTTCACACTAGTGTGAATTGAAAGCGGTTTCCCCCCATCCAATTCACATGACAGGAGATTGTGACCGGCTCTCTATGGAGCCGGTTCACATATCTCCAGGGCGGCTGCGGAGCGGATTGCACTGAGGTCCTGTGCATCTTTGGCTATGTTTCAGGGCCAAATCCAGGCAAAACTTGGCCCTGATTTGTCCCTGAAATGGAGAACAGGGATGCACCGGACCCTGCTGCGAGCCGCATGCGGCTTAAATGTGAACCCATCCTTAAAGTCTTGAAATAAACTTATTAGTGGCAGGTAGACTTTTATTGCAGAACCTGAAAGCAACCATCACTTTGCTGGAAGGGAGAGCTTTGATGAGTAAGTCTGCCATACTGAGCATATATGCTGTATATACTCACATTAAGGCAAAACCCTTGAGCATCGGCAGCAGACTTTACATTTTAACAAGGACTGTACTTTGGCCTACATTTGCACTGTGATTTCACCACCTCTCATAAGCTTCATCACTACGTATACAATATAATACATACCGTATATACAATATTGCTTTAATATATGCTACCAAATAAGTATATCCAAAAATAATGGCAAAATGCCATTACCAGTGAATGGGCCAATGCTGTTAGTCTTGGTTCAGGCACTTAGTTTGTTAAACCACTTCAGCCCCGGAAGATTTGGCTGCTCAATGACCAGGACATTTTTTTGCGATACGGCACTGCGTCACTTTAATTGACAATTACGAGGTTGAGCGACGCTGTACCCAAACATAATTGATGTCCTTTTTTCCCACAAATAGAACTTTCTTTTGATGGTATTTGGTCATCTCTGCCGTTTATATTTTTTGCACTATAAACAAAACAAAGCGCGACAATTTTGAAAGAAAACAAACATTTTTGTACTTTTTGCTATAATATCCCCATTTTTTTTTAAAAAGCATTTTTTTTTCTCTCAGTTTAGGCCGATATGTATTCTTCTACATATTTTTGGTAATAAAAATAGCAATAAGCGTATATTGAATGGTTTGTGCAAGTTATAGCATCTACCAAATAGAGGAAAGATTTATGGCATTTTTTTTACTAGCAATGGCTGTGATCTGCTGATTTTTAATCAGGACTGTGACATTATGGCGGACAGATCGGACACATTTTTGGGATCATTGACAATTATACAGTGATCAGTGCTATAAAAATGCACTGATCACTGTAAATGTCACTGGCAAGGAAGGGGTTAACACTAGGGGGCAATCAAGGGGTTAACTGTGTTCCCTCATGTGTGTTCTAACTGTAGGGGGATTGGATTGACTAGAGGAGATGACAGATCGCTGTTCCTAGCTAGTAGGAACTCACGATCTGCTTCTCCTCACAGAACAGGGATTTGTGTGTTTACACACACGTCCTTGTTTTGGCTCGCGCGTGGCCAATGGTCATCGTGACCGCCAGACACGTGCATCAGCACTCCCGCAGTGCAGCGGATGTGCGTGCGTGCGCCTGCTATCCTGCTTAAAGGAGCCGACGCACAGCTACGACGGTTCACGGGATCGTGCCGACCTGCCGCAGAATAACGACGGCGGCTGGTCGGCAAGTGGTTAAGGATTTATTCTTTTTATACCCTAGTAGTCACTATAAACAACAATTTGCCTAAAATAGCCCTTTCTCCATTTGGAAAGTAAATGAACATAATAGGTATTATATTTGTGTTATATTTTAAAGTAATAAATGCAATTCTGTTTAAAAAACAAAAAACAAACATATTATGCTTACCCGCACCCGATTCTTCTCTTCTTGGGTCCCCCACCAGCGCTCCTGGCCCCTCCCTCCTGGTAAGTACCCCCACAGCAAGACGCTTTCTAGGGGGGCACCCAAGCATACTTGCTCCCAAGCTGCTCTGCATGTCCATTCACACACAGAGCCATGCCCCCCTCACTTCATTAGCTCACTGGCTGTGATTGACAGCAATCTCAGCCAATAAGGAGGGAGAGTACACGGAAAGTCGAGGCTCTTGTGCACATCGCTGGATCAAGATGGGGCTCAGGTAAGTATTAGGGGGCTGGGGGGCTGTATGAAGGTAAAGAACCTTGAGCCTTTAGAACCACTTTTCATTTACTATAATAGAGGAACCTACTCTACCATATTTGCGAACATTGACAAATACAATGTGGTAAAATTGTTCTAGATTCTTGGTCTAAGTGAGAAAATAGTGCTCAATAATATGGAAAAATATAGCAGAATACATAAACATTATTGTTTACTGTACTTTAGTGGATCAAGGAAATACTGCTACAACTATTTAAACAAGCTGTTCATTTCAAGTACATTCTATGAGGATTTATTTACTAAAGAAGTAGAGATTGTTCACTAAGCAAAGTGAAACTTCACTAAGCTTAGTAATTAAGCTCAAGCAATGTTCATTTTGAATGTGCAAAGGAAATAAAAATGCAGTATTTGGGTTTTGGACATAAGTGAAAATGGCTTTGCGTTATTTCCTAAGCAAGTTAACTTGTGCTAAACAATCCGTTTACTAATACACCTTTAGTAAATTAACCCCTAAATGTTTAACTGCAATACTGAATATTCTATTTATTTGCAATTCTTATTTTATTGAGTACCAAATTTTTAGATCTGCTAAATGACAAGCTAAAGCAAATCAGCACATATTATAGGTCAAAATCTCAGTATGAAGTTTTTATTTTAATAAAAACTACACTTTTTTTCCTTTGCAACAGGATTTTTTACCTCTGATTAAATTTTAATATGTGTAATATATTAGCTTGTCATGGAATCTTACAAGATAACCTTTTTAATGTAGACTTTTATACTTTAATACCACATTTATGCAAACGTATACATTTCATTTTGTATCCAATGTTTCTATATGCATGCAGTGTTAGGTATTTGACACACAGGGCATCAGGGTTGAGTTTAAAAAAAAAAAAAAATGGGACCTTGGATCTTTAACTAATTTTTCCATAATATAGTTTTATTATTAAAGTTTTTAGCATCTGATAAAATCATTCTAATTAAATAAATATTCCTTCAACATACTGCAAAAATGTATTTACAGGAAATGTGGCTAATGAAAACCACTCTATAAATATGCATGTATTGCAAATATGCAGTTACAAGTTTTGTTTTGCACATACACTATACACATTTCTTCTAGAAAGGGGTCATACAAGTGGGCACTCCCTCTCCAAATCAAATGCCAGCAAAGTGCCAATGGGCAATAAGACTCACACTTTCACTCTACTTTTGCCCCATGAGGTAGTGTGGAAATAATTGGTGGACAAGTAGTACATGCTATTTATTTTTATTGTAACCAGAAGGGTAGCAAGTTGCCAAATCTATCCAAAGAGGACAGGATTGAACCATGGTTAGTGTGAGAAAGTGTGAGAATATCCCAGAATCTTCCAGGCAGCTGAAGACTCCCATTGATTTTACTCACAGTTGGTAAAACAATTTATTTGATTACTTGGGTACTGGTTAGCTGGACAGTATGCTGGGGGATAGTTGTATTATGTTGAATACTGTCCTACCCATGTACATCTTTCAGCTTTTGTCCAATCACAGCCGATCACATGTAAACACGGAAGTGCCGGTAATCGGCTCTCATCGCCTCACACTGACAGAGTGTGTGGCGAGGAGAGCCGATTAGCGGCATCTCCTCGCAGGGAACAGGGTAAAGACAGGTAATCAGGGAACTGATCATCAGTGTCCTGATTACAGTAAAGCGCCACTAGTGCCAGCAATCAGTGCCAGCAATCGTTGCTCATTAGTAATGCCAGTCAGTGCTGGCTTTCAGTGCCCATCAATGCCCATCAGTGCTGATTAGTGTCGGCTATCCATGTGCCTTATCCGTGCCCATCAGTGCATATACTTTAAAGGATAACTCCACCTTTGTGACAAAAATATAGCAAATAAAAAATATATAGCATATACAATTGCGACACAAGCCATATTGTAATAAAATTGTATTAAAAATGACCTTTGCATTCTGCAGTCATTGTAATGTAATGTCCTGCTTGTGTGATTAGCTCAATGATTTTCCCAGAAGTCTGCACTAAGCTACACGTTTAGGCATCCTGTGCAACAGGGTTTTTTTTTGTGAGATACTCCCTGTGGGTTAATTACTTTTAAAGGGATTCAGACACTGCAACTTTCCTCATTAGCACAAGGCATGTGCATCAGCTGATAAAATTGAACACAGACATTCAAGACTCAGTTTAACATAAAGCTTTTTCTTAGGTACAGAAACAGGTAGGAATCTGCTACAAAGTTTGTTAAAATCCTTGCAATGTACCTAGACCAAGAAGAGGGGATTTTATTTCTCAAAAAAAGTGGAGTTATTCTTTAACCACTTGCTTCCCCGCCCATAGTCAAATGACGTCCGCAGGAGGGATCTCCCATCTTGGGTGGGCGTCATATGACGTCCTTGGGTTCCCGGCTGTCTAAAAGG
Source organism: Rana muscosa (assembly GCA_029206835.1). Classification (NCBI taxonomy): domain Eukaryota; kingdom Metazoa; phylum Chordata; class Amphibia; order Anura; family Ranidae; genus Rana; species Rana muscosa. The sequence continues at coordinate 263,079,281 of CM055127.1, read as the reverse complement.
GAGGCGCACGCCGCGTCACTTGGGAGCCAATGCGTGTGCCCGGCAGCTGGGATGTCCGCCGGGCACCCGCGATTGCCTGAAACAGAGCAGGGACGTGGATCTGTGTGTGTAAACACATAGATCCACGTCCTGTCAGGTGAGAGGAGACCGATTATGTTTTCCCAGTACAAAAGAAAACCGATCGGTCTCCTCCACTTGTGAGTCCCCTCCCCCTACAGTTAGAATAACTCCCTAGGTAACACATTTAACCATTTGATCGCCCCCTAGTGTTAACCCCTTCCCTGTCAGTACATTTATACAGTAATCAGTGCATTTTTTTAACACTGATCGCTGTATATATGTGAATGGTCCCAAAATAGTGTCAAAAGTGTCCGATATGTCCGCCGCAATGTCAGTCACAATAAAAATCGCAGATCGCCGCCATTACTAGTAAAGAAAAAACAAATGGCATAAATCTATCCCCTATTTTGTAGACACTAACTTTTGCGCAAACCAATCAATATACGTTTATTGCAAAAAAAAAAAATTACCAAAAATATATAGAAGAATATATATCGGCCTAAACTGAGAAAAAAAATTGTCTTGTGTTTTTTTTTTTATTGGGATATTTATTATAGCAAAGAGTAAAAAATATTGTGTGATTTTTAAACTTGTCACTCTTCTTTTGTTTATAGCGCAAAAAATAAAAACCGCAGAAGTGATCAAATACCACCAAAAGAAAGCTCTATTTGTGGGCACAGTGTTGCATGACTGCACAATTGTCATTCAAAGTGTGACAGCACTGGAAACTGAAAATTGGCCTGGGCAGAAAGGGGGTGAAAATGCCCTGTATTAAATTGGTTAAGAAGGAATGGTCTGCATCCAGGTATATGTTTCCCATAGTTGGTAACTGAGACAGTTTTGACTTCAGAGCCTCAAGTTACAGAAATGCCTTGATGTAGTGGCTTTACATCTAAATTCTCAATTTTTAACTAGTTTTTATGAACAGTTTAGTCCTGACTAGATGGAATGTATAAATTGTTTTGTACATTTCCCTGCCCATGTGCTCCTTTCCGCTTTTTTTTTTTTATTATTGATCAAAGCAGAAGCCCTTGTTGCTTTACTAGTTCAGGTATTCAAGTCATCTGTTCTTGTTACCTTGACAAAGTCAGCAGAGAATATTTTTTTTAGGAGGGAGGAACATAGCACCTCCCCTTCTGTTTTGTCAAGTTGCAGTTACCTATACTGTATACCAGGGGTAGGCAACCCCTGGAACTGGTGCCGACACTCGACTCCCTCCCCATCAGTAGAGCAGTGCAGGGTAGTGTCAGTGAGACACTAATGCATTCCAATTTCATAATTCCCCGCGCCGCACCTGCACTGAGGGGGAGGCACTGTGTCCCCACACATTGTAAAATATGGGAAACATTGTTTGGTTCTCTAACTTTGCTGTAGCTGCGCTCGTCAGCTCTTGTGATGGGGAAGAGATTGGGTGCAGTTCTGCTAGGGGGGGGCGGTCCCTGTTTCCAAGAGGAGGAGGACGACTGTCATTGGCCACTGCTAAAGCCAATCAGTCCTGCTAGCCCTGTCCACCATCTGGGAGGAAGATGACTCGCTTGGTTGTCACTACCAATCACAGAAAAAAGGTATTTCACTGTGATTGAGAAAAGCCCAATCAGGTGACAGTTTGTGGAATTACTGTTGAGCTTCTGGGAACTTTGTTGAAATTATTCCTGAACCTTTGCGTTACTTACTACTGAACCCCTGCACTCTGTGTCCCTTTAAGTCACAGCCAGTATTCTGCGGCGCAGAGCGATGCACTTTTTCTCAGCTGCGGAGGCCCAACTTATGATCCTGCACACAGGCCCACTGCTTTCAGAAAATGCCCCTGACCTGAGCTTATCATTGCGCATCCATTCCAGATGCTTGTGTAGCACACAGACCCCTTTACTACCGTCCTCCATTCGCAGTCGGGCACACCTGCTACTTGCCCGGTATCCCCCCTTGTGTAGAGGGGCGAGCGGTGTTATTATTTGGGTCCTGCAGCAATTACCTCTCTCAAGTGGATCCCTTTCCTCCGTTGCCTAGGTAGAAGTTCCTCAGAATAAGGCCAATGTCCACACAGGAGTAAAACCTAAGCAACAAGGTTTTATTCTTTATATTTCGAGTAAACTTGAATAGAGAGTAGGAAAATGAGAGAAGTAGAGGGATAAGGTTCAGGCACGCAACACTTAAGACACAGTGCAACTCTTTCGTCGCCACTCAAGCCTGAGTGGGTATTGCTCACCCGTATAGTCCCTTTATGAGCGGTCCTAGCAACCGGGATGGAGCACGGATAAATGATTCAATAGTCCCGAACCTCCCAGCCAAGCAATAATGAGAGAAACCTTTGTACCAGATTGGTGTATTGCAGGGCTTGTGATAAAGATGTTGGATCCCTCTTCCCGAGACAGAAGTACCGTCGCTAGTCTCCTCTGGGACTGATCCTCCCCTGGTCTCCTGGGATCCTTCTCTGAGGTGTAGGTCTCAGCCAGCAGAGCTGGGCCTATAATGCAGCAGCGCAGCCTCAGGCTGAAGGTGCCCGAGACCCAAAAACCGACGCGCACCTCGTGCCATACGGGACACGAGGCGCACATACGGGACCAAGGGGTCCCCTGGAACGAACAAACCCCAATGGCGTCTGCCCCTTATGTACCCTCTCCCAGCATGCACAGCGGGTAGACCACGCCCACTGCACGGCTGCCGAGAGAGGACACCCAAGGTGTTGATACCCCCTTTGTGGTTCAACCTGAGCCGGTGGTGACAGTGCCACCCACAGGCACCAGGGAACACCACTACCAGGCAGCATCACACCCAGAGCAGAAGCAATTCAGATAAATTAGTCTGAGCCCAACTACTGGCTCAGACCACCCCTAAATTTACACTCAGCGCCCCCAAATATGGGAGGGGCGCTACACATGTATGTGACATCACATACAAGCATGTGAGCTGGATGTAAGAGGTGGATCAGCAGGATAAGTGTGCCAGAACAGGTAGATGTGTCTCATCTCTGCTTCCTTTCACCACTCTGCATATCAAATGAGCAGGAGGGTACAGCAGTGGGGCAGATGTGCAGGGAGGTACAGTGGTGGAAGAGATGAGATGGGGCTTTAGCAGTGGGACAGAAGAGCAGGGGTTACAGTGGTGGGACAGATGAGCAGGGGGGTTCAGTGTTGGGCCAAATGAGCAGGGTGGTACAGTGGTGGGGCAGATGTGCAGGGGGATACAGTGGTGGGGCAGATGTGCAGGGTGACAGTGATCTGAGGCATGGAGTTGCAGGAATTGGGACTGATCTGAGGCATGAGTGCGGGATGTTCATTTCTCACTACTACTGAAGTAGTTTACAGCGTTTACATTATAAAAAAATCATTTTCGTGATTGAGAGTGTGAAGTTTACCTTTTTTTTGTCATAAAATCGTCACGCTCAATTTCTTTGAAAATATTTTTCGGCACACTGCTCAAAAGGTTGCCTACCCCTGCTGTATACACTCTCTTGATTACCTAGGCAAAAAAAACTAAATTTTTGTGAAAGAGTAACACATCTTCAGTTTCTATTACGTAAGGTCACAGCAAGTTATTCTGACCGTGAGCATAAAGTTTTGCCTTGGGCTACATGCATTCCTTTCTGCTGGCTACTTGGACACTAACAGTTAGGCCTCATGCCCACTGGCGTTTTTACAGCTGCGTTTTTGAGCGTTTTTTACAGCTTAAAAACGCCTGTCCATGTTATTGTAAATTTTTTTTTTTTTTTTTTTTTTTTTTTGAAAAAAAAAAAAAAAAAAAAAAAAAAAAAAAAAAACGTCGGAGCTAAAAACGCGACCGCGCGTTAGTGCGCGTTTTTTGCGCGTTAGTGCGCGTTAGTGCGCGTTTTTTGACGCTCGCGTTTTTTCCTGCCTAGTTCTGACGCTGAGGAACGCACTGGCCCTGGGTTTTTTTTACAGCTTACAAACGCCTATGCTCTTTACAGCTCAAAAACGCCTAGGTGGGCATGAAGCTATAGACTAACATGGACAGGCGTTTTTAAGCTGTAAAAAACGCTCAAAAACGCGGCTGAAAAAACGCCCGTGGGCATGAGGCCTAAAAAATACATTTTTCTCTGTAAGTTAAACCTGGCCTAGGAGTTTTGTTGTTATCTCTTGTGAACAAAATCTATTGGAAGCTGTATGAAATTTAATGCCTTTACTTTTTTTACCTAGTTAAACCTTGTAATTATGCATAATACATATAAAAAAAAGCTTGACATGCGTTTTCATTTGAGTAAATTTCACATAAAAAGCTTTCACAAAAAAAAAAATCATATTTCAAGCATGAAACTCATCAATTATTCATGCCATTCATAAGTCTGTAAACCTGTATTTCTTTGCATTTCTAAAAGCTTTTGTGACAAAATGTGTTTTTTTTTCAGTGCAGTTCTAACACTGTACATATACAACATGAACAAAAGAAACTAAAGAATCAAAAGCTTTTTTTTTTCTTTTTTATTATACTTGTTTTATTATGAAAACTGATCTTTAAATAATTATTTCATCACAACATGCTTCCTTTTTTTTCAACTTTATAATTTTCCTATATTTCTCCCATAAATCCAGTGCTTACTATCAATAAAATTGTGTCCTTTTGTCTGTTGAAAATCTTAAATGATGGAAATTGTCCAGAAGAGATGATCAACATTAACATTAGCAATGCCTGAGATTATATTGGGGTTGTTCATGGACCACATATACCAACAAAATTGCATGCAAGAGTGGCTTCATAGAACCACAAAGGAGACACCCTCAATCCAGATTTCTGGGCCAGATCTAGGGAGACCATATGATTTTTGAAAGAAAAGTAAACTTTACAACATTAAGGAGCATTATACCTAGTAAGTGATTTCAGCAGCATTTAAAAAAGCTAAAAAATAGGATTTTTTACTCACCGTAAAATCCTTTTCTCTGAGTCCATGGACCGACACAGCTTCTCTATTGACAAAGTGGGTATTATCCGTTAATTAGGAGTGACTAGGCAGAAAAACTTGTAAAAAGTGTTGCATCACACCTTCTACAGTACCGCCCAGGGGGCGGACCCTCTGGGTATACCCTCTCAGTCTGCACATCGCAGATCAGTTCGTCAAAAAGCAGTACAAACTTAAAAGGAGGGGTGGGTGCTGTGTCGGTCCATGGACTCAGAGAAAAGGATTTTACGGTGAGTAAAAAATCCTATTTACTCTTTCGTCCATGGACCGACACAGCTTCTCTATTGACAAAGTGGGACGTCCCAAAGCAGTGTCAGAGAAAAAAACGAGGGGTGGTAACAGCATAAAAACAAACTTCACCCCAAACACAAAACAGCACTCCTCCAACGGAGGAGTTGCAACTCTAAACAGCCGCCTGCAAAACCTTGCGGCCGAAAGAGGCATCCGAAGATGCACCTACATCAATTTTGTAGAATTTTGTGAAAGTGTGAGCGGACGACCAAGTCGCCGCTTTACATAGTTGGGAAACAGACGCTTGATGTCGGAAAGCCCAAGAGGCACCTATTGCCCTGGTCGAATGCGCCGTGACAGGAAAGGGGGGCGCCTGACCCTTTAAGGCGTAAGCCTGGATTACTATCTGTCGGATCCACCTAGAGATGGTGGCCGATGAGACTGCTTGGCCCTTCTTGGGACCAGCCACCGAAACAAACAGTGAGTATGACTTCCGGAACAGGGAAGTAGCAGATAGGTATACTCTCAAAGCTCGGACAACGTCCAAGGAATGCAACGCCGACTCCTTAGGATTCGACGGCTGAGGACACAAGGATGGAAGTACAATGTCTTCGTTGAGATGAAAAGCCGAAACGACCTTCGGAAGAAAGGAAGGCTGCGGCCGCAGCACCACCTTATCCTTGTGGAAAATCAAATAGGGAGCCTTGCAGGACAAGGCTGCCAGCTCAGAGACTCGTCTAACTGACGTAACAGCCACCAAAAAGACCACCTTCTGAGAAAGTGTCAACAGGGGAATATCTCTAATATTCTCAAACGGTGCCTTCTGAAGCACCGAGAGGACCAGGTTCAAGTCCCACGGAGGTAACGGGGGGGCGGACCGGAGGGGCCACATGTCGAACCCCCTGCACAAATGTACTCACGAGAGAGTGAGTCGCCAGGGGTCGCTGAAAAAAGACAGCCAGGGCAGATATCTGTCCCTTAATCGTACTTAGGGCAAGCCTTTGGTCTACCCCATGCTGTAAAAACAGCAGGATTCTGGAAACCAAATAGGTACGCGGATGCCATTTCATTTCCTCACACATGGAGATGTAGGCCCTCCAAGTGCGGTGATAGACCTTCCTAGAGAACGGTTTCCGAGCACTTCTCATAGTAGAAATTACTGAGTCTGACAGGCCCCGGTCTCTCAGTACCTGGTTCTCAACAGCCATGCCGTTAAAGCCAATGACTGTAAAGCAGGATGGAATATGGGACCTTGCGACAGCAGGTCCTTCCGTAGTGGTAGGCGCCAGGGGACGTCTGCTACCAGACGTACTAGATCGGCGTACCAAGGACGCTGAGGCCAATCTGGAGCGATTAGGATCATTGGAATTCCCTCTGCCTCCACTCTGCGGAGCAGAAGAGGAAGAAGCCTTAAGGGAGGGAAGGCATAGATTAGCCGATACTGGCCCCACGATGCTACCAACGCGTCCGTTGCGTCTGCCCATGGGTCTGTTGACCGGGCCACAAACCTCAATACCTTCCGATTGAGTCGGGAAGCCAGAAGATCTACGTCTGGTGTGCCCCATCTTTGGCAGAGGAGTTGGAACACCTCCGGGTGTAAGGACCATTCTCCCTGGTCCAGCATCTGGCGGCTCAGGTAGTCCGCCTGCCAGTTTTCCACACCCGGAATGTACACGGCCGACAGTGCCGGTACGCTCCTCTCTGCCCACTTCAGGATGCGAGCGATCTCCGATGCTGCAGCTGAGCTTCTTGTTCCTCCTTGATGATTGACATATGCCACTGCTGTGGCGTTGTCTGACTGGATCCTGACTGGACGCCCTTGCAGTCTCTGAGACCATTTGAAGAGGCACAGCTTGATCGCCCGGATCTCCAGGACATTGATCGGCAGGAGGGCTTCCTCTGGGGTCCAGCGACCTTGCGCCGACTGGACACCCCAGACTCCCCCCCAACCTGTAAGGCTGGCGTCCGTCGTGATCACTATCCAGTAAACCGGAAGAAATGACTTCCCGGCCATTAGAGCCGGTGCTGTCAGCCACCATACCAGGGATCTCCTGACTAGGTGGCTCACTCGGATTTGATAATCCAGAGATGAAGGGCATCTGTTCCATCTGGACAGAACTTCCCTCTGTAACACTCGAGTGTGGTATTGAGCATATGGGACCGCCTCGAAGGAGGCTACCATGAGGCCCAACACTCGCATGCAAAAACGGAGTGACGACCAATTCCTGGAAGTCAGCTGCCGTACTGCAGCCCGGAGGGTCTGCAACTTCTCCACAGGGAGGAATACCTTTGCCTCTGAGGAATCCAGAATCAACCCCAGGTACACTAGGCGTTGAGTGGGCACCAATACTGACTTTTGCGTGTTTAGTATCCAACCACAGTCTCGAAGAGTCTGACAGGTAATGGACACGCTTACCTCTAATTCTGAGCTTGAAGGGCCCTTCAGCAGAAGGTCGTCCAAGTAACCTGTGATAGCGATACCCCGCTGTCTTAGAAGTGCCAGAATCGGAGCGAGCACCTTGGTGAACGTCCTGGGTGCTGAGGCAAGGCCAAACGGGAGGGCCACAAACTGGTAGTGGTTCTTCCCGATAGCAAATCGCAGAAACCTCTGGTGTCTGGAGTATATGGGGACATGCAGGTATGCGTCCTTGATGTCCAAGGAGGCCAGAAAGTCCCCCGGATGGAGAGCCGTGACTACGGATCGAACCGACTCCATCCGAAAACTTTGTACCTTCACAAAGCAATTGAGGGCTCTGAGATCCAAGCTTGGACGAACCCCCTCCTTCTTCGGCACAATGAACAGATTTGAGTAAAAACCCCGTTCCAGTTCTGGAACTGGAATAACTACCCCGCGTTCCAGTAGACCCTGGACCGCCCCATACAGGGCCTCCCGACGGGTCGGTAGTAGCTGGAGATTGGAGGTGTTGAATCTGTCCGGTGGACAAGAGAGAAACTATCTTGTAGCCTGAGGAGATTACTTCGCAAACACACCTGTCGGAGATTAGTGCTGTCCACTGAATCGCGAATTTGCGAAGACGTCTCCCCACCCGAGAGCTGGGTGGGGGTGGACCTTCATGCGGACGCAAATTTGTCCGCAGGCTTATTGGGTATGCGGGACCAGGGACGCTTTTGTCCTTGGGCAGGCGCTTTATCGGCCTGGGGTCTTTTCCCTGTCGCCCTAGGGGGACGAAAAAACCACTTGTGTGCAGTAAAGGAGGGCCCTTGCCCTTGGCGTGGCCCCTTACCCTTGCTAATTTGGGGAAGCAAAGTGCTTTTACTTCCTGTGGCATCCTTGATGATGTCATCCAGAGAAGCCCCAAAAAGTCTGTCGCCCTTAAAAGGCAGATCCAACAGGGCTTTCTTGGAAGTCTGGTCCGCAGACCAGCCTTTTAGCCAGATCAGGTGGCGTATTGCTACTGCATAAACCGAAGTTTTAGACAGCAGGGGAATAGTATTCATGTCTGACTCGCAGACAAACCTAAGGCCCTGGACCAACAGGTCGGCCAATGTTATCTCATCAGGAGGAGCATCTCGCTCCTTAACCCCTGGAGTAGCAATCTTGCCCATTCAGTAAGTGTGTGAGACACTAGGGCCCCCGCCAATGCCGGGCGTACTGCCGAGCCTACCACTGAGTATAGGTAGCAAGCGAGTGCTTCAGCCTTCTTAACCACAGGGTCCTAGAAAACAGGAGCCCCTTCTACAGGAATTGTGGTGGCTCTATTAAGTCTGGACACCGGAGGGTCCACTATCGGGGGGAGAGGTCCATTTCTTCAGAAAACTCTCCTCAAAAGGGGTACCGTACCGCAAACCTCTTTGGGGCTGTAAAGACCCTCAGTGGGTTCTCCCATTCCTTGTATAAGAGTTTATCAAAAGACACACAAGGGAACACCTTAGCAGTGCGGGCAGGTCTATGAAACCCAAGTGGACCGGAGTCTCTGCTGCTTCTGCAGTATTTTCCAATTTTAGCATATCCCACACTGCAGTAATAAGGTCAGATACCAAAGCCGTCTCGCGTACTGACCTGGACTTTGAGTCATTCTCACTGTCCGGTCACGGTCTGCAGTCTCTGGTGCGTCAGAATCTGGGCCCCGAGCCATAGCTGGACCTGGTTCTGCACCAGAATTATCCCCAGAAGCTTGCAGGGGATGGGGCGTTTACTACCCCTTGTATTCCCGTGTGCTGCTTCCACCCTGGCAGCAAACGCCTCTAGGATTGCCGACATAGCGTCCATAGACACCTCAGGGACACCAGCTGCTAAATCTGGTGTTTCAGGGGAGAAGACATCTGGCTCAGATGCCATGCTGACCACACGCTGACACTCACAGGGCTCCAGGCAAGATATCAATAGGCCACCCTCCTGCGCTGCAGAGATGCTGGGTCACCCAGAGGACTCACCACCCTGGATAGGTACTGCTATGCTGCGCCTATGATGCTGTCCTCTTGCTGCTGTGTCAGTCTGCTTCTTTTATCAGCACTTCCTGTGTGAATTTTCGCGCCAGTGTAATGCACCCTAGAGGCCGGAGGCTCTCGCAAAATGGTTGCCAAAACCGTCTGTATGGAAGATAATGTGGGCTCTAAGAAAATGGCCGCCGACAGAAGATAGAGGTCAGGCAGCCATAGCCCACAAAAAAGATGGCCGCCGAACGGCAATATCTGCATACAGGGTGGACAAACATGGCCGCCGATCACCTGATAGGGGCCAGTGGGTGTGGCCGAACTACAGGAAGATGGCCGCCAGGCAGTTACAAGAGGCCAAACTTGGCATGGACCACCTCAAAATGGCCGCCAACAGCATGGAGACACAGAAACACAGGTAAGCAAAAATGACATTTCTTTTAAATGTTAGTTACAGCCAGCCCCGCTCCAGTGGGACCCCCTAGGTGACCCCCAGCACCCAGCAACCTTTAGCTAGAAGCCCAGGGAGGAGGGAAAGGCAGGGAGAGAGGGAAGAAAGGGGCCACAACCACTTACTTGATCTCTCCAGGAATGTCCAGCTAAATCACCCAGCCGAGGCAGGGGAGTTTTACTTACCTATCCTGCATGTATTCTGCTGGAAGACATTCCAAACAGATCATCGTCCGCGCACGGAAGGTGACTGTTGGCCAGGCATGCTGTGATTGGACCCAGAAGGGACGATCATATGTATGCCCTGGAGCATGACGCTCACCGGACAGGCTGCTGCGACTCGGCCGTAAGGTCAGCCGAAGCTGAGCGGTCCGATGCAAGCCTTGGAGCGTAAGCTCACCGGCCAGGCTGCTGCGACTCGGCCGTAAGGTCAGCCGAAGCTGAGCGGTCCAATGCAGGCCCTGGAGCGTAGGCTCACCGGCCACCCGTGGAGCGACGGGCATGTCGTGGAAAACCCAGCGCGTAGCTAGGGTCGGCACACGCTCGATGGCCGAAACTGGGGAGACTACAAGGATCGAGGATCCAGCCTGTCACCCAGTCGGCAGTTGATCGAAGATCGCAGGAAACAACAAATGTAGCAAAAAAATAAAAATATATATATCTTTTTTCCCCGGACCAATGAGCCCGAAGGGAGCCATGTCCTACTCCTTGCTAGACAGAAAAAACTGATCTGCGATGTGCAGACTGAGAGGGTATACCCAGAGGGTCCGCCCCCTGGGCGGTACTGTAGAAGGTGTGATGCAACACTTTTTACAAGTTTTTCTGCCTAGTCACTCCTAATTAACGGATAATACCCACTTTGTCAATAGAGAAGCTGTGTCGGTCCATGGACGAAAGAGTAATATTAACTTTACAGTTGATGGTGGTAATAGTTATCCAAGCCAAGGGTAAAGAGTTTATTTGGCATATGCATTGCGATAAGTCAAATAATTAGAATATTTTTTAGGTTGAAAGTTAATAACATTTGAATATTTTTTTTTTAATATACAGTTTGTGCCACTATCACTATATTGGCATGCTTTTTTTTTTTTTTAATCCAAGAACACTAATATGAACAGTGTGCAATAATGAAAATGAAACATGAATGTATTGAAGCTGACAGCTATCTGAAGTACAACATTAGATCACATATAAATATAATATGTATGCAGATCAACAGGATATTAATAAGTCCACTTTTACAGACTAACCAGTTATCCTGGAATCTTTTTCAGTCTTATTATTGCATTGTGTATATTTATTCTACTTCTACTATGGACAGAGAGTAGATAATTTTCTGTTATTTTAGCTACGGTATTTACTTTGTATTAAGTTGTGGGGAGAACAGCGATTTGTGGTCTTATTAATTTTTACTGTTTTCTTTAGCTTATTTAAAATCCACTTTAAGGTTTTAGTGGATTTCTGAGTTGACTTTGGTAAGGTTGTATATTTCTGTCTTTCAAAGCTATAATATATTGTTTAGGAATCAAGGTATCTCCAGGTGCGGGAACTTAGAAAATGAACTAAGCTTGTAGTTAATCTTCTTGCATCTTTTCATCATACTGCATCTCATCAGGGAATGGGAATAAATGAAATGTGAAAATCAATGACACTAATCTTGGGAACTTAAAAATGTATCTTGTATTTACTACTAGTTGAAATATGAGTGATTGCTGAATACACTTTGTTAGATTTATTAGTTTAATTGCCTAAATATTTTTTAACAGGAATAGCAGTAGACTGTAAATATTAGTAACTACAGCTTCAAACAAAATGAATAAATCTTTGATAATATACAGTGTTATTTTGAACATGTATGAGCAAGGATGTGTACTGTGATAACACATGTCAACAGAAACCACTCTTTTTATTATGATTAGGTGATTATATTTCATCAGGACAAGTTTAATTAACACTAAGGTAATGTTAGTATGTATTACAACTTTGATTCTTCATTAGTTTTTATTATGATTTAGGAATGTTTGTTCAAAACTGTTACAAGTCTGTTAGAAGCCAATGTGGAAATTCAGTGTCATTGCCAGCTAGTTGTGTGTGCATGTACGTTTGAGCAGCATGCTAATATTCAGTAAATGCACATGTTCGTCACGGTCACATGACTTCATCAGGAAGTCACGTGACTCCTGATGAAGTCACGTGACCGTGACGAACACGCGTCGAGACACCAGAGGCACCGGTGTGACATTTGCCAGCTCACTGCTCGTTTTTATATGTCGTTTCTCATGCACTTTATGTGAGTACCTTTTATGATGTTTTACTGCCAATAAATTTAATTTTAAACATACTACACTATTGGCGCATCCATCTCCCTTTTCTGTGAGGGTTATTACTGCTACACCAAGCGGTAGTCCCGAGGGAAACTCTGTTAAAGACAAAGGTCATACAGCACTAGGAGACGCCATACCAGGGAATGAACGGAGCATACGCCGGATTCACCTAAAAAGATCATTATATGCTGTTACCTTACAGCAGTAAGGTAAGGGGACAACCACACCAATCACAAGGGAAACGGGAAGTTTCCCTACTCCCTTTAACGACACTTTACGTTGGAATATCTGGCACCAGTATTTTCACTCACTTTTCTAAACCAGTCACCCTTTTTTGCACAAGAACACAGATCATCGTTTTGCTCTTATATATTTTTATCATTGGAATGACTTTCATATTAGTAATGATGTTTTGAGGAATTTCAGCAACAGTCTGAGGACGTTTTTATGTTCACAGCTGCACTTAGCACTTTATTTATCATTATTTTCACTTTGGATTTATTCAACTTTGAGTGTATTATTCTTTTATTCTGTATAATTACACCATTCTTTGATGCTTATTTATTTACCGATCATCACCTCTTAGTCTATTAGGTACACTTAGTTTCACCTATTTCCAATCCTTTATTTAGAGCAGCATTATCTCTTTTTTGCCATTTACTTTGGGCTTCTGATATACCTCCAGTGCTGCAGCAGTACCCTTTCCTTTCCCCCTCCCCGCCTCCTTGGTAGCGCGGTAATACCATACTTATCCACTATTTGTCATTTACTTGGTATTTTTTAACTGATATATTACAAATTTGTGCCCATTTAGAAAAAAGAAAGTTGCATAAAAGTGTGCCCATATACCAACAACTGCTTCATAGGAAACTGGAAATATATCTTCTCCAAATGCCCTTGTGCACTAGGCATGTTTTTTTTTTTCATTATTTTTTTTTAAGAGGGGTGTTTCTATATTGCGTATCAGTTCCAAATGTGCTCATAGCCCTTTTTCTCGAGGAATAACCACAAGACTGTACATTTGATGTATTGCATTGTGTTAGATAAGGAGTTTATAAGAAACTTTCCATTAACAGATGTAAATAATATTGTAATTGTAACTATATTCTAGTTAGATGGCAATATATTTAAACCATTAACCACTTAACGACCGCCCACTGTAAATATACGTCGGCAGAATGGCACCGACAGGCAGAATCACGTACATATACGTGATTGCCTTTGTATAGTTGGGGGGTCCGATCGGACCCCCCTTCTTTACAGTGGGTGGTCGTTTTACCTTCGGGAGCGATCCGGCATGAGGGGACGGCCGTTCGATTCCGGACCCCCCCTCTCGATCGCTCCCGGCGAATGAGAGAGCTTCCCCTGCCTGCCAGGCAGGAGGAAGTGATGTCATCTCTCCTGCGGCGCTCACATATACCGAGTGCCGTACAGGAGAAGATGCAGGTTAGTACACAAAACACTACACTGACACCAGGACACATAGGCACATAAATCGCCCCCCCCCAGGCCCCCCCAGATCACCCCCCAGCCCCCAGTCACAGTGTCACTGATTGCAGTGACCATTTATTTAGTGATCACTGCAATCAGTGACATTTGTGACTGTAAAAGTGTCACTACATTTAGTTTTAGGTCCAGTGTAGCCCCCTAACCCCCCCTAATAAAGGTTTAACCCCCTGATCACCCCCCAGATAACCCTTTCACCCCCTAGCACCGCCGTCGCTAAGCGATAATTTTTCTGATCGATGTCTTAGCGTTGGTGATGCTGATCGGTAGCCAGTAATTTTTTTTAGGTTCGCCGCAGGTTTTTATAGCGTCGGGTACCCCCATATATTACCTAATAAAGGTTTAACCCCCTTGATCGCCCCCCAGGTAACCCTTTCACCCCCTATCACCACTGTCACTAAGCGATAATTTTTCTGATCGATGTCTTAGCGTCGGCGATGCTGATCGGTAGCCAGTAATTTTTTTTAGGTTCGCTGCAGGTTTTTATAGCGTCGGGTACCCCCATATATTACCTAATAAAGGTTTAACCCCCTTGATCACCCCCCAGGTAACCCTTTCACCCCCTAGCACCGCCATCGCTATGCGATCATTTTTCTGATCGATGTCTTAGCGTCGGTGATGCTGATCGGTAGCCAGTAATTTTTTTTAGGTTCGCCGCAGGTTTTTATAGCGTCAGGTACCCCCATATATTATCTAATAAAGGTTTAACCCCCTTGATCGCCCCCCAGGTAACCCTTTCACCCCCTAGCACCGCCGTCGCTATGCGATCATTTTTCTGATCGATGTCTTAGCGTCGGTGATGTCGATAGGTAGCCAGTATTTTTTTTTTAGGTTCGCCGTCAGGTTTTTATATAGCGTCAGGTACCCCCATATATTACCTAATAAAGGTTTTAACCCCCTAATTGCCCCTAGTTAACCCTTTCACCAGTGATCATCATATAAGTGTTACGGGTGACGCTGGTTAGTTAGTTTGCTTTTTATAGTGTCAGGGCACCCGCCGTATATATAACCCAATAAAGGTTTAACCCACTGATCAACCGGCGGGTGATATCAATTAGGTTTTAGCGTCAGAGAGGGTCTGCGTCACACCCCAGGCAGCGTCAGGTTAGTGCCAGTAGTGCTAACACCCACGCGTTAAGCATACACCCCCCTTAGTGGTATAGTATCTGAACAGATCAATATCTGATCTGATCAGATCTATACTAGCGTCCCCAGCAGTTTAGGGTTCCCAAAAACGCAGTGTTAGCGGGATCAGCCCAGATACCTGCTGGCACCTGCGTTTTGCCCCTCCATCCAGCCCAGGCCACCCAAGTGCAGTATCGATCGATCACTATCACTTACAAAACACAACACACATAACTGCAGCGTTCGCAGAGACAGGCCTGATCCCTGCGACTCCAGTGCTGTAGGAGGTGATTTCACCACCACAGTTAAAAAAATAAAAAAGCATATATGCCGAAGCATTGGGGCAGCAGGGGCGGAGGAGCGATTTTGCTCCTAATGCCGCGTACATACGGTCGAAATTCCAACGGAGGCTTGCCCGTGGAAAAGTCTGACCATGTGTACGCGGCATAACTTTTGCGGGAAGATGCCCCCATGCTTCGGCATATATAAATGGTGCATGTATGCCCATCATTAGAAGTGGGTGGATGAAGGGCGGTATTCTAATGGTGGGCATACCCACCGATCAATCTTTTTTTTTCGTTCAGCCAACAGGCTGCATGAAAAAAAAGATTACAATACATGTCCAACAAGGACCAGCAACGTACTGGTATGTTGCTGGACTTTGAATGTTTATACCAGAATGATGCCTGCAGGTTTAGGTATCATCTTGGCATCATTCTTTTCAGCCAGCGGCCGGCTTTCATGTAAAAGCAATCCTAGTGGCTAATTAGCCTCTGGACTGCTTTTACAAGCAGTGGGAGGGAATGTCCCCCCCCCGGATATAAAAAGCGCCATTGGGAAATTGGGAAAGCATTTTATCACACCGATCTTGGTGTGGTCAGATGCTTTGAGGGCAGAGGAATAATCTAGGGTCCAATAGACCCCAGTTTTTTTCAAAAAAGAATACCTGTCATTACCTATTGCTATCATAGGGGATATTTACATTGCCTGAGATAACAATAAAAATGATAAACAAAAAAAATATATGGAAGCAACAGTTTAAAAATAAAATAAAAAAGCAAAATTAATAATAAAAAAAAAAAAAAGCACCCCTGTCCTGCCCTGCTCTTGCCCAATGGCGAACGCAAGCGTCGGTCTGGCGTCATATGTAAACAGCAATTGCACCATGCATGTGAGGGATCACCGCGAAGGTCAGATCGAGGTCAGTAATTTTAGCAGTAGACCTCCTCTGTAAATCTAACGGGGTAACCTGTAAAGGCTTTTAAAGGCTTTTAAAAATGTATGTAGTTTGTCGCCAATGCGCGTTTGTGCGAAATTTTAAAGCATGTCGTGTTTGGTATCTATGTACTCGGCCTAAGATCATCTTTTTTATTTCATCAAACATTTGGGCATTATAGTGTGTTTTAGTGCATTAAAATTAAAAAAAGTGTATTTTTTCCCCAAAAAATGCGTTTGAAAAATCGCTGCGCAAATACTGTGTAGAAAAAAAAATGCAACACCCACCATTTTATTCTGTAGGGCCTTTGCTTTAAAAATATATATAATGTTTGGGGGTTCAACATAATTTTCTTGCAAAAAAAAATATGTTTTCATGTAAACAAAAAGTGTCAAAAAGGGCTTTGTCTTCAAGTGGTTAGAAGAGTGGATGTAAGCTTCCTAATGTTGTGTATAAAATGCCAGAACAGTTCAAAACCCCCCCAAATGACCCCATTTTGGAAAGTAGACACCCCAAGCTATATACCGAGAGGCATGTCGAGTCCATGGAATATTTTATATGTTGACACAAGTTGCGGTAAAAAGACAATTTTTTTTTTTTGCACAAAGTTGTCACTAAATGATATATTGCTCAAACATGCCATGGGCATATGTGGAATTACACCCCAAAATACATTCTGTTGCTTCTCCTGAGTACGGGGATACCACGTGTGAGACTTTTTGGGAGCCTAGCCGCGTACGGGACCCCAAAAACCAATCACCGCCTTCAGGCTTTCTAAGGGTGTCAATTTTTGATTTCACTTCTCACTGCCTATCACAGTTTCGGAGGCCATGGAATGCCCAGATGGCACAAAACCCCCCCAAATGACCCCATTTTGGAAAAAAAAGAAAACAAAATGTTCTTTCTTCATTTTCAAAAACAAATGAGAGCTGTAAAATACTCACCATGCCTCTCAGCAAACAGCTTGGGTTGTCTACTTTCCAAAATAGGGTCATTTGGGGGGGTTTTGTGCTATTTTGGCATTTTATGGCCTTCGAAACTGTGATAGGTAGTGAGGAGTCAAATCAAAAATTTGTGCCTAGAAATCCTGAAGGCGGTGATTGGTTTTCGGGGTCCCGTACGCGGCTAGGCTCCTAAAAAGTCCCACACATGTGGTATCCCCGTACTCAGGAGAAGCAGAAAAATTTATTTTGGGGTGCAATTCCACATATAACCATGGCATGTGTGAGCAATATATCATTTAGTGACAACTTTTTGTAATTTTTTTTTTTGTCATTATTCAATCACTTGGGACAAAAAAAAAAAATATTCAATGGGCTCAACAGGCCTCTCAGCAATTTCCTTGGGGTGTCTACTTTCTAAAATGGGGTCATTTGGGGGGGTTTTGGGCTATTTTGGCATTTTAGCACCTCAAGAAATGAGATAGGCAGTCATAAATTTAAAGCCGTGTAAATTCCAGAAAATTTACCCTAGTTTGTAAACGCTATAACTTTTGCGCAAACCAATAAATATACGCTTATTGACATTTTTTTTACTAAAGACATGTGGCTGAATACATTTTGGCCTAAATGTATGACTAAAATTGAGTTTATTCGATTTTTCTTATAACAAAAAGTAGAAAATATCATTTTTTTTCAAAATTTTCGGTCTTTTTCCGTTTGTATCGCAAAAAAATAAAATCGCAGAGGCAATCAAATACCATTAAAAGAAAGCTCTATTTGTGGGAAGAAAAGGACGCAAATTTCGTTTGGGTACAACATTGCATGTCCGCACAATTTACAGTTAAAGCAGCGCAGTGCAAAATTCTGAATTCACCTCTGGTCCTTTAGCTACCAAATGGTCCGGGGCTTAAGTGGTTAAGGATAAAACCACTCCGAGCTTCCCTGTTGGTGTTACTGTAAATAGTTCCCTATTTCCATTGTCTTTCCTTATTACATCTGACATGGGTTTTAAACAGAAGCCTTATTTGAATCCTCCATTTAGGCTGGTCCAATATACATTCATTAGGTATTATGACCAATTAGGGTGTGTTGTATTAGCCACTATACAGAAAAGAGAAGGGATATAATGCATTGTGACCATGGTGTGCTCTCTTTTTGTCCTAGGGACACACAAGCAGTCAATATGAACAGACCTGAAGCTGAGAGGTAAACTAACTTTATACTGTTTCATTTATAAATATCATGTACTTATGATGTACTTATACTTTACATTGTTTTGTAAATGTGTGTAATTTTTATACATTGGGTAACCCTATTAATAAATGTATATTGCAGATCGAACTACAACTTTTGTTCAAGAATCAGAAATATGTATACTCCTATGTACACTTAACCTAGTTTACACAGTGATATTTTAAGGGTTTTCAGTCATGCTATAAAATGCAATCAAATAAATAACCAGGCAGATCCAAACTAAATTGCAGGAGTAGATCAGGATTACTGCCATATCTAAATTTTAAAGATTTCCTTATCTCTTTAAAAAGTCATGAACATCTGTTTATTTCTAACAGAGTAAACTAATTTAATGTAACTACTTGAAATAGATGTTATAATGGGATAAAAACTGAAAGGGCACAGCAGATAATGATAATCAGCAATGCCATACTAAATACATACTTTATACATATTGTTTTACATTAAAATGGATATGCATATTTTATGCTAGCTATTCTTGGTACATCAAACTTCTAGTATACAGGATGATCACTCCGCTAGTTCCTGGTCTACCGTTGCTTTGTCCATGGTCAGCTCTCTGCTCACTAGACCGAGGTGGTGATGCCGATTCATTATTCTTTAAGTGGTGGATATACAATGAGAAATCACAAACCTGATCCATGAAGCTGGGTTGTTGAAACAGCAAATATTTGTTCACCTGACTAGATGTATGTTGTCCAAATCACACAATTGGTTGAATATGATTAAAAATCATTTGGCAGATAAAGCAGTAAATGTATTGTAAATGTATTTCAACTGTGTTTATAATCCAATAACTTTGACCAATTTTTTTTTAGTTTTTCATTCCTTGTATTTGACATGATCATTTGTCACTTTTCTGAGCAATAGATCCATACCACAAACCATACCAGGATTGACTTTGTGTATTTAGGGTGCTGCAGCAACTCACAAGGTATTGATATGACATACAATAAATATGTTGGGCTTCTGCATGGCTGCGTACTTTGCACTGTGATGTGATCCTATACATACAGCAGTTATGCTATGTGAAGAAGACATGTAACAAATATGAAGTAGGTGTCAACCCAATTTGGCTGCAAGAGTGGAAATATACTTTAAACTTGATTTGGTGGTATTAAGCCTGGTACACACTTTACATTTTTTTTCGTTCAACCCAGCGGGCTAAACAAAAAAACAAAAACTGAGGTATTGCCATACTAACATGAGCAATGTTAGTGCAGCGTTCTCTCCCGCTTTGCCTGTATTCTGACAGGAGGACTTCCTCTTCACCAGAATACACTAATAAGTGCTCGCATTCATTGGCTGCCAGTGGTGATCGGATGCTGGATTTCCAGCATGTCCCTTCAACCAAAGCCAGTCATTAGACCAGCTTCTGTCAGATGGGCTGCTGAACACACTGACCGAATGTCAGCCAGTTTCAGTTAAACCGGCCGATATTCGACACATGTGTACCCAGCCTTAGTGACAGTATCCATTGAAAGTTCTTTGGGTTCCCAGACAACATTTTTAGGAGACCTTACCACCACCACCTGAGTTAAATTTTAAATTTACATATCTTTATAACCGTCTTGACTACAAATAAGCCTGCCATTATGTGGTACATTCTCTTGACACCATCTTCCCTGGGGATTCATACATACAGCTGAGTCACATCAGAAGGAGATGCTAAGTGACCAGCATTGCTAAACATAACAGCTCAGGGTTTGGCACACAGCTTAACCAGTTCCCCGCCCACAGAACATTTGCTGTGGGTGGGTGGTACGGGCAGGCTGGATCACGTACATGTAGTTTATCCAGCCTGTTCTGGGTTCGGGATGCTTATGTGTGAGCCCCATGCTAACCCACGCTATCACTGGCTACAGTGGGATTTTGCCAGCAGGTCCCGACCAATGATTTATGGGCGAGACCTGCTGATCGCTGCATTTACAAACACACAAGGCTCTGTACACAGATCAGTGATCTGGCTGTTTCTTCTCTCTGCAAAGCAAGGAGAAAAAACGGTCAGATCTGTTAGTAAAAGCAGCACATATTGCACTTGTTATGCACACAGTTAACCCCTTTTGATTGCCCCTTGATGTTAGCCCCTTCTCAGCCAATGTCATTAATACAGTGTACAATATTATATGTGATCGCTGTAGTAGTATCACTACTGATGACAATGTCAGTTAATCAGTTAGTGTACCTCCCAGCGAGGGTCTGTCAGTGCCAGATTGTGTGGCACACCATCACAGTCCCACTATAAGTCACTGATCACCGCCATTACCAGTATAGAAAAAACAAAGGAGAAAGGAGGATACACCGAGAGCGCAGGAGATTTTTTGTCTTTTTGTTATTACCAGTATAGAGTCATAGCTGTGTAAAGTATACCATCATTTGAAGATGTTATAACTTTCACGCAAACCAATTAGTATACACTTATCGGGAATTTTTTTTTTTTTTACCAAAGACATGTCGCAGAATACATTTTGGCCTAAATTTAAGAATCTTATAAAAAAAAATATTGGATATGGTTTATAACTGAAAAAAATTAAATATTATTTTTATTTTTTGTTGTTTATATAATAAAAAAAATCAAAAAAACAATTGCTGATCAAATACTACAAAAAGAAAGTGCTATCTGTGTGAAAACAATGATATAAATGTAATTTGCGTAGTGTCACATGACTGAGCAATTGCCAGTTAGAGTAGTGCAGTGCTGAATAGCAAACAATGCTCTGGTCATGAAGGGGGTAAAACCTTCTGGAGGTCAAATAGTTAAAGTGCTACACCTTTGGTGCATTTACACTTACAGAGTAACACCCATCCCCAATCCCAGTTTTATACTCATCTGTCCATTTTCCAGCTAGATTTAGCTCATTAGATCACTCCACCACTTGTCAACAATCTGGGTGGGCCCATACATATTCTCTGCTATCCCATTCATTTCTATGGACTTCCTAGTACAACCAATCCAAAATGAACAATCTTAACATGCGCACTACACACAGTTTACCCTTGCAAAGGCAATCCAAATAGCCTCAAAAGTCTAAAGGGGGGTTAAAGAGGAAGATTGACAGAACTGAGTTTATCTTCCCAAGGGCGGATAATTTTTCCTTTACTGGAGGATTGTGATATATAAATGATTACATTAGGGATTTAGATGTTTACTTATTTAAATTATGCCTAATCATGCACTGTAAATACAATAAGAGAAAATCTCAACTCAAGCTTGGAGAAGAGCAATTACGTAAAAAAAAAAAAAAAAGCTGAAATGCAGGTGTGCTGCTGCATAATGTAAACTGTGCATTACAAAGCACTCACTGGCCCTAATTTATCATAGGAATAACATATAACCGCAGTGTTACAAAAAACGAAACAAAAAATAACCAATGTAGCGTGAAACTGCAGATAATCACTACTAGTGGGGCACAAGCTAATAGTTAAAATTGGAAGCCTATGTTAATCATGAGGCTGTAATACAAGCATTGTAAATGCGGTTCTGATGTTTTCGGTGAGTGCTGAATCTATTGAAATACTATTACTGTTAACTGGTAACCCAGGAGTGGGTGGATGAGCTGTGGCTGGATATGAATATATTCAAGTGTGATGTTGATAATTGTGACCTGCCATGCAAATTTTTACTACTTGAAGGCAATATTTGGCTACCTTTCAATAGAAGAGGAAGTGGATTGGGACTTTAAATGAGGTACAGGACGTATGGGTCCATTGCCTCCATCCCTAATACCAATAGAAAAAACAAGAGGGCTTTGGGACTTTGAATGAAGCATGCAAAAAGGGGGCAAAAATGCACTGTGTGTCTGTAAAGGATTTATTTCATATATCAATACAGATAAATACATACACAATGCAAGTATAAAATATACATAAGTAAATAGGGTAAATTCATATATATACATGATATTGTGGCATGGAAGTACGAAAGGTGAGTACCCAATACTGACATCAGAGTTCACATAGAAAATCCAAATAGTTGACAATGATTGAAAAAATTATTAACAGCCATGATTAATGGCTAGGTACATAGTTAGGGGTATAATAATGCTGTGGCATCAAAATGAGGCTTGACGTGTTTCGTGGACTATGTCCACTCATCAGGAGCCGATGTGACAGAATTATCTAAATATAAATATAATAAGCCTCAGTCTGACCGGAAAAAGTATTTAAGAAGGGGGACAAAAAGATGAATAGATGTCCACCCAATACTTGCGAGGATAACAGGTGTAGTATGTAGTGGTAGGTATAGGGTGAGCTTCGGACATCATCTGCCACGGGAACTGAGGCAACCATATACATATGACGCAGCATCAGACTGTATTGGGTGACACTGAGGGTAAGGTCCCCATATGGCAATCAGTGATGTGTGCGATTCATAAACTGGAACATCTAGAAATCAAATAGATGGTGTGTCTAAAAATATGACCATAATCGTAATTGAAGTGTATGTGTATGTATCAATGGACCAGCTGGGACACCAGAAAAAGAATAAGAAAGGTAAGGAATAGAGGAATGAAAGAAGACAGCCTAGGGCTGAGAGGTAAAGTGAGGAATAAATAAATAAAGAATACCACAGTGAGAAACAGACGTGGAATAAAGGAAAATGATGTGTAAAAATTAAGTAAATCTAATCACCAGAGTACAAACCTAAGCCCAGAAAGACTCGCCACCATGCTGCGTCAATGCAACAAACAGCAGAACAAAAGTTCAGCTGATGTGCAAGAACCCCCCAGAGGGAACGGGCCAGAGCAATAGCCAGCTCTGACTGAGACGTATATATGGCACCAACGTCACGTGGGCAAATAAAAGAGGGGAGGCGTCAACACCCGAGCGGTGCGACTACTCGGAAGTTGGCGCCAAAGGCTCCCTCGAGGTAAACGCCGAAGGCAAACACATCTTGAATGGGGTTGTTCGTTTGTGGTTGGTTGGTTACATGGATGTTTGTTTCTGGGTTTTTTCTGTCACGGAAACTGCAATGCACACCAGCGTCCTCCCCTTTGTCCGCCTGCGCTTTGGCATATGGGGGTTTGGGGTGGACTCCTCTGCGCATCGACACCACGCTCCGAGCACCATGCGTGTGACATCATTGACGCCATTATGCCAACGCTTTGTGTTTGCCTTTGGCGTTTACCTCGAGGGAGCCTTTGGCGCCAACTTCCGAGTAGTCGCACCGCTCGGGTGTTGACACCTCCCCTCTATTATACGCCCATGTGACGTTGGTGCCATATATACGTCTCAGTCGGAGCTGGCTATTTTGTACTCTGGTGATTAGATTTACTTAATTTATCCCCATAATTTTCCTTTATTCCACGTTTGTTTCTCACTGTGGTATTCTTTATTTATTTATTCTTCACTTTACCTCTCAGCCCTAGGCTGTCTTCTTTCACTCCTCTATTCCTCACCTTTCTTATTTTTTTCTGGAGTCCCAGCTGGTCCATTTATACATACACATACGCTTCAATTACGATTATGGTCATATTTTTAGACACACCATCTATTTGATTTCTAGATGTTCCGGTTTATGAATCAAACACCATCACTGATTGGCAGTGATGGTGCCATACGATTGCCATACGGTCCGATGCTGCGTCATATGTATATGGTTGCCTCAGTTCCTGTGGCAGATGATGTCCGAAGCTCACCCTATACCTACCACTACATACTACACCTGTTATCCTCGCAAGTATTGGGTGGACATCTATTCATCTTTTTGTCCCCCTTCTTATATACTTTTTCCAGTAAGACTGAGGCTTATTATATTTATATTTAGATACTTCTGTCGCATCTGCTCCTGATGAGTGGACATATTCCACGCAACGCGCTGAGCCTTATTTTGATGTCACAGCATTAATAAACCCCTAACCAAGTACCTGGCCATTAATCATGTCTGAGGCGGCTGTTAATTTTTTTCAACTACTTGGATTTTCTATGTGAACTCTGATGTCAGTATTGGGTATTCACCTTTCGCACTTCCATGCCACAATACCATGTATATATATGAAGTTACCCTATTTACTTATGTATATTTTATACTTGCATTGTGTATGTATTTATCTGTATTGTTATATGAAATACATTTTTTACAGACACACAGTGCATTTTTGCCTCCTTTTTGCATGCTTCATTCAAAGTCCCAAAGCCCTCTTGTTTTTTCTTATTTTATATTTGACTATTTTATATTTGACTATTTTTACTATTGTGAAAAAATCACATACCTGCAAATCACTCTAAGAAAATACGGTCATAGTTTGTGCAAAAGTAACATAATGTAAACCAGGGATAGGCAACCTTTAAGAGGTGGAGATCTACCTGGACAACATAGAAGAGAGCAAAGTTTACAACAGCACTTTAAAAAAAAAAATTAACTAGCAAGCCCCCAATAAAAAATAAAAAAAAAATAAAAGGTGACAAAGAAAACTTAGAAAGATTTAATAAAACTAATGTCACTGTAAAAATATAAACTCCGGCTACCTTAAAATTTTGCTTCAGTGAGAAACTCTACATTCGCTTTCATTCACAATTTTTTCATGTCTGTGGAGTAATTGGTCATCCCCACAAGTCATTTTTTTTTGTTTTGTTTTTTATGCTGGAGTTCATTATGAAAGCAGAACATCTAGCACAGCGGGCTTATTTGTTCAACTAGTTTAACCACTTAACGACCGCTCACTGTACATATACGTCGGCACAATGGCACCGACAGGCACAATCACGTACAGTGTACGTGATTGCCTTTGTACAGTTGGGGGATCCAATCGGACCCCCCTTCTGTACAGTGAGCGGTCGGAATTTGTCTGGGAGCGATCCGAGATGGGGGGGTGACCGTTCGATTCCGGCCACCCCCCCGCGATCGCTCCCGGCGAATGAGAATGCCCCCTCTGCCTGTGTAATGTAAACACAGGCAGAGGAAGCAGGAGGAAGTGATGTCATCTCTTGTGCGGCGCTCACATATACCGAGCGCCGTACAAGAGAAGACATCAAGGTTAGTGCACAAACACTACACTAACACCAGCGCACATAGGCACATAAATCGCCCCCCCCCAGATCACCCCCCAGCCCCCAGTCACAGTGTCACTGATTGCAGTGACCATTTATTTACTGATCACTGCAATCAGTGACATCTGTGACTGTAAAAGTGTCACTACAGTTTAGTTTTAGGTCCAGTGTAGCCCCCTAACACCCCATAATAAAGGTTTAACCCCTTGATCACCCCCCAGATAACCCTTTCATCCCCTAGCACCGCCGTCGCTAAGCGATCATTTTTCTGATCGCTGTCTTAGCGTCGGTGATGCACATCGGTAGCCAGTAATTTTTTTTAGGTTCGCCGCAGGTTTTTATAGCGTCGGGTACCCCCATAAATTATCTAATAAAGGTTTAACCCCCTTGATCGCCCCCCAGGTAACCCTTTCACCCCCTATCACCACTGTCGCTAAGCGATCATTTTTCTGATCGCTGTCTTAGCGCCGGTGATGCAGATCGGTAGCCAGTATTTTTTTTTAGGTTCGCCGCAGGTTTTTATAGCGTCAGGTACCTCCATAAATTATCTAATAAAGGTTTAACCCCCTTGATCGCCCCCCAGGTAACCCTTTCACCCCCTATCACCACTGTCGCTAAGCGATCATTTTTCTGATCGCTGTCTTAGCGTCGGTGATGCAGATCGGTAGTCAGTAATTTTTTTTAGGTTCGCCGCAGGTTTTTATAGCGTCAGGTACCCCCATAAATTATCTAATAAAGGTTTAACCCCCTTGATCGCCCCCCAGGTAACCCTTTCACCCCTATCACCACTGTCGCTAAGCGATCATTTTTCTGATCGCTGTCTTAGCGTCTGTGATGCAGATCGGTAGCCAGTCACTTTTTTTAGGTTCGCCGCAGGTTTTTATAGCGTCAGGTACCCCCATATATTATCTAATAAAGGTTTTAACCCCCTAATTGCCCCTAGTTAACCCTTTCACCAGTGATCATCATATAAGTGTTACGGGTGACGCTGGTTAGTTAGTTTGCTTTTTATAGTGTCAGGGCACCCGCCGTATATAACCCAATAAAGGTTTAACCCCCTGATCGCCCGGCGGGTGATATCAATTAGGTTTTAGCGTCAGAGAGGGTCTGCGTCACACCCCAGGCAGCGTCAGGTTAGTGCCAGTAACGCTAACACCCACGCGTGAAGCATACACCCTCCTTAGTGGTATAGTATCTGAACAGATCAATATCTGATCTGATCAGATCTATACTAGCGTCCCCAGCAGTTTAGGGTTCCCAAAAACGCAGTGTTAGTGGGATCAGCCCAGATACCTGCTAGCACCTGCGTTTTGCCCCTCCGTCCAGCCCAGGCCATCCAAGTGCAGTATTGATCGATCACTGTCACTTGCAAAACACAACACACATAACTGCAGCGTTCGCAGAGACAGGCCTGATCCCTGCGACTCCAGTGCTGTAGGAGGTGATTTCACCACCACAGTTAAAAAAAAAAGCAAATATGCTGAAGCATTGGGGCAGCAGGGGTGGAGGAGTGATTTTGCTCCTAATGCCGCGTACATACGGTCGAAATGTGTGTGCGGCATAACTTTTTGCGGGAGGATGCCCCCATGCTTCGGCATATATAAATGGTGCATGTATGCCCATCATTAGAAGTGGGTGGATGAAGGGCGGTATTCTAATGGTGGGCATACCCACCCGATCAATCTCTTTTTTCATGCAGCCAACTGGCTGCATGAAAAAAAAAAGATTACAATACATGTCCAACAAGGACCAGCAACGTACTGGTATGTTGCTGGACTTTGAATGGTTATACCAGATTGATGCCTGCGGGTTTAGGTATCATCTTGGTATTATTCTTTTCAGCCAGCGGCCGGCTTTCATGTAAAAGCAATCCTAGTGGCTAATTAGCCTCTGGACTGCTTTTACAAGCAGTGGGAGGGAATGTCCCCCCCCCGGATATAAAAAGCGCCATTGGGAAATTGGGAAAGCATTTTATCACACCGATCTTGGTGTGGTCAGATGCTTTGAGGGCAGAGGAAAGATCTAGGGTCTAGACCCCAGTTTTTTCAAAAAAAGAGTACCTGTCACTACCTATTGCTATCATAGGGGATATTTACATTCCCTGAGATAACAATAAAAATTATAAAAAAAAAAAAAATATGGAAGGAACAATTTAAAAATAAAATAAAAAAGCAAAATTAATTATAAAAAAATAAAAAAAATAAAAAAGCACCCCTGTCCTGCCCTGCTCTTGCCCAATGGCTAACGCAAGCGTCGGTCTGGTGTCATATGTAAACAGCAATTGCACCATGCATGTGAGGTATCACCGCGAAGGTCAGATCGAGAGCAGTAATTTTAGCAGTAGACCTCCTCTGTAAATCTAACGGGGTAACCTGTAAAGGCTTCTAAAAATGTATGTAGTTTGTCGCCAATGCGCGTTTGTGCGAAATTTTAAAGCATGTCGTGTTTGGTATCTATGTACTCGGCCTAAGATCATCTTTTTTATTTCATCAAACATTTGGGCAATATAGTGTGTTTTAGTGCATTAAAATTAAAAAAAGTGTATTTTTTTCCCAAAAAATGTGTTTGAAAAATCGCTGCGCAAATACTGTGTAGAAAAAAAAAATGCAACACCCACCATTTTATTCTGTAGGGCCTTTGCTTTAAAAATATATACAATGTTTGGGGGTTCAACATAATTTTCTTGCAAAAAAAAATATGTTTTCATGTAAACAAAAAGTGTCAAAAAGGGCTTTGTCTTCAAGTGGTTAGAAGAGTGGATGTAAGCTTCCTAATGTGTATAAAATACCAGAACAGTTCAAAACCCCCCTAAATGACCCCATTTTGGAAAGTAGACACCCCAAGCTATATACTGAGAGGCATGTCGAGTCCATGGAATATTTTATATGTTGACACAAGTTGCACTAAATGATATATTGCTCAAACATGCCATGGGCATATGTGGAATTACACCCCAAAATACATTCTGTTGCTTCTCCTGAGTACGGGGATACCACATGTGTGAGACTTTTTGGGAGCCTAGCCGCGTACGGGACCCCAAAAACCAATCACCGCCTTCAGGCTTTCTAAGGGTGTAAATTTTTGATTTCACTTCTCACTGCCTATCACAGTTTCGGAGGCCATGGAATGCCCAGATGGCACAAAACCCCCCCAAATGACCCCATTTTGGAAAGTAGACACCCCAAGCTATTTGCTGAGAGGTATTGTGAGTATTTTGCAGATCTCACTTTTTGTCACAAAGTTTTGAAAATTGAAAAAAAAAAAGAAAAAAAAATGTTCTTTCTTCATTTTCAAAAACAAATAATCTATATCACCAGATGAGGCTTCATCCATTTTGGAAGATGACCATACTCCCAAAACATTTGCAAAGTCCTTTATGACATGTTTAATGTGTATATGATTTTTTAGATCTTGTTATCACCATGTTATCTCCATTTTGTTAAGAATACCGTATTTATCGGCGTATAACACGCACCCCAAGTTTAGGAGGAAATTTTAGGGAAAAAAACTTTTAGCAGAGAAGTTTAAGGAAAAATAACTTACATTTAAATGCAGCCTTGTCAGTGTCCATTGCAGCCTTGTCACAGTGCAGCCTTGTCAGTGTCCATTGCAGCCTTGTCACAGTGCAGCCTTGTCAGTGTCCATTGCAGCCTTGTCACAGTGCAGCCTTGTCAGTGTCCATTGCAGCCTTGTCACAGTGCAGCCTTGTCAGTGTCCATTGCAGCCTTGTCACAGTGCAGCCTTGTCAGTGTCCATTGCAGCCTTGTCACAGTGCAGCCTTGTCAGTGTCCATTGCAGCCTGGTCACAGTGCAGCCTTGTCAGTGTCCATTGCAGCCTTGCCCCAGAGTCGCCGTGCAGCCTTGCCCCAGAGTCGCCGTGCAGCATTTCAAAATTGGCGCCGAGACTGTGCGGACGCCGCCGAGAACGCCGGGACGCAGGGACTGGGCGGAGCCGCCGCCGAGATACACATAGCCGAGTGTACTCGGCTATACTCGGCTTTTCTCGGCTCCGCTCACAGTCACGCCGAGTCCCGCCCTATGATGGACATAACACAGGTCCAATGGCGGGACTGGGCGTGACTGTGAGCCGAGCCGAGAAAAGCCGAGTATAGCCGAGTACATTCGGCTATGTGTATCTCGCTCCGCTCCGCTCCCAGTCAGCGGAGACAGCTCAGGGATGTGGATATCGGCGTATAACACGCACCCACGATTTTCCCCTGATTTTCAGGGGAAAAAAGTGCGTGTTATACGCCGATAAATACGGTAATTATTTATATCTGTTTAACTGTGGTTAGCTGGAAAGATGATACTCTGTGTGCCTCCACATACGTAAACCGTATTTGTGTGAGATTGTTAAATTAAACATTACAGTGTTGCTTTGCTGCTGCACATTCTCATCTCCAACACGTGGAATGATTATCCTGAGTGTTCCTGGTTTTGACCAAGACTTATGCCGCGTACGCACGATCGGACATTCCGACAACAAAACCGTTGATGTTTTTCCCGACGGCTGTTGGCTCAAACTTGTCTTGCATACACATGGTCACACAAATGTTGCTTGGAAATTCTGAACGTCAAGATCGCGGTGGTGTACAACACTATGTCGAGCCAAGAAAAATTAAGTACAATGATTCCGAGCATGCGTCAAATTGATTCCAAGCATGCGTAGAATTTTTGTGCGTCAGAATTGGATAAACACAATCAGAATTTCCGACAAGAACTTTAGTTGTCGGAAAAATTGAGAACCAGCTTTCAATCATTTGTTGTCGGAAATTCCGACAGCAAATGTCCGATGGAGCCTCCACACGGTCAATATCCGACCAAAAGCTCACTTCGAATATTTGTTGTCGGAAATTCCGATCGTGTGTACGTGGCATAAGAGGAGGCCCGACCCAGGGAATAGCTTTAAGAGTGTGGGGTACTTTTTGAAAAAGAATAAACTGATTTTTGGATGAATTTAATTTTTAAAATTTATGTTATTCAGATTTTTATTAACAAAGATTTAAAATCCACAATCAAAAAATTACAAGGAGGTAGAGGTTTTTTTGGCAGAAAAATAAGGCAATAAAAAAGAAAAAACTTCCTCTAGCATTGTTTTATTGTATGTGTGCACTGTATGACATGTCCACAAAAGAATGTATACACCCAGCCCATTCATAGAATCTGGTAGATGCTGGGAATGGAGCAAGATGTTCGGGAGGATGTAATTTTTGGGCGCATGTGCAGGAGCTACATCATCAGTGGCTGCCCAATGGGTGAAGTAGTGACAGAGAAGGCAATCTTTTATAAGTGATACTCCCGTGCTGTCACCTAATTGGAGGACTGAGAGTTCACTGCAGCAGACACCTAATTAGTTGACCCTTGGCAGATAAACACATGAATGGGTAAAGTTGTGATGTTGCGCTGTGAACTCTCCAACTAATGATATGAATCACTACAATAAAGTGCTGGTGCAAAAGTGACAATATAAAGAACAAAGGTAAATCAGAAAAAACTATGGTAGGTGCCAGTTCAGGGCCATGGACGAAAAAATTATAAACTATGACACATGGTGGTGTTAAAGTGCAAAGTGAAACAGTTGCTAGCTGAAGCAATCATAGTAATATCACATGGTGGTAATAATAACCACTAAATAATAATACATATCCAATCACAAAATGATAAGTGTTAATGGTGCAAATATTGCTGGGTGCAATCATAAATGAAACAATATATAAATGTAGCGGGATCTTTAAATCTAGGGTAATGTTTGAGTGGTAGTTGTACTCAAACACAATATTTGATAGGGCTTTACTAAACCATTTTATACTGCAGGTGGGATACTGGTGTATAGTTTCCTGTGGCCTGTTGATGGAGCTGCCATCGGAGGCTAGGGTTGAACCGCTGGTATAGTGCTGTGCCTTGGATGTCCCCTCTCGGCGGTGGTATGGTGGGCGAGTCGGCCTGCTGTGCATGCCGGGAGAGGATATAAAAGGGGAAGACACTGCCTGTGGGGGGTGAATTCCCAGGGGTCCGACCCTGGGGAGTGTGTTGTTCCGTTCGTTGGCCACCCCAGGCACCTTTAGCCTTGGGGTGGGGTTCCTGGCCCGGTACACTGGCGGATCAGTCCCAGGCACCTTTAGTCCTGGGGCTGCAACTGAAGGCCTTGGGTCCAGCACCTTCGGCTGGGGCCCACGGAGGGAGGAGGAATCCCAGGGTGCTGCCTTGCGAGGAGACCCGTATCTAGAAGAGGAGGCTGGGGGAGGACCGTTCCGAGGAACTGGTGAGAGATCACAGTGAAGGAAGGGGCCCGGTAACTCTCTGGAAGGATGTCATCTCCCTGAAAGAGGCTTAATACCACAAGCAAAGTTCACCAGGTCTGTGGCAGAGACCCAAAGTTTACCAGGTCTGTGGCAGAGACCCAAAGTTCACCAGGTCTGTGGCAGAGATCCAAATTCACCCGTAACAGCTTATGCAGAGACTGTGGGTGTAATCTAATTCGAGCATCACTCCGGCTGCTAGGATCCACTCTAATGGGAGACTATCCGGGTGAGCTGAGCCTACTTGAAGATACAGGTAGTGAATAGTATATTCGTTTGTGCCTGGACCTACTCCAACACCTTTTGCTGTCCTGTTCTCCATCCACCCTTTTCTATCTAGTGACTGTGCATATGAGAAAAATAAACTCTATGTTGGAGTTGCAACTGGTGTGGACCTTGGAGTTATTGGGGAAATAGACACTTGTCTTTATTGCAGTAGAGATGAGAACCATTCTCTGGAGAACCTAGCCGTGGAGACCCAGGTACATTATACCGCTCAACCTCTTCACACAGGAGGGTACGGGTATGTGGCACGGTGTGCCCCTTTTCCTATAAGTGAGCCAAAGGTAAGGAAGAGGGGTCTGTGTGCTACATAAACACAAGGTGATATTGATGACCACTAAACAAATATCCATTTTCCAGTGGTTGGTAGCTGCACTGTTTTTTTAGCCCTCTTGAACTGTTCCAGGTTGCACATATCCATGTCTAACACTGGAAGTTTGTAGCACTAACAGGAATTTTTTGTATATGCTTCCACTAAACAAATAGAATGTCAAGTGAGCCACCCTGGGCTTAGATATCCAGATATAAAACAGTCCTGAAAACTGTGACAATCCAAAAGGTTGAATATATGGCGTTTCCCTCACCCTGAAACCTGAAAGAAAAAGCCGATGCCAGGCCAATCCACTGTAGTGACACCTTAATGTTCACAAGCCCCTCACTTTACTGCTGTAAGGTTACAGCATGAATGAATCAGATGCGTCAGACAGGGGTCTTTAGAAGGTCCATCATTGGTGGATGCAGAAATGGATCATGGATATAGGTACAGCCTTCATCTCCAGTTAGCTCAATTGAGATGGTGAGAATAGAAGAAAGATGACAATAGCATAATACTAGTTAAAAATAGGATTTTTTACTCACCGTAAAATCCTTTTCTCTGAGTCCATGGACTGACACAGCTTCTCTATTGACAAAGTGGGTATTATCCGTTATTTAGGAGTGACTAGGCAGAATAACTTGTAAAAAGTGTTGCATCACACCTTCTACAGTACCGCCCAGGGGGCGGACCCCCCGGGTATATCCTCTCAGTCTGCATATCGCAGATCAGTTCGTCAAAAAGCAGTACAAACTTAAAGGAGGGGTGGGTGCTGTGTCGGTACATGGACTCAGAGAAAAGGATTTTACGGTGAGTAAAAAATCCTATTTACTCTTTCGTCCATGGACCGACACAGCTTCTCTATTGACAAAGTGGGACATCCCAAAGCAGTGTCAGAAAAAAAACGAGGGGTGGTAACAGCATAAAATAAACTTCACCCCAAACACAAAACAGCACTCCTCCAACAGAGGAGCTGCAACTCTAAACAGCCGCTTGTAAAACCTTGCGGCCGAAAAGAGGCATCCGAAGATGCACCTACATCAACTTTGTAGAATTTTGTGAAAGTGTGAGCGGACGACCAAGTCGCCGCTTTACATAATTGGGAAACAGACGCTTGATGTCAGAAAGCCCAAGAGGCACCTCTTGCCCAGGTCGAATGCGCCGTGACCGGAAAGGGGGGCGCTTGACCCTTTAAGGCGTAAGCCTGGACTACTCTCGGTCGGATCCACCTAGAGATGGTGGCCGACGAGACTGCTTGGCCCTTCTTGGGACCAGCCACCGAAACAAACAGTGAATCTGATTTCCTGGAACAGGGAAGTAGCAGATAGGTATACTCTCAAAGCTCGGACAACGTCCAAGGAATGCAACGCCGACTCCTTAGGATTCGACGGCTGAGGACACAAGGATGGAAGTACAATGTCTTCATTGAGATGAAAAGCCAAAACGACTTTTGAAAGGAAGGCTGCGGCCGCAGCACCACCTTATCCTTGTGGAAAACCAAATAGGGAGCCTTGCAGGACAAGGCTGCCAGCTCAGAGACTCGTCTAACTGACGTAACAGCCACCAAAAGGACCACTTTCTGAGAAAGTGTCAACAGGGGAATATCTCTAATATTCTCAAACGGTGCCTTCTGAAGCACCGAGAGGACCAGGTTCAAGTCCCACGGAGGTAACAGGGGACGGACCGGAGGGGCCACATGTCGAACCCCCTGCACAAATGTACTCACGAGAGAGTGAGTCGCCAGGGGCCGCTAAAAAAAAGACAGCCAGGGCAGATATCTGTCCCTTAACCTCCCTGGCGGTATGATTCTGTCAGATTTTAGGTGCTGAAAGCGGTACCATTATTCTGCATGGAAATTTGGCGTTTTATATTGCAGGCCTGTAATTCTTAGGAATAACTCACTTAAATCTGTCCAAACCAGAGTCTAGTATACCATCCCGGGTATGATAAAGTTCAAAAAACAAAATTATACATTATAATTATTTTATAGTTATTTATTTTATTATAACAAATAATATAATAATAATAATAATAAAAGTGTTTCAGTGTTTGATGACGAATTTCCCCACAAATCGCTATCGCTTAATTCTGCGGGTGATTCTAATTTATTATCGCTGTTTTTTAGCTGGTCTAAAACCACTTTTGTCATAAAGGGACACTTTTTGGTTGCTATGGACAATCTCCAGTTTCTAGGCAGAAAGAAAAGTTTTTATTATATAAAAGTGCATGCAGGACACTGGGCAGACCACTAGGGACAATGGGGGTGTGTAATTATTACATACAGTACTGTAATCTGTAAGATTACAGTGTACTGTATGCATACTGTGTTTTAACTTTTTTGAATTTGGCGCCGATCTCCGTCCCCGTGCGTCGTAACGTCGCAGGGAACGGAGCTCGGCGGCACTCGGAAGTGTGTGAATCGAGCGAGGAGACACGGCTCGATCACACAGCGGAGAGGCATCGCAGGATCCAGGGGACAAGGTAAGTAACTCTGCCTGGATCACTGCGATGCAGCCCGAGTCTGGCTCAGGGTTACCGCTTTTGGTGCTGAAATTTAACCCCAAGCCAGACTCGGGAATACCGCTAGGAAGGTTAATCGTACTTAGAGCAAGCCTTTGGTCCACCCCATGCTGTAAAAACAGCAGGATTCTGGAAACCAAATAGGTACGCAGATGCCATTTCATTTCCTCACACATGGAGATGTAGGCCTTCCAAGTGCAGTGATAAACCTTCCTAGAGGACGGTTTTCGAGCACTTCTCATCGTAGAGATTACTGAATCTGACAGGCCCCGGTCTCTCAGTACCTGGTTCTCAACAGCCATGCCGGTAAAGCCAATGACTGTAAAGCAGGATGGAGTATGGGACCTTGCGATAGCAGGTCCTTCCGTAGTGGTTGGCGCGACGGGACGTCTGCTACCAGACGTACTAGATCGGCGTACCAAGGACGCTGAGGCCAATCTGGAGCGATTAGGATCATTGGAATTCCCTCTGCCTCCACTCCACCCCACGATGCCACCAACGCGTCCGTTGCGTCTGCCCATGGGTCTCCTGACCGGGCCACAAACCTCAATACCTTCCGATTGAGTCGAGAAGCCAGAAGATCTACGTCTGGTGTGCCCCATCTTTGGCAGAGGAGTTGGAACACCTCCGGGTGTAAGGACCATTCTCCCTGGTCCAGCATCTGGCGGCTCAAGTAGTCCACCTGCCAGTTTTCCACACCCAGAACGTACACGGCCGACAGTGCCGGTACGCTCCTCTCTGCCCACTTCAGGATGCGAGCGACCTTTGATGCTGCAGCTGAGCTTCTTGTTCCTCCTTGATGATTGACATATGCCACTGCTGTGGCGTTGTCTGACTGGATCCTGACTGGACGCCCTTGCAGCCTCTGAGACCATTTGAAGAGGCACAGCCTGATCGCCCGGATTTCCAGGACATTGATCGGCAGGAGGGCTTCCTCTGGGGTCCAGCGACCTTGCGCCAACTGAACACCCCAGACTCCCCCCCCCCAACCTGTAAGGCTGGCGTCCGTCATGATCACTATCCAGTAAACTGGAAGAAATTACTTCCCGGCCATTATAGCCGGTGCTGTCAGCCACCATACCAGGGATCTCCTGACTAGGTGGCTCACTCGGATTTGATAATCCAGAGATGAAGGGAATCTGTTCCATCTGGACAGAACTTCCTTCTGTAACACTCGTGTGGTATTGAGCATCTGGGACCGCCTCGAAGGAGGCTACCATGAGGCCCAACACTCGCATGCAAAAACGGAGTGACGACCAATTCCTGGAAGTCAGCTGCCGTACTGCAGCCCGGAGGGTCTGCAACTTCTCCACAGGGAGGAATACCTTTGCCTCTGAGGAATCCAGAATCAACCCCAGGTACACTAGACATTGAGTGGGCACCAATACTGACTTTTGCGTGTTTAGTATCCAACCACAGTCTCGAATAGTCTGACAGGTAATGGACACGCTTACCTCTAATTCTGAGCTTGAAGGGGCCTTCAGCAGAAGGTCGTCCAAGTAGCCTGTGATAGCGATACCCCGCTGTCTTATTAGTGCCAGAATCGGAGCGAGCACCTTGGTGAACGTCCTGGGTGCTGAGGCAAGGCCAAACGGGAGGGCCACAAACTGGTAGTGGTCCTTCCCGAGAGCAAATCGCAGAAACCTCTGGTGTCTGGAGTATATGGGGACATGCAGGTATGTGTCCTTGATGTCCAAGGAGGCCAGAAAGTCCCCCGGATGGAGAGCCATGACTACAGATTGAACCGACTCCATCCGAAATCTTTGTACCTTCACAAAGCAATTGAGGGATCTGAGATCCAAGCTTGGACGAACCCCCTCCTTCTTCGGCACAATGAACAGATTTGAGTAAAAACCCTGTTCCAGTTCTGGAACTGGAATAACTACCCTGCGTTCCAGTAGACCCTGGACCGCCCCCTACAGGGCCTCCCGACGGGTCGGTAGTAGCTGGAGATTGGAGGTGTTGAATCTGTCCGGTGGAGAAGAGAGAAACTCTATCTTGTAGCCTGTCGGAGATTAGAGCTGTCCACTGAGTTGCGAATTTGCGAAGACGTCCCCCCACCTGAGCTGGGTGGGGGAGGACCTTCATGCAGACGCGAATTTGTCCGCAGGCTTATTGGGTATGCAGAACCAAGGACGCTTTTGTCCTTGGGCAGGCACTTTATCGGCCTGGGGTCTTTTCCCTGTCGTCCTAGGGGGACGAAAAAAACGCTTGCGTGCAGTAAAGGAGGGCCCTTGCCCTTGGCGTGGCCCCTTACCCTTGCTAATTTGGGGAAGCAAAGTGCTTTTACCTCCTGTGGCATCCTTGATGATGTCATCCAGGGAAGCCCCAAAAAAGTCTGTCGCCCTTAAAAGGCAGATCCAACAGGGCTTTCTTGGAAGTCTGGTCCGCAGACCAGCCTTTTAGCCAGATCAGGCAGCGTATTGCTACTGCATAAACCGAAGCTTTAGACAGCAGGGGAATAGTATCCATGTCTGACTCGCAGACAAACCTAAGGCCCTGGACCAACAGGTCGGCCAATGTTATCTCATCAGGAGGAGCATCTCGCTCCTTAACCCCTGGAGTAGCAATCTTGCCTATTCAGTAAGTGTGTGAGACACCAGGGCCCCCGCCAATGCCGGGCGTACTGCCGAGCCTACCACTGAGTATAGGTAGCAAGCGAGTGCTTCAGCCTTCTTATCCACAGGGTCCTTGAAAACAGAAGCCCCTTCTACAGGAATTGTGGTGGCTCTATTAAGTCTGGACACCGGAGGGTCCACTATAGGGGGAGAGGTCCATTTCTTCAGAAAACTCTCCTCAAAGGGGTACCGTACCGTAAACCTCTTTGGGGCTGTAAAGACCCTCAGTGGGTTCTCCCATTCCTTGTATAACAGTTTACCAAAAGACACACAAGGGAACACCTTAGCAGTGCGGGCAGGTCTATG
This sequence comes from Rana muscosa, assembly GCA_029206835.1. NCBI lineage: Eukaryota > Metazoa > Chordata > Amphibia > Anura > Ranidae > Rana > Rana muscosa. The sequence goes on along the minus strand of CM055127.1, from coordinate 263,041,539 downwards.
AAACCCAAGTGGACCGGAGTCTCTGCTGCTTCTGCAGCATTTTCCAACTTTAGCGTATCCCACACTGCAGTAATAAGGTCAGATACCAAAGCCGTCTCACGTACTGACCTGGACTTGGAGTCATCCTCACTGTCCGATCGGTCACGGTCTGCAGTCTCTGATGCGTCCGAATCTGGGCCCTGAGCCGTAGCTGGACCTGGTTCTGCATCAGAATTATCCCCAGAAGCTTGCAGGGGACGGGGCGTTTACTACCCCCTGTATTCCCGTGTGCTGCTTCCACCCTGGCAGCAAACACCTCTAGGATTGCCGTCATAGCGTTCATAGACACCTCAGGGGCACCAGCTGCTAAATCTGGTGTTTCAGGGGAGAAGACATCTGGCTCAGATGCCATGCTGACCACACGCTGACACTCACAGGGCTCCAGGCAAGATATCAATAGGCCACCCTCCTGCGCTGCAGAGATGCTGGGTTACCCAGAGGACTCACCACCCTGGACCGGTACTGCTATGCTGCCGTGTGCTGCGCCTGTGATGCTGTCCCTCTGCTGCTGTGTCAGTCTGCTTCTTTTATCAGCACTTCCTGTGTGAATTTTCGCGCCAGTGTAATGCACCCTAGAGGCCGGAGGCTCTCGCAAAATGGTTGCCAAAACGTCTGTATGGAAGATAATGTGGGCTCTAAGAAAATGGCCGCCAACCGAAGATAGAGGTCAAGCAGCCGTAGCCCACAAAAAGATGGCCGCCGAACGGCAATATATACATACAGGGTGGACAAACATGGCCGCCGATCAGCTGATAGGGGCCAGTGGGTGTGGCCGAACCACAGGAAGATGGCCGCCGGGCAGTCACAAGAGGCCGAACTCGGCATGGACCACCTCAAAATGGCCGCCGACAGCATGGAGGAGGAAGCACACACACAGGTAAGCAGAAATGACATTTCTTTTAAATGTTAGTTACAGCCAGCCCCGCTCCAGTGGAACCCCTTAGGTGACCCCCAGCACCCAGCAACCTTTAGCTAGAAGCCCAGGGAGGAGGGAAAGGCAGGGAGAGAGGGAAGAAAGGGGCCACAACCACTTACTTGATCTCTCCAGGAATGTCCAGCTAAATCACCCAGCCGAGGCAGGGGAGTTTTACTTACCTATCCTGCTTGTATTATGCTGGAAGACATTCCAAAAAGATCATCGTCCGCGCACAGAAGGTGACTGTTGGCCAGGCATGCTGTGATTGGACACAAAAGGGACGATCATATGTATGCCCTGGAGCGTGACGCTCACCGGACAGGCTGCTGCGACTCGGCCGTAAGGTCAGCCGAAGCTGAGCGGTCCGATGCAAGCCTTGGAGCGTAAGCTCACCGGCCAGGCTGCTGCGACTCGGCCGTAAGGTCAGCCGAAGCTGAGCGGTCCGATGCAGGCCCTGGAGCGTAGGCTCACCGGCCACCCGTGGAGCGACGGGCATGTCGTGGAAAACCCAGCGCATAGCTAGGGTCGGCACACGCTCGATGGCCAAAACTGGGGAGACTACAAGGATCGAGGATCCAGCCTGTCACCCAGTCGGCAGTTGATCGAAGATCGCAGGAAACAACAAATGTAGCAAAAAAATTAAATATATATATTTTTTCCCCGGACCAATGGGCCCAAAGGGAGCCATGTCTTACTCCTTGCTAGACAGAAAAAAACTGATCTGCGATATGCAGACTGAGAGGATATACCCGGGGGGTCCGCCCCCTGGGCGGTACTGTAGGTGGTGTGATGCAATACTTTTTACAAGTTTTTCTGCCTAGTCACTCCTAATTAACGGATAATACCCACTTTGTCAATAGAGAAGCTGTGTCGGTCCATGGACGAAAGAGTAATTTGCATTTATTAAAAGGTGCATGAAATAGGTAAACTCATTTGTGTATAAAAAAGATCAGGTAATACTCCACGAGCAGCGAGCTTGTATGCTTGTGTCACTTCCAGTCTATGCCTATTGCTCCAATCCTGACGCGTATCGTCACATCACGTGACTCCATCAGGTGATAACAATAGGCTATCATTGGTATCTTTAAATAGTGTATTGGAATTAACTAGCAGCGGCCATGTTCCTGTAGTCTGCCACTGAAATCCATTATGTCGGCCATTTTGCTATGGTCTCTCAAGTTATTATGGTGGCCATTTTTCCTTGGTTTTCACATAAACCGACATTATGGCGGCCATTGAAGAGTAGTCACAGAGGGTATACGTAGACGTGATGCTGATACACTGGAGACCCAGGGGCATGATTGGTAGATGATGGTATACAGAAACCAGAACAACTAATAGATAATAAAATATATTAAAAGAAGGGAAAAAGAAACAACTGGTAGGCTATGGCGGAGCACAAGTAGCCCACTAAAAAAACGCATATAAAAAGCATATGTAAAAATGTATATAAAAGAGGAGCCGTAGGCGTACCGGACATGAGCCAAGGAACGACATAACCATTGAGCAAGGAAAACACAAGTGCAAGATCTTTCTATCTATAATGTAACGGAAATGGGTAATTGCTGATGTAACAAGTAGAAATTATAAAATATACATAGACAAATAAAGTATCTCCTTAGCTGGGTAATGTATTAATAAAGTGATTAATCGAAGTAATGGAATAGTTGAAGTGTAGGTTACATGTAAAATCATCTAAAGGAGGGGATAGTGAATGCAATAAAAAACGTAAATATTACAAATCATTGATGAAGTAATTTAAATCAAATGACTTCTTGCTCCCATTGGGCCATAAAGAGTCCTGCCACACTGGGTGCAAACCTAGCTCCCATGGCCACACCTGTTTTTTGTTGATAGTATTGATGATGGTACCAAAAATAGCTATGTTTGAGACCGAAATCTAGACATTTAATAAGGAATTTTCTTTGCATGCAAGGAAGTTTATTATAGTTTTTTTTGACAGTTTACAGACAATTAAGAAACAGTGTTCCCCAGACTGCCCCAACCCTCCATCGATTTCCCCTCCACCGGTTCGATAGACTGTGCATGTTAGATGTAGCCTCGGGGAGGAACCTGGTGAAGGGGGGACCCCTGGGGTTTTCTGTGAGAACTGCTATTCTAATGCTAAGATTCATACCCTTTCACAACATTCATTCATCTCTGTCGATCCTCAACTTCCACTCCCTTATCCAAAGGTTTCTCTTGGGCCATTGCTCACCATTTTAAGTGTTTTATCCTGCACTTGTTGAGAATTACATACTAATCCCTCTTGCTTCCCACCAGGGTTTCCAGATCTTATCATATGTCATTGGAGCACCTTGCTTTATATAAACCGATTTCTCTTTAAGAATTACCCCGTTCATGCTATTCTGCCATTCCTCACTGGATGGAGGCAGTGTTGACTGCCATCTACGGGCAATCAGAATCCTAGGTTGGAATAGGCATCTCATAGCTGCTATTTGAGAGCTCCCAGGTTTGCCCCCTTCCCCCACTAGTCCCAGTAGGCATTGCTTTGGCCTCAGCTCAATGGAAATCCCAAACACCTTATCAATAGTTTTTACCACCTTCGTCCAGTACCGGATATATCCCTGGGGGGTTTTATCGAGTTGAACCGGGGCACCGCCTCGGTAGGAATGGTATGGGATACGTTGAAGGCCTATTTGCGCGGAATGATGATACAGCAGATTTCAAAAATAAAAAAGCAGACTGAGGACTGGGAGAGAGTAATTGGAGAGAGGGTAACAACTGCGGAAGAACAATACATTAATAACCCGACACCAGAGACACTTAGGACCTGGATAGAGGAGCAACAAAACTATCGACTAATAACTATTCGAAGAGTAGAGAACAAATATCTCTTCCAGAGACAAGCTGCCTTTGGAGAAGGGGAAAGTGTGGGACAGATGTTGGCACAACTAGTTAGGGCAAACTCCCCCACCTCTGTGGTGCCTACGATCACCACGGCGGATGGGAGAGTGACGTCATACACTCCAGAAATAGTGGATAAGTTTAAAACGTACTATGAAGATCTTTATAGATCCCGGCAGGGGGAGGTGAGCGAAGCAATGGACATCATCTTTGGGGATTTGAATTTACCTTTCCTCAGTGAGATGGACAGAGTTGAGCTGGGCCGCCCTATAACTCTAGAAGAGATAACGTGTATTACCAATGAAATGGCATGGCAGAAATCCCCAGGACCAGATGGCCTCCCAGCCGAGATACACCGGCATTACGGCAAGGTGTTACTACCCGAGCTGTTGACGGTACTGAATAATTCACTAGTACAGGGTGAGCTTCCTCCCTCAATGGACTCTAATATAATTATCATACACAAGGAAGGCAAAGATCCATTGGACGTAGTCTCTTATAGACCAATTGCCCTGTTAAACACTGACATGAAGATTCTAGCGAAGGTTTTGGCGACCAGATTAAATAGGGTGATACCAAAACTTATCCACCCCGACCAGTCAGGGTTTATTCCTGGAATTACAACTAGTGTTAACATAAGGTGGCTATATCTGAATCTCCAGGTCCTGTCAAATGAGGACGGGGAGAGGGTTATCCTGTCTTTAGACGCCGCCAAGGCCTTCAACAGCTTAGAGTGGCAGTACCTGTGGAAGGCCATGGATATGGCCCAATTGGGCCCGGGCTTTATCAACTGGGTGAAAATGCTCTATAGAGCACCAGAGGCTAGAGTAAGGGTGAACGGAGAGCAGTCTGATAAGTTTGAAATGGGGAGAGGGACGCGACAGGGATGTCCCCTGTCACCCCTCCTTTTTGCTATTGCAATTGAACCTCTGGCTACTGCTCTTAGATCATCTGACCAGGTGAGGGGCTTTAGAAGAGGAGATATGGAAGAAAAAGTTGCATTATACGCAGACTATCTTCTCCTCTTCCTCGGAGATGCACAGGATTCCCTTCGGAAGGCCATAAATATCATTAATAGCTTTGGCCAAATTTCTGGATTAAAGATAAACTGGGCAAAGTCCAGACTTCTACCAGTGGACCCTCTGATAGGTTCTTTACCTGAGGAGGTAGCCCAGATCCCGGTTGTGAACAAATTCAAATACCTAGGCATAAACATTTCTAAGGACCTTCAACAATACACCGCAGATAATATCGATCCCTTGTTGATCAAATTCAGGGGAAAATAAAAGTCTGGAAAAACTTGCCAATATCTGTGGCAGGCCGGTGTAACTTGATCAAAATGATTTGGATGCCCCAGCTCCTCTATATATTACATAATTCGCCAATTTGGCTTTATAAAAAATGGTTTCAAAAGATAGAGACTCTGTTCAGGGAAATGATATGGAAAGGTGGTCCAGCAAGGATCCGGTTAAGCACCCTGCAGTTCCAGAAACAGGAGGGAGGAGTAGCACTCCCACATCCCTATAGTTACTTTCTGGCATCACAACTTCAGTATCTAGGGGGAAGTAATACTCCTGGTCAACAAGCAGGAAGAAAGATTCTTCTCCAAAATACTTCACATGATTCCATACCCGAAGCTCTGGAGGCAGGATCTTTTTCCCCAAAACTCCCAACTCTGAATTTAATGATGAAGGTTTGGGACACAGTGAAAACTATACTGAATTATAGAGGATTCACGGAATTTACTCCATTGTGGGATAACAGTAAATTAGGAGAGCTCCAGAAAATAGGGACAATAAGAGAATGGGAGAGATGCGGGATAAAATTTATTTCCCAGTTATATCAGGATGGTACTTTGAAAACCTTTCAGGAATTGAGGGTCCATCATGCTTTACCGAACAAATCTTTTTTCAAATATTTGAAGGTTCGGTATGCATTAGAGGAACAATTTAAAGGACAGACTCTAGAATGGACCACATTTCCGGTACTTAAAAAATTAATCAATGCAGACTCAGTGAAGGGTTTAATTTCTAAAGTGTATCCTGATATCAATAAAGGGAGATTGAGCAGGTTAGAACTACCCTTATATAAAATGAAGTGGGAAAAAGATGTATCTCAGAGGATATCACACCTTTTCTTATTGTACAGAACTTATTACACCCCATATAGACTTTTTCAGTTTGGCCGCCGGCCAGACTCTAGTTGTCCTAGATGTAGGGACCCAAAAGGGGACCTGCTTCACATGTTTTGGAGGTGCCCGAAGCTATTCCGGCATGCAAGGAAGTTTAGTGAAGTTTCTGAGCCCCCATTTTGTTGCTTCACATGCCTGATGGTGGTGAATAATAGTATAAAGTGATGAGACATCTGCTGTTGCCATCAGCAAGGGTCCTGTGTCTTCTCTCTTCTAGTAATTGTAACATGTGTTACATATCTCTTAGGTACACTCTTGTTTTTTGAACTGCTGGTATTTGTCTATATATTGGCTGATTCTTGCTGTTATTGATTCAATACCATTTACAATGGGTCTAAGTGGAGGATCTATCTTGTCTTTGTGGATCTTTGGCAGTGCATAGATAATCGGGGTCCGACATGCTTCTGGTAACAAGTATCTTGCTTCCTTTTTATCAAGTATACTCTTCTGAAGTCCTAAGTTGACCACTTGTTGTAATTCTTTTTTCCATTTAAATATGGGATTACATTTGTTAGAGAGTTCACAGCACAGCATCACAACTATACCCAACTTTACCCAGTGACAGAGAAGATGACTGTGGCAGGGGATGGAGAGGTGATAGCGAGCCTGGACCTGTCATCACTGGAAGAGGGCACAATGCCTCCTCCAAAACCAATTTTTACATCAACAACTTTTAGGATACCAGCAGCAAAGGGTGCACTGCACTGTGTAGCGCTGCAAAGCAGAATTTTGAGCCTATATATTTGATAGTAAATATGGCTTACTTTATGTACCTAAATGATTACACACAGTGGCATTACTAGAAATCATAAGGACTGAAAATTAAAAAAAGAAAAAAAGTCACTTGTTACAGGCCCTAAACTAAAGCACCCAGAAACCATGCGCAATCATTAGTACCACTTCCCCTGTGCCCCCCCCCCCCCCCCTTCTCAAAACTGCATTAAAATAGTGCACAATCAGAAGATCCTCATTCATGTTTAATCATTTACTCATCAAAAGTATTAAAGATGTAAAAGTGCTGGTATCGCTGCTTTATACCAGAAAATATTTATTGTAAGCATTTTGCATTACAGCCCACGCCCCACCTCAATGCAAAATTCCTTCAGCTGCAAGAAGTTTGTTGTTTCCTTACATGAACTGCCTGTTTCAAATCTCTCACAACATATTAATTTGGAATCAAATCACGGTTTGACTAGGCTAGTCCATACTGCTACTTTTGGACAGTGGACTCGCATTTTCATATAAAGAACACTTTTATTTGATGCAAAATGTATAGTTAACGCAATAACTGTAGGATGCCCAGGCCCTGAAGTAGTAAAACAATCCCAAACCATATTATTTCCATCACCATGCTTAAAGTTGGTTTGAGATTGCTCTCTAGAAATTAAGCTTTTGGTTTGCATTAACATGTCTACTGTTACTGAGGGAGGCCAAACAACTCTATTTTTGATGTGGTCTTGATGTAATGTTTTTGGGACAGCAAAGGCTTTTTCCTGAAACACCTGACATGCAGGTTAAATTGCTTGTTAAATTGGTACAATCTCTAAGTTTCCTGCAGATCTCACAATTACATTTTAGGGTTCTTAGAGACTACATTTAGCTTAAAAAAACAGTTCTTAGGCTGAATATTGAGTTGGCCAATCCTGGACAAATTGGCAGTTATTTTTTTCTTTCAGTAAAATGAATGATTTTAAATAATTTGACAACCTTTTTTAACCACTTTGCGCCCGTCATACGACTAATGATGGCCGCAAAGTGGTTCTATAATCCCGGGAGGCCGTCATTATACGGCCTCCGCTCCTCCGGCCACTGGGGGTCGCGCGCGCATGCCCGGCGCATCAATAAGATGCAGATGCGCGTGCCTAGAGGCCGCGATGTCCACCAGGTACCCGCGATCGGCCGGTACAGAGACAAGGACATGGATCTGTGTGTGTAAACACACAGATCCATGTCCTGTCAGGGAGAGAGGAGACCGATGCTGTGTCCCTTGTACATAGGGACACAGATCGGTCTCCTCCCCCAGTCAGTCCCCTAACCCCACAGTAGCAATCACACATTAGGGAACATATTAACCCCTTCCTCCCCCCCTAGTGTTAACCCCTTCCCTGCCAGTCACATTTATACAGTAATCAGTGCAGTTTTATAGCACTAATCGCTGTATAAATGTGAATGGTCCCAAAAATGTGTCAAAAGTGTCCGATGTGTCCGCCGCAATATCGCAGTCCTGACAAAAATCGCAGATCGCCGCCATTACTAGTAAAAAAAAAAAGTCAGAATTCTATCCCCTATTTTGTAGATGCTATAACTTTTGCGCAAACCAATCACTATACGCTTATTGGGATTTTTTTTAACCAAAAATATGTAGAAGAATACGTATCGGCCTAAACTGAGGAAAAAAATCTTTTTTTTTTTTTAAATTGGGATATTTATTATAGCAAAAAATCCCCAAATTTTGTGTTTTTTTTTTTTAATTGTCGCTCTTTTTTGGTTTATAGCGCAAAAAATAAAAACCGCAGAGGTGATCAAATACCACCAAAAGAAATCTCTATTTGTGGGGAAAAGAGGACGTCAATTTTGTTTGCGAGCCACGCTGCACGACCGCGCAATTGTCATTCAAAGCGACGCAGTGCCGAAAGCTGAAATTTTCGCCTGGGCAGGAAGGGGGTTTATGTGCCCAGTAAGCAAGGGGTTAATCCTTTGCCAGAGTCATAGGAATTCACAACCTTCTTTTTAAGGGCATTAGAGAGGTCTCTTGACCTTTGGCATGATGACATAACATAAATCAATATCAAATAAAAAAACAGGCATGAGATATCTGAGGTTTAAATAAGACATTCTACTTGCATACTCTCTAAAAAAAAACGAATCACTTAACCCAATCTGGGAACACTTGATTCTAGTTTTTATAGGTTTTCAGTGGTAGTAAATGTACTGGTGCCCTAAGGCCTTGTTTACACGAAGCGTATGCATCCATGCGCTGTATGAAGGCCATGTATACCTGCACAGGTATGCAGAGGAGTTCCATTAATCCCTGTGCAAGCAGTCCCATAGCTGTCAATTGGGACACAGCAGCTGCAAGGATACACCCGCTGCTCTCAATGTAACATACATGTGGGTGCACAGCTGTGAATGCACTCTGGGTGCATTCGCAGCTGTGCACCTACACAGATGTCGGAATGTGTCAATGTAGCCACTGCATCCCATTTGACAGTTATGGGACTGTCTGCATGGGGATAAACAGAACACCTGTGCATCCTTACACAGGTATACATGGCCCTCACATGGGGCACAGATGCATACGCCCCATTTGAATGAGGCCTCACTTTCTTTACATGGCAAATCTGCATTTTATTAATTTGAGAATGAATAAACCGTGTCAAATTTATGTGACATTGTTTAAGTATATCACATTTACAGTGCCTTGCAAAAGTATTCACCCCCCTTGGCTTTTTACCTAATTTGTTACATTATCGCCTTTAGTTCAATGTTTTTTTTTTTTTAATCTGAATTATATGTGATGGATCAGAACACAATAGTCTAAGTTGGTGAAGTAAAATTAGAAAAATATATACATAAAACTTTTTTAGAAATAAAAAACTGATAATTGGTATGTGGGTATGTATTTACCCCCTTTGTTATGAAGCCCATAAAAAGCTACACATGGGGGGGGGGGGTGGTTTGGACGGGACCCGAGATGGGGGCTTAAGGAAAGAGCTCCCGCACATCAAGGATGACAAACAGCTATAAAATGGGTACAGTCACTCCCAAACCATGGGCAAATCAACCAGGAACTCATCGACAATCCGCACATTAAAAGGATACCGGGACGCAGCTGAGCAATAACATCCCAGAGATGTTCCAGACCCGTCCGCTGGGACAGCATGCAGAGTCACAGGCCTCACAGGCCTCATCCCCGGCCTCGATTAGGAGCGCAGACGAACCGATGACGAATGGCGATGGCGCTGCGGTCCCCAATCCGACCTTACTTGATCTCCAGAGAGATCAACAAAGAGTTGCCCTGGACATTAAACACACAATGACAACGTCCATCTCTGATCTCAAGTCGGAAATCCTAGTGATGAACCGCCGCATTGCTGAAGTGGAGGATACATCTCACATGCAGGCAGCAGCGATAAGGCAAGTGCAAAACACATATGACTTACAGTTACCGCACATGTTTGAACTCCACAGACACGTGGAAGATTTAGATAACAGGGGTCGCAGACATAATATTAGAGTGAGGGGGGTCCCTGAAGGAGTGGAACAGGCTACACTGCCACAGACGGTCTGCACCATTTTCAAAGACTTACTCCGCTGACCGGCGGATACCCCTATTGATATGGAAAGGCTTCACCAGGCTCTAAGACCCCTTCCCCGTGATTCGGAACCCCCCAGAGACATTGTGTGTTGCATTGTTAACTTTCCCCTTAAGGAGGAAATCCTCAGAAAAGCCAGAGACAGAGGGTGCATTGTGTTCAATGGCGTGGACATTAAACTATTTCAAGACCTCTCTCAGGTAACTTTACAAAATAGACGTACCCTGCACCCCCTGCTGGATGCATTACGTTCCCGCAACATCCAGTATAGATGGAAGTTTCCGTTCTGTCTATTGGCTTCCTCCAGAGGCCGCACAGCACTCCTCTGAACCCCAGAGGACTTGCCTGCATTCTGTGAGCAGCTGGATATCCCACCGATTGATTTACCTGAATGGTACTCATACTTTCCTGCTGAACCGTGGAAGCCCGTCTCTCACACTTCTTCACCGAAGGCAAAAAGACAATGCTCCAGACGCCGTAGACTGGACCCCACATCGCCGAGTGATCGCCACATGCGCCGGGACCATCCCTCATATGAGCGGGAGAGTGCAGCCACCCCTCGCAGGGGACACCAAGATGACTATCTCTTACTCCTCTCATCCCGATGCTCAATAGTAGCCGAGAGGGATGTTCTTTTACTCATTTTGTTTTGTTTACTTTGTTAACTTTTGACTTGCCTCCCTCTCCTATCTTGCTCAAACAGTGGATGCTGGACTCCTGACCCTGCCTAATGAAGAACATGGCCATATTGACTTCCTGGGGATCTAAACCGAATGCAGAACCATCCTATTCAGGTACTGCTGTATCCTACTTGTTAGTACACCTCCAAAGAGATGTCCAATGTGCTCAAGGCACTGACCTACCCCCCTCTCGATGACCCCCTGATTCTCCCCCAAAGACTATGTTTTGCAGCTCAAAATGGTGATAATGTATATGAACGTGGAACACTTGCAAGATATAGGGTTAAATATACACACGGCACCATAGTCATGCATTGCTAGGCTGTTACTTGGGAGGGGCCTTGATCACCAAGTGTGGCTGGGGCTGTCCTCACGATCTATACCTTTGTTATGCCTTTGAGGTGAGGTGCCTGAATATATTTTTACTGCATTGTGACCCTCCCTTCAATAGAAGGTTGAGCGTTGAACATCAACATGCTAATCTGGGGTATATAGCAGGCCTGCTTGAGAGATCAGAGGGAGGGGGGGGAGACCTACTAAGTCCTGTTGGGTAACCATTCTGTTGCTCTATACCCGTATATTATTATACAGGATACTGTGATTCAGCATACCCTGTAAAGCGTATCATTTAGCTGTTCCCCACCTTGGTGCGTTTGTTTTAGTAAAGGCAGATCATCCAGACCCATGAACCAAAAAAGCCTTCTCCTGAGATGGGGTGAGGGAGTTATATGTATTTTGATTGCCTACTTGTTTAGGCCTATATAACTTTACCATATTCAAAGACCTGTTTGACTGTTTAGATAAAATCTCACTCACTAGAATTACTTGACAATACTTGTTATGTTTTACTTTAGTTAGAATTGGGTTCAGTATATACTTTGTTTACAACTACTCAACAAATGTTCCACATGGTATGTCCTGAGCTAGGCAAGCCCTGCACGCCCAAGGGCCTTTATTTGTATTCTTATTTTTATTCTTATTTTCATTTTTATTGCTACCCTGCAATTCCTGAGCCCTAGTTTATTATTATACTAAATATTAGTCAATACCCTCTGATTTTCTGTTTACCCTTCCTCGTCGTCCTTGATGCGAAACCTCGAGATCGGCTCGCAGTTTATTATCCCCCCTCAGCTATCCTACTGGATTATAGCTGCCACCCCGGATTTTTCCCCATTAGAGAACCATGTATACAAAAAGGTATTGCACTCCACAAATCCAGATTTCAAAACTAAAGGGGTCTCCATACTTATCTCTAAACACGCTGACTTTCAACTATCAGACTCGCTGATCGAACCTAAGGGCAGATACATCTTTATTAAGGGTACTTATGCTTCCAAACCAATCACGTTGGCAAATGTGTACTGCCCCCAACGAGCACCAAATTTTTTTTTTTTAGGACAGCCTGTGATGTACTTGCCACGTTTCTAGAAGGTATTTTAATCTTGGGAGGAGACTTTAATGTCCCACTGAACCCGTCTCTTGACACCTCCACAGGGGCATTTGCTCTTCCGTACCGTGCCCTACGCCAGATTAAACTTGAATTACAAAATCTAACACTTCACGACACGTGGCGCACTATGTTTCCTACCGACATTGATTATACTCTCTTCTCTTCCCCACACAATACTCCAGAATAGACGATCTCTTTCTCTCACAAGCCGACTTGTCCCTTCTTTCACACGCCACAATAGAACCAATGTTTTTATCAGACCACCACCCCATTACGATTACTCTTACGTTCCCAGACTCAAACAAAATAACGAAAACCTGGAGACTGAATCCATCTCTGCTGAAAGACTCAGAAAATCTTAGACAAATAAGTACACAAATTAAACTATATTTTCAGGAAAATTCTGCCCCTGACGTAGCACCTATCACACTTTGGGAAGAGCACAAATGTGTTTTAAGGGGGAAACTGATATCATTAGCGACGATAGCCAAAAAGAAACAGCAGGAACACATCAAATCCCTAATTGAGGCAAATAATAGACTGGAGTTAACCCATAAACATTCTTCTATGCAAGCAACGTTGCAGGATCTTTTACACCCTCGCTCCACCCTAGTGGATGAATTAGGGAAACGCACAAGACGACGTTATGTCCTCAAACAAAAAGTGTTTTACGAGCATGGCAACAAAAGCGGGAGACTGTTAGCACGCACGATACAGGCCGTTAAGACCTCGTCCATAATCCATCATATTAGAGATAACCAAGGCACACTCCTCTCTAGGAATGAAGATATAGCCAAACATTTTGAAAAATTCTATTCAAAACTCTATAACCTAGCGCAAGAGAAAGGCGGACCGATAAACCCGGCCAACCGTTCCTCCCAAATTACAACATTAGTAGCCCAATACTGCCCTAAACCTGTCACTACCCAGCAAGCAGAAGCTCTGGAGAGTCCACTCTCCATGGAAGAGCTTCACCTGGCTATCAAACAAATGAAAGATGGTAAGAGCCCAGGACCCGACGGCCTCCCCTTAGTATATTATAAATGCTTTCAGGATGAGCTTGAGATGCTACAAACATTTAACTCACTTTCGAACCATCACACTTCCCTTGGTAGACTCCTGGAAGCACACATAGTGGTTATCCCAAAAGAAGGCAAAGATCCCTCACAAGTCTCCAATTACAGGCCGATATCCCTCCTTAACGTGGATATTAAACTCTATGCAAAGATGTTAGCAAATAGATTGTTGCCCCTGAACCCTGGACTAATATCATCTGACCAAGTAGGTTTTATCCCGGGTAGGGAGGCCAGGGATAATACCATATGCACTCTAAATGTACATCACTTGATCTCTTCGTTGGAGACTAGGGGATTTCTCCTTTCCCTTGATGCTGAGAAGGCGTTTGACAGGGTGGCATGGGATTACAGGCAGGAGGTGCTGAAAGGCATAGGCCTTCTGCCCCACATGCTTGCACACATCAACGCCCTTTATACCAACCCCGCTGCAAGGGTAAGGGCTAATGGCCTCCTGTCGGACACCTTCTCAATAAGTAATGGTACCCGTCAGGGTTGCCCCTTGTCTCCCCTGATCTTTGTCCTGACTTTAAAACCCCTTTTGAACAGATTACGTGCTAACAATAACATCAAGGGAATCTCCATACACCGCAGAGAGTACAAAGTAGTGGCGTTTGCTGATGATATCTTACTTTCCTTACAATCTCCTCGGGTGTCCTTGCCTAACCTACCGAGTGACATAAAATTCTTTGGTGATTTATCGCATCTTAAAATTAATTATTCCAAGTCCCACGCCCTGAACATATCATTAACCCCTCAGGAAGTCTCCCATTGCCAATAATTCTTTCCTTTTCAATGGAAGAAAGAGGCTATTACCTATTTAGGAATCCAAATTACCAGAAAAATGTCAGACCTGTATAGTTACAACTTCCTGCACACCCTTTCTAAAATTCAATCAGATTTGAAGGATTGGGCTAATCTAAATGTATTGTGGTTTGGTCGATCGGCCCTCATCAAGATGGTTGTCCTCCCCCGTCTATACTGTATCTAATGCAGACGATCCTCTCCTTTTTTGTGGCATATAAAAGATCCTGCACAAAATTCATATGGAGGGATACAGCCCCACAAATTAAATATTCACGTTTGACCTGCTCCAAAGCTACGGGTGGTATTGGTCTACCAGACCTTCATAAGTACTATCTGGCCTGTCACCCAACTAGAGTGGTGGATTGGAATATCCACAAGTTAGGAAAAGCTTGGGTTACACTGGAAAACTCTTTTTCGCAAACCCCAACTCACACACTTCCTTGGATATCACCACGGTTCTATCCCCAGGATATTAAGATGCACCCGCTCATCATGCCTTCGTTATTGGCCTTTGGGAAAGCAGTTGCTCTCTAACATTTCCTCACAACCTGGACCACTGACCTCAATCCGGGGTAATCCAGAGTTCCCTCCAGGAGAATCCAATGTATTCCTACACATGGAATGGCCACACGTGGAGGTTCGGGCGTGTCACTTCTTTCACAAGGGCCATAGGCGATCATATGAAGAGTTAGTAGCAGACTCACATACCAACACTTTTCCTTTCTGGACTTTTAGACAGTTGACACATTTTCTCACCTCTAAAGACTCTAAGGACATATGGAATAGACAATTTACACCCTTTGAAACACTGCGCCGCAAGGACACCTTATATCATATATATATGCCTTGATGCAAGATGCCCCAGATCAGTCTTCAATGCTGAATGTGCGTACCTCTTGGGAAAAAGATCCACAAATGTCATTCACAGAAAAGGATTGGGAATCTATCTATACTCTAACCCACAAGGGATCGATGAATGTGGCGATCCGAGAAAATGGATACAAAATCATTACGAAATGGTATAGAACTCCAGCCCGTTTACATAAATTCTCACCCCTGATTCCAAATATTTGTTGGAGATGCAATGGAGGTGAAGGATCCATGATCCACATCTGGTGGGAATGTGTCTTGCTCCAACCTTTTTGGAGGGAGGTACATTCCATAATAACGCAGGTTACCACTTTCACCTTAGACTATAGCCCTGCACAGTACCTCTTACACCACACAACCCTATCAAAACGTACTTACCAAAAGTCACTGGCCATGCATATGGTGAATGCAGCCAGACTTTTCATTCCTATTCACTGGCGTTCACCAATTATCCCATCCATTAGGTAATGGTTGTGCAGAATAACCAAAATAGAGGAGATGGAGGAATTGATATATACCTTCCAAGACCGCATTCAGAAATTCACACTAACCTGGGCATGTTGGATACATTTGAAGTCTACAGACCAGTATAAGTCCCACTTTCCAACACAACATTAAGGTGTTGAACTTACCCATTACAGTTTCCCTTGTACCCCGATGAGGCCTGGGGGTACCGGGACATGGAGTGGCAACCTCTACCCTATCCTTCTCACTTTACCCCTTACTGCTTTTCACCCCTCTTTACTTGTATTTTCCCCCACCTGACCCCCCTGTAGTATTACAATGAAATAACCAACCTAACTTTAGCTGGGTGCCCTAACATGGGTTCCTGTACATTACACACCCACGGTAATTTCAGGTATATGAAATCTTCCATGACCACGGATGGACCTGTTGATAATGGTCTACGGTGTTTGTGCAACCAACTGCAGGGTGACTTGTCTTCACCCAGATACTTGATCTTGCTATGTTTATGTGCTGGTCGTCCATATGTAGTACATAGGCCTAAAAATTGACATATACAGATCCCTGACGTCCTATCTTTCATGTCTACTGTTGTATTGCTACATAAGACTGTCTTGATATGTTAATACGCCATGGTTACATCTGCATATGGTCTGTTCAATATAATGTATGTACAACCATATTTTTTCCTTTAATAAAAAAAAAAATTGTGGAAAAAAAAAAAAAAAGCTACACATAAGTGAAATTATGTCCACCTGTGTGCAATCTAAGTGTCAAATGATCTGTCATTACATATACACACCTTTTTGAAAGGCCTCAGAGGCTGCAACACCTAAGCAAGAGGCACCACTAACCAAATACTGCCATGAAGACCAAGAAACTTTCCAAACAAGTAAGGGACAATGTTGAGAAGTACAAGTCAGGGTTAGGTTATAAAAAAAATATCCAAATCTTTGATGATCCCTAGGAACACCATCAAATCTATCATAACCAAATAGAAGGAACATGGCACAACAGCAAACCTGCAAAGAGACGGCCGCATACCAAAACTCACGGACCGGGCAAGAAGGGCATCAGAGAAGCAGCACAGAGTTAAGGTAACCCTGGAGGAGCTGCAGAGTTCCACAGCAGAGACTGGAGTATCTGTACATAGGATGACAATAAGCCGTACACTCCATAGAGTTGGGCTTTATGGCAGGGTGGCCAGAAGAAAGCCATTATTTTCAGCAAACAAAATGTCACGTTTTGAGTTTGCGAAAAGGCATGTGGGAGACTCCAAAAATGTATGGAAGGTGCTCTAGTCTGATGAGACTAGAATTTAACTTTTTGGCCATCATAGGAAACGCTATGTTTGGCGCAAACCCAACACATCACCCAAATAACACCATCCCAGTGAAACATGGTGGTGGCAGCATCATGCTGTGGGGAAGTTTTTCAGCAGTCGGGACTGGAAAACTGGTCAGAGTTGAGGGAAAGATGGATGGTGCTAAATACAGGGATATTCTTGAGCAAAACCTGTACCACTCTGTGTGTGATTTGAGGCTAGGACGGAGGTTCACCTTCCAGCAGGACAATGACCCCAAACACACTGCTATAGCAACACTTGAGTGGTTTAAGGGGAAACATGTAAATGTGTTGGAATGGCCTAGTCAAAGCCCAAACCTTAATCCAATTGAAAATCTGTGGTCAGACTGAAAGATTTAATGTTCACAAGCGCAAACCATTCAACTTGAAGGAACTGGAGCAGTTTTGCTCAGAGGAATGGGCAAATATCCCAGTGGTAAGATGTGGCAAGCTCATAGAGACTTATCCAAAGCGACTTGGAGCAGTGATAGCCGCAAAAGGTGGCTCTACAAAGTATTGACTTTAGGGGGGTGAATAGTAATGCACATTGACTTTTTCTGTTATTTTGTCCTATTTGTTGTTTAACAATAAAAAAAAAAAATCTTCAAAGTTGTGGGCATGTTCTGTAAATTAAATTATGCAAATCCTCAAACAATCCATGTAAATTCCAGGTTGTGAGGCAACAAAACACGAAAAATGCCAAGGGGGGTGAATACTTTTGCAAGGTACTGTATCCGTAGGCAGTCTCTGAATGAAGATCTTATGTTTCAAATATTTAATATGTATCAATATATTAATTTGTTATTCATATTAGGGCAGAAATGCCCTCCCCCTGCACAGCCATTCACTGGGAAGTTCGGTGTCCTGCTGTTTCTCCTCCCCAGCTCTCTGAGCTCCTTCTGCAGCTGAGAACAGAGAGTATGTGATCACATACACAGTATGTGATACATACACAAATGTTTTGTCTTTTGTTTCTATTTTAAACTGAATGGAATTTACAAGATGAGGGTTCATATACTTTAAAGGAGTCAAATTGATCATTGTGTTTGACCGAAATGATGAATATAATCAAAGGAGCAGGATTTAAAGTTTTTCTTGAATGAACAAAATAGTGCAGGTTGTTTTCATTCAGGAAATTTTATTCATTCCAAAATCGAATGTTCAAAGCAAACTAAAATTTTAAACATAATTTGTCAAATCTCTGATGGTATTATCGAATGTACCAAAAAGATTTTTCATATGAGTAGTCATACAAAAATCTAAAAGTGTATAGCCATTTTTAAGTTTTAATGTTAAAAAACAAACATACAACACTCAGCAGGGCTGGATTACTATCAGAGGTGGCGGTTGTTCATGTACTAAAGTGAATGTTCACTAAGCTAAGTAAAGTAAGTAAAGCGGTGTTCCTTTTGTAAACCCAATTATCTGCAAGGGAAATTTCAAAGAAAAATCTTGTACATGTATATCAAGCCCAGTAAGTTCTTAAAAGTATTCAGCTGTAAAATAATGTAACTTCAAGGTTTACATTATAGACACCTCATTTGTCATTTATTTCATTATAATCCCTCATGGCTTTGTTTTTGTTCAAGTGCCAAAGACCAGACAGTCAAAAAATAAGCTGCTGAAGTACTGTTAAACATCATCATTCCCTCTCATCCATGGCAACTCAAATGCCATAAGAAAAAAAAAAAAAAAAAAAGTTTTCTTTCACTATAGGCAGCTAGTTTTCTAAACTCCAATGAAACTAAAATAGAAAATAATATAATTATGTGTCTGTAAAAGTAATACATGTAAATTAATTCTTGATGCATTTGTCTATACACCTTAAAGTGGAACTTTGCTGTATTTGAGCACCACAAACCAAAAGCGCTATTTAATTCATTTTTAATATTCAAAGCAAACATCTATCCATCTCTTCATGCTTTGTTTTGGTGAGAAATCACTTAGAAAAACATCCCCTAGCATTTTATTATATATGTGATACCATTAGTTGAGTAGAGTTGAGAGGTATCTTAATATAGCGCGGTCTTACTCCAAAGGGTCCCGACGCGCATAGCAGAGTTCCTGGGAAAAGAGGACCCAGGAACCAAGAGCAGCACAGAGCGGCAGGAAGGGTGGAAGAAAGAGGCTACACAGGAAAGGCTTGCGTGAAAAGCCAAGTCTTCAGTAACCCGCGGAAGACCAGGATAGTAGGGGCCTCCTGGAGCTCGACAGGGAGGCTATTCCATAATACGGCACCCTGGTGGGAGAAGGCCCGACCACCACGCCGGATCTTCTTGGGCATTAAGGTTCCTTCTTTTTATATACCGGTGTATCATGCTGCCATTTGTAGTCCTTTTTAGTCGTTATAGTGTTAATGGTGCTGTATTAATGGTACTGATTTGTAGTGCTGTTTAAATATCATACATTGCTATTATTGTGTTTCCTATAATTGTCTATGCCGCTCATCTCCTGCCCACTTCTAATATTATGCCACCTCTTCCCCGACCATTTGTTCCACCCTGACTTTGGCCAATTACGGCTCTCCTTTCTTACTGCGCTGATTGGCCAAAGCATGCGGGTCATAGTGCATGCTTGGCCAATCATCAGCCAGCTATGCACTGCGATGCCGCAGTGAATTATGGGGCGTGACGCGCCACTCGAATTTGGCGCGAACGGCCCATAATTTTCGCAATTCAGCGAACAGCCGATGTTTGAGTCGAACATGAGTTTGACTCGAACACGAAGCTCATCCCTACTCCACAGTACTAATCTATAAAATCCTATAATAATAGTAACTGGCACTGGAATAGATTCTGGTCGACTCAGTAGGAAAAAGGAAGGATTTTTTTTTATATCAACAGAATAAATATACCCATTATTTTAGTAAGACATAACATTGTAGGGGGTCGATCTGAGTTATTCAAATGCCTATGGGGACCAGGAAAAACTTTTCCACTTGTTTCCCCATATTAAACCAAGCTTTATATAGAATATCTTTGAATCAAATTGTGGGTTTAGAATTTTTTTTTCTAGCTTGGTTGAGGTCAAGAGACATGCTCAATCCAACTGTACTGGCTATTTTTAGATCACTGCCACCCTCTTACAATACAATGCATCATGAACACAATTACATATCTAATGTACACTTCTCACCACTCCTCATCTGCTGCTCCTCCCAGCAACTCTTAACTTGCTTTTGTGCAACCTGAGAATAGAATTAAACTCAATGCTTTGCTTTCAATGCAGTCCACAATTCATTCCCTAGCTTTATTACTGATCTCATATACAAAATATTCCCAAAACCTTATTCTCTGCTCTGACCTACTTAAGTTTCCCATCCCATGCATGACTCCAAGATTTCTCCTGAGCAGCATTAGGCAAACCTTGCCTAATTGTTAATTAGAATATACATCCCTTAATAGTTCTGCTAAAGCTGAAATTTGGTATTTGCAGCATGTTCTATTTTTTAGCTACTAGTGGTATGAACCTCATTAAAATGATCATATTGCCTAAGTTCTTATACATATTGCAATATTCATAAGTATCCATTCCCACTAGCGTATTCAGAAAAATTAACTCCATCATATCATTTTAATATGTGGTAATTTTACTAATCAAACTCCGCCGACCTAAAGAAAAAGGGACCCTAGAAAATTCAGATTTTTTTGTTATATCAAATATATCATATATAGGAATTTTCCTACTACTGCATTTTTCTTAAATATTGGTATTTACCCCGATTTACATATTGTAGAGCTATATTTTGATCCAAGCAACTGATAGGACAGTTCTGGAGAGGATGGGAGGTCAGGCTTGCCGACAACATTTTAAAAGGCAGATGAAAATGTTATTTTCACAGATTCAAGGACTCAAAAGGGTATAAAAAGGTTAATATTCCAATATTTTATACACAAATTTCCCCACACTTACTTTCAAAGTATTTTATTTTCAACAAGTATACACAACAATGCATTACATTATAGTGAGAACATTACCTGGAAGGTGACTACATGGAAATTCAGCATGTGATACATAGTCCATTAGTGCGATGAGAGAATATCATCAATCATGGCGTTAGCTTAACATATAGCCTACCTAGCGCTCCTAGCTGGACAGCTCCAAAACAGCACCCCCGCATGGGCCGCCCAGGAGACGGGGACCCCCCAGCACCTTTATCGGGATCAATCTGTGCAGCCCAGTCAGTCGAGCTGGACCATGTGATCAGAACTCTAGGCCATTTCATCTGTCTCCTCCATTATCAAATGGAGGGAGAGCAGGAGGGTTCCCTGAGGTCATCTCCAGGTTTAACAACATTGAGGGGGGGAAGGGGGGAAAAGAGATGAAAAAAGGGGAGGAACGTGCCTACCCTAAAACTGTGGTGGGGTGAGGATTCGACGGAACACCGGGAATGAGGGAGATCCCCACATATCTAGCCCAGGGTTTCCAGATCTTTTTGAATTTCTGGGAAGTACAGTATCTGTTAGGATACTGGCCAGTTTTTCTTGGGTCATTACCCATGATATTTTCCTTCTAGCTTCCGATAAAAAAGGTTTAGGTTTCTTCCACGCTTTGGCTATTGTAAGCTTGGCGCCTGTGAGAATAAAGTGGATTTGTTTTTGTGTAGCCTTTGGGATTTGAGGTATATAGGCATTTAGGAGGGCTATAGATGGGGACCTGGCAATTAGTCACCTTGAAGATCATATTGAAAAATTTTCTCCAGAATGCATGAATCCCAGGGCACTCCCACCAGGTATGGGCCATCGACCCTAAAAGTTGGCAGCCTCTGTAACAGGTCGGGTCCGTTGCTGGATATATGGCTGAAAGTCTAGTGGGGGCTAAGTACCATCTGGTTAAGACCTTAACATTTGCTTCCATCAGGGATACATTCAGGATACCCTTGAATGACTTTGAGTGAGCTGCATGCCAGGTGTCCAGGTCCCAGTTGCTTTGGAGATCGGTTTCCCAAGCTTCCATATAGGGAGATTTTACTGTAGGGCACGTGAGGGATGAGTATATCATGGAGATGCCTCCCTTTTGCTCCATGGTTTGGCCACACAACAACTCATGTTGTGAATTGGGGCGGTAGTGGTTTGTCCTTCCAGACCTGGTGTAGAAAATGTGAAATTTGACCGAAACTGAATCTTTCGGAGTCTGGGAGCTCTGAATTTCCGCACACTTACAACACGTTCACCTATTAGACCCAACTATACATTCACCTTATACATGTATATATACAGGTAGAGCAAATACATGGTGCCTGGCGCAAGGAATTCCATTTAATAAAAAGCCAAGAATGATACTAACTGGAAAAATCACAAGCAGCAGAGAGAGCAAGGACCCAGTTCCTATCTTCCAACTGTGCAAGAATCGCTTGTCCCGACAAGCCGCTTGCTTCAAAGTATGAGCTGGGAAAGATGTCAGATGTAAATGGGAGTGCCGGATGACAGCAATGCAGGACTTTAATCTTCAGCGTGCAGAGAAGTTCTCTAGAAAAGGTGTTGATATACTAAAGGCAAACAGATTATTCACTTTCCCTTGCAAGTGCAGTTGCCAGGGAAATTTCCGCAGAGCTTAGTGCAGGGGTCTCCAAACTATGGCCCTTCAATTGTTCAGGAACTACAATTCCCATCATGCCTAGTCATGTCTGTGCATGCCTCTTGGGATGCCTCATGGGACATGTAGTTCCGCAACAGCTGAATAGCTGAATGGCAGTAGTTTTAAGATCCCTGGCTTAGCGAATGAGGTGAAACACTGTTGACTTATATTGTGCAATCAAATGCAAGCATTTTTTTTTTCATATGCCTTGCATAGGATTGGGTATGCTTTCCAAGGTGAAGTTTTACCACATTCACAAAGCTTTAGGGAAAATTCTCTAGCACAGTGCAGCTTCAATTGCAAAGTAAACAGTGCATTTGCCTTTAGTACATCAACCCCATAGAGTCAGCATCAGAACTGTTCAAAGTGTCCTTGGCAATATGGTGCATTCAGTTTTTATGAACATGTATGCCAATAATCAGTTGGTTACTTGATTATCCAATTCTGGTATGGTTGCTATACTTATAAAGGATACCCCATCAACTTTAAATTTGAACTCATGGTAGTTAAAAAAAAAGATACAAATGAATGTGGCTTTGTATTTAATACATCATTCATTTTTATTTTATTTTTTAATGCAAGCAGCACCTCCATTTCATGTGGTATCAGCTTCTTGCAGTTCCTGTATAGCAAAGTTTAAAATAAAAGAGGAAGAATCAGCACCAGGAGCCAATCAGTAGCGATTATGTGCTAACATGAAACATGCATTCTACTGCTCCTTCTTTCAGTGTTAAGTCACACCCTGGGAAGGGACAAGACGTGAAAGTATTACTTAACTGCAACAGAGAAAAAATCGGGTCTCCTGCCCTGCCAGGCAGGCCTGGGCTGTGTGGCAGAGTTGTGTAAATCTCAGGAAATCCTTTGGTGGGGAAGACAGCTCCCATATATGCATATCATCTGTGTATTTAGATGTTTGATTGGAGATTAGCTTTAATAAGGTATGGGAATTATGGTACAAATGTCTTTTAAATGTGACATCATAAAAATGATGTAAATCTAATACTGTATATTTAACTGCTTAACGTGTCTATGTTCTATAATGTATAATTGTTTTATTGTTAAATATTACTAAAAATTACTTACATTATTTACAGTGTAGCAATCTCTTGAAATCTCATAAAGTCTGTGTTTTGCTATGCCTTGGCATACAGTATGTAAAATCTATGCTTTTAAAATATAGCCTTTAAGTGAACGTGACATTTTTTTATTACAATTTTTTTTCGCAGCAAAGATTTCATGAAGCAAGTGTAAATGGGTTTTGATTCATGGGTTTGTATCATACTTTGTATGAATAAAGCATAATCAAAGCTTAATGCTTGATGACAAGTGAGCCCCTGTCATTCCACTAAGGAAAATGTGTTCTATTTTGGCTTTATGTAATCCTCTCAGTACCAATAATGATAGAGATGTTCACTATGCAATTTAAATCATTCATCATTACAGCTTCCAGCTAATTATAGTTCGCTAGTAAGGAAAAATAAGACTGTGCAGTGTTTTTGTTCAATTTAGCGGTATTAAAATCATACTTTAGGAATTTGTCAGGACAACCATTCTGCTCTTTGCGCCATGCATTTTGTAGACTGGCCTATCAGTCAATATGGTGATAGAGTGGAGTGGAAGCATACTGAAAAGCTGACAGATGTTGCAAGTGTTTAACACAGACAAAAATGCATAAGCATAAACAGGAATAATTAGCTACCGGTCAATTGATAATGAAAAAAGATGGCTTTAATTAACATTCTATTATTCAGAAAGACACATGCAATCATTACTCATAATATATTATTTCAATGTAGTAATGACATGTACAAAATTGGAGAGTTAAATATTGCTCTATTTTCCTTCCGATGTATAATCTTGGGAAAAAACAAAACTGTTTATTTTAATATATTCTTAGTGTAGCCTGCAAACATTTCCTCTCTAAGTGTTTGTTACATAGGTCCTAACTTACTAAAGGGGTTGTATATAAGTGCTGTGTTTGAAAGAAAAAAAAAACACCTGTGCTACAAGAACACGCAAGAGCGTACATCCGCTAGTGTCTAGCCACCTGCCAGTCATAAATGTGAAAGCCTATGCATTTTTATGTGTGCAGAGATAGTTTTGTAAATGTCTTACAAGTACAGATGGTGTGTAGTTGCTCCGAAATGATGTTCAAAAATGTTTGTAAATGTTTTATACACAGAAGAAAAAGAGGTGTATCTTGCACATGCATATACCGTACATTTTTGAGAAATATTTACTTTGATATATGCCCATTCCATGACTGCTCTTTTCCAGAATATGACACGCTTCATGCTTGGTGGGCAGTTTGTCATGATCTTAACAGGTATTTTGTTTATTTTTAAATCCCTAGTCAGTATTTTGTTGCTCTACCAGAGCACAATCCATATTTTTCATTCCATTCCTACAATGCATTCCAGTGTTGAGCCTATGTAGACCAATTGGCCTTTCTTTACTTAACACTGCAGTGAGAGTTCTGAAGGTGTAATGCTCCTGTTGCTTTGACAGGTTGTTTGATATTTTCGTCATAAACTAAATTCATTTTGTTAGCATCTTCATTATTTTTTACAACAGTACAACGTAAAGATGTTTTTGCACGAAGAGGGTATTATTATATACTGCTTTACATAGATCAATGTATAATTTGTTTTAATACCTTATTTGCTAGCCTAATAGCAATCATCTGGCCAAAGCACAGTGTCATAAGTAAAGTAAAGAGAATTTCCATTATTACCAAATAAAAATGGCCAAGAAATATATCACATAAAAAGTAGGAACAACTGCAGTGACAGAAAACAAGTACCGTATATACTCGAGTATAAGCCGACCCGAGTATAAGCCGAGGTACCTACTTTTACCACAAAAAACTGGGAAAATGTATTGACTTGAGTATAAGCCGAGGGGAGGAAATGTGCCCATTGCCACCTCACTGTGCCAATTGCCCAACCTTACTGTGCCCATTGCCCTCTCACTCTGCCACCTCACTGTGCACATTGCCACCTCACTGCCCATTGCCACCTCACTGTGCCCCCTTACTGTGCCCATTGCCATCTCACTGTGCCACCTCACTGCCCATTTTCACCTCACTGTGCCCATTGTCACCTCACTGTGCCCCCTTACTGTGTCCATTGCAGCCTCCCTGTGCCCGAGTCAGTGTACCTCAAAATCTTGTAATTCCGTGGCCGGTGTCCATTGTTCAAATCTCGCGCCGTTCTCCCTGTCCCTTCCGTGATAGGCGTTTCCAGCAAACACTGTGTTGAGTGTTGCGCCTATCACGGAGGTCCTCTCATTCTTGGACTCCGTTTCCCAGCAGGCACTGTGTTCAGTGCTCCGCCAATCACGGACGTCGGACAAGAGGACCTCCATGATAGGCGCAACACTCAACACAAGTGTTTGCTGGAAACGCCTATCGCGGAAGGGACAGGGAGAAAGGCGCTAGATTTAAACAATGGACGCCACGGAATTTCACGATTTTCAGATACTGACTCGAGTATAACCCGAGGGGTATACTTTCAGCCCTAAAAAAGGGGGTAAAAAACTCGGCTTATACTCGAGTATATACGGTATTCAACGTTGAGTTTATTGAAAGCAAAAAAGCCTAAATGGCCCCTGATGCCGGTTAGCTGGTCAACCATGCTTTTACCCACATACAGGTAGAAACCATGGAAATTATTGATGTCCAAAGCAGATTCTGGCCTGCCCACATTGAGGAAAGGGATACAAAGGTTTTTGCTCTCCTATCAAACTACCTCCAGCATGTGTCGGGGTATTTATGCCAGTCATTAATACTATAAGTCCCATGTACCCACAATATATCCACTTTCTGAAATCAGATCTTGCAGAAGATATCAAGATGGCAGAAATAATACCGCATTCTAAATAGAAATCCGATATGCTACAAGCTTCTACATTAGATTAAAAAAGGATCAAAACCTATATATATATATATATATATATATATATATATATATATATATATACACACACACATACACACACATATACATACACACACATACTGTATACAGAAAGTGAGAGTTTTTTTGGAGAAGGTTGTGCATGTACGGGTCCAAATGATGGCTGCAGTCTAAACCGGCTCTGTCACACCCACGGGCATAACAGCTGTTTAGTGCATTCCTACATCCTCCAAACCCACACATTCTGCACTGCAGAGCTGCTGAGGTGGATTGGGCCTCCCTAGTAAAGGCTCTAAAAGTAACAGTACATTAGGTGAGCCGCATTTCTCACCCGAAAAATGCAGATGATGTATTCTCCAGCAGGAGGCTTATTATTATTCCCCTGCATTACTAGATCAGTTTCAGTCTATATTGCAAACATTTCTGGAAGCTACTTACAAATAGGGAAATAAGGGGCCTAGGCATAAGAGTTCTCCATTTGGAAGAGAGAATGAATTTTGTGGCTACAGTCCTGGTTGGACAAGAAGAAAAAATTGGCAGCCTTAAAGCTGAAACCCAGGCATTAAATCACAAACTAGAGTATGCTGAGAACAAGGTCTGCAGGTACGATTTACGGTTTCAGGGCTTACCCAAATCCATCATAGACCTCCAGTCCACAATAACTGCTCTGTGCCAGGAACTGGCTCCTGAGATCCTGATTGATAGACTTGAACTTGAGAAAGCACACACAGCATTTGTTAAAAAGTGACCAGATGGCCCCCCACATGAAATAAATGTGGAATTTCAATATTTTTACACTAAAAAACACCTATTGCAGGCCTCCAGGGAATATGACATCTTCATCTTACAGGGATATCAATGCCAACTTTTTTTGACCTTGCTTCTTCCACTATTCAAGGAGAGAAATAAAACCCTTGACCCACATGTTGCAACAACACCAAATAGAACACCGTTAGGGCTTCTCCTTTAAACTGATGTTTATATACTAGGGAAAGCAATATGCCCCTACGATGCCTGCTGATGCTTGAGATTGCCTCACAACTTTGGGTCTTATACCAGAGGATCATGCAGAAGACTCTTCTACATCTGCAGCAGAGCGTCAGAATTCTCCAAATTCTTCATTTAAAGAACAACGACCTTGCCCGCAGCAGCTCAGATTTTTAAAAGTAGTCTACCCATTCAATTACTCCTCAGCCTGTCACCTGAAGTCACCTTCCTACAGCTGCCCTGTGATCCTGTTTTAGCAGCATCCTGATTTTTTGGGTACATGGCTATCATGGATTATTTCTCTAACAGTTTTGCAATAGACGATGCAGCCTGCTGTTTCTGTTCTCTATACATTACTGAAGTTTCAACATTATGAGTTTTTTTACATTATTTTTGCAGATGATGTTCTGCTATTTTTAACTAATCTTTTGATTTCTCTCCCTAATCCGATTGGTATTCTGAAGAAATTATCTTACTTTTCGGGACTTAGCACTAATGATTCTAAGTCTAAGGCTTTTTAGTACTTGATGCACTTTTTATATTTACACACGTTATTTGATCTATTGCACTTTGCGATTTTTTTTTTATAGATGCATATTGTTATATTTCGCATTTCTTTTTTGTTCTATTGCACCTTGTGAATTTTTTTATCAGTAATTTGCATCAGGGTAAGCCCTGAAGTCGTAAATTTGACCTGCAGACCTTGTTCTCAGCATACTATAGTTTGGGATTTAGACAGATATATTTAGAATATTTATTTTTTAGCCTTGGCCATAACAAATAAAATATTTTAAAAAACTCGACATTTCCTCTAAATAAAGGATGCAGCAAAACATGTTTGCATAACACGTATTCATAGTAATATGCAGCCTGTACATCTGTAGCTGTTCGGAGCTACATTTATCAACATGTACCGTTTTCATACTGACTTAAAAAGGAACATGACTCTGTTTTCTTTTATTCCCTACTTACCTGATGCTGGGTTATGCACAGTTAAGATACTCTCCCACCCAGCAGATCCAGCATTGTCCTGCTGAGGTTAACATCTCTGCAGCCATCGCTGAGATCCCACATCACTATGATCTCCTGTGATGTCATCTGGAGGCTGCACACTCTTCAGATTCAGGTGCCACCTCCCAATGTTGATTTGGATATATGATTAGATTGCCTACAACTGTACTTCTACCTTCTCCATCAGCTCAACCCCCACACTTTTTTTGCACCACTTCCTCTTAAATTGTAAGCTCCCACCAGCAGGGCATTCTTAATAATTTTGTATTGAGTGGTATAACAGTTTTTCGCACTTTCTCTTGCCGCTATATAAATCCTGTGAGATTAAAAATAATTGCATTGGATGCAGGATAATGCTGCCATCAGATGCACTGAACACATAAAGGAGGTTTTGTTCATCCCTGGGAAGGTGTGCTGACGACATCATCACGGGACAGGTACGGCGGACCGGCCGGTTGTTTTGTCTTAATTACTTCTCATTTCTGTAAGTGTTTTTATACCCTCTTTCAAAATAAATGTGATATTGGGTAATGCACTATCGAGCCTCCTCCGTCTTTTTGGGAAACCTCTGATACATCCACTGCGGTTGAACCGGCGATTGGATTTATTTGGATCATTTCCTGGGATTTCGGATGGGCTCATTTGTTTCTTACCTCTGGTAAGCAGTTTGTGCTGTTGGTGGTGGACACGGGTGTTGCATGCACCATTTCTTCAGTTTACTTCAGTTCACCTCTTCACGGCTTCCCTTCATTTCTGGTTTTTGATGGGACTGACACATGTTATATTCACCTTATCACTAGTCAATTTAATGGACTTTTATTTATCAGTATATCTGTGGACCTTTGTTACTGATTTTATTACCAGTCACTATTCACATTATAGCACACTTGTTTTTTCTATTTTAATAATAATAATATGCTTGGTATAGAGGCTTAAGCGTCCAGAAAAACTGATAAATTGCATTCGTTGTTCAAGCCTGCCGGCTGCATACTGTCAAGGTTGAATATCCAAATTTTTTCTTTCCTATATAGGATCTTATCGAAATCGCCCCGTCTGTGGGGAAGATTTAAAACGATAAATTCCTTTGAAGGTCAATCCATCCGGTTTGCCATCATGGTGTTTCAGAAAATGAAGTGAAAGTGGCCGTTCATCATCCTTTTTGATGATGGTTTGGACGTGTTCACCAACTTTAATTTTCAACTGTCTTTTTGTTTTTCCCACATGGATTTTCCCGCAAGGGCAGGATAACATATAAATGACTCTAGTGGTGAGACAGTTGATAAAGTTGGTAATTTTGAAGTTTATTGTACCGCTTGATTTGGTGCAGGCGTCCGTTCGGTCTGCATATTTGCACATTGAGCACCTGCCACTGGCATACATGCCTTTCAGAGGTGGTAGATCAGTAAGCCAATTAGTATTGGCTGATCTTTTATATTCTGACTGGACTAGACTGTCCTTTAGATTACGAGATTTCCTAGCTGTAATTAGGGGACGGTCACCCACAAACTCACCCAGAATGGGTGCTTCAGAGAGGATATGCCAGTGATGGCTCAAAATACTCCTGACCTGTTTCCATTGTGCACCGCATTTGGTGATGATTCTAGTGGGGGCATGTGGGTGAACAACCTTTTTCTTTTTAATCAGCAGGTCCTTTCTATCCATCTGAAGAGCTCTTTTTTTTTTGCCCTTCTCAAGCACTTATGGGGATAGCCTCTGTCTCTAAATCTGCTATAGAGTTGATTTGCCTCAGTCTGGAAGTCATCATCCCTGGAACAATTTTGTCTACACCGTAGAAATTGACCCACTGGAATTCCTTGTATGAGTGACCTGGGATGATGGCTGCCAGCAAAAAGGAGGTTATTGGCTGCTGTATCTTTCCTGAAGGTACTTGTAGATATTTGGTCATTGTTAACAGATATGGACAAGTCCAGGAAGGAGAGGGTCTGTGGGTGCCATGTGTAAGTTTATTTTATATTTGTCATTTAAGTTGAGTTCATTCATGAATTGGGTAAGTTCCTGGGGGGTCCCACCCCACAGCATGATTACATCGTCTATGAATCTTAGCCATAGACGACAATGGTGTAAATACAGTGATGAAGTGTACACAAGTTGTTTCTCCCACAGGCCAAGATGGAGGCATGCATATGCCGGTGCCCAGGGTGCGCCCATAGAAGTGCCTCTTATTTGTCTGTAATTTTTGATTAAAAATTGAAAACAGTTGTTGGTCAGCATGAAGTTGAGTGTATCAACTATGAATTCGAGAGGGGGGCGGAGCCGGCAGCCGGAGCGGATGGTGGTGTGAGAGGAGAGCTCTGACACATCAGGAGGCATAAAGCAACTTAAAAGCAGCATACGAGGCTATAAAACTACCCATCCGGGCGGCGGAACACAGGGGGAACACGGCTGGCAAGATGCACAAAAGAAAGGAGAGAGAGGGGCCCAGAAAACTGACGGACTTCTTCCCTCCCATGTCAGGCCGGACTGTCCAAGATGGCGCCGCTGCGGGAATGTCGGCGCTACAGAGCCATGAGGGGAAGAACAGCGCGGTCTTCACTGTGCAGGGTGAGTCACATGAAAGCACCCTATATCAGATCCCTTACCCATCCCCATCTAACAGCCCTATCAAACAAAAACGGAGGATCAGCGCTCCAGGAGAAGAAAACACTGAACAGGGTGAGGGGAGAAATGATGTGGAGCAGCCTGACTCCTATACCCAGAAGCTGGACGCTATCCCTGTATCAGGCCAGCCCATGACTGATATATTAATGAAGGATATGATTCTGACGCTGAGAGGGGCTATACAGCAAGATATAGTTCACCTCTCCCACTCTACACACAAAGAGCTGACTGCTATGGGAGACAGGATCCTGTATGTGGAAACTAAGATGGGGGATTTTTCTGCAGCCCATAATGAGCTGGTGGATGCTCATGTTGACCTAGAAGAGGAGCTTAAGGCCCTCCGTCTAAAAGTATCAGATCTTGAGGACCGAGCACGCAGGAACAATGTGAAGTTCAGAGGAATCCCTGAATCAATTAAACCTGCCGAGCTGAGCACATTCCTCCAACAACTGATGAAAAAAGCTATCCCCTCTCTCACTGCGTCGGACGTCATTATAGACAGAGCCCACAGATTGCATAAACCACAACATCTCCCTGAGAAGATCCCCAGGGATGTTATAGCCAGAATTCATTTCTTTCATGTGAAAGATCAACTCATGAGATTTTCCAGACAAAACGGCAATCTCCCGGACCCATATGCTGGGATCACAATATATGCTGACCTATCACAGGCTACCATGAAAGCCAGAAATAATTTGATTCCTGTAACCAAAATGCTGAGGAACCACAAGATTCTCTATAGATGGGGTTTTCCGGCAAAAATCATTTTGGAGAAAAACAACGAATGGTTCACCATCTCCTCTCTGGAAAAAGGTCTGGAACTTCTCCGCAAGTGGGGACTCCTTCCCCAGGAAGAACACTCGGAATCTATGGACCAGACGCCGCTCAGAGCAAACTCTACTGCCTACAGCAGTGCCAGGAACAACCGTGAAAAATAGCTGCACCCAATCTACTCCAGAAAAATTTCTGCTATGTTGAACTTCCTGTTTTTCCGTTGAACCTCTCTGCACCTCGTATGTCTTAGGAAACTGAAGAATACGTCTCCTGATGTTCGGCTGATAAGGTAATTACCTTAATGACTTTACCCCAACACTGCTTTTGGGATTATCCCGAATTCATCCTGTTGATGATGACGGATCTACGGTTTAATTTCTTGACCATTGACGTTGCGATGGTTATTTGCTATTCTATATTTTGGACACTCCAGATTGCTGATGTCAAATCCAATTCACAGCTTCTCACTGCTAAGGTTATAATTCTATGCTCCAGTCAATTACCATTTTGCGCCACTAGATGTCACCGAAGCACCACAAATGAATATAATGTCACTTAAACTCTTATCTCTCAATGCTAGAGGGATGAACAGTCCGTACAAACGCAGATCCCTCTGGAAAACTGCCATGGACAACCACTGTGATGTGGTATGTGTGCAAGAGACCCATTTTTTGGACAACAATACACCAAAGTGCTCCCATAAGAAATTCCAACATGTCTTTAGGGCAAATAACAGTAGCAAAAAGAATGGAGTGTTAATAGCTATCAGGGACTCTGTATCTTTTAAGCTTATAGAAGAACAATGTGATAGTAATGGTAGGTATATAATCCTTGTGTCCGAAATCAATAATATAGTATATACACTGGTTAATATATATGCTCCTAACAAAAGTCCAATGAAATTTATTCGTAAAATTATAAAGAAAGCTAAAGCAATGAAAAGGGGCAACTTAGTAATATGTGGAGACTTCAATGTCATCATGAATGATATCCTTGACTCCTCCTCCGGGGGACGGAGACAGAGACCATCCCTGGGTGAATTCTGCCTAGGAGAAGACCTTTATGACCCTTGGCGCTGTCTCCGGTCCACAGAGAGGGACTACACCTACTACTCACCGATGCACAAATCTTATTCTAGGATTGATTTCTTCCTGACGGACAAATACACCTTACAAAAAGTAATTAAAGCAGACATTCATTCTATCACCTGGTCAGACCACGCCCCCGTCACTATTGATATAACTTCTGCTGATAAAACTAACGTCTCGCCCTTATGGCGTAATAACACCTACCTACTCTCCCAGCCCCATGTTAAAGAGGAACTCCACAAGACATTAATGGAATTCTTTGAACTCAATGAGACCCCCGATGCCTCCCCTTCCACAGTATGGTGCGCTCATAAAGCATTCTCAAGAGGCTCCCTGATACAAATAGCAGCTAGAGAGAAAAGGAAAAGAAACAAACTTATAATGCAATTTCATAACCGTATAGCTGAATTAGAAGGTTCACACAAGCAAACTGGGGACCACTCCTTATTAGATCAACTGAACTCTACTAGGGAAGAACTGAGACAGGCCCTAAAATCAGATTTTGACATTTACTATAAGAGACTCAGATTGTCATATTATTCCCAGAACAACAGAGCAGGAAAACTACTAGCGTCTCAACTAAAGAAAAGACAAAAACAAGTAAAAATATCTATGATTACACATCCTACTGCCAACAGGTCATATAAGAACCCCAAAGATATAGCGAATACATTTAAAGACTTTTACGAAGCCCTCTACAACCTTAGTAAGGACGAGACTACCCACCAACCCACAGAGACAGACATTACTGATTTCCTTAGACGTATTGATCTCCCATCCCTAGACCAGAAATCGTTAGGCAAACTTAATGAACCTATTACAGAAGAAGAAGTGAAGGAAGTGATTAAGAACCTCCCCAAACATAAATCTCCAGGAGCAGACGGATTTTCAGCCGAATACTACCAAAATTTCTCATCAATACTCACCCCCAGACTAGCTGATCTATACAACACAGCTGCAAACACGAGCACGTTCCCCAAAGAAATGCTCCAAGCCATCATAGTGACCATCCCAAAACCCGGAAAAGACCCTGCCCATCCCCAGAACTACAGACCCATCTCCCTTTTTAACTCGGACCTTAAAATATATGCGAAAATATTGGCAAACAGATTACTACATGTAACCCCCACACTCATAGGTTTAGATCAAGTAGGCTTTGTTAAGGGTAGACAGGCCCCGGACGGCACTAGAAAAATGATTAACCTACTCAGACTCGCAGAACTTACTCGCACGCCAAGCATATTTGTAGCATTAGACGCAGAAAAGGCGTTTGATAGAGTCCACTGGTCATATCTGTCACACACACTCCATAAATTTGGTATACATGGATTCTTACATTCAGCTGTCATGTCTCTATACACGAATCCGTCCGCCAGAGTACTATCCTCAGGAATGTTATCTGATCCCTTCAATCTTACCAATGGAACGAGACAGGGATGCCCATTGTCCCCAATTGTCTTCTCCTTAGCTATTGAACCCCTAGCAGAACTCATTCGGTCTACTACAGGAATTACAGGCCTCAAAATAGGACACCTGGAACACAAACTGGGTTTATTTGCAGATGATATAATCCTAACTCTTACCAACCCAATTACTTCCCTAAGTAAAGCTACAGAAATCATGCAGGATTTTGGGAAAATAACGTACTATAAAATAAACACTTCTAAAAGCTTTGCCCTTCCCCTTAATATTCCCCCCCAGAAAGTAAATAAACTCAAGCTTTTATTTCCATGCACCTGGGATGCTCCTTCCATCACCTATTTAGGTATCCAACTGTCCCACCCAACAACCAATCTTTACTCTGACAACTTTTTACCACTTTTAGAACATATCAAAAAGGAATTTGCACAAATCTCCAAAATCCAACTGACATGGATGGGGCGAATAGCAGCATATCAGATGCAAGTATTCCCTAAGATCTTGTACCTTTTCAGGACCATACCAATCCCCATACCCCAAAAAATTTTCTCGGAACTAGCAAAGCACCTAACTAAATTCATATGGGGGGAAAAGAAACCTAGAATAGCACTGAAAACTCTCTACCTACACAGAACTGCGGGTGGAGGGAGTCTACCAAATGCTTATGCATACTATAATGCTTCTATACTGGACCAGCTGAAATTTTGGTTCTCCAGACAGGAAGACAATCTATGGAATCAAATTGAGAGAGAGTTAACCCCCACCCATGACCCCTTTGCACTATTAATGGCAACTACTATTCACCACAAACCCATAGTACCGGAATATCCTACTATACAGGCCACGCTCACGGCGTGGTCCATGTTCACC
Organism: Rana muscosa; assembly: GCA_029206835.1. Lineage (NCBI taxonomy): Eukaryota > Metazoa > Chordata > Amphibia > Anura > Ranidae > Rana > Rana muscosa. The sequence goes on along the minus strand of CM055127.1, from coordinate 263,006,258 downwards.
AAATTGATATTTCCGGAAGAATCGATCCACAAACTACACATCCCACTAACAACATACACATTCCTCATTCAAAACTTTTCGACTCATCACTGGAAGAAAAAGGGAATAAATTTCGACCTCGCAGACATAACTCATCCTACAGCACTTGATAAATTATTGATCCTACAAATTCGGGAGTATACTAAAAAGAATCATCACAAGGCAATAGAAATTCCACTGACTCTTTGGAACTTCTTCCTTAGTAAAAGTGGGACACACGTTAGGGGTATATCACTATGCTACAGACTCTGTAACCAACAACTTATAAAGTCCAAGATCCCTGTTATGCTCAAATGGGAGCAGGACCTACAAAAATCCTTCTCTCTAACACAGTGGCTGACTGCTATTAAATTTAACAGAGTATCCTCAGCCTGTGTGGATCACTGGGACAACTCATGTAAACTCCTACATAGGTGGTATATCACTCCTACCCGACTACACGCAATGTCCCCCACGATCTCCCCACTCTGTTGGAGGGGTTGTCAGACCAGAGGCAATCTCCTCCATATTATGTGGCACTGTAGCTTTTTATCAAGCTTTTGGAGAGACGTATTCAATCTTATCTCTGACATTTTTAAGACAAGATGTGCACCCACCCCGGAACTAGCTCTGCTTTCAATAGGGATAGAATCCTTTCACTACACATGTAGGAAACTAGTAGTCAATATTCTACATGCGGCACGTATAACCATAGCAGCCAAATGGAGGACTTCAAACCCTCCGACCATAGCGGAAGTCAAAAATAGAGTAAATAACCAGAGTGTAATGGAAAGGATGCTAGCTTATAAAGTGGATAGAATACATGTTTATCAAAAATTTTGGGATCACTGGCCTCAGCCTACTGTTACCTTATAGCATTGAATTATACTTATACTGAATTTAAATGACAATGCAGAATGATGACTGGTGGTGTAAAGGCTAAACTAGAGCAGTGATTTTGAACCAAGCACTACAGTAACTAACGGCATACACACAGGATAGGAGGTACTCTCATGTCAACTAAGGTTTATACTATCTCTACGACTATTCTGTTCAGGCAACTCGGTTCCAGGATTATAACTACAATATACCCCATGAATGACTAGAACGGCCATATTCTGGGCCGTACTAACAGTACTAGGACTTACTTATAGCCAGCCTGCTCACAGCATGATCCCGGAAGGGCTGACAGGCTCTTTAGTCTAAGATTATCCGTTTTTGAGACTCCAAGCCCAGTACACTGGAGCTAATGCTCCCTCGACAACTTAGAGTGGTTAGAGGAACCGAGTTGCCTTCCGGTGACGGATGTATTGTTCACTCTTTTGTACTTTATGAACATGTTGGTACCTACACTGTAGATATTCCAATGCGTATGTACCTGTATGTAACTTTTATATTCTCACGGAATAAATAAAAAAAAAAATTTAAAGTTAAAAAAATAAATAAAATAAAAGCAATCCTAGTGGCTAATTAGCCTCTGGACTGCTTTTACAAGCAGTGGGAGGGAATGCCCCCCCCCGGATATAAAAAGCGCCATTGGGAAATTGGGAAAGCATTTTATCACACCGATCTTGGTGTGGTCAGGTGCTTTGAGGGCAGAGGAAAAATCTAGGGTCTAGAAGACCCCAGTTTTTTCAAAAAAAGAGTACCTGTCACTACCTATTGCTATCATAGGGGATATTTACATTCCCTGAGATAACAATAAAAATGATAAAAAAAAAAAAATACTTGGAAGAAACAATTTAAAAATAAAATAAAAAAGCAAAATTAATAATAAAAAAATAAATAAATAAATAAAAAAGCACCCCTGTCCTGCCCTGCTCTTGCCCAATGGCAAACGCAAGCGTCGGTCTGGTGTCATATGTAAACAGCAATTGCACCATGCATGTGAGGTATCACCGCGAAGTCAGATCGAGGGCAGTCATTTTAGCAGTAGACCTCCTCTGTAAATCTACTGGGGTAACCTGTAAAGGCTTTTAAAGGCTTTTAAAAATGTATGTAGTTTGTCGCCAATGCGCGTTTGTGTGAAATTTTAAAGCATGTCGTGTTTGGTATCTATGTACTCGGCCTAAGATCATCTTTTTTATTTCATCAAACATTTGGGCAATGTAGTGTGTTTTAGTGCATTAAAATTAAAAAAAGTGTATTTTTTAACCCAAAAAATGCGTTTGAAAAATCGCTGCGCAAATACTGTGTAGAAAAAAAAATGCAACACCCACCATTTTAATCTGTAGGGCCTTTGCTTTAAAAATATATATAATGTTTGGGGGTTCAACATAATTTTCTTGCAAAAAAAAAATTTTTTTCATGTAAACAAAAAGTGTCAAAAAGGGCTTTGTCTTCAAGTGGTTAGAAGAGTGGATGTAAGCTTCCTAATGTTGTGTATAAAATGCCAGAACAGTTCAAAACCCCCCAAATGACCCCATTTTGGAAAGTAGACACCCCAAGCTATATACTGAGAGGCATGTCGAGTCCATGGAATATTTTATATGTTGACACAAGTTGCGGAAACCTACAATTTTTTTTTTTTGCACAAAGTTGTCACTAAATGATATATTGCTCAAACATGCCATGGGCATATGTGGAATTACACCCCAAAATACATTCTGTTGCTTCTCCTGAGTACGGGGATACCACATGTGTGAGACTTTTTGGGAGCCTAGCCGCGTACGGGACCCCAAAAACCAAGCACCGCCTTCAGGCTTTCTAAGGGTGTAAATTTTTGATTTCATTTCTCACTGCCTATCACAGTTTCGGAGGCCATGGAATGCCCAGATGGCACAAAACCCCCCCAAATGACCCCATTTTGGAAAGTAGACACCCCAAGCTATTTGCTGAGAGGTATTGTGAGTATTTTGCAGATCTCGCTTTTTGTCACAAAGTTTTGAAAATTGAAAAAAAAAAAAATATATATATATATATATATATATATTTTCTTTCTTCATTTTCAAAAACAAATGAGAGCTGTAAAATACTCGCCATGCCTCTCAGCAAATAGCTTGGGGTGTCTATATTCCAAAATGGGGTCATTTGGGGGGGGGGTTTGTGCTATTTTGGCATTTTATGGCCTTCGAAACTGTGATAGGTAGTGAGGAGTGAAATCAAAAATTTGTGCCTAGAAATCCTGAAGGCGGTGCTTGGTTTTCGGGATCCCGTACACGGCTAGGCTCCTAGGGTAAAAAAGTACCCTAGTTTGTAAACGCTATAACTTTTGCGCAAACCAATAAATATACGCTTATTGACATTTTTTTTACTAAAAACATGTGGCTGAATACATTTTGGCCTAAATGTATGACTAAAATTGAGTTTATTCGATTTTTCTTATAACAAAAAGTAGAAAATATCATTTTTTTTCAAAATTTTCGGTCTTTTTCCGTTTATATCGCAAAAAATAAAAATTGCAGAGGCAATCAAATACCATTAAAAGAAAGCTCTATTTGTGGGAAGAAAAGGACGCAAATTTCGTTTGGGTACAACATTGCATGTCCGCACAATTTACAGTTAAAGCAGCGCAGTGCAAAATTCTGAATTCACCTCTGGTCCTTTAGCTACCAAATGGTCCGGGGCTTAAGTGGTTAATAACCATTATTATTCTAAACTTTTTACACTATGATAAAGAAGCAGAGATGTCTTATTTTAGAACTTTTTTGACAACTAATTAGCTGGGATGACCTCAGGTGTGTTTGGACCGTAGTCTGAACCCACCTTGGCTATACCACCAGGAAGCTTTACAGCACCCCACCAATCATAACTGGATCTGAATGGGAGAGATGTCAGTGTTTTGACATCTGTGCCCGTTCAGTTTGTGTCCGCATACACCACAGACTTGTGTCCATTTACATCAGGCTTCCTCTGATCTGTCACATTTAGGTCTGGAAAAATAGAAAAGGATGTTCTTTTCCATTCTTTGTTTTGACTGGAATGCACACGGAGGTAGGCGGATCTAAATGCACACAATTCTTATCTGGACTCCTGAAGACCTACATGGAGCTTTCAAACAGGTCCACATGAAAAACTGACAGGCGGACCTGATTGCAAAGCTTGGGTGAAAAATTCTCAAAGGGGAGTGGTTTGGAGTGGGGGTGGTAAAAATGCAGTTGGCTGTGTGTTTTTACTGTCCCTTCCCCCCCAACACACGTGTAAAGTAGCATTCCATTGTGTGCTCATGGTCATTATCATTATGTTGATCAGAGCACAGCAGGTGCTGTATGGCTCTGTCAGTGCAACATGCTGTTGTGTGCTGACTTTCTTATGGCTGTGCTGTGTTATAGTCAGTAACACACATTACAGCCATATATTAAGAAATTCATCACCCAACAGCATGTTACACTGACAGAGCCATACCAGCACCTGCTGTGCTCTGATCATCATTATGATAATGATGATGACGACCATGAGCACACAATGGGGAGTGTGATGTGTCAGTGTGTGTAGGGGGATTGCTTGCCTGTGGACCAGAGTCGGGATTACTCTTTCTGCACTACTGTCTTAGCCGCCTCAGTGATGTCTCTCCCTCAGGCTGCAGAACGGCACTTACTCCTGAGGAAAGGAGCCACATTACAATTGAATCCATCCACCATGGAAAGCATACAGTGAGCACAAGGTACACTGGTGCAAAGCAGGGCTGGTATCCCTGTGCCCAAAAATGGAGAAAAAGTCCCTCTTCTGCTCTCACCTCCTGGGCCCCTCTGTTAACCTTATGGGGCCCAGGAAGGTACTATATACCTTGCCAATCAAGTAGGTGCAAGTTATTAAGCAAATTTTTTCGTTTTTTTTTTAAACTAGAAATTAACTACAAAGCATCTCGGGCCCCCCTGCTGGCCAGGCCCGGTACAACAGGGCTGGTCGTACTGCCCTATCAGCAGCCCTGATGGTGGGTATGCTTGCCGACCTAATATAAAGTCTCTTTTCAACATTGGTTTGGCAGTAACTTATAGTTCTATAGAGTGTTACTTTAATGATCATTATTAACAAAAAAATAAAAATATTTCTAAACATCACTGTACATTTAACTATTACACACATTTTATACTGAGTTCTTAGCAAACAGTCACACAGATCAATAAAACAATTTTCCACAGTAATCTTCTGCTGTCTGCTTGTAACACCTGCTGTTTGGTCATGCTGTTTACCCCTTTCATTCCATTGTCTAGCATGTTAACCCCTGTACTTTTCACCCTAGCTGTGCATTTAATACCTACTTCACACCCCTAATATGTACCCACCTAAAAATCTTGGTCCACTTGAAAAATAACATAACTTGGAAAAATTACACTGAATTAACCAGCTCTGTGTCATCTGTATTTCACAAACATTAAGCTGCTGCAAATAGTGAGCGTAGCCAAAATGTGGGAAATGCGTCAGTTTACTGAATAAGATTGTATTTACCTAGCAGTATAATATAACTTTCCTAAAAAAAAAAACATGCATCAGCCTTATAGCATCTTCAAACATTCCCATATTATCCCAGCAGTATATAACCCCCCCACACACAGTATAGTATTTTAACTGAACAGGACTATATCTCTTGTGTATCCCAATCATATATAAAGTTACTAATCCTTGCCAGACTTGAGGACTTTGAAAGCTGTACCTTTCTATCTTACAACCCCACTTGAAAGGAAGCAAGGATAAATCTCCTTCAAGGGGACACAGAAAGCAATAACATCTTGACAGAGATTATAAACTGTGCCTATCATTTCAGAGCAATTGTTTTTATTGGTGCTTCTGCTTCAAGGATTTCCCTTCATTTTGTTTTCAGGGGGACCACCATCAAATAGACAGTAAGTGTGGAGATTTTTCTTTACTTTTTATTTCTGTCTGACACTCATCAAATAGACAGGAGGAGGCTTTCCCACTTCCTGCTTCTGTTTGAAACTTGACAGTTTTCCCTTTACACAGACAGCCAGCATTGTAACCCTTCCCCATCCAATAAAAATATTAAATATATTGTTGTATAAATATAAGAAAGGATGACCTGGATTTGAATTCTTCATTAAATTCTTCAGCAATAAGTATGTAACCAGTGAAGTTAGGACTCTTGACCAATGTATAACAGTAACAAGAATATATTGAACCCTAAAAAACAAGCCAGCAGTGGAAATTTCCATATTTCTTGTTCAATATTTTTTATTGAAAAGTTTCATCATTAAAACAAAACATCATAATAACAAATAACCCCATCCGGGGGCCAACATGGCCCTTTGGTAGGGTTTAATAAAAATCAAAATGTAACAAAATAACAATCTACCAATGTAATGATAAATATATATGGTAACATTCAGCAATGAGACCTGATCTCCTGAAGGCGTGTAATATCCCATTGATCTGGGCCTTTGAGGAAATTTCCATATTTCTATATTGAAAACATATTATTTAGCAATTTGATGTCATCTATGGGTCCAAACAACACTTCCATGTTTCTAGTTTTTATAATTAAAGTCAATAGGGTTGATTTACTAAAACTGTAGCGTGAAAAATCTGATGCAGCTCTAGATAGAAACCGATCAGCTTCCAGGTTTTTTGTCAAAGCTTAATTGAACAAGTTGAATTTAGAAGCTGATTGGCTACCATGCACAGCTGCATCAGATTTTGCACTCTCCGTTTTTAGTAAATCAACCACAATGTGTGCATAACAAACCAACATTTCACAGACATTTAATGACCCTTTATAGACATTAAAGTGCATGTCAAATCTAAAATGATGGCCTCTCCATCACTTTTATGATTAGAAACCAGAATAAAAAGAGGTTAGTTTTTTTTTTCCCCCAACAGGGACACATTCAACAATAAGAAAAAGGAGTTTTAATCACTACAAAGTTACTTTACATACATTTTGAAGAACTTCATATTTATCCAAAACATAATACACATTTGCTTGACCGTGGGGTAGATATATTGTAAAATAGTGTAGTAATAGTTTTTTTCTTGTATCTGGCAGAATTATTAACATGCAAATGAGCTCCAACAGCAGAGTTAATAGTTTTTCTCTGAGGAGTGGAGTGGGTGAAGGTAGTTTGCAAATGCCAGCATCTCTAGGACATGTTTTGTCTATTGGTGGTACAACAAATTCAGTGTGCAATTGCCCCATGCATTTTCACAGCTGTCACAGATAATCACTGTAATTTGTTTAAGATGTCTACTTTCTGTGATTGGCAGCTTCATCCAGTGGATATAAAGGTATTTTCGTGAAAAACCCCATTCATTAAAATACAACATTATGGACACTAGATGGAGCTGACAAACATAGGAAGTAAACATATTACACAAATTACGGTGATTATTTGTGCGATTTGCACAGTAATTCTTTTTTTATAAATGTACTTCTAAGTATTTTTATACAGAGGCTTGTAATTACAGTGGGATTTTGTTAGGGGGAACATTTAGATAAGCACACTGCTTTATGGAGCTCTTTTTTTAATAATTTTTTTTCACAAAATAGATCATATAAATTGCATAATCCTTACCTCCATCCCCTGAGCCTGAGCCTCCCTCTGAAATTAAGGGGAAAAAAAATTAGAGAACGATTTTGACAGAATATGTAAGATCAAGTACAGAATTCATAGTTCAAAACATATTACAATCAAGAAAAGCAGTTACACAACTTTTTAATCTATTGTCTGTTAATTTTCATTTAACTTTTCATAAACCAAAGTATTTACTTTCTTGTCATTGATTCTTACTTTTTCACCAATATGAATTTTCTTATTAAAAAATGTACCTTAAAAACCAACAGCAAATGCAGCTACATGCAACTACAAAGCAAACAAAACGTTAAATTACCTAAAGGGCGGGGGCGTGGCTTGGCGCTTGATGGCGATGGACACACACTAGCTGAGCTCTGTGAGGAAACCCAGCCTGCAGCCTGAAACCCTGCATTCCGCACCTCAGCGATGGGCAGAAAGCTTACCCAGACACCCCAGACCCGTTCCAAGTGAACCACGTTGACTGCTTCAGCCAGGAACATCTTGGACCTGTTCAAGCAGCAGGCGATCTCCAGCGGCAGCATGGCGGGGAACAAGATGGCGCGCACACAGCGGGAGGATGACGAATACAGCATGGACTCGCTGCCTGCACTAGGAAGCTCAGGTAGGGGCTATAATCAGCCAGATCATCCCCTAACCTATGCCGACATGTCGGGCTTCGCAGCGGATATCAAATCCACTTTCTCATCTGCTATCACCGATCTCAAGTCTAACCTGCTAGTTCTCACAAAAAAGCTGACTGCGGTGGACACACAGGGGAAACATAGGGACGAGAGACTGCATAGACTGGAGATTGTAGCTCTGTCCCACTCATCCCACCTTATAGAGATGAACAGGCACCTGGAGGACCTGGACAATAGGGGCAGGAGGTCCAACATTAGGGTAAGGGGATCCCCGAATCAGTGGAACCAGCCCAAATAACCTCAGCGTTACGCAGAGTCTTTATTAGCCTGTTTGAGAGGCCTAAAGAGGCCGCCATTGACTTTGTGCGCGCTCACAGAGCTCTCCGACCTAAAGGCCCTGACGCCGCACCTCCCAGGGACATAATTTGCTGCTTACAAAGCTTCCCACTTAACCACTTGTCCCCCGCCCACTGTCAATAGACAGCGGGCGGAGGATACTCTCGTTCTGGGAGGACGTCATATGACGTCCTCCCTTTAAAACGAGCTAGGAGGCGCGCGCGCGCGCCCGCCGCGTTCACAAGGCCCCGGTGCGCGTGCCCGGCGGCCGCGATTGCCGCCGGGCACCCACGATTGCCCGGGAAACGAGCAGGAAAGTGGATCTCTGTGTGTAAACACAGAGATCGACGTCCTGTGAGGGAGAGGGGACCGATGGTGTGTCCCTTGTACATAGGGACAACCATCGGTTACCTCCCCCAGTCAGTCCCCTCCCCCCACAGTAAGAACACTTTGAGGGAACATATTTAACCCCTTCCCGCCCCCTAGTGGTTAACCCCTTCCCTGCCAATCACATTTATACAGTAATCAATGCATTTTTATAGCAGGGATCGCTGTATAAATGTGAATGGTCCCAAAAATGTGTCAAAAGTGTCCGATGTGTCCGCCGCAATATCGCAGTCACAATAAAAAAATCGCAGATCGCCGCCATTACTAATAAAAAAAAAAAAAAAAAAAAAAAAAATGCTATAAATCTATCCCCTATTTTGTAGACGCTATAACTTTTGCGCAAACCAATGAATACGCGCTTATTGCGATTTTTTTTTTTTTACCAAAAATATGTAGAAGAATACGTATCGGCCTAAACTGAGGAAAATTTTATTTAAAAAAAAAAATGGGTATTTATTATAGCAAAAAGTAAAAAATTTAGTTTTTTTTCCAAACTGGACGCTCTTCTTTTGTTTATAGCGCAAAAAATAAAAACCGCAGAGGTGATCAAATATCACCAAAAGAAAGCTCTATTTGTGGGGAAAAAAGGACGCAAATTTCGTTTGGGAGCCACGTCGCACGACCGCGCAATTGTCATTCAAAGTGTGACAGTGCTGAAAGCTGAAAAATGGCTTGGGCAGGAAGGGGGTTAAAGTGGTTAAAGAGGAAATTATGCATAAGGCCAGGAGAAATGACAGTGTTGTGTTCAATGGCGAGACCATCATGTTATTCCATGACCTATCTCAGATCACGCTTCGTAACCGCAGGGCTCTGCGACCCCTTCTTGACCAACTGAGGGCGGAAGATCTGAACTACTCATGGCACTTCCCTTTCGCCCTCACAGTGACACGCGCGGGCAAACAGCATGTCTTGCGCGTCCCGGCCGACCTGCCTGACTTCTTTGAATCCCTAAACATGGCCCCAGTGTCACTCCCGGACTGGTACAGGGAATTTGCTCTACCAGGATCAGAAGGAGGCTCACACAGATCCCCGCTCTCAACCCCTGAGAAACGACTCTCTAAGAAATCTAAACAAAACAGAGGACACGGCGCTCATAGTGGAACCCCTAATTCAAGACAGGCAGCCGCAATGGCCCAAGGTGACGAAAGAGACGGTCCGCCCGTCTGGTAATCTGCTGTGTCCCTTTGTATCCGCTCACCTCGGACTTGTGCTAAGGGATCTCCACGCTGCTGCTGCATCTACACTTTAGTTACCTTGCTCAGTGACCACATCTCCGAAACATGCCCCAGGAGAGAACTTTTACCCCCCATTCCAGGTTTTTTGTTGGGGTGCACTTGGAGGCTTGCCTTATCTGTATTGGAAGATCTGATCTGGAGGTTCACTGACTTCCCACCACTCCTCAGGACTTGTACCCCTGCTGCAGCCCACAGATCGCTCACACGGACCTTGCTGCAGCGGGTGGCCCAACTCACCGTTGAGAAGCCGAGTTGTAGGTGGTGGTATACGGATGTGTGATTCCTCAATCAGTTGGGACGCTGCACTACTTGTTTTGTAGATAATAGCTCAACATGTTTTGTTTGTTTCAGAAACCCCCACATGCCGAGGTGGACCTCGCTGATACTTTTTTGTTTTTTCTGATTGCTATTTTGCAGGGTTTCTAAATTTTATATTTTACACTCTAGCCTCCATGCCCATGTGCCTGGAGACTAGACTTATATGTTATATATAGGCCGGGTTTCCCCTATGTTTGGCTGTATTTATACTTTTCTTTACTTTTCAAATAATAATTACTTTTTGATAGTTTACTGACAAGTAGAGGGTGTGAGTGCTCACGCTCTCCTTCCGTTGCTGCACAGTAGCCTTCCACGCCACCACAGAGTGACCCTGATGCTGAAAGTTTCGGCTCCAGGGCCACTATTTACTTACCGCAGAGCGCTGGTCACGTTCTGCAGTGCTCAGACTACTCTTCCTTAGTGCTATTATTAAGTCCTCTTCCTTTCTAAACTTCCCTCTCCTCCACCTTGTACTTCCCCTCTCTCCCCCTTTTCTTTATCTCTAGACTTTGACTGCAGGTATTGCTCGCACTAATTTTCTGATTGATAAGTTTTTAGCTCTACTCCAAGGTTCTCACTACAACAGGGGCTACTTAGGGAACTCCAGAAAGGTAAGCCTCATTTTGCCTTTCTACAAGAAACACATTTCCAGACCAACCGGATTCCTAAGCTGACTAGCAGGTACTTAATTGAAGCCTTGCATGCCACAAACAACATAAACAAGTCAAAGGGAGTGTCGATCCTGATTAGCAAGAATGCCTCTTTCCAACTAACAGATAGACTTAGTGGACCCAACAGGACGTTATCTATTCATAAAGGGCATGTACGCTGGCTCCCCGATCACCCTCGCTAATGTGTATTTTCCCCACTCAGCCCATGTGGATTTCTGCCAGCGTGTTGTGAGCGCGCTGGCGGGATTCACATCTGGTTGCCTGATATTGGGAGGGGATTTCAACATCCCACTTAACCCTCTGCTAGACATATCGACAGGAAAGACCTGCATCACATACACGATACTTAAAAAAATTAAAGCCCTGCTACAATCCCTACATTTAATTGACACCTGGCGGTTCCTGCACCCGTCGGATAAAGATTTCACTTTCCATTCCGTCCCGCATAACCTTTACTCTCGCATAGACCATTTGTACATATCCCTGAGAGATCTTTTCAGGGTGACTGAGGCTAGGATTGGGTCTATTTCAGACCATGCTCCCATCTCCCTGTCCATAGCTGGGACTGCACCCAAAGCCCATTCAGCCTCCTGGAGACTAAATGCTTCCCTCCTGACAGACCCTGAACTTCTACCCCAAATTACAGCGAAGCTTCAGGACTTCTTCCAAACGAACGAGACCCAAGGTGCAGACCCCCTGATGGTCTGGGGTGCTCATAAGTGCTCCATCAGGGTGGAACTGATACGACTGGAGGCCAGACGTAAAAGGCTTCAGGAGACTGAAACTAACAGACTTACGGCCTTAATTGCCAGCTTAGAATTGAAACACAAACAATCCCTGTCTGAGGCTTCTGCCTCAGAGCTTCTAGAAGCTAGAGAAAAACTGCAACTCCTCCTAGACACTAAAACAAAACGTCTCTTATTTTTTAAGAAAAAAGTTTACTATGAAGCAGGAGACAAAGCGGGCAAGCTACTAGCGAGGTCCCTGCGAGAACAAAACTCCTCCACTCATATCTCAGGCATACGGAAGGTGGACGGGACTTTAGACGCCAAAACGGAAGACATTGCAAGACATTTCCACACATACTATTCGACATTGTACAATTTACCAACACAACACAGACCTCCGGGTTTGTCCGGTGATAGAACCCAGGCTATACAAGATTACCTGCAAAAGAGTGCACTACCCCGACTATCCACTGAGGACATATCCTTACTGGAAGAACAGATCTTCGTCACAGAAATACGACAGGCCATAAAAGCCCTAAAGCCTGGGAAGAGTCCGGGTCCAGACGGGTATACGTCCGTCTATTACAAGACTTTTATGGATATACTGACAGACCCCTTACAGAAAACATTTAACTCACTGACTGGGATTAGACCGATTCCACCGGACTTTCTATCTGCCCACATAACGGTCATCCCAAAACTTGACAGAGCTGTCTGTGCCAGCTATAGGCCCATCTCCTTACTAAATGTAGACCTTAAGCTGCTGGCCAAAATCCTGGCGAATAGACTCAGGCCTCTGTTGTCTATAGTAATAGGCCCAGAACAGGTTGGCTTTATGCCAGGGAGGGAGGCACGGGATAATGTCATTAAAGCGCTCCTCCTTACGCATGCATCCCACTCCCGGGACATTGAGAGCCTTCTCCTGTCCACGGACGCGGAGAAGGCTTTCGATAGGGTGGCCTGGGACTTCCTGTTCGCAACCTGCACTCACATTGGCCTCGGCTCTAGTATGATGGCATGGATCATGTCTCTATACCAATGCCCCTCAGCCAGGATAAGAATTAATGGGTCGCTGTCAGAGACTGTACAGATACAGAAAGGCACGAGACAGGGCTGCCCCCTGTCCCCGTTGCTGTTTATCCTTTCACTAGAACCCTTCATCCGCACGATTAACATGGACAACTCAGTGAAGGGTATCTCAATCCACGATAAGGAGTACAAGCTGGCAGCTTATGCTGACGATCTCCTGTTTTTTGTGACGGGCCCACACACAACCCTCCCCAATCTTCTAACAGCTTCCGCTTCATACGGTTTTCTCTCTAATCTCAAAATTAACCTAAGTCGGAAGCCATGAACATTAACCTGCCCCCCCCCTATTTTGTCTAGAACCAGGTCCAACTGCCCTTTTAAATGGGAAGAGAAAGCCTTAAAGTACCTAGGTATAGGGTTAACCCCCAAACTGTCTTCTTTATTTGAAGCTAATTTCCCACCACTCCTCCAGAAGGTAGACAGGGACCTTAAACGATGGAATGCGGGTTACTACTCATGGTTTGGAAGAGCAGCCATCTTAAAGATGGTAATACTCCCTAGACTTCTGTACCTACTAAGGGCTCTGCCGATCAGTCTCCCGAGGTCTTTTTTCAACAACCTGAATTCCAAACTCCTGGCTTTCCTGTGGGCACACAGGAAGGCCAGGATCAAATTCACCCTACTGACTAGGCCTAAGGAGCTGGGGGGAATGGGGCTCCCGGACTTCAGAAAGTACTACCTTGCGGCCCACCTGACGAGAGTGATTGACTGGCATTGCCATGGCCGGGCCAAGGACTGGGTGACTCTGGAAGACAGTTTGGGCACATACCCACTCCTTTTCTCGCCCTGGAACCCGGGACTGAAGAAAACCAGTACACTTCTGCGCCAACCCCTACTGGCCAACCCATTGGCGGTATGTAGGGAACTGGCTAAACTCACAAATCTGCTCACTCCCCTGAGCCCTCTCACGCTACTCTCAGACAACCCAGACTTCCAACCCGGTGTGGGTAACTGACTGTTTCGACATTCCTCCACCAACAAAACATTGCAAACAGGAGACTGCTTCCAGGACGGGAGGATCATGGACCATAGGTCACTTTGCAGGACGAGAGGACTGACGAATTTACCATTCTGGACATATTTCCAACTACGTAGCTATGTATATGGCTCGACCAGACGAGGTCACTTTTCCAGACATCTAACAGACCTAGAGAGGGTGTGCGGGAGGGGGGAGCAAATGCAAAAGGCCACCGCAACTGCCTATAAGTGGCTCCAAAACCCTGCCCCTGACGCGGAAGACAGATTAAGATGGCGCTGGTCTGCCGCCCTAGAGCAAACCTTCTCTGACAAACAATGGGCTAATGCTTGCATTTTAGCACACAAATGCTCTATCCGTACCAAGACACAAGAAACTTCATATAAACTACTCACGGACTGGTATATTACGCCGGCAAAACTGCATTCCTGGGATGTTCAGACCCCCGACGTATGCTGGAGGTGTGAAGAAGACACGGGCACGCTAGTGCATATTTGGTGGCATTGCCCTCGCCTGGCCACTTTTTGGCAACGGGTTAGAGAGGTGATAAAAACTATTACAGAACCCAGTCTAGAGCTGGATGCTGCCTCCTACACATCTCCTCGTTCTCCCTTAAATGATACAAAGGCTCACTAACCAAACATTTGCTAAATGCAGCTAAGACGTTAATCCCGGCCCTCTGGAGAACCACACGAGTACCCACTGTTGCCCACTGGTTGGCGAAGATCTCTGAGATTTGTGAAATGGACGACACGCTGGCCCAGGCCTCTGATAGGGTGGACAAATTCCACGACACCTGGCGCCCTTGGTTTGGATTCCGATACTCAGATGCCTACACAGACTTGTTAAAACACTTAACTGAGGTAACTTCCTCCATGTAACTTCCTCCATGTAACGGACTTATAGTCCGACAAGATCTTTTCCCTTTTTTGAACAATCTCATTGTGCGGCAATATCTTTCATACTTCTCCCTTCTATCCGTCTCATCGGACACTTCCTTCCTTTCTTTGTTCCCTTCCTTGAACTCCCTATTTAGGCTAAGTTAATTACACAGGTATAGAATGGCTTGCAACATCCAATAGACGCTATGGACAGATGTTTACATGCCCATAGCCGGTTTTAGGAGCAGATCTCTGTTACTACTGAATAGTTAGTTTTAGATGTTTTGAACCTAATGACACTGAACTTTAATAGGAATATCATTGATCTCATGTTTTCTACTGTTACATTTGTCGATGCATGATAGCTGACTGTAACCCTTTCTGTGCTGTTTCTGAAGCTTAATAAACTTTGAAATGTCAAAAAAAAAAAATACCTAAAGGGCCCATACACACTTACTGTTCTGTTTCAATGCCTTAATGCACATGTGTTAACACTCATTATTCATCATGCGTTGAATTAAGGCAGCCCATTCATTATGGAAGGATTGGAAATGCACCACAATGGATAAAAAAAAATACATGACCCTTTTTTTAAAAATGCAGTGCACAATATGTTGGCTCTACAATACAAGGGTGTTGGGGTGCCATGCACGAGTGTGAATTTGTAGTGCAATTTACATAATGTTCAAAGAAATTGCAAATGTGTTGAATATTTCAGTTAGAGCTGGGTTCACACACCGCAACCAGCACACACTAATTTATAGTACATCTAGTAATTCAAATGAGAATATGAGGCTATTTTATCTTCAGTGAAAAGCACATGTCAAAATAATGAGTAGATCCAGAGATATAGAAGCTGAACTTGCATACAAATCTTGACATTTCTTTTACACATTAACCACTCGCTAACCGCCGCCTGTACATATACGTCGGCAGAATGGCACGGCTGCGCAAAGCTGTATACGTTGCTTTGAATTTGCTGTTGAAGTTGCGGCATGCTTCGTGAGCGTGCCCGCGTGTCCCGCGGACTCGATGTCCGCCGGGTGCCTGCGATCGTCTCAAGGAGATGCAGAACAGGGAGATGCCTAGTTAAACAAGGCATTTCCCTGTTCTACCTAGTGACAGGACAGTGATCTGCTGCTCCCTCTCATCGGGAGCAGTGATCACTGTCATGTCACTTGTAGCCCAGCCCCTAAAACAGTTAGAATCACTCCCTAGGACACACATAACCCCTTCATCGCCCAGTAGTGTTTAACCCCTTCCCTGCCAGTGTCATTTACACAGTAATCAGTGCATTTTAAAAGCACTGAACGCTGTATAAATGACAATGGTCGCAAAATAGTGTCAAGTGTCCGGCATAATGTCGCAGTCCCAATAAAAAAAAAAAGCGCAGATCGCCGCCATTACTAGTAAAAAAATAAAATAAAAATACCATAAAACTACCCCCTATTTTGTAGACGCTATAACTTTTGCGTAAACCAATCAATATACGCTTATTGCGTTTTTTTTTGTTACCAAAAATATGTATAAGAATACATATCGACCTAAACTGAGGAAGAAAAAGTTTTTTTTGAAAAAAAATGTGGGATATTTATGGGATTGTACACCCCATTAACACCCATCATACCATAAGAACATACCTAAAATAAAAAATAAAACACACAACAAGGATTGTGGAAAAGTTTAGGCCGCGGCCCCTTTATTGGGTTTAAAACTATTTTAATTATGAAATTAACTTTAACCTTTAATACCATAATCACTGTTAACCATTAACAGACCAACATGCTTAGTCCCTAAGACTCAAGCAGCAATATCTTATACCAACCAAGTACCAGTTTACCAACCACTGTCCACCCACAAAGTGGGCGACATTACCCAAAAAGATAGACCTTCAATATCAAACAGAACTGTTGGTAACCAATAACAGACCAATTTGCTTAGTCACTAAGACTCAAGCAGTAATATCTTATATAAAACAAGTAACAGCGTACTGACTACTGTCCACCCACAAAGTGGGCGACATTACCCACATAAAGGGGGACCGCGACGGGGGGGAAATAAAGGGGAGGGAGGGTAGAAGAGCAGGTTAAAAGATCCAGAAGGAAGGCTGAGAATAATCCAGAGGTGAGTCCAACTGACAGACCTGAGGTAAATGCTAACTCCGCCCAGTGACAGGGGAGGGTATAAGTAAAAGGTTACACTCATTGGCTAGATGTTTCCCACCAAAGGATTTGTCACCAATCCAGTGCTCTACAGCTGAGGTAAATCTTCCTAGCAACAGCAGGCAGCTTGTCACCTGAAACACAAAACAGTAAGAACCAGCAAACAGCCATAGAGAAACATGTACTTAACAATTATCATAGCCCTCTATTAAGAGTAAAATGTATTTATTAAACAAATGGGTGTTAGGGGTGACAATCCCATGGGGCCGCTTCTCTGTTTTATTCTTTCGTGGCCCTGACATTATAGAATTTTTTTTAAAAAAAGTGTTTTTTTTTCAAAATTCTCGCTTTTTTTTTGTTTATGGCGCAAAAAATTAAATCTGCAGAGGTGATCAAATACCACCAAAAGAAAGCTCTAGTTGTGAGAAAAAAAAGGAAGTCAATTTTGTTTGAGTGCAACTTCGCACGATCGCGCAATTGTCAGTTAAAACGACGCAGTGCCGATAGGCAAAAAGTGGTCTGGTCAGTTAGGGGGTAAATTCTTCCGGGCTGAAGTGGTTAAGCCACATCCTCCTTGGCCTCCCATCTGATTAAAAGTTTATATTCAGTTCCAGGCACAGTTAATAGTCATCATATCCCTCCAAAAACTTTGCATTATGTGGGACAGTCCTAGATTTATTACCACATTTGTGTATCCTATGTTATTGTTACTTTCCCTGCAGTGTCCCATAAAATACCTAATGACCACTGGTTCAAACAGCCCTTGGAAGAATTTTGGAATTAGGAAGAAGCTTTTATTTTCAGCCATGATGACAACACAGTAATGAATAATGAGTAAGTAGACTGTGCCTTGTTTTATATCAGCAGCATCACATTCAAACCTTACAGGCTAGAAGCTGTTGGTGTGGCCCAAGAGTCTCTCCTGAAGAAAAAAAGGGATTTTTATAACAGCTTACCTGTAAAATCCTTTTCTTGGAGTACATCACGGGACACAGAGCGACTTAGTCATTACTAATGGGTTATATAGATTACCTTCAGGTGCTGGCACTGGCCACTTCCAAACCGGAAGTACCCTCCCCTATATAAGCCCCTCCCATCCGGGAGCACCTCAGTTTTGTAGCAAAGCAATAAGTGTCCCAAAAAGAGGGGTGGGAGCTCAGTGTCCCGTGATGTACTCCAATTAAAGGATTTTACAGGTAAGCTGTTATAAAAATCCCTTTTTCTTTTTCGTACATCACGGGACACAGAGCGACTTAGTCATTACTAATGGGACGTCCCAAAGCAATGCCAAATGAGGGGAGGGATACATAAGCTGGGCGCCATCAGGCATGAGGATCTTTTGCGGCCTGCAACACACTGCGCCCAAAGGCGACATCCTCCTGACTTCTAACGTCTACCTGGTAGAATCTAGTAAACGTGTGTACCGAAGACCATGTTGCGGCCTTACATACTTGAGCCAGGGAGGCCTGGTGATGCACTGCCCATGAAGTTCCAACTGCTCTTGTGGAGTGCGCCCTAACTTTGAACGGAGGCGGTCTCTTTCTCAAGCCATAGGCTTGTATTATGACCTGTCGAATCCACTTGGCTAAAGTAGATTTTGATGCTGCCTGACCCTTTCTAGGGCCTTCCGGCAGAATAAACAAAGTATCCGTTCTGCGAATCTGAGCAGTGGCTTTTAGATAAGCTTTAACTGCTCTTACTACATCCAAAGAATGTAATAACTTTTCCTCTACCGAGCTAGGTTTGGGGAAAAAAGAAGGAAGAACCACATCTTGGTTCAAATGAAACCTCGATACCACCTTGGGAAGAAAGGCTGGATGAGGACGTAATACTACTCTGTCCTTATGGACAACCAGATATGGCTCCCTACAGGACAAGGCGGCTAATTCCGATACTCTTTTAGCCGAACAAATGGCTACTAAGAAAATCAATTTCCTGGTGAGAAGAACCAAGGAAATGTGTTGCAATGGTTCAAACGGTTGTTTCTGTAGAACCGACAGAACCAGGTTTAAGTCCCATGGACATATGGGAATACTAACCGGAGGGCTAATACGCATCACTCCTTGTATGAAAGCTTTGACTAGTGAATGCGAAGCCAAGGGCCTTTGAAAAAATATTGACAAGGCCGAAATCTGACCCTTGATAGTACTCAAGGCCAGCTTCCTATCTACAGCCCACTGTAGGAAGTCCAAAATCCTACCTATCACGTACTTACGTGGATGCCATTTCTTGGCCTCACACCACGTAATGTACGCCTTCCAGATCCTATAATAGATCTGCCTGGATACCGGCTTCCTGGCATTGATCATGGTAGATACCACAGAATTAGAGAGCCCTCTCTTTTTCAGAATGTGGGCTTCAATAGCCAGGCCGTCAAACCTAGGGCTGGTAAGGAAGGGTGGTATATCGGTCCTTGCGACAGCAGGTCCGGACGATGTGGGAGGGTCCAAGGACTCCTCACTGACATTTTTACAATCTCCGCGTACCATGCCCTTCGGGGCCACGCTGGAGCCACCAGAATCACTGGTTTCTTTTCTACCCTGATTCTGCGGAGTAATCGCGGTAACCATTGTGGCGGTGGGAATGCATATATCAGCTTGAACTGATCCCAAGGGAACACTAGGGCATCCGAGCCGCAAGCTAGGGGATCCCTTGTGCGAGACACAAATCTGTCCACCTTTGCGTTGAATCTGGATGCTAGCAAATCTACATCCGGTGTTCCCCACCGCTGGCATATTGCCTGGAAAACCTCGGGGTGAAGAGACCATTCCCCCGGGCATAATTGTTGACGACTTAAAAAGTCCGCTCTCCAATTTTCCACTCCTGGGATGAAAACCGCGGATATGGCTGGGACATATTTTTCTGCCCACTCCAGGATGCAATTTGCTTCCCTCTGGGCTGCACGACTCCTGGTGCCACCCTGGTGATTGATATATGCCACTGCTGTGGCATTGTCTGATTGAATTCTGACAGGGGACCCTTGGAGTTTGGATGTCCATGCTACTAGGGCATACCGGGCTGCTCGTATCTCTAAGAGATTGATGGGCAGGGCCTTTTCTGCTTCTGACCACTTGCCCTAGAGAGACCATTGCTCCAGTACTGCCCCCCAGCCTATGAGGCTGGCATCTGTAGTGACCACCTTCCAAGAAACCGGACTGAAGGGTTTTCCTTTTTCCAGATTCTGGGGCACCAACCACCAATGGAGGCTCTTGCGAACGGAAGGGGACAGGGACATTGGTAAGTCTAAAGCCTGAACTTTTTTGTTCCAGGCTGACAGTATGGCCCTTTGCAAATTCCTTGAATGGAATTGACCGTAGGGTACCGCTTCGAATGAAGCCACCATTTTTCCCAGCAGCCTCATGCACAGGCGTATGGATGGTTTTCTTTTTGTACCCACTAAGTGGGTCAAATCTTTTAAAGACGACACCTTCTCTGGAGGTAAGAAAATCTTTCTCTGATTTGAATCCAGCCTTAGCCCTAAGTATTCCAGACTTTTGACTGGTCTTAGAGCTGACTTTTCCCGGTTGATAATCCAACCGTGATATTCCAGATACTTGATTGTCTTGTGAATAGCTACTTCCAGCTTTTCCACTGAGTGGTCTATTAGTAGCAGGTCGTCTAGATATGCCATTATCGTTACACCTTGTGTTCTTAGATTGGCCAATAATGGGGCCAGAATTTTTGTGAACACTCGTGGTGCTGTGGCCAGACCGAAAGGTAAGGCTCTGAACTGAAAATGGCGCCCTTCTACTGCAAAGCGTAGAAATTTCTGGTGGGCCGGAAAGATGGGAATATGCAGATAAGCATCCCTTATGTCGATCGAGGCTAACCATTCCTGCCCTTGTAGGGCGGTGGCCACCGATCGGATCGACTCCATCTGAAAAGTCCTGATATTTAGGAACTTGTTTAGCCCTTTTAGATTTAATATGGGCCTCACGTCCCCATTTGGTTTGGGGACTGTGAAAAGGTTCGAGTAAAACCCGAATCCGCTTTCTTCCAGGGGAACCTTCATGATTACACCTTGGAGCAATAGTTGTTCTAGTGCCAGAAGGAGGGATCCTCTCTTCTGGGGATCTCTTGGCACGTTTGACCTCATAAATTGGGCAGGAGGAGTGCCTTTTAACTCCAGCTTGTATCCCAGACTTACTGCGGAGAGCACCCATCTGTCTCTGATGGTGTCCCGCCAGGTCTCTGTGAACAACTGAAGCCTTCCCCCCACCCGATTGAGTGGGGGCAATGCTTCATGACTTGGGGGGAGGTTTTGTACCTCTCTTGATCCAGGGCTTCTTGTTACCCTGTGATTGTCCCTGATTTCTGCCCCCTGAATTTGACCGCGGAGGCCGTCGGAACTGCTTCACAGCCGATGTGCCCGGGACTGGAGAAGTAGGCCTCTTAAAAGAAGGACTTCTACTCTTGTTCTTAACCGGTAAGAGTGAACTTTTACCGGCAGAAATTTTCTGGATATATTTGTCCAGATCTTCTCCAAATAAGCGTTCTCCATGAAATGGGAAGCTAACCAGCAGTTTCTTACAGGGAGCTTCAGCAGACCAGTTTTTGAGCCACAGAAGCCTACGCATATGTACTATAGACAGCGTAAAGCGGGAGGCCTGTTGGATTGTATCCTTTATGGCGTCCACCGCAAAACACAAGGCTCTAGGCAGGTCAGCTAGGGCAAGAGCCTGCTGATCTGGTAAGTCCCTTAAGACTTGTTTCAACTGATCTTTCACTGCTTGGCAGACTCCAATCGCTGCTACCGCAGGTTGTGTCACCATGCTTGCTGTAGAGAAAGCAGATTTTAGTAAAGACTCCAATTTTTTATCTATTGGGTCTTTGAACATTGGAACATTATCTACTGGACATGTCAGTGATTTGTTCACAGAAGAGATGGCTGCGTCCACTGTAGGGACCCTCCATTTTTTTATGAACTTATCCTCCATGGGATAGATCACCGGAAATCTCTTGGGGGGAGCAAATATTTTATCAGGATGCTCCCAATCCTGGTAAATAAGCCCTTCTAATAAAGGGTGGATTGGGAAGGAACAGACAGCCTGGGGAGCTTTTAGCGACCCCAGCGAGGAAACCGTAGTGGATGGTGGTTCCGCCAGAGGCATTTTAAATGCTGATCGGACCATGTTAGTCAGAGACTGAACCCATAATCTTTCAGCCTGAGATGCTGAGAAAGGTTCTTCCACTGTTGATTCCTCCATAACTGAATCAACCTCATCCTGATCCCCTTCAGGTAGGTCGATCCCTGTGCGGGGCTGTTCCTCCACTAACAGGCACTCTGAAGGAGGAGACGGAGATCGGACGCGCTTTCCCTGTGACAGGGAAGCAGCGATCAATGCTGTTAATCTCTCTTCCAATCCTCCCAGAGTTGAGGATAAAACCTCCTCTGTTATATATACAGGAGCAGGTGGACTGGGGACAGCCGCAGCACCAGGCACTCCTGCGGGGTTTCTACGGCTACTGGCCTCTGAATTCTCAGGGGAGATTGGTGCAGTACAAGCATGCCCAATATCCTCAGAGCCCGATGGAGACCCCTTTGGCTTCCTGGAAGACCTATTTCCGGAGCGTCTGGACGACATATCCTTTAAGCACAAAGCTGAGGTATTCCCGTCGTCATACACCAATTTTGCTGGTAATAGTCTAACACAGTTGCTGCTATATACCAGCTGGTGTCCACTAAAGTGCCTTTCTATGGGGATGCCTGCATCAACCGCCTCTGTGTGCCACTGTTTGTTGCTAGCTCTGTTTGCATCCAGCTGACACTTGTACTGTGTCTTTATACAAGCTGGGACGCCTGCACATGCGCAGAAGCGCCGTGGCGCGCATCGAGCGTCATCCACCCGCCCCGCCCCTTTTTTTTTCATAGGAGGTGCGTGCACGCGCCCGCGCCCGTGCGCCATTGGCGCCCTTTTCGAAATCAAACAGGGACTAGGAGCCAGGGCCCTTTTTGCCGGAGGGCCTGTGCGGTGGATGAGCGCAGCAACAGGGCAGAGGAAGTGGATTCCCACAGAGAAACTTACCAACTGCCTGGATCTTTTGGCTTGAGAAAACCAAAGATCCACATGACAAGAAAAATGGACTACAGCGGCCTCTAGTGGTTTAACACAGGTACCGCGGTCCTTTTTTTTTTTTTTTCATGACTACTATTAAAATTTTACATTTTCAGTAGTTACAGGCATACACAGATATTAGCGGGAATACCGTTAGGTAACAGACAGAAAGACAAATTAGGCTTGGGGGTCCCCCAATAGAACCAAGTTCCTGGGGGCCCCCACTTACCTGTTCCCCGCCGCAGGACTCTGTTTGGTCCACAGAAGCCCAAACTTCACCTATCACGGCAGGCATTGTAATTAAACCTTCAGGGACCGGGTTCCCAAGGATTCCACTCCCCTGGACCTGTATAGCACCCTGCACAGACAACATCTTGGTCGTGGGTATGACCAGAGCTCTGGATCCCAGGGTCCAGCCCTCCTAAGAGAGGCATTACAGGCAAAACCTTGCTCTTCTGCTGCAAGGCCCGGGTACCGACCGTTTAGCTATGAAGCTTTTTTGGTGGGATCCGGAACAGCTTACTAAGGCCCAAAAGAACCTGTACGCAAGCCCAGTGAAAACACATGTTACTCTTTGGCCAACACCTTAGACACTGGCAAAAAACTGAGGTGCTCCCGGATGGGAGGGGCTTATATAGGGGAGGGTACTTCCGGTTTGGAAGTGGCCAGTGCCAGCACCTGAAGGTAATCTATATAACCCATTAGTAATGACTAAGTCGCTCTGTGTCCCGTGATGTACGAAAAAGAAATTAAGGAAATGTAGAAGCCACATATGTGTCTGGGACTTTTATGTGATGTAAGTTAAGAGGTGTTGTATGTGAATGAAAATTTTTGACAGCTGCTGTGTAAGAAAAATGGTGTTATGTGTATTTATAGAGAGACAACAACATGTTTTTATCTGCGATAGATACATAAATATATAGAGAAGGATAGATAGATAACTGTAGCAATGATAATGCTCCCTGCTGATTGGAGAGTACAAGCTCTGGCTCAGCAGGAACTTTGTCCGCCTTCTACAGAAAGATCACTGCTTCCACACAGAGAACAAGGGTCAGACACAGACTTTTCTACTCAAACTGTGGCTGCTATATATAGTAAATAAAACAAAATGGTAAGACTTTGAACACCTTTTGTTTTGATGTACCTTTTTAATAAGAGGTCAGAAACAGAGAGGTTGAGACTAGAACTTGTTCTTATGCCGCGTACACACGATCGATTTTCTCGACGGTGAAAACACCGTCGAGAAAATCGACGGAACGGCTTGGTTCCCTACACACGGCCGTTTTTCCCGACATTTTTTTTCTTGGTCGAGAAAAACGACCGTGTGGGGGCTCCGTGGCAGTGTTTCCCTATGGGAAAACTGCCGCAGAAAAAAATGACGGGAATCACGACGAGAAAAATTAGAGCATGTTCTAATTTTTCTCGTCATGATTAATGCCGTTTTTCCCGTCGGGAAAAATGACAAAAAGCCCACACACGGTCGTTTTTCTTGTTAAAAAAAACGGGAAAAATTATCGTGTGTACGCGGCGGCATTAGGCTCTTTGGAACTCAGCTTTTCTGCCTTCATATTTAACGTCAATGTCCACATCTGCAGCAGTTGCCCATTGTAATCATTTGGTCTACCCATTGGATTTAAAGACCCATTTTGTTTGGCTCCTGTTCTAAATCGGTCAAGCCTTCTCTTAAAACAATTGTGCTTTTTAGCCAGCTCTATATTATTTACATAAGTAGAATTCTATTTTATTATACAGTATCCTCTTCTTCTAAACAGCAATGACAGGCCAACTAATTTCTTCTCAACTTAATTTCACCACCAGCCAGAGGCGTTGCTAGGGGGGTGCGGCCCGCCCCCGGGTGACACCCGCTACAGGGGTGACACCCTCCCGACGGTGAGAATTTTTTTTTTTTTTTTTCATTTTTTTTTTTTTTTCGCGGTCAGTGGCCCCAAGTTGGCGGGGTGAGCGGGATAGTAAAGGATAGACATCTTCCTTTTACTGAGCTGCGGTGTAGAGGAGGTGGAGGCGGAGCTGCAGGGCCGGCCGCTGCTGAACCCGCCAGGAGGTAGGGGGCGGGGCGGACTGAGCGGGGGCAGGGAAGGCTAAAAATGCCGCTTGCTCTGAAGACAGTTGTCAGCCGTGACACCCGCCGGCCGCCGGTACACTGTCTGCAGCAGAGCGAATAGGATGTGAGTGAACCGACCGACGCATTCACTTCCCTGTCAGGCAGACTCAGAGTGATCTCCGCCCGACAGGAGCTTCCTAGTCCCGCCCGGCGTGATGTCATTCAAACCGGAAGGCGGGAAGAAAGAGGTGAACAGAGAGCTGCTGTGAAGACCTGCGAGGAGCCAGTGAAGCCTCGTGCAAAAGTGCAAGTAAGTTTGCAGAAGCTAAAAAGTCAGTGTTGTCACAGTGGCTTAGCTGAGTCAACCTGCCTGAAGTATTTAACTCTTTGGGGTGGGGGGGGGGGTTTACATTGGTATTTGTATTATGCAGCATGGAGGGGGTTATTGCATTACTATACATTAGTGACCACTAGCGGTTAATTAAGCCCCTTGTGCTGCATTTGTGGTACCGTTATCAGAGTTAATTAACCCCTATATGGTGCAGCATCAAAGGGTTCACAAACTCCGATACCGGTGCCACTCATGCAGCACAAAGGGGTTATTTACTGCCACTGGTCACTAATGCATCAGTGGTCAGTGGTGTATTTGATACTACCCACCCCATACACTCCGCACCCCTCTCATGTACATACTACCCCCCACCATACACTCCGCACCCCTCTCATGTACATACTACCCCCCACCATACACTCCGCACCCCTCTCATGTACATACTACCCCCCACCATACACTCCGCACCCCTCTCATGTACATACTACCCCCCACCATACACTCCGCACCCCTCTCATGTACATACTACCCCCCACCATACACTCCGCACCCCTCTCATGTACATACTACCCCCACCATACACTCCGCACCCCTCTCATGTACATACTACCCCCCACCATACACTCCGCACCCCTCTCATGTACATACTACCCCCCACCATACACTCCACACCCCTCTCATGTACATACTACCCCCCACCATACACTCCGCACCCCTCTCATGTACATACTACCCCCCACCATACACTCCGCACCCCTCTCATGTACATACTACCCGCCGTCATACCCTCCACTTTCCTCTCCTACTTAAGTTTACCGCCATTGTACAGTAGGAGCCCCCCATACTAGGGAGAGGGTGAACCGTGCCATACAGAAATATTTGTATGTGTGGCTAAATTATGCTACGTATTGGGCATGGCTTTTTAGTTTGATTAAAAATTGTAGTCTTTTTTTTTTTTTTTTTACAATCTTTTTATTCATTTTTTTACGTTTTTTGGTTTCTTTGGTGAGATATCAGGGGTCTAAACAGACCCCTGAAGTCTCACTTTTGAGACAGAGAAAGAAAATGAGGAATCGCATTCCCCAGTTCCTTTCTCTGTAGCCTCAGCTGCACTGCAGATGAATGAACAGGAGACAGAAGCTCCTGTTAATTCATAAACTAAAGCTTAATAAACACAAATCAGTTCCAATCACTCACTGTGTTCTTTTAGAAAAGGTAGGGGCCGTTTTAAGGCCTCCATCCTGCAGATCCCCCACAGCTGGCACAGCAGTCAGCGGGAGGGCAGAGATGGGTAGTCGGCAGCGCTGTAGGGGGGGCACACTTATTTTTTATCGCTTGAATTATTTTTCCCATTATGGACGTGAGTGGGGCCTCATGTCTAAGATTTGCCTAAGGCCTCACAAAGCCTCACAAAGCCTGGACCCATTCATTAACTTCACCCCGCTGGGCTGGAAGTTGCCTGGAACAACACCTCCAGCGCCGCGGCCGCGCCTGGTGTGTGTCCTCCGGCTCCTTATTCTTCCTAAGTTCCTCCTCCCTACCATACAGAGCCGGCGAGCGACTCAGCCTGTCACATCATCACACTGCACTGTGATGATGTGACGACACGTCAATACAGCACACACACAACTTTCTCCGCCCGGGCGGCGCGGCTGCACGCCACTCGTCGCTGCCCAGCCCTCCTCCTCTCCAGTACAGACTGAGGCTCCAGCCACCACACCCTGCCACCACACCCTGCCCTATGACACCGCAACCTCCCCTATGACACCGCAACCTCCCCTATGCCACCGCACCCTGCCCTATACCACCCCAACCTGCCCCATGCCACCGCAACCTGCTCTATGCCATCACACGCTGCCCTATATAACCCTAACCTGCCCAATGCCACCCAGCCTGCCATATACCACCCCAACCTGCCCTATGCCACCGCAACCTGCCTTATGCCACCCCAACCTGCCCTATGCCACCGCAACCTGCTCTATGCCATCACACCCTGCCCTATATAACCCCAACCTGCCCAATGCCACCCAGCCTGCCATATACCACCCCAACCTGCTCTATACCACCCCAGCCTTCCCTATACAACCCCAACCTGCCCTATGCCACCCCAGACTGCACTATACCACCGCAACCTGCCCTATATTACCCCAACCTGCCCTATATCGCCCCAGCCGGCCCAATACCACCCTATACTTTAATTTACAGGGGTCATTTGGGGGTGCGCCTCGTGACTGTGCGCTGCCTGCAGGGCGCTGGGCAGGATAGACAGGAGGGGGGTGACACCATGTTTTGCCGCACCAGGTGACACCAACTCTAGTGACGCCACTGCCACCAGCTATAATGTCTCTTTATGTGTGTCCTTGCGATTTTACTTTTCTTCTACTTCTACTTTTCTTCTAGTCAATGGAAAAATCCTTTTTCTAACCATACTCCTTTTTTTTTTATATAGCACCTCTTTTCTTGTGCTATCATAGGCTTGTTTATACTCAATAAAAGAACAGCAGAGGGCGCTTCTAAGTGCAGTAGAAAAAAAATGTAAAAACAACAATTGTCAGCTTACATTTTATAACAAATCAGTCCTGGTTCACACTGGTGCGCTGTGCGATATCGCATGTGATTCGCACCGCACTGCAGTGCAAATCACATGCGTTGTGATTTCAGCCATACACATCGTGAATTTGTATTCGGACCAAACTCGCACAGGACCCTTTTTTTGGTCCGCACCAGAATCGGATCTCATGGGTCATCACACCAATGCAATCCGATTAATGTTTGAACTGACAGTTCGCACTACGATATGCAAACTGATCTGGGGGTGTCATTAACTTTCTATTAACACTTCCAGCAGTTCACATAGTGCAGTGTGAGTCAGAGAACCCGCAGGGGATTTGCTGGGTTCCTGCATCGCACTAGTGTTAATCCAGCTTAAAACATTTGTCATATGAACTTTATGCACTGGGGGCTGTCATCCCAAGCACAATAGCACATAGCAGAGGTAATCCAGCCCAGAGAATCTGTGCTATCAGCAGCCAGGAAATACTTAGGGAGCAATGTGCACCGACT
Organism: Rana muscosa; assembly: GCA_029206835.1. Lineage (NCBI taxonomy): Eukaryota > Metazoa > Chordata > Amphibia > Anura > Ranidae > Rana > Rana muscosa. The sequence goes on along the minus strand of CM055127.1, from coordinate 262,977,838 downwards.
AGAGGAATCTCCTGTGTTATGTCAGACACTGGTGGGCATGGAGGAGATATGGCTACATGTTTTGAGGCTGCTCCACCTCTTTCACAAGCCTATGTTACTATTTTTTTTTTATTTTTATTTTTTTTATTAATTTTCCAAAAACATATATAACACACATTACAATACATGAAACACATTTACAGTCTCAATATTTCCCATAAAAAAAAAAGGGGGGGGGAGAAAAGAGGGAAAGATGGGGAAATGGGGAAATGGAGCGAGAGAGAGAGAGAGAAGGAGAAAAAAAAAGGGGGGGGGGAGGGAGTGAGGATGATTTTAGAAGAGGGGGATGGGGGAATACAATCCCTCATACTCTCCCCCAAATATATTATGTGCTATCACTCTAGTGTTAATGTCTTCTAAAGTGAAATTAAATAATAAAGGGAAACAAAAAGTGGTTCCGAAAACTACTATAAACGAAAAAAAAAAAAAAACCCAGGAGTTAAATCTAAAAATAGACAATATAAAGAACTAGGGGATAAATTTATGAGTGGCAGTGCTGATAGAGTGACAAAACATGTATATAAAGAGAAAAGTGAGGGGTAAAGTTATCGTCACCTGTGCCAAAAAAAAAAAAGGGGGGGGGAGGGGGAAAGATTTTAGAAAGGGGGGGATGGGGGAATACGATCCCCCATACTCTCCCCCAGATATATTATGTGCTATCACTCTAGTGTTGATGTCTTCTAACGTAAAATTAATTAAAAAAAGAGTGAAAAAAAAAGTGATTTCAAAAACTACTACAAACTAAAAGACAAGTGTTAAAATCTAAAAGTGGACTATATAAAAGACTAAGGGATGAATTTACAAGTGACTACACTGATGAAGTGACAAAACATATATATAGAGAGAAAAATAACAGGTAAAATTATCGTCACCTGTGCCCAAAAAAAAAAAAGGGGGGGGGGGAGGGGGAAGGTATGGGGAGCCTCAACGAAGAACAAAATCTAATCCCCCCTCTCTCACTCTCTCCGGGAAAAGGAAGAAAACATAATTAGGGGTATAAAAAAGAAAAGAAAAAGAAGGAAAGGAAAGGCCGGCATGCATGGTATCCAATAAAATGTTGTCACATTACATTTTAGTCACTTAAGGGATAAGCCAAAGAATAACCACAGGGAATCATCCTTAAGATATAGATAGCTTATTCAATAGGTGTAAACGAGTCTCAGTGGGATTGTGCAAGTATCTCTCTATAGGTTGTGGTGTCCTTGAACTCCATCCACGGAGTCCAAGTTAAAGTGTGTCGTTGAAAAGTGTCCTTGTTACAATGAGTGATATCCTCCATAAGATGGACCTCTGAAATTTTTTTAAACCACTTTTTCACGGATGGAGTCTCAGGCTGACCCCAAAGGGTAGGTATAAGTGCTTTAGCCGTATTAAGCAAATGTGGAACTAAAGAACATTTGTATTTTCTGACGGGTTCCTTAGTAGCATGAAAAAGAATGGTCCATGCATCAGCAGGAAGATTAATATTGGATATTTGTTGGATAATTCGAATAATGCTAGACCAGAAGGGGCGGATGAGTGGGCACGACCACCATATATGAGCGTGGGTTGCTCTGTTCCCACAATTCCTCCAACACAACGGGGAGTTGTCGGGGGACATCTGATGAAGCTTTGATGGGGTGTAGTGCCATCTGGTTAGTAGCTTGTAATTGACCTCAGCCATCCTTGATGCAATTGAAGAGATACGAGTCAGCTGTAGGACTTTATCCTTTTGGCTGTCTGAGAGGCAGGATTCCAAGTCTGCCTCCCACTTAGCGAGAAAGGGAGGATAAGTATCACCTTGGAGCTTGATAAGTAATTTGTAGAATACCGAGATACAATGTTCAGGTGGATCCATTGAATTAAAAACTTCCTCAATACTGTTTAAGTCCTGTATCCCTCTAAGCGGCTGAGGCAGAGTTCTAATGAAACCTTGCAATTGATTATATCTCCATTTATCAAGAAACATAATGGGCTTAAGGCCGAGAATCTCCTTAAGAGGCTTAAGCGCATTTGCTCGAAGAACATGATGTAGTAGAAGAGGTTCTTCTGGCAACCAAGACCTATAGCCAGGATCTAGTAGGCCAGGTAAGAAATAATCGTGGTCCAAAAGCGGTAACAGAGGAGAAGCATATGACGACGAGAACTTCCTGTGTAAGGCATCCCATACATCAAGGGTGGAAGTGGTTAAAATGGAGGTACTTGGAGCAAGGTGTCTATGTAAGCGTGGCAACCAGGGTGTAGTTGCTAGGTCTGTGTTACTAAGAACATGTTCCAAACTCACCCAAAGTTTGGAATTAGCAGCATATTTCCATTCGGATATCCTAGACAGAATCACAGCATTATAATAAGCCTTAAAATTTGGAAGGGCCAGTCCCCCAGCTTCCTTGGAGCGAAATAATACTTCCTTAGTTACTCTGGGGTGACTGTTCCTCCAAATAAAGCGGGAGACCATGGTCTGTAATAGGGAAAAAAATCCTATAGGCACACCCAATGGGATCATTTGAAAGAAAAAAAGAACTCTAGGCAGAATGTTCATTTTAATTATACTCACTTTACCCAACCATGAGTGTGTCAGCGTGTTCCACTTTTGTAAATCCCTTCTAATATTATTCAATAATGGGATGTAATTATATTTAAAGAGGGACTGAATGTGAGGCACAAGATTCACTCCCAGATATTTCATACTTCGTTGAACACATCTAAAAGGAAAGAGGGGTTTTAAATTTTCCACCTCCCTTCCAGGTAGATTAATATTTAGAATTTCAGACTTAGATAGGTTAATTTTAAAGTTAGAGAGTGTCTGAAAAGTAGAAAACGCTGACATTAAATTAGGAAGCGAGATACGAGGCTGCTGCATAAAAAATAAAATATCGTCCGCATATTTGTGCGTTTTATTACCTACTTGAATCCCATGTATATTTAAATTACATCTTATGGTTGCCAAAAAGGGTTCGAGGGTAAGGGCAAATAAGAGGGGAGAAAGAGGGCAGCCCTGTCTAGTCCCATTAAATAGTTGGAATGAGTCACTCAAAGTGCCATTTATGCGAATTTGTGACGTGGGGTTAGAATAGAGGGAAGTAATGAGGTAAAACATCTTGGGTCCCAGCCCAAAATGTCGCAGGGTCAATTTTAAGTAATCCCAGTCCACCCTATTGAACGCTTTTTCAGCATCTGTAGATACGAATAGGGTGGACTGGGAAGACCTTTGGGCATATTGTATAAGAGATATCGCCCGGAGAGAATTATCCTTGGCTTCTCTGTGTGGCATAAAGCCCGTCTGATCCGTAGAAACCCAACTAGGTATAAGAGGGAGTAGTCTATTGGCCATTACCTTAGAATATAATTTGATATCAACATTTAATAGGGAAATTGGCCTATAGCTACTGCATTGAGTGGGGTCCTTATCTGCTTTAAGGATAACTGAAATATGGGCTGTAAGAGATTCCGGGCGTAGTCCCGAGGTCTGTGAGATTGAGTTGGCATAAGACGTAAGGCGGGGCAGAAGGATATTACTGAATGTTTTATAGTACCGGATAGTATAACCATCCGGTCCCGGGGCTTTACCTGTCGGTGAAGACTTCAGAGCCGCCTGAAATTCCTCAACCGAAAGTTCAGATTCAAGTTCCCTGAGAGTCAAATTTGAAAGTTTGGGCAAATTTGCTTCTTTTAAATATGTAAGCATAAGGTTACGTCTCTCCTTCACAGTCAGAGACGGAGAGTCACACTGTACTTTGTACAAATCTGCATAATAGTCCCTGAAAGCTTTAGAAATGTGAGGAGTCGCATGGACTAAATTTACGTTTGATAGCTTTATTTTAGGAATAAACAATCTAGTCTGTTTTTCTTTGAGGGATCTTGCTAATTGTCTGCTAGGTTTGTCCCCCCACTCATAGAATTTTTGCGAATATCGTTGGAATTTCCGAGCTGTATCAAGGTTAAGAAGATTTTTTAATTCCTCTCGTTTCAATGTGAGAGCTTCTAGCTGGGATGTATGCAAAGTGAATTTATGTTGTTTATCAAGTTCTGTTATTTGGTGCAGTACCTGTTCAAGTTGTTGACCACGCTCTCTTTTTTTCCTTGCCCCAAGTTCTATGAGTCGGCCTCTCATAGTTGCCTTGTGAGCTTCCCATACAATAGCAGGGGATGTCTCGGAAGGTTTATTGTCTTTAAAATATTGCAATATATGAGAGGCCAACACAGAAACTTCTGTTGGGTTTGAAAGAAGAGAATCATTGAGTCTCCAATTATTGGAGCGCTGAGTCAAAGTGGGCATAGTCATACTCATCGACACAGGTGCATGATCTGACAGTGTCGCAGTGCCTATATTCGCCGATTGTACTAATGGGAGGTGATAATGGTCTAAAAAGATATTATCTATTCGGGAAAAAGACTGATGAGTCTTCGAAAAATGGGAAAAATCTTTTTCTTTTGGATGTAAAATACGCCATACGTCTATCAATTGTCGGTCTATTAGTCTCTTTTTAACAAAGGACAGGCGATTAAAAGATATGTTAGAGCGACCGTGGGATGTATCCAAAACAGGATCTAGAGACATATTTATGTCTCCTGCCAGTATGATTAAACCCTCAGCAAATTGTGATAAATCAGTAAGAATTTGAGAAAAAAAGGTAGGTTGATTTTGGTTTGGGCAGTATATGTTTGCTAGAGTACATTGGGTAGTACCTAAAAAGCCCTTTAAAAAAAGAAAACGACCATGGTCATCCGCTTGCATCTCTAAAAAACGGAAGGGTATGCTACTACTAAAACCAATAGCCACCCCCTTAGCTTTATTCGTATCTGAAAGGCTATAATACCACTGAGGAAAATAAAGCGAGGTCAATTTGACCTGCGTAGTATGAGTTAAATGTGTTTCCTGAAGAAACACAATAGAAGAGGCAAGTTTCCGTAATTCACGGATAACCTGATGCCGTTTTGCCGCGGCATTTAAACCCCTAACATTATAAGAAATAACTTTAAGTGTGGCCATTTATCACCGTAGAGCATAACCCTTAAACCTACTTAGCCATGCATGCCAGCCTTGATAGGGAAAATAAAACAAAAAAGAAACGGGTAAGTATTGAGAAAAACAAAAGGACAAATTTACATAAACAACAAAAACGTCCATCTGGACGCATGTGGGAAACCTTAATTTGTCACGCAGATTTCTGCGGTGGTCCCTATGGGGGGAGAGAGCACGGGCAGCCGTCCAGAACTCCCGTAGGAGAACGGATAAGGAAACTCGAAGGCTACCCGCTCTCCACAACCCCAAAAGGGAAGAAGGGGAGGGGAACATGTCGTATAAGAGACACATAGGAGCATTGTGCTCCACCCGCATTCAGCTTGCGTCAAATAATGTGCAGAAGAATACTTTTTGCTCCAACAGTAAACCATAAACCTTTTTATAACAAATATACTTTAGCAGCCAAGTCACATCTCATTAGATATAATAACTTACAGGCATACTCAAACAAAGAAAAAAAGGAAAGTACATAGTCATAATCACCCTTTACTCATCTATGTTATTATACAGGACCTGACGCTGAAGAGCGCCCTTTTTTAGTAGTAGGAGATTTTTGCCAATGGGAGTCCTGGATATGTAAAAACTTAGGGACCGGATCATGCCAGCCCGGAAGGTCCACTAAGGGCAGATTAAGGTCCTTTAAAAATTGTAACAATTCCTCTGGGAACCGGAGGGTGTGGGAGCGACCATTTTTGGTAGCAATAAGGCACGCCAGGAAACCCCATCTATAGGTAATCTCCTTAGAACGTAACTGTTCCAAAAGTGGTTTAAGGGCTCTGCGGCGGTCTAAGGTTTCTTTAGATAAATCCGAGAAAATATTGAGAGTTGCTCCATCAAGGTCAATGTTGGGAATGCTCCTCAACTTGGCCATAATGGCGTTCTTATCTGTGAAATAATGTAGACGGCATATTACGTCTCTGGGTTGCTCAGGAGCAACGGTACGAGCCCTAAGAGCCCGATGGAACCGATCAAAACGCAACGAATCAGTGGGTTCATTTCCCAACACTGAATTAAATATACCTCTAATCTGCGACTCCAAATCTTTATCTCCAGTCACTTCAGGCAGACCTCTAATTCGTAGGTTGTTTCTGCGATTTCTATTCTCGAGGTCCTCTAACTTATATAGTGAGGCACGTTGAGCAAGGGCTAGCTGTGTGAAAGACTTTTGTAGTTCTCTTATAGCTGTTTCATGCGTATCTTGTCTCTGTTCTGTGCCCTCCACCCTATCGAGAATATGCGCCATATCTGTTCTTACCCCTGTGATTTCCTTTTTTATTGATTTTTCGAGTCCATGGAACATCCCGGCTAACTCTTTTCTAATGCCGCTCAGCAGAGTCGCCAAATCTGAGCCTGTAGGAGACTCAGGTTCTTCCATGAGATCTGAGCAGTAAGATGATACAGGCAAACTTTCTCTTACAGAGGTTGCTAGTGAAGCGAGAGATGCGTTGCGTCTCGTGCGTCTAGCTTGACTGCTACATGCGCCGGGGCCGGTTCCACTAGCAACCAGGAATCGCTGTATGGAACTAGAGGTGGTTTGGTTAGTCGCCGTTCCTTTACTATGTGTCTTGGGAGTTGTAGAGCGGATTTTGTGTATCTTTGCTGGCATAGTTGGAGCTTCAGAACTGAATGCTAAGTGGAGCGCCCCTCAGTCTCATTCGCTTAACAACATGTGTACAGCGTAGTGTGGAACATATGGTTATTCAGGCTCATGCTGAGCTTCATCTGCTGAATAGGGGTTGAGCTGGAGAGGACAGGGATGACTGGGCCTTTGCTGCTACTAGGCCAAGGATGTAACAAGCTGAGGCCTAGTGAGTGTGCTGCTATATGGCTCTGGATGTCTAGCTAGTGCCTTAGCAACCAAGTAGGGAAGATAATGCACCAGGGAGACCGGGATCAAGAACTGGCCGGGAGTCTGGGTGCAGCAATATGGCCGCTGACCTCCAGGGGTAGGCCGAAGCCGCGGCCTTTCCTAAAACAGCCACCGTCCGGAGGAGCGTCGCTCCGTCTAGGGCAGAGCTCTCAGAACTGTCCCTAGCTGATATTCAGACAGTCCACCGCTATTAGGAGTGCTGACACAGGGGAAGAAGTGTACCTTAGAGATGATGATGCGGCTGACTGACTTATTAGGCCTCAAGATGGCATCAGGCCGCAGGTGTGTAGTACTGGTACACCCGGTCTCCGGATGTTATGACTGCTGCCCTCCCAGTCCGGTGAAGCTGTCGCTGGTGTTCACAGATGGGGCCGCCGTTCGTCCCTCGCGGCACTCGAGCGCAGAGGCTACAGAGGTCTCATAGCCCTCAAGATGGCGGCGGGTCCCCGGTGTATGGAGCCGGCCACGGGCTGGGCAGCAGAGCGTAGGATCTGTCCCCGATGTCCGCCCGGGATCTGTCTCCGATGACCTCCCTGTGCTCTGCCCTTCCACCCAGTTCCTAGTTGTGGCGGATTGCGTCAGACGTTCACATCGATGCATTTGGCACTCAGCTAAGCCAGCCTGCTCCAGCCTCACCTAATCGCCTTACCAGTGCTGCATTGTCGCCTATGTTACTGTTAAAGCAGTTTACAGTGGGGCAAAAATGTATTTAGGCAGCCACCAATTGTGCAAGTTCTCCCACTTAAAAAGATGAGAGAGGCCTGTAATTGTCATCATAGGTATACCTCAACTGTGAGAGACAAAATGTGGAAACAAATCCAGACAATCACAATTTTTTTTGCAAATTATGGTGGAAAAATAGGATTTTTGTACTCACCGTAAAATCCATTTCTCTGACGTCCATGGACTGACACAGCTGGATACTGTAAACATGTGGGTATATGTCCCTGCTCGCAGGAGAAGATCTAGGCAGAATGTTAGATGTTAAAACATTCTAGAACAAACCAGAGCTGAACAGCCCCGCCCAGGGGGGCGGTCCCTCCGGACATTACCCTCCCACCTGCAGCTAGCAGACCTCAGTTCGTAACAAAGCAGTACAAACCTTAAAAAGGAAGGGTGGGTGCTGTGTCAGTCCATGGACGTCAGAGAAATGGATTTTACGGTGAGTACAAAAATCCTATTTTCTCTTATCGTCCATGGACTGACACAGCTGGATACTGTAAACATGTGGGACGTCCCAAAGCAGTATCAGAAGGGTGGGAGCAGTAGTAAAGGAACAACCAAAACTTCACTCCAAACAAGCAGAGCTCCTCAACGGAGGAGTTGCAACATTAAACAGCGGCCTGCAATGCTTTGCGGCCGAAGGGAGCATCCGAAGATGCAGCCACATCAACCTTATAAAATCTTGAAAAGGTATGAACGGACAACCAGGTCGTCGCCCTGCACACTTGTGCAACCGACGCTTGATGTCGGAAGGCCCGGGAAGCACCAATTGCCTTGGTGGAATGCGCCGCAACCGGAAAGGGAGGCGCCCGCCCCTTAAGGGCATAGGCCTGTATGACGGTCTGCCTGATCCACCTAAAGATGGTGGCAGACGACACCGCTCGGCCCTGTTTTGGACCAGACACAGATTTCCGAATGGAAACAGTAGCAGACAGGTACACCCGTAAGGCTTGTACCCATCTTAATGTATGAAGCGCAAACTCTCAGGGATGTGATGGGTGAGGACACAAGGACGGAAGAACAATGTCCTTCTTAAGGTGAAAGGCCGAGACCATCCTTAGAAAAGAAGGATGGTCGTGGGCACAACACCAACATATCCTTATGGAGGACCAAGTAAGGCGACTTGCCGGACAAGGCCGCCAACTCAGACATCCGTCTAACCGAAGCAATGGCCACTAAGGCCAACTTCCGGGACAAGGTCAAGAGAGGAATCTCTCTGATATTCTCAAAGGGATGTTCTTGGAGAACCGAGATGCATCAAAATCAGATCCCAAGTAGGGAGAGGAGGCTTGACAGAAGGGATCACATGGCGAACCCCCTGCACAAAAGGTGCTAATCAAGGAATGGCCCGGTAGCGGTCGTTGAAAAAGACAGCCCGGGCCGAAATCCGACCCTCAAAAAAAGGTATGCAAGGCCAGCTTTTGGGTCACACCACGCTGTAAGAACAGCAAAATCCTGGGAACGGAATACATCCGAGGATGCCACTCAAGTTCCTCACACATGGCGATGTAAGCCTTCCAGGTACGGTGAGATATCTTTCTGGAGGAAGATTCCCGTGTCAACAACATAGAAGAGATGACCGAATACGAGAGAACTCGGTCCTTCAGCACCTGGTTTTAACTAGCCATGCCATTAAAGCCAAGGACTATAAAGCAGGATGAGGTATGGGATCATGAGACAGAAGGTCCACCCCAATAGGCCGTCGCCAGGAATGTCTGCGACTAGCCGAAGTAGATTGGCGTACCAATGTCGCCGTTCTGGAGCACTGGAATGGCCTCAGCCCCTACTCTGCGAAGCCAGCGAGGCAACAACAGTAGCGGAGGGTAAGCATATATTAGGCGATACTGCCCCCACGGGCTTCCAACGCGTCTGACGCTTCCGCCCAGGGGTCCCTGGACCTGACCACGATCTTGCCACCTTGCGAGTGAGTCGAGAGGCCACAAGGTCCACTTCCGGTGCCCCACCTCCGGTAAAGAAGGTGGAAACACCTCCGGATGCAAGGACCCTTCGCCTGCAATGCACACGGCCGACAGGACCGTCTTGCAGCGAGATGTATGAAAATCCCAAAGAGACTCTGCAATGTATCGGAGAAGGGAGGCCCCAGTGTACAGGGTGCCTCAAATATTGGCCAATAAAGGCAACTTGACGGAACTTCCCTAGAAACTCGGTCAGAGGACTAGTACCTCAGCCTCCACAGGTGGCGCAAACCCACCCGGGGCACAGAGACCCTAAAGGCTAAAGCAGTTGTAGTGCACCTGCTAGATGACTGATGGATGAAGCAGAGGATTTTGCCCAGTCATTGAGCTACAAAAAATGCCAGAGACGCAGCCACTAACGGGCGTAACGCTAACCCCAGCCTGGCGAACACAGTCCAAGCCAGTGCTTCTGATCACCACTGAAAGCAGGTGGAAAGCGATACCCCTGAAACCAGGGATCCTTGTGACAATGCTCCATCCAGCAGCTACCCATGGATAGGTGCTGATTGTGCAAACACATAGTTTATACTATGTATTGCGTCAAACGCACAAATGGAGAGTGTGGGAAGAAACCCACCCAGCCACAAAGAGCATAATACCACCACATACGGCGTATGTAGTTTAGTATTTGTGGATAAACCTATTAAACACGTATATACTGTGCCAGCGATGAAGGCGCGCACATCATCGGGGCCTGGACATAAACCAGCCACGCAGATTGCGTACACAACCGTGTAGGTATGTTAGCCTGCGAATAAACAAATTGCACATGTTTATACTGTGCATAGCGTTGAGAATGCGCACACCATTGGAACGCAGGGGAGAAACCTGAGCACCCGGATGAAACCCATGCAGACTGCATACGCATACCGTGTATGGTATTATGGCATGTGTGCTAAACATTTTGCACAAGCCCATGTGTGCATAGCACGGAAGGCGCGCACACTGTTGGCGCGTGGGAGGAACCGAAGTGCCCCACGCATACTCAGAGAATGCAATACCTACAACTACTGTGAATGTATTTAGTGTAGTGTATAAACATAATGTGTATGTTTACATTGTGTATTGCACCAAAGGCATGCATGTCATGTAGCGTGGGCGGAAACCCACGCAGACTGCAAAGACATACCGGGTAGGTATGTTAGTATGTGGATATCCAATCGCACAAATTTAGACTGTGCATAGCGCCAAAGCGCCCATACCAATGGAGTGTGGGAGGGAACCGGAGTACCCGGAGTAAAACCACACAGACTGCCTACACATACCGTGTAGGTATTATAGCATGCGTGATAAACATTGAACATGTTTAACTGTGCAGAAGGCCAAAGGCACACATACCATCAGCGCGTGGGAGGAAACCGGAACACTCGGAAGAACTCCACGCAGACAGCACACAGATACCGTGTAGGGATGATAGCATGTGAATCAACATATTGATGGCGGGAAATGTTACCTCAGGATATCACACACATAAGGCTCACAGGGACTAGATACATAAATGAATAAAGTCCTACCTCATCCATGCTGCTCTTGAGGCAGCGTGAGGAAAACAGTGAGGAAACTGTGTAAAAGAAAAGCTTGTCACAGCAATTCCGGCCTGAGAGTGTTCCTCACATCATCAATGAGATCACTTACAAGCACCCTGTCATTTCCTGACACAGAACTGGAGTCTTCCTCACAAGGGAATGTCCTGTTCATAAACATTAAATATTCGGAGGTAGGGTCCTGAGCATAGTAGCTAGGTCCATATCTGACTCAGAGCACCCCTTCAGTAAAGATTTTTGTGGGGGGAGGGGGCGTATAGCTCCTTTTGCTCACACACCGCTTCCATTCTGACAGGAATGATTCCAGGACTGCTGACAACTGGTCCATAAGGACCGCAGGTGCAGGAAACATATGAACATGTTTAACTGTGCAGCACTACCAGTTGCCCCAGGCAAGTGTGGAGAGCAGGTGTATCAGACTCCATAACGCCACCCTCTGAGACCTTATACACTATACAGTGAATATACAGTCCACCCACTGGCTACGCTGAGGCTGAGGAGGGGATACCCGGGAGGACCCACCAACCCTTAAGGACAGCTCAGTCTGTGAGGAGATTGTGAGGGGATTCGCACCGCCGCCAGAAATAAATGCGCGGCGGGCACAAGAATATGGCCGCCGGCCGCAGCTATAACTGCGCCACTGAACGCCAAGATGGCCGCCGAGCGCGAAATTCAAAGCTCTAATGCGCGCCAATGGCGCACGCAATAACCACCTCAAACAGCGCCAATGGTGCATGCAATAATCACCTCACACACCAGAAAAAACTGCAGACATGAGCGCCCAGCCAGGCAAGAGTGACCCCCAAGCACCCCACAGCACAGCACCAGTACAGGGTGCAGAGAGCAGCATAACACAGGGGGGAGACAGGGAGAAACCCCCACACACAGAAACACAGCCAGCATGTACTCACCTGCAGTAGGAGAGACTACTTACCCATCTCTTTCAGGGACCCACTGGCTTGTTTCAGACAGACCTATCACAGAGTCGTACTGCGTAGCTGTCGGCCCGGTCCACCGCGAGAGATACAGTCAGTCAGGTACTGTTCAATCTTGAGAGGACCGCGGGAGCATGAAAGCAACCCGGCCACCCCTGGAGTCATGGGGTATGTCGTGAACTGAGTCTCACGCACACAAGGCGAGGATCAGCACGCTCGATGGTCGGACAGGGAAGACTACGAGGATACTAGTGTACCCAACCTGTTGCCCAGCCGACAGTTGATTGAAGGTCTCAAAAATAAAATAATAAAATTCCCAAAAGGAATAAAATTTAAAAGTAAAATCTTTCAGGAGACTGGCTCCTGAGAGAGCCATGTCTTCTCCTTCTGCTAGGCAGAAAAAAACTGAGGTCTGCTAGCTGCAGGTGGGAGGGTAATGTCCGGAGGGACCACCCCCCTGGGCGGGGCTGTTCAGCTCTGGTTTGTTCTAGAATGTTTTAACATCTAACATTCTGCCTAGATCTTCTCCTGCGAGCAGGGACATATACCCACATGTTTACAGTATCCAGCTGTGTCAGTCCATGGACGATAAGAGAAATAAGTATTTGGTCAATATCAAAAGTTCATCTCAATACTTTGTTATATATCCTTTGTTGGCAATGACAGAGGTCAAAGGTTTTCTGGAAGTCTTCACAAGGTTGTCACACACTGTTGCTGGTATGTTGGCCCATTCCTCCATGCAGATCTCCTCTAGAGCAGTGATGTTTTGGGGCTGCCGCTGGGCAACACAGACTTTCAACTCCCTCCAAAGGTTTTCTATGGGGTTGAGATCTGGAGACTGGCTAGGCCACTCCAGGACCTTTAAATAAATGCTTCTTACAAAGCCACTCCTTTGTTGCCTGGGCGGTGTGTTTGGGATCATTGTCATGCTGAAAGACCCAGCCACATTTCATCTTCAATGCCCTTGCTGATGGGAGGAGGTTTGCACTCAAAATCTCACAATACATGGCCCCATTCATTCTTTCGTGTACACGGATCAGTCGTCCTGTTCCCTTTGCAGAGAAACCGCCCCAAAGCATGATATTGCCACCCCCATGCTTCACAGTAGGTATGGTGTTCTTTGGTTACAACTCAGCATTCTCTCTCCCCAAACACGACGAGTTGTGTTTCTACCAAACAGTTCTAATTTGGTTTCATCTGACCATATGACATTCTCCCAATCCTCTTCCGGATCATCCAAATGCTCTCTAGCAAACCTCAGATGGGCCCAGACATGTACTGGCTTAAGCAGGGGGACACGTCTGGCACTGCAGGATCTGAGTCCCTGGCGGCATAGTATGTTACTGATGGTAGCCTTTGTTACGTTGGTCCCAGCTCTCTGCAGGTCATTCACTAGGTCCCCCCGTGTGGTTCTGGGATTTTTGCTCACCGTTCTTGTGATCATTTTGACCCCACGGGGTGAGATCTTGCGTAGAGCCCAAGATCGAGGGAGATTATCAGTGGTCTTGTATGTCTTCCATTTTCTAATTATTGCTCCCACAGTGCATTTCTTCACACCAAGCTGCTTGCCTATTGAAGATTCAGTGTTTCCAGCCTGGTGCAGGTCTACAATTTTGTTTCTGGTGTCCTTCAACAGCTCTTTGGTCTTCACTATTGTGGAGTTTGGAGTGTAACTGTTTTAGGTTGTGGACAGGTGTCTTTTATACTGATAACAAGTTCAAACAGGTGCCATTAATACAGGTAATGAGTGGAGGACAGAGGAGGCTCTTAAAGAAGAAGATACAGATCTGTGAGAGCCAGAAATCTTGCTTGTTTGTAGGTGACCAAATACTTATTTTCCACCATAATTTGCAAAAAAAAAATATTTCCAAATCAGACAATGTGATTGTCTGGATTTGTTTCCACATTTGTCTCTCATAGTTGAGGTATACCTATGATGACAATTACAGGCCTCTCTCATCTTTTTAAGTGGGAGAACTTGCACAATTGGTGGCTGACTAAATACTTTTTTGCCCCACTGTATATACTCAGTGGATGGGATTGCCAAATAGGACAAGGCACCGCATGCCTAATAAGTGACCAAAATAAATATCAAACAATAAAAGAAAAATAAAAAGCTAAAATTAACTGCTTGGTGCAACAGAATATGCAAAACATTATATAAAATAAGCAATTGAAATACATGTGTGTGTATAGAAACAGAGAAGCATAATTAAAATTATAAAAACTTGATACAAACAAAATACAGACATACATTTATATAGATATATAAAAAAATATATATGATAAGAATCTAAAATGTATGTGCATGTAAGTATCATCTTGGCAAATAGGAGACATCAGAACTTAGCACAAACAAAATAGACATATTGAAGTATATGCAAGCACACATAAAACCTATATAAAAACTGTCAAGTTAGGGTTGTTATAACTCAATGGTAGTGCATAACAGTGAGTGCAGTCCACTTCAGATGTGCTTTTTAGGGCTGTTGCCTTATGGGTTTATGTGAAATCTCCATTAATAGCTGTAAAATATTGTAATTATGAATATATTTCAACTAGCTTTGTATCTAGGTAAGAGAGCCACTAAGAAGGTTAGACTAAGAAGACAAGATGGTGCCTAGGCTTGTGTATACAAACAATGGAGATTCAAAACTCATTATTTTACACATACTCACTTCAAAGGATCTCATGCTGGGATATGCAATGAAGGGACGCCAATCCGTAATCAATACCTAACTTCCCAGGAAAATTCAATTAAATCTCCTGCCCATAATAGTCACAAGGATTTGCATTAAAGGGGGCTGACTTAGGCAAAGTATAGGAATTGGAGATGTAGTAAGCCCTCCAATCAAGATCCAAGCTATGCCAACAAATGGGGCATCAGCATGCAGGGATATACTCAGATGACATGGGTGGGGAAGTTCTCTTGATGGAAAGGCAGCCATCCAAATGGAGCTAAAGGGTAATTATGGGAAAAGGTCTGTTTTACTTGTAACTGAATATGTCTTTAGATTTTTCTTTTAAGGAATATACTCTGTATTCCTCCATGTAATTCTTTTACTTTAACCTAATATTTCTTGTGTATTAGATTACCAACTATACACCAATAAATGTCATTATGTTAACGCTTTCACTCCTCGTCAAAAGAAGTCTCATTTAACCCACATCATATCTTTGAGATATTAAATCTAATTATATATCTATAATCTAAATGTATATTATTCTGGTTAACAGGGCTTATTCTGGTTAACATGGCTTTTTCTGCCCACTTTAATTTAAAACAGAAAGAAAGTTCACAAACAAATTGTTTCACACACTGTCTCCTCAGTGGGTGGAGCCCCGAACTCTAATCCTGTCTCTAATATGAGCCCAGCACACACCTGCACCATTATCGTGTCTGTTCTATAAATCCTAACCTAGACTGCCATTTTAGACAGTGGCTGAGTATCGTTCTGTTACAATACAAATAAAAGCTTGACAGTATACACATACATATATGCCTGTTTAACAACATTGTAGATGGGCTTCAAAAATATGGTGACCTAAACTCATGTGATGACCCAATCGCATGTCAAATCATATTTAACAGGTCATGCAGGATGAAGAAAATAAATATTCTGCAAACTAAGCAACTGTATACAGAATTGATAATAATGTATGAAAAGAATGATTATATGCCATAAATAGAAGGGACTAGAAAGAGAAGGAAGGGATGACCTTACTTGGAGTACCTAGTAAACATACTGTATGAAGTACATATTGACTGAATGTACATTGAAAACACCACATACTAATAAGAAACCTTACAAAATGTGAAAGAACTCCGAAGAAGAAAACATGGATCATGCCTGCTGACATATGGCAGTTAAATAACATTAATAATATTTATTTCCTCATTCAGACCTCCCAGGAATAGAAAATTTAAGGTGTAAATCAAATATGTTTCTCTCTCACTTAATCTTTAAACTGCTCATCTACAGGTAGTTTGCTCCTGTTTTCTCAAGACACTATAATGTCTATGTAATGTTTCTCTGCTTCGTTCTAGATCAAATTATTTCCAATTTTTATTCTTTTTTTTTTTATTTTTTTTTATCCACACTTCGATGTGCATAGAGTACGTCAATTAATAAATATTCTGAACTCTTTTTCCATCCTCTCTTGAAGATTTATACTTTTTTTTTTTTTTTTTTGACATTTACTGGCATCTTCCACTTCATAATACATTTCTGGGCTGTAAAATAAGACTTCTTTATTTTCACTCTACATATGCCTAGTTAATATTTCTGTAAAGTATTCAGCTCAGCAATTGAATATGTTCTTCTTGTGCCCAATTAAGTTGCCATTTTTATCTCTGCAGATCATCACTCAGGGTTGGAACCCCGTTCTTTCTAGTTCTCTTTTCAAGCAGGTCTTCTATTCAGAACCTTTCCTGCTTTTTTTGATCTTTCTTCTGCCTGCATAATTAATTTACCATTCTTCTTTTTAAGTAAATTCATACATATGTACTTTGTTTTTTCCTAAGGATTTAGATCCTATACTTTTTCTGTATTGCCTTTCTTTTCTAATCTTCGCTAGTCATGAAGTCAATCTATCCTCTTTCAGGATGTTTCATAGACACATTTTAAATTATGTATAATTTATTATGTATTCTTTATTTTCTGTCATCTTTCCTTTATTTCCTGTTTTTACTATATATGTATTCTGTTCGTATTTACCTACAATTTTTTTTTTCTTGAAATACCTGATTTTTGTCTGCATTGATTTCACATTGAGTTTTAGACACCTTTCACACTGAGCCGCCCATAGCGTCAGTTTTACCCCCCCGCTAGTGGCCGAGAAGGGGTTAAAACCGACCGCAATGCGCTGCTGAAGCAGCGCATTGCGGGCGGTATAGCCGCGCTGTCCCATTGATTTCAATGGGCAGGTGCGGTGGAGGAGCGGTATACATACCGCTCCTTCACCGCTCCAAAGATGCGGCTAGCAGGACTTTTTTTACCGTCCTGCTAGCGCACCGCTCCCTCTGGCTTTCACACTGGAGACAATGAAGCAGCTTTTTAAGGGCGGATTGCAGGCACCATTTTTACTGCTGTAGTGCCTGCAATACACCCTCAGTGTATAAGGGGTCTTCTTGTTCTCCTTTGTTATCATCATGCATTATTTTTGCCCATATAGGTTCCATAAAATTGTGTTATTTACAATCTGCTCCTCTTCTTAGGATTTCCAGATAATGATATATATTGGTTTTGGGATTCACCATCAAGCAATATTAATTATGCCCTATCTATATTTTTATGTTCAGACATGTACCATGCACAATATGTATTAGGTTATGTGTAAATCTACTCCATGTAAATTCACTTACTTTGCTTTATTACTCTTTTTCTTTTGCAAATTATAGGGACTTAGGCCTTGATGCCGATTTCCCCCTCCCCGACCCCTGCAAGTTTCTCAAACCACCTAATAGTATTTTAACATTATAATTTGGCAAATTGTTTTACAATCCTTTCAGATGTTTTCTTCTGCTATAGTGAAATGACCAACATAATACTTATGCCTCATGCACACTGGATGCAGTTACAGCTGCTGTTTTTGGCTCCAGGCCTTTTTTTCTGCAGCCAGTAAACTCCCCAGCATGTTATCCTATGTGTCCATGTACACAAAGGCTGTTATCAGCATTTTTGACAGGGGCATTTTCTGTCTGGAAAAACCCCCTAGAACTAGTGAGTTTTCAGCTGTAAAAACTCTGATAAAAGCTGAAAAACACTGAGTACACTGAGTATTTGTCAGTGTTTTTTGAGCCATAAGCTTTTGTGGGAGTATAGTTTTCAAAGAAAAAGCCATAAAACGCTACAGCTAAAAAAAAATAAAACACTGAAAAACGCTACTGTAAAAATGCTGAAAAACTCATTCTACAGCTACAGCTTTCTACAGCCAACGCTACTGACATTTTTATAACGTCTAGTGTGTATGAGGCCTCTTTCATTTTTGAAAGAGCAAGGGAGGGTTATAACCCATGTCAGATTTTTTTCTCACAATCTGTGTCCCATTGCGGACATTTCCCTTCACTTCCTGTCCAATAGCTAATCATGACGTGAGAGGAAATCCTTGAAAATTAAAAGGTAATCTCTTGGGCCCTCCTAGGTCACCAGACCCATTGGAATATTTCATATCTATTACTACTACGGGGACAACCCAAAATGTGCGATTTTCTTTCACTTTCAATGATAATGGTAAACAGGACAAATAGAGGGCGAATCTCTCTAATGGGGGCACCGACGGCAATAAAACCTGACAAGCATTCTGTTCCCTCTCCACTCTATATCTAAACTAAAGACTCATCTCTTCTAAAGGATCTTAACGACACTGGATGACAAGCGCCTTGAGGCGATTAAGTTCGCATTTGCAGCGCTATACAAGTTCTCACTCACTCACTCACTATCCAAAACTAAAATAAAAGTTTTGCCTTTAGTTATACTTTCCCATTTTAAACATATTTGAACATGTTAACTTACTCTTACAGTACAGGATAAAATCCTTTCCAAATGTATTTGCTTGATAAGCAAAAACTGTATAGATATCAGAATGTGTATATTACATAATTGCCTTTGCATCCTGAATAGCTAGTACTGTTCCTAAAGAGGAACTGCAGTCTGCTCACATAATTTGTAATAAAAACATCTTTGCCATTCTGAAGCTTCCCTCCAACCACTTTACATAATATTTTATGTATACTGTGATTCTGTACTTGCCAAATATGCTGCAGAAATCTCCCTCCATTTTAACTGTGGGCAGCTGAAGCTGCTGCCTGTTCACTTCCTGGATTAACGCAAACACACAGAGGCACACCTCCAGCTCTGTAGCCCTGCAATTCTCATTAGCCCTCATATGACTCATCCCCCTCCCTTCCTGGCAAACTCTGAGCATGATGTCATAAGCCTAGGCTTTTTACCAGACAAGAAACAGGAAGTGGGCTGTATAAGGTATTTACTGGCAGAAAAAAAAAAAGTTTTACTCTCCAAAGTTAAAACAACAAGGGCAGAAGATTAAATAGATGGAAAGTTGAAAAAAATGACTGAAGGTCCACTTTAATTGTTTTATTACCATACCAAATGTGGCAGCTCTGTATAAATGTCCTTATGTTGGACATGCATTGTGTCAGTTTTCTTGTTCAGCCAGCGGGCTGAACGAAAAAAACTGAATCGATTCCCCCATCCACACATTTGAGGTGGATGTGGGAATCCTCCCATTGCACTATTGTATTCTGACAGTGAGGAGACTCCTCCGCTGTCAGCCTTAGGCTGCAGCTGCTGATCAAGCAGCTTTTATCTGACAGGGTTATTAAGTCAATCGATAGATCAACTTTTGTTTAACTTCGGTGGCCACACATAAAAATTCAGCCAGTCCCTGCTCAACCAAACAAATTTTGGTCCATCTATGGCCACTTCTTGTCAACAGAAATAACTGACCCAACTACTTCCTTCAGGCTTTACAATGTTTTACACGATAGACTCTTTAGAGTCAAATATATGTTTATTAGAATTAAACATTAAGCAATATAAGTTGTACAGATAACTTTCAGATGTCAACAGAGGGTGCAGGTGTGCATAAGGTAAAATCTCACATCATAAAATTATCAGCTCAATAAAGGGTATTAATTTCCCATTTTCAAACAAGTTATGCAATAGTAACTATATTAGCACCCATCGGAATTTACATCCGTGAAAAACACAACATCTAATTCTGGATAAATAGGGTAGAAAAGGTAAAGAGGGGGAGAAAGAAGAGAACAGGGGGGGGTAGGTAGGGGGGGAAGGGGGTCCGGGCAGACCCCAGCGCAGCACATCTGATCAATAGGTGCAAATCGCAACTTAACCTGCTCCCTAGGGTGATAGTAAATTCTTCAGGGAGTCCGAGGACGAGTATTCTATCCATATGAGCCATTGGAGCTTATATTTCTCAAAACTGTCGTGCTCCAGGGCCAACATCTCCTCCATCCGCATTATGTCGTAATATGGAGATAATTTGTCTTGCGGCTGACAAAAAGAAACGTAGCAAAGAGCGTCTCTGTGAGGATATTGGGCCCGGGAGCACAGACAATAGAGCAATTTCAGGTGTCGGCTGTAGAGGTTCATCATATAGGTTACTGTAAATTGAGAAGACCTGTGTCCAAAGAGGTTGGACAGATTGACACTTCCACCATATATGTAAGTAGCTGCCATCCGCCGATCCACACCTCCAGCAAGTGGGGGGCACTGATGGGAAGATTTTGTGTAGGGATTGAGGGTCCCTGTACCATCTTGCAAGGAGCTTGAAGTTCTTCTCCTGTGTATAACAGGAAGTTGAAGTCTTGTGCGTAAAATAATATGATTTCTGCCATTCAGAAGCGGTGAGTTCCTTTCCCAGATCCATGGACCACCTCCTGGTGTAACAAGGGGGTTGTTTATGTGTCAACGTATGTTGCATGGTGTACATGGTGGAGAGCGCATGTCGTGGAGGTTCAGAAAGAGAGCACAGCTGTTCAAATTCCGTGAGGGGTCTATGGACTTGAGAAGTGGAGAAGAGGGTAGAACAGAAAGAGGCGATCCGAAGGGCCGTGAGCCAATTGCCCCGGTCCTCTGGTAGTACCGGCTTGCCGGAGATGGAATCTACAAACGAGCCCGCAACAGGCCACTCCGCACGGGAGTAAGGGCCTATCGTATGGGAACCTTCGCCTTGGGGCACAGCTGGGTGATCAAATAAGGGTGTGAGAGGGGACGGTTCAGAGGACAGGAGTGACTGCACACCTTTTCTATACCATAAGTGTAGGGCAGCAGACGTTAATGGGGAAGATGAGAACATATGTATGTGCTGTCCATGTCCCCAGAGTAGAGCTCGGAGGTCATGCGGGGATAGATCCTGTTCTACCATGGTGGACGCTTTGGTGAAGGGACGGGGAAACCATTCAATGAGCCTGGCCAGAAGCGCCGCTCTGTAGTATAACTCGAAGTCGGGGAGACCCGCGGGTTTTGGGGTACGTGAGTAAAGTATGTTTAATGCGGGACATACCTCGGTGCCATACAAATCGTATGGACATGGAGCGCAATGAGGTGAAGAAGCGTTTGGGGACTGCAATGGGTACCGTCTGGAATATGTAAAGTAGTTTGGGTAAGGTGTCCATTTTCAGGGTGTTTATGCGGCCGAACCACGGTAAAGGTGAAGTGTTCCAGTTCTCTAGGTCTCTACGTAACCGGGTCAAAAGGGGTAAGTAATTTAGGGCATATAGTTCCGATAAGTCAGAAGGGACCTGTATCCCTAAATAAGATATGCTTCTAGTACTCCATTGGAAAGGGAAGTTGGCTTGCACGCGGGCTAGAGTATTTGCGGGGGGGGGAAATGTTAAGGGCTTCCGTTTTAGCTATATTAAGTTTAAAATCACTGAATTTTCCAAACCTACTGAATTCCAGCATCAACGAGGGCAAGGATGTGTGTGGTTGCTGCATATAGACCAGAAGATCGTCAGCGTATAGAGATAGCTTGTACTCTGAGGAGGGTGTCTGTATCCCTACAATGGAGGTGTTGCGTCTTATTGCCTGGGCTAGGTGTTCTATCACTAGAACGAAAAGCAGCGGGGATAGGGGGCACCCTTGCCTAGTGCCATTCGATATCCGAAACGGTGCGGAGGGAGAGCCACCGACCAAGACTGAGGCGGAGGGATTAGAGTATAGTGCCATTATTTTGGACACGAACGCAGGTCCAAGACCTATCTGTTCAAGAGAGAGGCGTAAGAAGTCCCAGTTGACTCGGTCAAAGGCCTTCTCCGCATCGAACGATAGCATGCAGGCCTTCAGGTTGTGCTTCTGTACATAAGAGATAAGGTGGATGGTTTTCGTAGTGTTGTCCCTGGCCTCACGTCCAGGGACAAAGCCTACCTGGTCCCTATGTATAATAGGAGGTAAGAGGGGGGAGAGACGAGTCGCTAGAACTTTAGCGTACAGCTTGATATCAATATTGAGTAGCGATATCGGCCTATAGCTACCGCATTGGGAGGGATCCTTGCCAGGTTTCGGGATAACTGATATATTAGCTGATAGAAGGTTGTGGGAGGGTAAATGGGTGTCATCAATTCAATTGAATGCCGAGGCTAGTAACGGGGCAAGCGGTTGGCCAAACTGTTTATAAAACCTAGGGGAGAAGCCATCAGGACCTGGACATTTACCCGATTTTAAACCCTTGATAGCAACGAGAAATTCCGCCAACAGCAGAGGTTCATTCAAAGTAGATGCCTGTTCAGGGTCAATTTGTGGTAGGGCAGTCTCCATTATATAGTTCCTCATATCATCGAGGTGTGTGTCATTCTTGGTGTGTACTACCGGTGGAGGGTGTAGGTTATAGAGGTTGGAATAATAAGATTTAAAGGCCTCCGATATGCCTCGGGGGTTGCATATTTTCCGATTATCCGGTGTACAGATGTGTGGAATCGGTGTGCGAGGGGGGCGCGGGTGCAGAACCCTGGCAAGGTGTTGTCCGCATTTGTTTGAAAAAGCGTAGTGGTGGTTGCGGCCTCTATCTCTGGCTATGAGGGAATGTGCGTCTAAGAGGCTAAGTAGTTCTCTACGGGCATTAGAAAGATCTACATATGTTACCGGATTGGCGTCTCTTTTGTGCAGTGTTTCGAGTGATTTTATCGTCGCCAGTAGACGAGAAATATCTGCCGTTCTGGCCTTTTTAAGGCGGGAGCCGTGTTGAACAAATACACCTCTTAGTACACACTTCAGGGCCTCCCACTTGGTCAGTGGGTTGGTGTCATCAGAGCGATGGATCTCAATAAAATCCTGGATCGCTCGTTCTATTGATGCAACACATGGAGTGTCTTTCAGTAGATTGTCGTTTAGTCTCCATGACGACCGCATGCGGGACGTCTGAAGGGGGGCTAGACTGAGATGTACGGGGGCATGATCTGACCACAATATGTTACCCAGGGAGGCCTTTAGTGGTGTATCGAGTAGGGATTGGGTAATTAAAAAATAATCAATGCGACTGTAAGAGTCATGTGCTACGGAGAAACAGCTGTAATCTCTTTCGAACGGGTGCTGCACCCGCCACACATCCACCAATTGCGCAGAGTGCAGGAGTGTCTTTATTTGTGCGAGTGCCGTGTGTGATATATTTGACTTACCCGAGGAAGAGTCCAGGACCGGAGAAAGGGACACGTTGAGGTCACCACCTAGGATGAAGCAGGGACCTCCAAATGAGAGCAATTTGCCTATAACCTTAGAAAGGAAGGACGCCTGGTCCTGATTAGGTCCATATACGTTGGCCACTGTGAAGATAGAAGAATTACACTTTAGTTTAAGAAACAGGAATCATCCTAGTGGGTCAATAAGGGAGTCTAGAACTTCAGTATGAAATGATTTGTGAAAGGCTATAGATACACCCTTGGACTTTGCATCTGGGTTAGTGCTATGAAACCACCAGTGATAGTGGGGATTTTTAAGAGTCGGAATCGCCGAGCTCCGAAAGTGCGTTTCCTGCAGTAGTAGTATTTTGGTCCTGGACTTATGGAAGTGGTATAACACCTGGCTTCTTTTCTCAGGGGTGTTGAGGCCCCTGCAGTTAAAGGAGGCCAAAGTTATGTTATCAAGTGACATCATAATAGTGGTGGGTAGGGGGAATACTGGTCTCCATCTGTGTCAGCATGGAGATCTGCCCGGACCAGACAGGGGGGAGTGGGAGGGGGAAGGGGACAGGCTGGGGGAGGAGAGAAGAGTGAGGAGTAGGAGTCAAGCTGGGAAGGTAAAGGGACATCAGGCCACTGTGTGGCAGTGGCAAGCAAGCAAGAAATATGGTAGGAAGGAAAGAGAGAGGAAGAAGAAAAGAGAAAGGGGGAGGGAAACTGTATCAAACTAACAGAAAGAAAAAAAAAACACAGTGCGCTAATCGGCACTAGTGGTCCTAGTGGGGGGTAACTGTGGCAGGCACATAAAGCGCCTCCCAGGCCCGGGCCCCACGGGGGTGCGGTAGCAAAGATCAACAATAGGTAACCAACATCTAAGTACACAAGCAACTGTATATGGGTAAGGATGAGCCATAAATCATGAGCCAGTGAAAAAAATAAATAAAATAACACCCCTCTCCAAAACAAAAGGCAACATTCATCTTTGTAAAAAGGCCTGGCCATCTCAATTTAAGACAGTCTGCTTGCAGTGTCCTCTGCCACCCGTGCAGGGTAGCTAACATGGCCAGTGTAGGAATGGTGCAGAGAGACTCATAACAGAAGTTGGAGTTGCGACATATCATCAAGGCAGTGTGACAATGTAGGTTGGTGACCCAGGAGGGGTGTGGGCTCAAGCTTGCAGCGTGGCCTCTCAGGGGAGAGTAAAATGGCATGCTAAACAGTCATCAAAACAAAAATAAAGGAAGCACAAAGGGTCCCCAAACAAAAGAAAAAAAAGAAACAACTATATGAGTGGAAACAAAAATGTGGGAGTTCAATCCATTCTCATATGGTCAAGTATTGAAGGAACGCAAGGCGTTCAGGTGCTCCTGAGATCCCTCCCAACAGTCCACGGTTGGTCGGCGCGCAACAGGCACGGGGACATAGGAAGCAGGCCTGGCAACTGAATCACAAGCAACAATGGCGTCCGCCATGTGAGTGTCAATCCTCCGGGGGTCCATGTGGGGAACCCCTGTGGCGCCTGTCCTTACCGACCTTCTGCCACTTTGACTTGAATGGCAATCCTGGGGCAGTGGGTTGGAGTGGCCAGTCTGGTAGTGCTATTTGCGGTAGTTCCAGCGTGCTTAGGAATCGAGGGAGGTCACCAAGTGTTCGGAATAGTGCGGTCTTCCCTGCATGGTGGACCCGGAGTTGAAAAAGAAATCTCCATTGGTATTTTATTTGTTTCTCCTGGAGGACCGATGTGATGGGTTTAAGTGCCCTCCGCATGGCCAGGGTCTGGCGGGAGAGATCAGGCAGGAGCATAACTGGGACATCATCCAGACGGATGGAGTCCTGTGTACTGGCAGCCCGCATGATCTCCTCTTTGACCTTGTAAAAGTGTACTCTGCAAAGCGTATCCCTGACAAAGGAGGAGTCAGTACTTCTGGGGCCCGATGTCCTGTGAACTCTGTCCAGCTCTATATGGGCATCTTTGGGTTTCTGAAGAAGCTGATTAAAGATGGCGGTTACCGTCCCTGCTAAGTCCTTGGGTTCGACCGTTTCGGGAATGCCACGTATCCTGACATTGTTCCTCCTGTTACGGTTCTCAATGTCATCTTGGTGATACATAAGCTGCTGCAGCATGATTGTGTGGGAGTTAAGGGTTTCCTCATGCGCCTGCAAAGTGTCGCTAATGCCCTCTGTTGTGCTTTCTATGTCTTCCATGCGTGTCCCCAAGTCCCGTTTCAGGTCTGCAATCTCCCTCTTGTAACTTTTCTCCAGGCGGGAGACACAGTGCTCAAAATCATGTTTGGTTGGCAGGGAGCGCAGGTATGCGTGCATGGATCGCATCTGGGATTCCATGTCCCATCCATCCCCAGAACACAGCGATGCTTGAGAAAGGCTGTGCGGGCTTTGTGGATTGTATAGGGGGGGTCGAAGTCTGCCAGGGAGGCTGAGCGGCCCAAGCTGTGTACCTGTGCAGCGTCCGCAGGTCCAGAGCGGGCTGGGGATGGAGGAGCCGACGCCATCTTGGAGGGCTGTTGGTTCATGCAGGCCGCGGATGAGCGGGTCACAAAACGGCCGATATCTCCCTGGATCCGGTCGCCAACGGGCTTAGAGAGGTCTTTGGGCTTCCCCTTACCCATCGGAGCAGTTTAGGGCAGATGTGTGTGCTGGATCTGTAATGAAATCCCCGTGGGAGCCGTAAGGACCGGGAGCAGCCGCGAAGTGCGTCTTACAGCTCCATGCGCCAGGCCACGCCCCCCACGATAGACTCTTTAGTTCTATGCCCATCCCCCAGCCTATATCTTTCTTCATCACTTGACCATGTACACTCCACCATTATATTATACTTTCAGAGGTTGATATTAGATCTGTTATAATAATCCTTTCTCACACAGCCAAGTGTGTTGCCAGAACCTGACACTCTAAGTAAATGCCCACATTTTACTGTGTGCCCTGAGTGTCTTTACAGTAATAATATGTCATAATACCAAGTATAAAGAAGGTGTGGGGTATTGGATCTCTCATTGCACTGGGTATTTCAGACAGGTCTAAGCAGTGTAGACCATAGAGGATATAATCACCCTTCGGCAGCTCTCCCTGGAGCGATGGTCGAAGGTCGTCTTTTAACTGGAGTTGGAACTAGTGTGATGGAGTGTTATCCCTCTCCTAACCACTCAGATATTGTTATTTTCTTTCCTTCTTTGGAGCACACACACACAAAGATATATGTATACAATCTTCATTTCAAGAAAAAGAAACTTATTGATGCTCGTATTCTCCTTGACTAAAAATATGACAGAGGTATTCACTCCTTAAATGAGGAGCAGATGTTTCCTCCACTCCTTACTCCTTGGCCCCCACCTTTTCAACCCCTCCCACCGTGCAATGCAATATGGACCCGTGAGCTCAGGAATGCAGCCTCATGGCTAGCCTCGTGGAGAACAGATGTCACAGGAAGAGGATCATATACAGATGAACCAATGATATGCACACATTTGTGATGATGTTTGCTTGTGTCACTTTGTTTATATAAGGGGCTGAGACCATGAATAAAGCCCCTTTGAGTGATGAGAAAGAGCTCATACTGACAAGTCTGTCTCAGTGTGCGATCCTTTAGCATGCATGCATTCACATCACCTTGAATTTGGGTCAGCGGCAGAATAGGACATACATCCTGGAATTGGACCAGGGATACATCTATTACTCTAGGTGCGTAAGCAGGAAACCACAGAAAGTTGAACATATGAAGTCAAGATGTAATTTGTTAGTATAATAAAATGTTTATAAAAGTATTATATTTAGCATAATAAAATCCCAATACTAGGGCTTAGTATTGTTGAGAAAGCCTATACTGGACTGATACAATTGGAGGGATCCTGAGTGATAATTAGTATAATTTCCCAGATGCCAGTTAGGCATCATAACGTGCATCTGGAGCAATCATTCTAATTACCCCCTCAAAATTACTTCAATTGTATTAGTTCAGTAAACACTTAGTTGAAATTACAATTATGACAGACATGCTGTATGTCAAAACGTGCTCACCTTTGTATCTTGATCATCTATTTTCACACCTTCATTTGTAACTGTAATTTTCTCCAACATTTTCAGTAGATCATTTAGTAAATTATACAATGTTCCTCTTTAATGAATGACTTGCTTCTATGTTTACCTTGGCTTTGCAATGCATTTTGTTTTTTACTTAAAATTTACTTATACTCAATTATGCTGTATTTTAAAGAAAATCTAGTGGAGATAATTGTGACTGAGCAGTACCTTAAAAAAATAATTTGTGCTTTAAAACCTTTATTAGAAATGATATTTCGCTTCCTAATGTCTTTGTCACTACCTAGCTTTAGGATTGGATATTGGCCTACACCGCTTAGCCCTTTGGTTGAGGATTGGCGCACACCCATCTTTGTAAAAAAGAAGGAGTGGGAAGCGCCACCATCCAAGTCCCATTAATCTAAAACCAAGTAAAAACAGGGCTGTATAAAGGTTGCACTCACATTAATTTTCATCATATTTATAATCATATTTGCCTCTAATGGCTCACTTTCTATATGGACTATTTGTTTATTAGTTCTCACTCAAGAGACTGCAGTCTGCAACTAGTGCTACAGCGGTCAACCTGGTTATACTTGATAGACGCCTTTTGCTCTACAGTTATTAGGTTTTCTATTTGTATGTAACTTTGTCCAGATGTACTTAATACTATGTCATCAGAGTTTGAACTCTGGAATTGTTGCTCTTTTACTCGTTTTTATATTTTCCACAGACTTTAATAAAAATCATTGAGTCAGAAATTGCATTCCACCTCTAGACATCCTATGTAAGCAGTGTAAGATAAGGCGTATTCCACACATCTTTTACTCTGACGATTGCTAGTGACTATTTCTGATTGATTGATATGTAAATTTATATCGTGCCAAATACTGTCTTGGAGGACTGCAACTAAGCGCGCTGTACCATAAATTCACCAATCAGCCTTGTGAAAAGAAAAAAAAACTACTTGAGAAAAAGGGAGGAGAGAAAAAAGAAGGAAAGGCTCACGAGAGGAGTAGAAAAACAAAGTTGACGTTAATTATTACTGATTTTAATGTCTCTACATCCGTAGTTAGGAAAAAGCATTTTTAAAAAGGTTTTTAATTGCCTTTTAAAAAGAGCTTGGGGCATTGGGAGCCGAAGATGGTCGGGGAGTTTATTCCAAAGGGCCGCACCCGTAGTCTGCATTCGTCGACCTCCCAAAGATTGGAGTCGGGCGGGTGCTTGGATGATCCTATTTTGAAGCCTTGACCGCAATGCTCTAATTGATGTGTAATGGGGGGCCATTTCCGTGAGATAGAGTGGGCCTAAGCCCCAATATGCTATAAACATCAGAACCAAGATTTTGAATTGTAACCAATGTAGCTGTGCCAGCACAGGGTGATGTGATGTCTATATGGTGTACCCGTAATAGTGCGTGCTGCTTGATTCTGTATAATTTTGATTTTTTTAACCCACTTAAGGGGAAGGCCAAGGCAAAAACCATTGGCAAAGTCTAGTCTGGATTGTACTAGAGCCAAAGTAGGTTTTGTGTCGATATGAAAGTAGATGTCTGATCTTTCAAATAATTTGCAAATAGAATGAGGCATTTTTCATACAGTTCATGATTTGCGGAATCCAGGTAAGCTTTGCATCAAAAATGATTCCAAGGTTCTTGACTTGTCTTTTAGGTTCTGGGCAGGTACCTAGGTCAGATGGCCATCGGGATAGAATGGGAGAGGCTAGAGGTTTGCCCACTTGGAGTATTTTTGTTTTGGAGCCATTAAGGCTCAGCCAGTTTCTATTCATCCAGGAATGGATGTGAGTCATGCATTCAGCTAGGGTCTGGGGGTGTCTGTCATTTTTGGAAGTGTTGACTAGGATTTGGATGTAATCGGCATATAGTTGGCCTTGAAGGCCATGTAACTGCAATATATCGGGTAGGGGGCGCATATAACAATTGAAAAGGTATGGAGAGAGGGCACTCCCCAGGGCACTGGGGTTATGGCTGACCTGAAAGGTCCCAGCCTAACCTGTTGGGTACGATCTTGTAGAAAAGACTGGATCCATAACAGGACAGCACCTCAAATTCCAAACTGGTCATGAAGGCGCGAGATCAGAATGTCGTGATCAATGGTATCAAAGGCCGCGGAGAGGTCCAATAGCACTAAGACCGCCGATTCCCCAGCGTCCCTGACCCTCAGCAGCTGTTCCCTCATGGCCATCGTGGAGAGCTCTATTCCCCTGCCCGGTCGGAACGCAGACTGGACATTGTGGAATAGGCCCTCCCCGTCAGAGTATTCCTGAAGTTGCTTAAGAACGATGGTTTCCATAATCTTTGCCACAAAATGAATGCTAGAAATGGGTCTTAGATTATTCGGGTCTTGAAACTCTGTTTTTTTATTTTTTTTGGAATTGGTGTAACGTATGAGTGTTTAAGTTTCCCTGGTATAACTCCCAGCCTCAAACTGAAGTTGATGATTGTACATAAGTCTGGAAGGAATGCCTTTGACTGTAGTTTGAAAAAGTAGGCAGGACAAAATTCATCCGCAAAGTGTGTGGGCTTCAGTTTAAGAATTACTGACAGTACTTTGTGTAGTAACTCTGGTGTGGTAGGTGTAAAGTTGTTTAAGCTGGACAGAGTAGGTTGGATAGCCTCTTGTAGTGGACCAGGTTGGTCAATCAGGTGAATGTTCTTGGCAATGCCCAACCGGATTTTATGAATTTTATCTTGGAAAGCGATCCCTAATTTATTGGTGAATTCTTGTAATAGTATGATCGTCTTGGTTAACCTTTGTGGATTAAGGATTTAGTTTACGATTTTGAAACGTTTCTTATCCCGATTTCCGGCGTTATCGATCTGTTCACCGTAATATGCTTTTTTTCTGTGGCGAATGGCTTTGAAATATGCCCGAGAAATTATTCGGTATGCAAGCTTGTCTTGATGTGTGTTAGTCTTAAGCCATTTTCTTTCAAGCTGTCTGTGTTTAGTTTTAATTAGGGCTAGGTTGCTAGTATACCAAGGTTTAGCCTTGGTAATCTTTTTACGAAAGTGTGATGTTTTGAGAGGGGCAAGCTTATCAAGTGTATGATGGATTTTTAGTTCAAATGCATCCAGAGCTTTAGTGACTCTGTCAAGATGGATTTCAAAGTCAATATAAAGATCATCTTCACTGTCAAGGGTGATAGGTTCAAGAGCGAAGTATGTTGCCATGAAGGTGAGTGGACATAGGTTTTTAAGTGAATGATACAGCTTGGATTGCTGCATGGGAGTACCCATGTCTGGGGCTGGGGGTCTAAAGTCTCTGAGTTGGTATGAAATAAATTTATGATCTGTCCATATAAGATCGATGTTCTTAATGTCAGAGATGGTGATATTAGAGGAGAAGACTGCATCTAGTGTGTGTCCTTTCTCATGGGTATAGGAGTTGACATTTTGAACAAAGCCAAGGGCGTCAAGATCTTGTAAAAACTCCTGTATTTTAGGATCCAGTAAGTCCTCAAGCCATAGGTTGCAGTCGCCTTGCAGGATAATGTTTGACGTGTAAGTGTTCAATTCTAAACAAAATTGAATAATCTCAGTGTTGAATTCCGTGTGGTATCCTGGCGGACGATATATACAGGTCCTTCTCAAAAAATTAGCATATTGTGATAAAGTTTATTATTTTCTGTAATGTACTGATAAACATTAGACTTTCATATATTTTAGATTCATTACACACAACTGAAGTAGTTCAAGCCTTTTCTTGTTTTAATATTGATGATTTTGGCATACAGCTCATGAAAACCCAAAAATCCTATCTCAAAAAATTAGCATATTTCATCCGACCAATAAAAGAAAAGTGTTTTTAATACAAAAAAAGTCAACCTTCAAATAATTATGTTCAGTTATGCACTCAATACTTGGTCGGGAATCCTTTTGCAGAAATGACTGCTTCAATGCGGCGTGGCATGGAGGCAACCAGCCTGTGGCACTGCTGAGGTGTTATGGAGGCCCAGGATGCTTCGATAGCGGCCTTAAGCTCATCCAGAGTGTTGGGTCTTGCGTCTCTCAACTTTCTCTTCCCAATATCCCACAGATTCTCTATGGGGTTCAGGTCAGGAGAGTTGGCAGGCCAATTGAGCACAGTAATACCATGGTCAGTAAACCATTTACCAGTGGTTTTGGCACTGTGAGCAGGTGCCAGGTCGTGCTGAAAAATGAAATCTTCATCTCCATAAAGCTTTTCAGCAGATGGAAGCATGAAGTGCTCCAAAATCTCCTGATAGCTAGCTGCATTGACCCTGCCCTTGATAAAACACAGTGGACCAACACCAGCAGCTGACATGGCACCCCAGACCATCACTGACTGTGGGTACTTGACACTGGACTTCAGGCATTTTGGCATTTCCCTCTCCCCAGTCTTCCTCCAGACTCTGGCACCTTGATTTCCGAATGTACTTTGGACCACTGAGCAACAGTCCAGTGCTGCTTCTCTGTAGCCCAGGTCAGGCGCTTCTGCCGCTGTTTCTGGTTCAAAAGTGGCTTGACCTGGGGAATGCGGCACCTGTAGCCCATTTCCTGCACACGCCTGTTCACGGTGGCTCTGGATATTTCTACTCCAGACTCAGTCCACTGCTTCCGCAGGTCCTCCAAGGTCTGGAATCGGTCCTTCTCCACAATCTTCTTCAGGGTCCGGTCACCTCTTCTCGTTGTGCAGCGTTTTCTGCCACACTTTTTCCTTCCCACAGACTTCCCACTGAGGTGCCTTGATACAGCACTCTGGGAACAGCCTATTCGTTCAGAAATTTCTTTCTGTGTCTTACCCTCTTGCTTGAGGGTGTCAATGATGGCCTTCTGGACAGCAGTCAGGTCGGCAGTCTTACCCATGATTGCGGTTTTGAGTAATGAACCAGGCTGGGAGTTTTTAAAAGCCTCAGGAATCTTTTGCAGGTGTTTAGAGTTAATTAGTTGATTCAGATGATTAGGTTAATAGCTCGTTTAGAGAACCTTTTCATGATATGCTAATTTTTTGAGATAGGATTTTTGGGTTTTCATGAGCTGTATGCCAAAATCATCAATATTAAAACAAGAAAAGGCTTTAACTACTTCAGTTGTGTGTAATGAATCTAAAATATATGAAAGTCTAATGTTTATCAGTACATTACAGAAAATAATGAACTTTATCACAATATGCTAATTTTTTGAGAAGGACCTGTAGTTGCAATAATGATAGAGGTGGTGGCAGCAATTTGGCAACGTGCAGAAAGATGTTCAAAGGAAATATATTCAGAGAGAACTAGTTCCCTACAGGTAACATTGCTATTGTGAATCAGTGCAATGCCTCCACTCCGTTTACCCTGTCTATTTTTTGTAAATATGTCATATCCTGGTGGAACAAGGTCATCTAAGTGGATCCTATAATCCTCGCCAAACCAGGTTTCAGTAAGAGATAGAAACTGAAATTCTTCATTTGTCAATAGATCATATATATCGTTTGCATGTTTGACAGCGGACCGGACATTTATTACGCCCCCTCTAATATATTGAGTAATGCAATGAGGAACCACTCTGCTGGCGTTAAGGGGGGAAATTGGCTTAATGGATGTACTATTTCGACTAATGCTGTTAACCTGGCATGCTTCTAGTGTTTCCTTACTTAGGATACCTGTCCCCTGATTAAGCTGATATAATTCTTGTTGAGAGTAAGAGGGGCAGTTATCCTTTGAGTGTTGGAGTTTTGGTATTTGTATGTGCGACAATAGCGATTCTAAGTCAGTTACTGAATCAGTGGAAATGAGCAAACCTTGGTCCAGACGGGCTTGCCTCTGGCGCGCACGCCGCGGGCTGTGCTGGCGGCATGTCTTTTATACTGGTGCTGTCTGTCTGTGGGCCGGCTGAAGGGGGCGTGGCCAGTTGGCTTAGACGATGAGACAACAGGTAGCTATGGCAACAGAAAATGCTGAGCTGGGTCACATGATAGTCCCAAGATGGCGTCTAAGGCCAGCCTCCCTTCTGATGTCATTAGTTTGGCAACCATTGAAATCTTGGGGTTGTTGGAGATGAATCTGTGGCTCAGAAACTGCAGTGCAAGGACCTCCTCTGCCCTTCATTCAAAGAACATGAGCTTCTTTCACCTGCTATAAAAACCGCTAAAGACTTCTGTGCTGCTGCTACTTTTGGATCTTGGACTCCTTTCCTGATGCCTACTGATCACTCCCTCCGGCAATCATCAGCCTGCATTAATTAGTTCATTGGATCACCAGTCCTCAGGTGGATAGGTATGACATAATGAAGCAAAGCCCTTTACGTTAATGCACTTAAAAAAACTGTTGGGGGCGTGGTCTGGTGCCGTTCCAGGATGGACGTGTAGTGTGCGAGCTCCCGTCCCGAGGTCCAGCAACTTCAGCTTATCAGCTTACCTGCTCCACCGGACATGGTGAGAACCGCTCGCAGTGCCTCGGCAACCCGTTCCCGATCCCCGCTGAACACCGACACCCCGCTGAGTCAGCAAATCCCCGAGATATTCCGGTCACGGCCTATGGCCAGGATGCAGGCCTCGCAAGCAGCCTCCTCCCAAGCGCCACGCGCCCAGAGCTCCAGCCCGCAGCGACCCGAGGAGCAGAGATCCCCAGGTCTGGCAACGGGGATGACTCACCCCCCGGCAGTGAGCCTTAATGACCTGCACAGCGTCGCTACGGATATTAAAAACACCCTCATGGCGGCCATCTTGGACATGAGGTCGGACATACACGCCATGACGCTTAGGGTGGAAGAGGTGGAATACGCTCAAGCCCGCCAAGACACAGCGATTTGTCACGTTCAACAGGTAACAGAGTCGCATGCGATCCACCTCAGGGAGATCAATCGCCACATGGAAGATTTAGATAATCGCGGAAGGCGTCACAACCTTAGAGTGAGGGGTATTCCAGAAATGATCGATGCCAGCCAGCTCCCAGTGGCAGTAACTACCATCTTTAACGATCTACTTGAAAGAGCCCCTGATACCCCGATCGCGTTCGAACGGCTCCACAGGGCACTGCGCCCGCGGGGAAGGGACACAGATCCCCCACGGGATGCAGTCTGCTGCCTCACAGACTTTCCCTTGAAGGAGGAAATATTACGCAAGGCCAGACACCGCAACCAACTGTCTTTCCAGGGAACGGATATCAGAATCTACCAGGACCTATCTAACATCACCCTGCAGCGCAGACGCGAGCTACGTCCCCTCCTGGAAACACTGAGGGCCAGATCCATAATCTACCGATGGAAGTTCCCCTTCTGCCTGACAGCAACTCACCAAGGCCGCACAGCCAATCTAAAAGTCCCGGAGGATTTAGACCACTTCTGCACGGCCATGGAGATACCGTATGTGGAAGTACCAGACTGGTACAGCGACTTCCGTATACCGCCACTCAGAAGAGTCACCTCCATGGAAGGTATCGCAGAAGCAGGCAACTTTAGTATCGGCCGCCGACGCTCTCACCCACCTCCTCCCCACACTCCTTCAAAGGATCAAAGAGCCCCGCGTAATGGTAGCCCGACGGCTTCTCCAGTGCCCCGCAAAGCACGCATCGCCTAACAAGAAACATGAATACCGTCCTTCTGTTTCCACCTCACAGCTGGACTCTGGACCACTCCAATTCGCAGGTAACTTTATACAGCAATCCCTAGGGAACACTGGCAGAACGGTTGGTACCCTCTTTCCCTCTTGGACAACTCCCGAAGGTTTCCCCGGTCGCCCTAACTTCCTTATGTCGGGTCAGATACTACCTTCTCCCGCACTGATTGTCTTTTCCTCCTTCTCCTCACACTGTATTCATTCTTGCTCATCGGCTGTACCCTTTTTCTATTGAAGCCTTCTTCCTACATTCTCCTATCTACTCCAATGCAGCTAATGACATGTCGATATATAATCCCCCGATTGCATTATG
This sequence comes from Rana muscosa, assembly GCA_029206835.1. Classification (NCBI taxonomy): domain Eukaryota; kingdom Metazoa; phylum Chordata; class Amphibia; order Anura; family Ranidae; genus Rana; species Rana muscosa. The sequence goes on along the minus strand of CM055127.1, from coordinate 262,942,666 downwards.
TGCTGTCTTTCTCCCCACAGGCCCTACTAGCTCCTAGCTCCTGAATTTTCTGCTTTACAGCACTGAGGGTGGTCGGGGATCCGAGGGGGACATGCACAGGTGTGTGGCCTACGTGGATGTCGGGTAGAATCCATTCTCAGGTTTGGGAATGGGCGTGCCCCCCTCGGATTTAGACAGCCTGCCCTTAACCCCTGGGTATGATTTTGTTTACTATGTTTTTGTTTACTATGTTTTGTTTGCTATGTTATCCATATTTGGATTTTTGATGTCAGCCATAACTGCAGATGCATACTTGTTCACGGTAACGCAAGCTGTACGTTCTGTTCTGTTCTGTTTTAACTAATTCACCATGTTACTGACTCTGTTCCCTGCATATTCCTCTAAACCAAAGTATATGCCCCCTATTCTCTGTCATGTGACATCTGAAATTTGAGCAATACACTTAATTTCTTATCCCCCTCTTCCACACAAACCCCCAGATTACACAATGCTAAACATCCTCCTCTAATTGCCGAATAAATGCCCTTACAACTCCACAGCCTTCATGCTTTATGAGAATAAGCCGTTACACACAGCCCTGAAGTCACCTACGAATCACCCTCTCACCATGTCCTTATAGGATGACCTGTCCGTCATCTACACAACAAGATTACTCCTCTGACACCAAAATGAGCCATAGATGACGCTAACAATCAGCAGCGTCTGTTATCCTTAAGACCTCATAGAGAGACGCAGACCTCACCTCTCTCTAGTTGAACTCCACCTACCGCTCTCACACACAGCGGACTCTGGTAGACACCGCTGAACCTCACCGGTACCCCCACTCCTAATTGGTGGGCTTGCAGGTCAAGTCCCACACCCGGTATAATACCCCATCCCCCTACCTGTCCCCTCCTTCCTCCCTGGTTATCTTCCTCCTCAACGTCCTAACCTCACCTACCCCACATCTTCCCTTCTCCCCATCCGCATAACCCCCCCCCTTTCTTTTCCTCCCGTCTCTGACTTCCCCATATCCTCCCGCCCCCCACTCGCTTAAACCTCTACTACCAACATGAGCCCCGATAATGTCCGAGGCGCCAACCTGTCCCTAAAGGTAGTCTCCCTTAACGCCAAAGGACTGAACATACCTGAAAAGCGAACACAACTCTTTTCCCTCATGCGCAGCATGAAAGCTGACATAATCTTCTTACAGGAAACCCACTTTTGTAAGAAATCAGTTCCCAACATGACTAATCGCCTCTTCCCCCATAGTTTCCATGCCACCTCACCTATCTCGAAATCCAAAGGAGTCTCCATAATCATTTCCAAAAACCTTCCCATCCAAATTACAGACACTCACCTTGACGAACTAGGCAGGTATATCTTCCTAAAAGGGACACTCAGGAACAAACCAATCACTTTGGCTAACATATACAGCCCCAACTCGTCCCAAGTTCCCTTTTTTAGGGCTGTAACAAGACACCTAACCAATTTCCAAGAGGGTATTCTTATACTGGGAGGGGATCTCAATGTACCCCTGAACCCCCTTTTAGACACCTCGTCGGGGAAATCCCACCTACCATACAGGGCGCTCGGACAAATCAGAAAATGTTTCCAAGAACTCTTGCTCCACGACACATGGCGCACCTTACACCCGAACGTAAAGGATTTTACATTCTTCTCCGCCCCACATAACAAATATTCACGACTAGACTACATATTTCTTACCCAACAGGATCTCCCGTCCCTGAAAGCAGCAACCGTCGAACCGATGACCTTCTCGGACCACCACCCTATCTCAATGACCCTCACTTTCCCTGAAAAAGTATACCGCTCGCAAATTTGGAGACTAGACCCTTCCATCCTGACAGACAAAACCAAAGAATTAGAGATTCAAACTTGCCTAAGCAATTATTTCACTGAGAACAACACCCCGGACATTTCTAAACTTACTCAGTGGGCGGCTCACAAATGTGTTGTCCGAGGGAAATTGATTTCCCTGGGGGCCGCAATTAGAAAGGAAAAACGGGCCAAACTGGCTGATCTCTTTTCCAAACTTAATAAACTAGAAGCACTACACAAACGAAACCTGGCCCAGCAAACCCTCGTAGAACTACTAGAGACTCGTACACTCATTCAGGAAGAATTGGGCCATCACCTCAGGAAGAAATACACTCTATCTCAGAAACTTTTTTACGAATTCGGCAACAAAAGTGGCCATCTTCTTGCTCAAGCCTTACGCAAGAAAAGGGCTGCTAATACGATACACCACATACAATCCCCCACGGGTAAGACTCTCACGAATAACAATGACATAGCCAGAGAGTTTGAGAAGTACTACTCGTCCCTATATAATCTAGATAAATCCGAACCCCCTACTACCTTATCGAATGACAGACCCAATGATATTAACTCGTTCTTAGACCAATTTGCTCCAGGAAAGCTCCCCACTGACACCACCACGATTCTGGAATCCCCGATCTCTATTCAGGAATGGAAAAAAGCTTTAAAACAACTTAAGCCTGGTAAGAGCCCGGGACCTGATGGTCTTTCCGCCGTATATTTCAAGACATTCTCAGACCTTCTTCAACAACCCTTCCTTGACGCCTTCAATACACTCTCTCCCACAAATCCTTTCAAAAGCGAAATGTTAGAAGCACATATCGTTGTTATCCCCAAAGAAGATAAGGACCCCACCCAAACGGGAAATTATAGACCAATCTCATTATTGAATGTAGATGTCAAAATCTTTTCTAAGATTTTGGCAAACAGACTCTTACCGCTTCTCCCTTCCTTAATCTCTCATGACCAGACCGGCTTTATCCCTGGACGTGAAGCCAGGGACAACACTGTTAAAGCAATAAACTTACACCACCTTATGACACAGACAACCCAAAAAGGCCTGTTTTTGTCACTCGATGCGGAGAAGGCGTTCGACAGAGTAGCTTGGGACTATATGACAGCGGTTCTGAGGGCCATAGGATTGGGCCCATATATGTTAGGCCTAATCCTGTCACTATACACGGGACCATCTGCTAAGGTACGGGTCAACAATACTCTGTCGGACGCCTTTCCCATCGGAAATGGCACAAGACAGGGCTGCCCCCTGTCCCCCATCCTCTTTGTACTCACACTTGAACCATTCCTCCGTAAACTGACATACAACCCAGATATCCAAGGTATAAGTTCCTCCAAAAGAGAATATAAATACGCTGCTTTCGCAGACGATATTTTGTTGTTCCTGTCGAACCCACTGATCTCCCTACCAAACCTTCTTTCTGAATTTAAACAATTTCAGTTCCTCTCCCACCTTAAAATTAATTTCTCGAAATCCTTTGCCCTTAATATAACATTACCTCAACACATAGTTGATCAATGTAAGGCTAACTTCCCGTTCCAATGGAAACATGATTCCATCACATACCTAGGGATACAACTCCCTTCCAAACTCTCAAACCTCTACGCTAAAAACCATGTTCCTATCCTACACAGAATATCCTCTGATCTTGAAACATGGAACAAACCGCTTTTCTCTTGGTTTGGCAGAGCGGCGATCCTCAAAATGAATGCCCTCCCGAGAATACTCTATATATTGCAGGCGATCCCTATACATATACCTCCGGCCTTTTTTAAATCTTATAGAAACATATGCACTAAATTCTTATGGGGGAACCGTAGACCCAGAATCAGCTTTACGCAGCTCACCCGACCTAAAAGACTTGGGGGCATAGGCCTCCCCAACCTTCTCAATTATTACACTGCTACACACCTTACCAGGATAGTGGACTGGAATACTCAATCTCTCCACAAAGATTGGGTTTCCCTAGAAGCATCTTTTTCTGCTCTCCCTTTGGAGTCTCTCCCATGGTTACTCTCACCCCACGTCCCCTCTGAATTACACGTACACCCACTTATAGGCCCAACCTTGCAATGCTTCAAAAAGCTTTGCTACCGATCACCCATATCTTCGATTCCCGGCCCACTGACACCTGTAAAAATGAACCCTGGGTTCCCACCAGGTATGCACGCAAAGTTTCTTACCGATAACTGGACACAGAGCCCAATTAGATCACATCAGTTCTTCCTCCGGGGCAAACTATTGTCTACATCCCAACTCTCCTCCCAACTAAACAAGCCACCCATTCCCCCTTGGACATATATTTTAATTGCTCATTTTCTAAAATCCCTTAACAAGAATATACAATGCTCCAGAGAACTCACCCCTTTCGAAAAGCTATGTATCCAAACGACACCCCAATCTCATCTAGTTTCTACCACACATGAACTCCTCTTCGCCGAGATGAAAGCTAACGAGACCTTAGCCTGTAAGAACTGGGAGTCAGACCTCTCGGTATCTCTTTCAGCGGAACAATGGGAACTAATTTTCCTCAACATACATAAAGGGTCGACGAATGTGTCGACCCAGGAAAACGGCTTTAAGATCCAATCTAGATGGTACCGCACGCCCACCCTTCTGCATAAATATAATCCCACAATCCCAGAGGTTTGCTGGAGATGTCTCCGGGAAAGGGGAACCCTTCTCCATATCTGGTGGTCCTGTCCATCTCTAAAAGACTTCTGGGAAAAGGTATGCCATATAACCTCTCGAGTCACCTCATATCATTTGGACCTTTCCCCTTCTCAATTCCTTCTACACCATTCACCCCTGTCGCACAATTCCTATCACAAATCCCTAGCAATGCACATGATCAATGCGGCAAAGCAGTGTATCCCTATACACTGGAAATCGACTCACCAACCAACCATAAAAGAATGGTTTAACAGAATATGCAAAATTGAGGAAATGGAAAATCTTATACATATTGCAAGAGAGACTCCGTCATCATTTAGTAAAAAATGGGCCTGCTGGTTACACTATAAAACGACCCCAGAATTTGCAAACTCCCTGAACCCTGACAAAGGATAAATTACTCCTCTGAGAATTGTCATTAAAAATCTACGACGTGCCAGGATCTCCCCTTAACCCTAAACCTTACAAAGACACCTCTCTCCTCCTATATCTCCCCCTATACAGATCCGCCCCTAGTTTCTCATAACACGCCCCTTGAACACCCCAAGGGGTCGGGGAAGTCAGAGACGGACCCCCTGCCAACGCCATCCCTTCCTGCCTCACTCCCCTCCCCTCGATCCCCACCCCACCCCTTCTCCTTCCACCACTTACCCCCTCCTACTTTCTCATCCACAAGCTTCTGTACAATACAACCACTAACATAGCTCCAGCCTACACTCCCGCATTCATACACTCTCAACGAAATAAACCTGTTTATAGCTCCTTCCCTCCCTTTCTGCCATATTGCACCTGTTGGCCTTTCCCTCCCACACAGACCAAAAGTCCATAACGGCATCCGTGAACCTACCTAGCTCTAACCTACCAACAAGATCTATCCCCGTCAATGGTAGTGGACTTTGACTAGACCCCACAACTACCTTGAATTAAGGTAGCCCACCCCAACACGGCCTAGTTCATGAAGGATGCACATAGCCATTTCATTTTCACTACCCGCAAGTTGAATTGTATGTGACACATGTTATTCATCCATGTTTTGTGGTTGTATTAATACCTTATTGTACTACTATTGTTCAAGATATCTGTAAATGCTTTTTACATTTCAATAAACTGTTTTTGGAAAAAAAATAAAAAAATAAAAACTGTTCCTTAATTTGTGCTCTAATTACAAGTCATTTTTAAAGTGGTTGTAGAGACAGAAGGTGCAATTCCGCCCCCCTTTATACTAACTTTAGCCCAATCTCGATTCAGCGATGTGCATGAGAGCCAAGGCTCTCTCTGCTCTCTCACTTCTCATTGGCTTAGAGCCAATGGAATTCCTCTGCCATCAATCACAGCCAGTGAAGAGGGGGTGGGGTGGGGCTGAGCTGCTCTCTGGGTTTCTTGTGGACACAGAGAGGTGACTCTGGAGCAAGCACGCATGAGTGCCCCCATAGCAAGCAACTTGCTATGGTGGGCACTCAGTGGGGAGAGGGGTCAGGAGCGCCGGTGGGGGACCCAAGAAAAGGATGATCCAGGTTGCTCTGTACAACTAAACTATTTCACAGAGTAGGCAAGTATACCATATTTGTTATATATATATATATATATATATATAAAAACTTTACAATCACTTTAACAAAGGTTACCTATATAGCCCTTTAACCACTTGCCATCCTTCCTGACTAGGTCATTTTTGGTACAGCTTTTTTTGAAATGACAATTGTGCAGTCATGCAACGCTGTACCTAAATGAAACCACTGGGTTTTTAAAAAAAAATTATAAATGAAAAAAGACAGATAACTTTGAAAAAAAAAATATTTGTTTTACTTTCTGCTATAATACACATATCCAATAAAAAATGTAAAAAAAATCAAACTTCTTCATAAATTTAGGCCAATATGTATTCTGCTAAATTTTTCTGGTAAAAAAAAAAAATCCAATTAACCATATATTGATTGATTTGCGTGGAAGTTACAGTCAGGTCCATAAATATTGGGACATCGACACAATTCTAATCTTTTGGGCTCTATACACCACCACGATGGATTTGAAATGAAACGAACAAGATATGCTTTAACTGCAGACTTTCGGCTTTAATTTGAGGGTATTTACATCCAAATCAGGTGAACGGTGTAGGAATTTCAACAGTTTCTATATGTGCCTCCCACTTTTTAAGGGACCAAAAGTAATGGGACAGATTAACAATCATAAATCAAACGTTCACTTTTTAATACTTGGTTGCAAATTCTTTGCAGTCAATTACAGCCTGAAGTCTGGAATGCATAGACATCACCAGATGCTGGGTTTCATCCCTGGTGATGCTCTGCCAGGCCTCTGCTGCAACTGTCTTCAGTTCCTGCTTGTTCTTGGGGCATTTTCCCTTCAGTTTTGTCTTCAGCAAGTGAAATGCATGCTCAATCGGATTCAGGTCAGGTGATTGGACTTGTCCATTGCATAAAATTCCAATTCTCTCCCTTAAAAAAACTCTTTGGTTGCTTTCGCAGAATGCTTCGGGTCATTGTCCATCTGCACTGTGAAGCGCCGTCCAATGAGTTTTGAAGCATTTGGCTGAATATGAGCAGATAATATTGCCCAAAACACTTCAGAATTTATCCTGCTGCTTTGTCAGCAGTCACATCATCAATAAATACAAGAGAACCAGTTCCATTGGCAGCCATACATGCCCACGCCATGACACTACCACCACCATGCTTCACTGATGAGGTGGTATGCTTTGGATCATGAGCAGTTCCTTTCCTTCTCCATACTCTTCTCTTCCCATCACTGGTACATGTTGATCTTGGTCTCATCTGTCCATAGGATGTTGTTCCAGAACTGTAAAGGCTTTTTTAGATGTTGTTTGGCAAACTCTAATCTGGCCTTCCTGTTTTTGAGGCTCACCAATGGTTTACATCTCGTGGTGAACCCTCTGTATTCACTCTGGTGAAGTCTTCTCTTGATTGTTGACTTTGACACACATACACCTACCTCCTGGAGAGTGTTCTTGATCTGGCCAACTGTTGTGTGAAGGGTGTTTTCTTCACCAGGGAAAGAATTCTTCGGTCATCCACCACAGTTGTTTTCCGTGGTCTTCCGGGTCTTTTGGTGTTGCGTTCTTTCTTTTTAAGGATGTTCCAAACAGTTGATTTGGCCACACGTAATGTTTTTGCTATCTCTCTGATGGGTTTGTTTTGTTTTTTCAGCCTAATGATGGCTTGCTTCACTGATAGTGACAGCTCTTTGGATCTCATATTGAGAGTTGACAGAAACAGATTCCAAATGTAAATAGCACACTTGAAATGAACTCTGGACCTTTTATCTGCTCCTTTTAAATGGGATAATGAGGGAATAACACACACACCTGGCCATGGAACAGCTGAGCAGCCAATTGTCCCATTACTTTTGGTCCCTTAAAAAGTGTGAGGCACATATACAAACTGTTGTAATTCCTACACCGTTCACCTGATTTGGATGTAAATACCCTCAAATTAAAGCTGAAAGTCTGCAGTTAAAGCACATCTTGTTTGTTTCATTTCAAATCCATTGTGGTGGTGTATAGAGCCAAGAAGATTAGAATTGTGTCGATGTCCCAATATTTATGGACCTGACTGTATATTGTCTATAAACTATGGTTTACATACTGGAATTTTTATTTTTTTATTTTTTATACTAGTAATGGTGGCGATAGAGGGACTGCATTAGTATGGCACTAACTGACAATTTATATACTTCAAACACACTCTTCTTGAGATGCTCTTTGATTGTACCTAGTGGTGGGCATTAATCTTTACATTAATTTTATACTTTACTATCTTCTAGGCTCTATTTCGTGTCCAACACAATGAAACTTCTTATGCCTTGCATGGTGTTATTGCCTGTTTAAATGTGATCCACAAATTCCCCTTGAGTGGCAGCTCACGGAGTTTGAGTTATAGACATTTTTACCATACTCTTATCCTTGACATTTTTTACCTACATGCTTGGAAATTGCTTATTTACTGTATCTCTATACCCTATAGTGAGCACTTTTGAATTCAGTTTATAGATTGCTGACTTTGGATCTGTTTACATCATATTTATTTGGGCATACTACTTAACAAGATCTACATACATTCCATTCACTTTGAGATATGCATTTGTGATATGTCCGTGTCACATGTAAGTTCCTTTCTTTCTCTGGAGCGTTTTTTTCTAGGCTTGATTCATTGAATGTTTAGGTTTTTAATTTCTATTCCTTGGTTATTATTCTCTTTTTTCCAGTGACTAATTGTCCCTTTAATGTGTCTCTTCCCTTTCATGCGGTCTGCATTCCCTGGGTTCCTATGGTGGTCTACTTGTGGATTGGCCTTGGATACTAACATTGTGTATATCTGTTATTTCATTTTTTTCTGAGTCCTATGATCTATAAAGTGTTAATCATGTGCTGTATATTAGTTTGGTAACGTGCTGTTTTTTGTAGAACCTACCCCCTTTTGTGCAATACCCCATGAAGAAGACTGAACGTTGAAACCCGTTGGGGTGCATTTCCAGACTTCCATATATGTGGATGACCTCTGGGGTGTATGTATATCCATGTACATGACTCACTTATATGTGATCTACCTACATGAGGACCTATGATTGCTTTTAATCTTTGTATAGCTTTTATCTTGATGTACAATAAACATTTTTCTATTATATATGGTTGTAATATTTTCCTGGTGCCAGCAAAATCGCATCTATTGTTTTGTATATTTGTATTTACCTTAGTGATGTGGCACTACAAATTAGGATATAGGCATACAGTGTCTGACACAATTGTGCACTAACTGACACTTTGTGGGAACCAATGACAATAATATAATGATCAGTGCTAAAAATATACACTGTCACTGTATTAATGACACTGGCTGAGAAAGGGTTAACATCTATGGAGATCAAAAGTTAAATGTGTGCCTAATTAGTGTTTATGTGTACCGTAAGTTGTTTTTACTAAGAAAAGTGCCAGTTTTTTTTCCTCTGCTCTGCAGGGAAACAAATTCTGGCACATCCCTGCTGACAGAACAGAGATCAGCATTGTTTACATTGACAGAGCTCTGTCCTGTCTTCCTCCTCACCAATCAGTGGGTGTCAGCAGTAAATAATTGATGCACACGCCCCCTACCTGAAAGTTCAGGATCACGCACTACATACGTTATCCAGCACAGGAGAGCCACTCTGCCGCCGTACTCCTACTTGAGGCAGTCAGAAACCGGTTATATAAACCTGCTCCAAATAAACAAATAGCAAGGTAGGAAAAAATTTTGTAGTTATTTTTAAGGCTGCCGTGTGAATGAGAACTCATGCCAAACATATAATGGGGAATGCTCTAATACAATTGCAAAGTTGGAAATACATTTTAAACAGTATAACTGTAGCAGCTGATCTACTCTGTCTTTAAAGCCCTTTCACACTGGGGCAGTGGGGGCGGTAGCGGTAAAGTGCCGCTAGTTTTAGCAGCGGTTTACCGCTGTTATAGCGACGCTTTGGTGCCTGTGTAGCGCCGCTGCATGCATTCCAATGGGCAGGGGCGGTGGAGGAGAGGTGTATGCACCGCTCACAAAATGCCCCAAAGATGCCGCTTGCAGGACTGGGGCTGCAGATGAGGCATTTTTCAGGTGCTTTAGCGCTACAAAAGCGCCCCAGTGTGAAAGGGGTCTTAGTAGCAGATCTACATGCCTTTACTAAAATTATGTTGGTTGCACTTAAACATTTATATGGGTCATACTATGTATCTTACAAAACTTCAAGACTTATAAATATATATATATATAAAAAATCAGGAGGACACTTGAAAAAATGTAGGTTACCCCAAATTATACTTGAAGAAAAACACTGAAATAATAACTGTGATAAATGTGTGCTCAATAAAAATACACAATACTTTCATTTCAGGTGTTTTTAATGTCTCTATATTCCTGTTAAGCAATAGTGTTATCTTGTGGATAATAAAGCAGTGTGGATAAGTACAAGTTCTATTTAATATGCACTCCCATAATGTGTAATTATGTAATTATGGATGCCCTAGGACCATTCCATTCTAAGAATGTATGGCTGTGATAATTTAGAAAGAAATTTATCACACCCTGACCCACATCCATTGTAGATTCCTGAAAATGTTGCTCTGGGGTAAGGTTGTACACCACAGAATGACTAGTTACAAGCTACAGCTCTGCTCATATATATAGTACATAAAAATTCGAACTTAAACTGCCTGTAATAAGACGTCTAATTAAATTATAGTCAGCTTGTAAGCCATTGTAAACTTTTAAAAGTAAAAGTCTTGCCAAACAAATGGCCTGCTATTAGCCAAAAAAAGTCTCTATTGCTAGGAAGGGCTTTTTTGGTGGACAAAGGGTTAGCAGTTGGTGGGACTAAATATGTCCTTACATGGATTGAAATTTAGCTGCCTCAGCAAGGACTAGCTGAATTCTGATCCATCTGTGACTATTCCTGTTGGACAGAAGTCAATCTAACGATCAGCTTCTGTCAAACGGGAATGTAGGAAATCAGCAATCAGTGGGCTGCAGCACTTATAAGTGTATTTTGACAGTTGAGGAGTCCCCACTGTCCAAATACATCATCACAGCAGAGAGGATTTCTCCAGCCACCTCGCTTGTGTGGACTGGGGAATTTGTCCATTGTTTTCTTTTTTTTTTTGATCAGCCTGCTGGTTGATCAAAAAAAAATAACCAATGGCCAGCCTTAGCCTAAAAGTCATGAACAAATTGAACCCAGTATAAAGATACAGATAAAGGCTGCCTGTCTACTATATGTAATTACATGTATCTTGAGATGTCTGATTTTATGAAGGGCTTTTACACTTTTTTTTGCCAAGTTTTATTAGAGTATTTTATAGAGTATTAGAATAATCAGCACAGTTCCAGGCAGCTATTTATTTATGCACATTAATAATTTGTTGGATATATATAAAAGGTACATGCAAAAAAAATTTCAAAAATGCTCAGGAATACAAATTAACCACTTAACTACCGTCCACTGCCAAATAACGGCGGCAGGGTGGTTCCTTAACTCTGGGAGGGCGTTATATAACGTCCTCCCAGAATCGCGCCCCCTGGGGCGTGCACACGGGAGTCTCCATGACCGCCGGGTCCAGAGGACCCGGCGCATCACAGATCACAGTAAATCGATAGCGGCCGTTTACCACGTGATCGTTCCGACAAATGACGCAGCAATTGCTTGTAAACAGACCGGCGTCATGTGATGACGCCGGTTGTGCTCCCCCCCTCTGTACCGATCGGTACAGTGTGAGAGGGGAGGGGGAGAGAGAAGAGGGCAGCAGTGCTGTGGGCTGGATCTGTGACAATTGCAGTCACAGATCCAGCCATCCATCCACCCATGCTCAGCCATCCCTGCCCATACTGTGCAATACCCTGCCCATACCGTGCAATACCCTGCCCATACCGTGCAATTCCCTGCCCATACCGTGCAATTCCCTGCCCATACCGTGCAATTCCCTGCCCATACCGTGCAATACCCTGCAATAACCACTTCCCGCCCGCCGGCCATCATATGACGTTTTTGATTTTGTGCGGGGATATCTGAATGATGCCTGCAGCTACAGGCATCATTCAGATATCAGCTTTTTCAGCCGGCGATTCCCTACACCATAAGAACAATCATAGCGGCTGCTCCACTGCTTGATCGTTTTTTACGGGAGGCGAGGACATCCCCCCCTCCCGACGGGAGGAGTCCAGGATCAATCCTAGGTACTCCAGACGCTGAGTCGGAACCAGGACCGACTTCTGAATGTTCAGCAGCCAACCAAATTCTCGGAGGGCCCGACTGGCTATCAACACATTTTCCTCTAATTCTGAGCCAGAGTCTGCTCTCAGAAGAAGATCGTCCAGATAGCCCACGATAGCAATGCCTCGCTGTCTCAGCAAAGCTAGAATCGGGGCAAGAACCTTGGTGAAAACCCACGGTGCTGACGCTAAACCGAAGGGAAGAGCCACAAACTGATAGTGGTCTTCGCCTATCGCGAAGCACAGAAACCACAGATTGGGACATGCAAGTAGGCGTCCTTGATATCCAAGGACGGCAGAAAATCCCCCGGGTGGAGCGCAGCAATCACAGAGCGAATGGATTCCATGCGGAATTTTCGAACCTTCACAAAGGCATTCAGGGCCTTGAGGTCCAGAATTGGACAGACTCCGTCCTTCTTTGGGACCACAAAAAGGTTTGAATAAAATCCCTGAAACCTCTTTGATGGTATTGGCAAAATTACCCCGCACCTCAGCAAGTCCTGCACTGCCCCCAATAGGGCAGCCTGACGCGCTGGAGAGAGAGAATTGAGGGAAAGAATCTGTCTGGTAGCCGGGAAAGGAACTCTATCCTGTACCCCAAGGTGACCACCTCACATACCCACCAGTCGGAGATCCGAGAGGTCCACCGATCTGTCAACCTGCGAAGTTGTCCCCCCCCACCACAGAGTCGGGCGGGGGCAAGACTTTATGCGGTGACGGGCTTGGTAGCCGGCTTGTTCGGCTTATGTACCCAGGGACGCTTCTGTCCTCCAGCCGCACTCTTGTCAGTCTGGGAGATTTTCCCGTGGGCTCTGACAGACAAAAAAACATATTCTGTGTGGGGAAGAAGGGCCCGGCTTACAGCATGCAGCACGGCTCCTTCACCTTAGTAGGCTGAGGAAGAAGGGTGCTCTTACCTCCCGTGACATTTTTAACAATGTCATCCAGGGAAGCACCAAATAGTGTTTCGCCCTTAAAAGGTAAATCTGTCAGGAGCTTCGTAGAGGCCAGGTCAGCAGTCCAGCATTTCAACCAGATAAGGCGACGCAATACCACCGCAGACACTGAGGCCCTAGAAACTAAGGGGGCAGTGTCCATAGTGGCATCGCACACAAACATTATTTGGTCGGCCAGTGCAATGCAATCCGGAGGAAGATTATGCTCCTGCACAGTCTGGTGCAAAATCTTAGCCCATGCCGTGTCTGAGACACCAGGGTCGCCGCTACAATGGGACGTAGCACGGATCCCAGCATGGTGAACATGGCTCTGCTCACCACTTCCGACTTCCTATCAGTAGGGTCCCTAAAGGCAGGAGTGCCCTCAACCGGGAGAGTCGTGGCTTTATTCAACCGGGCGACCAGGGGGGGGTCGACAACCGGAGGAGAGGCCCATTTTTTAATCAGGCTCTCCTCAAAGGGGTACCTAACCGCCAGACGCTGCGAGACCGCAAAAGGTCTTCTGCGGTATATCCCAACCCTGGTCAATTAATTTGTCAAAGAAAGGTGTATAGGGAAAAACCTTTTTAGAAGGATTAGCTTGAAATTAACCAAAGGAGACTGCCTCCACCAGAGGTTCCTCAGCCGCAGCATCCAGCTTGAGAGTGTCCCTCACAGCATCAATGAGTTCACTAACAAGCGTCCTGTCATGTACTGACCCAGATAAGGAGTTTTCCTCACAAGGAATGTCCTGGTCAAAAAATATTCAAAAATTCAGAGCTAGGGTCCTGTGCCGCAGCAATGCCCATATCTGAATGAGAGCACTCCCCTGGAGATGGTGTGGGGAGAGGGCGCTTTTTAGCCCCCTGCGCTCGCACGCCACTTCCATGCTGGCAACAAATGAGTCCAGGACTGCCGACAACTGGTCCCTAGGGACCGCAGGTGCAGTAGCACTGCCTGTTGCCTCTGACATGAAGGGGAAGCAGGTGACACTGACTCCATAATAACACAGCACCCTCTGAGACTTTGTAAAAATATGAGAAAAAAATCCACCCTCCAGCTGCACTTACTGTGGGGGGTTACCCAGGAGACTCACCAACCCAGCTAGGACCGCGCGGTTCTGCTGCCTGTGTCCTGCTCCCAGCGCGAGTGAACAGTCAGAAGACTGAGGAGAATCGCTCCATTCTTAGCAGTAGAGGCCAAACTAGCACCAGAAAAGCGTGCAACTTCAACAAAACGGCAGCCGCTATTAAAAATGGCCGCCAATGCAGTTTTCAATAGTAATAGAGAAACATAGTAAAAATGGCGCCCGACGGCGCGGGCAAAAACACAAGGCCCAGGCTGACAGACAGCATTCCCACACATAATACAGAGCCCCACGAGCCCCCACCGGGGCAGAGTGACCCCCAGGCACCCCAGTCAGCGCACAACAGAGTAATGACAGAGAGTAGCAAATACAGGGGGGGGACAAGGAAACCCCCCTACCATACGAACACACAGTATGTACTCACCTGCTGAGGCAGGGGAAGCAGTACTTACCCATCCAGCGAGGACCAACTGGTGTGTTCCTGACAGGTCTATCACAGTGCAGTAATGAGTAGCTGTCGGCCCGGCCCACTGTGAAAGATACACCAGAACTGTTCAGTCATGTGTGGGCCCTGGAGCAAAATAGCTCACCGGCCACCCCTGGAGCCGTGGGGTATGTCGTGGACTGATCTCACGCAGAGCGAGGATCAGCACGCTCGATGGTCGGACTGGGAAGACTACGAGGATAGCAACTACCCAACCTGTTGCCCAGCCGACTGTTGATAGAAGAATCTCAAAAATAAAATAAAATTCAAAAAGAATAAAAACATTTCTTCAGGAGACTGGCTCCGAAGAGAGCCACGTCCTCTCCTTTGCTAGGCAGAAAAAAACTGAGGCAGCTGGCTGCAGGGAGGAGGGTTATGTCCGGAGGGACCGCCCCATGGGTGGGGCTGTTCAGCTCTGGTAATGTATGTTAAAACCTCTAACATTCTGCCTAGTCTTCTCCTATGAGCAGGATCATAACCCACTTTGTCAAGATTGAAGATGCTGTGTCAGTCCATGGACGGTAAGAGAAATTAATTTTTTTTTTTTACAGATTTTTCAGTCTTTTTTCTCTTACAGCGCAAAAAATAAAAAAAAACAACGGGGATTAAATACCACCAAAAAAAAGCTAAATTTGTGTGAAAAAAGGGACAAAAATTTCATATGGGTACAATGTTGTATGACTAATTGTCATTCAAAATGTGAGAGCACCAAAAGCTGAACATTGGTCTGGTTATTAGGGGGTTTAAGTGCCCAGTGGTCAAGTGGTTAAGTAAAGAATTTCCAAACATCATCTTGACACCATATTGCCAAATACTCAGACAAGAGAACATTAATTAAATCAATATTAACATATTAGAATTTTCTGCTGCCTTTTAGTCTATGATGAAAGGGTGCCTGTGAGGCAGACATCAGTATCAAGCTGTAAAGAGAAATGAGGATTCAATATTAGATGGAACAGCAAATAAATGTAAAAAATTCTAAGGAGCTCAACTGCCGATGGGGTATACTTCAGCCAAGTGTTCCAAATCATCCCAAAATTTAGTTTGACAACCTATGTGTGCACAAAATAATTACTAGAGTTGTATCAGCTAGGCCATTTGCAACACAGAGTGGCAATTTCCAGACATCCAGTGGAGCACAATTCTTTTCCATAGCAGTTTATAGAAGATGCACTGTGTGGTTAAAAGCATCAGTTTATCGAATAAGTCTTTACAGCAGATTTGCAGGGTGAGTGGGATAGGACAAAGTATCATGTCAAAAATACATTTAAGCATTTGCTCCAAAACTGGGCTAATAATAGGACATAAACATAGCATGGGGATGGATCAAACATGAGCATAAACACTTGGCATAGCCGGAGCTTGATGTTCAGGAAAAGATGACCAACCTATGTGGAGTTAGGTAGGTGCATATCTAAATTTGCCTTCTTTGGTTCATGAAGAATCTTTGTTTGAGGCCTCCAGGCATTTCTCCCAAAGTTAGAAATATCTCTGGAAAGACTTCTGTAAATTCAGTTTAGGAGGTTATTGACTATTGACAAATCTATAAAGCTCCATGTCCATGTTTTCAAACCCTGAAAGTGTGAAAAGTGAAAGTTAACTATGGTGCCTAAACATACATGTAGAAGCAACCTCTAGGTTGCATTAAGGAACTCTGCAGCTGTGAATACAATTTAAGAATCCATCTTCTAGAACGAGCATCACTAAATGGCGGACCGTGGGCCAAATGCAGACCGCGTCACTCTCCCATTTGGCCTGCCACAGTACCACCATTTAGGAGCCTTTTCTTCCCCTTGCCGTCGCTCTAAAATCCTCACAGAGCCGACAACGGGAGGCGGGATGGTTCTGGATAGAGGGCAGAGCTGCCAGAGGTTAGCAAGCAGGTGATTGGCTGCTAGGATGAGGGGCGGTTCTAGCAACCAATCACTATCTTGCAGCGCCCGCCCTCCATCCAGTCATGCTGTACCTCCCTCTGATCTCTGCTCTGTGTAAGGTAAGATAGTGAAAGGAGGGGGTGAAGTTACAGGGAGTGAGGACAAAGCTATAAAGTCATGAGAATGTGTGTGCTGAGAACAGTGATATTCGGGGCTGAGGCTTGAAGTGGTGGGCTGAGAATATTGAAGTGGGGGTGGCTGAGGACTGTGATGAGGTGGGCTGAGGACTTTAGTGTGGGAGGCTGAGGACTGAAATGGGGGGGGCTGAGGACATTAAAGTGGGGAAGCTGAGGACTGTGATGTGGGGGGGTGGCTGGGGACTGTCTGATGTGGTGGGCTGAGGACATTGAAGTGGGGGACTGAGGTCTGTGAAGAGGGGGCTGAGGACATTGAAGTGGGGGACATGAGGACTGTGATGTGGTGGGCTGAGGACATTGAAGTAGGGGACATGAGGACTGTGATGTGGGGGGACTGATGATTGTAATGTGGAGGGAGCTGAGGACTGTAATGTAAGAGGACCGAGGTAAATAATGTGGGGGGCTAAGGGCATTAAATTGGGGAAGGCTGAGGATTGTGATGTGGGGAGCAATGAGGAAAAGTAATGTGGGGTGGCTTAGGACTGTAATGTGGGTTGGGGAACAGGGGACTGAGGACAGTCATTTGGGGGGATAATGTAAATAGGGGCAGAGGACAGTAAGTGTGAAAGGGGTGGAGGGGGGTGATGTAAAGGGGGAACTGAGGACACTCATCAAGAGGGGTTCTTGATGTGCACTGGGGACTGAGGATACTGATGTAAGAATAGGTTCATATTTGTGCATGTGCATTTGGTTCACTCTTTGTGGGTAGGTCAGCCGCAAGAAACATGGAGAAAGTTCTTGAACTTTTTTTTTTCAAAATCGTGCCGCACCAAGCTGTTTGGCGGTTTGGGCCATGCGGAAATGTGTCACGATAATGTGCCATGATAGTCGGACCTCTGCTGGAAGAAAATTTTACTGACCAGACCTAGGTGAATTTTAATTCAATACCCCTGTTCTAGGAGTTGACTAAGAAACCACAACCCAGCTGGTCTGCCATGCAGTGACATGAGTATGTTTCATTAATTCAGGAAGCACCATGATTTCCCATAGAAGAGAATGGTGACCCCATTCTGGCGCATATAGTTTTTTAACCCATTCTAACTTTCTAGTAGACAGTATAAACACAGTAGATGGGAATAGTGCCTTTCCAGCTCCAACCCTTAAAAGCTTGTAAAGTAACAATTTTGGTCCATGCAAAAAGTTGTTCATTGCAGATATCAGTTTTTACAAATCAATTGCATGTTTGAAACCACTGGGTGCAATGTAGTATTTATATAGGCAAGTATGTTCTAGGCTTCCCAGTGACATTAGATTGATAAGGGTTATACAGTACATGGGAGTCGGGCTCTCTTATAGTTCCAAATGAACTCCAAGATTAAGGAGTAAACTTAATTTTAATGAGCTGAACACAGGGGATTGCGGGATCACATATAAAATTGTGTACAAACTAATAATTTTAACCCCTTTATGATGGAGGGTAAAACAAATCCTAATGCCTGAACACAGTTTTCCAACTTTGACATGTATTAGTAAAACTACATATCACAACTACTTAACTGTATCCAAAAACTGGGCATTTAATTGGTGGTAAATGATAATGGATATTGTCTGAATTTTTTTCTGTATAGTTCTTGCTATTACCGCAACTTACCACCAAAGGACAACCCAAAAAAAAATTCTACTGCTCCTGGCTATTGCAGCGAAGCCACATATGTGTATGGTATTTGTTGTCTGTATCTGTAGTAAGGCCCAGAAACAATAGTACACATTTTGTTTTTTATCTAACCACACTGACAATAAATAGAAAAAAAAAAAATCTTTAATCCTGCATAAAATGCACTGTCCCTGATCTTTGACCCTGATCTTTACCCCTGATCTTTGACTTTGACCCTAACTTCAGCACTGACCTAGCTCAAACCTTGATCTACTTATTTTTTTTATTTTGTATTATTGTCTTAGGGTTTTTAGTGATTATATTCAGCTATGTGAAGATTGTCAAGAGTGGATATGAATGGTCGGGTGGGCTGTAGAGGATAATTTGGATAAAATTTTAAATTGATAGGCCATAGTAGTGACCTGCCATAACATCAAGGACCACCTGTCCGGAAGGTTCCTGGAGTGCACATGGACGGTGCGTACACGAGCGCTTTGAGTGCACCTGGGCTGTGAGTGCAGTCCACTCACAGTGGCACTGGCATGTGACATGGCAAGTGACAATCCATATCTGGTGGAACTGGCAGGCGACATGGCAAGTGACAATTCACATCTGCTGGCACGGGCAGGCAACATGGCAAGTGACAATCCATATCTGGTGGCCCTGGCATGTGACGTGGTAAGTAACAATCCATATTTGGTGGCACTGGCATGAGACGTGGCAAGTGACAATTCACTTCTGGTGGCAGGCAGCGTGGCAAGTGACAATCTGCATCTGGTGACAGGCGATGTGGCAGGTGACTAGCTGCATCTGAAGGCAGGTGATTTGGCAAGTGTCAATCCACGTCTGATGTCAGGAAGCATGGCAAGTGAAAATCCACATCTGGTGGCAGGCAGCGCGGCAAGTGACAATCCGCATCTGATGCCAGGCAATGCGGCAAGTGACAATCTGTATCTGGTGACAGGCAGCGTGGTAAGTGACAATCCGCATCTGGTGAAAGGCAGCATGGTAAGTGACAATCCGCATCTGGTGGCAGGCTATGTGGCAGGTGTCATTCCACATCTGGTGGCAGGCGACGTGGCAAGTGACAAGCTGTATCTGGTGGGAGGCCATGTGGCAAGTGACAAGCTGCATCTGAAGGCAGGCAACGTGGTAAGTAACAATCCACATCTGGTGGCAGGCGTCTGGTGGCAGGCTTGATATAAAGCATCCTATGTGTACTGGCCCCTTATCCACTAATGAAGTCACATGATCAGGAGATGCAATACGTTGGGACAAGCCGGTGACGTCACACCATGAGCCGGAAGCATACGGTTGGCCATTTTGTTGAAGGTTTTCCATGTTGCAATGCCTGTTAACTTCTGTGCACCAGGAGATGTGGACAATTTAGGTTTTAGTAAAAATTATATTCTATATGGAGAGCACTATATATCCTTTTCTTTTTTGAGTTGTAAATAAACAATGACCAAAGGATTGCGGAGGATGGAGATGGATTGAGGAACATCTGGATGCTGGAGAGAGGAACAACAGCTGTGGCATCAGAGACCCCACTTAAAAGGGAAAGCACATGAGACCCAATATTTGTTAGGTCAGGAAATAAGGTGAGAGCATAAGAATGTTGGTGAAGGGATATGCACAAGCAACACTTTAGAGAATTATACACACTGTGGAAAGTTTGAAAAAGCATTTGACACATTTCAAAATAAACAACACCCTGAATGTTCAGGTCTTCCACTTTTTCAGCCAAATTGGGACAACACCTACTTCATACTGTACATTGTATTTATTACATGCACTTATTCACATTTGACGTTTGCTGTGTTTGCTATATTTTACCCTATTTGTACCATGCTCACAGATATCATCTCATCAATTGGAAATTGGATATAAACACTGCAAATATAACAAATAATTCCTCATGTGCTGCCTGACTTCAATAATCCAATATTGGCTGCTGCCAACACTTCAATGTGTTCCCACACCCTGACAAATAGTAAATTAAGCAATAATGCAGCGCTGCCCCAATATATGTAGAAATCAACAATAGTGAAAACTTGCTCCGAACAAATACAATAACAAAGCCATAAATCACCTCCAGCCCCTCTAAGACCCATCAAAACAATAGCCCCATAAACCATCAAATTGTATGTGCATATGAAAAAAAACTTCATGTAAATCATTATATGAGTATCAGTAAATAAAAAAACCCACAGGGAAACATGAATATCAAATAATAAAGTATTGTGATCTGAAATAAGTTTCCCATCAAATAAGTCCCAATATCTTTATAGAAGTCTTTCAGTGAAGTGATCCATTTAAGATTTGATTCATAACACCAGTGTATCTTGCAAGCATATCACCACTGTGTTTCACCACCTTCTGGTGTGCATGCTCACCTTTTTTTATTTGACCTATAGGAAACAGGTCAATAAACGCTCAGTGTGATCACTCTCAGGTAGATCCAGTTTCCACTGGCCAGTGATGTATTGTCCACTTAGGTCCCTCTCTCAGGTAGATCAGTGCTCTTTCCTCTTCGCTAGCCCTCTCTTCGAGGTTTCTGCCAGGGCACTTGGAACTGGAGCCAGCGGACGGTTAACAGTTGGCGCCAAACCCATAATGTACACTCTGGCTGAGACGCTCAGAAGTTACTTTATGGTAGAGAACACAGGGGGTGGAGGTGAACGGGACATGAGATCCGTCTCGTCAGTCACATCCTGTCCACCTCCAGACACCTCAATTCTCTACCAACACAGTCATGGTAGTAGTGAAGCTTGGCAATGAAAGAAATGCTCAATGGTGAAGGTTTGGAAAGTGCAAGGACCTGTTAAACCATAAAAGGCACCTGGGAAAGTAACATGTCCCAATATTAGAATGCACTGGTAAGGCTGGGGGGGGGGGGGTGTTGTGATTAGCAGGAACATGGCCAGGAAAGGAGTAGTTGATGGGAGGAGAGGTGATTAGGTAGAACTGCAGCTGAAAGGTACTTATGTTAGTATAAGTAACCATGAATCTATGAATCTTTTTGTTTACAGATCAAGAAACAAAAAAAAATTATAACGCTCGAATGCCCCAAACTGTTATTCCAGATGACTGGCCACAATGTTTGCAGGTGCTAGTCGTGTTAAATACTGGCTTATCAGACACATTAAGGACTAGAACAAAATGGGGCCTGTCCACACACTGCCTCGGCATATAGTGAACTCCTCTTTGTTGGGTTAGTCTCCTACACATGGGAGAACCCCCTCCAACATGTTTCGCCCAGTACGGGCTTAATTGTAGAGGCCTTGATTGTAAATGTGGAGGGAAAAAAAAAAATAGGCAAATGAAATAGAAAAATTATTATATGAATTTTAGCATTGCATGTATCATTCACATTCAATTACTATCATACAATATTATTTGAAATACTGGTCCTATAAAGCTAATATACTAATGCTATATTAGGGGTATAATATTTAGAGTATATTTAAGACCAGTTCTTGCATGCTTTAATTCCATAATGGCAAAAAGCGGTTATTTTGTATCTTTTCAAATAAAAAAAAAGCAACTCTGCAGTAAAAAAATCTCAAGTCATTTTAGAACATACAACGTTTGTTGCTATTACACAACATAACTGACACATACCTGTCACACATGAACCTTCAGCCACAACAAGTATTTCACTTTGCTGCTTGCAGGCTGCTCCTCTTAGGTAGCACTCGTTTCGGAAAGTGACACCATTGGATCCACAGACTGGTATATAATCATGGGGGCACTAAAGTGAAGAAGCAAATAAATAATTACCTACAACATATTATGTTATGTAAAACAAATTCATATTTTCTAAAGTTATGTTAATTGCTGTTTCTATTATCCACTTTACAGCTGGTTGATCACTTCCTGTCCTTAGGTCGTTTATAAATGATTTAAAGTTTTAGTGGTTATACCGGGATCATGTTTGAGGCTACAACCACAATCCTGGTATTATTTTTTACAGCCGGTGATATCCTATTAGGTAAAAGTAATCCGAGCAGCTATCTAGCCACTGGATAACTTTTACAGGTGGCGGAAGGGGGTCCCCCCTCCAACTGCCGCCTTTACCAGGGTCTCCTACCTGACTGGGGAGTCCAGAAAGGATGCGACTGGCGGCATCGGCTTGCCTGGACATAGTGAGAGGAACCAATGTTGTTCTTCCCACTGTGTGATGTCAGAAACTGGAAGCGATAAAATTTTTGTCACTTACGATTTCAGTCTCATGTAAACAAGCCGTTACTGCTTTGGGCTCCGGGTCTCTCCAAAAAGAGGACCTGTCACGGCCCATGCTATCACAAGGGATATTGTTCATCTTGCAATAGCAATAAAGTTGATTAAAAAAAATAATTAAAGGTGCAGTGTAAGGAAAAAATTGAATAAAATACATTTTAAAGCAAATGTGCACATAGGTCCCATACGCATGTGTAAATGGTGAGCGCACCACACATGTGAGGTATCAGCACGAACGTCAGAGTAAGAGCAGTAATTCTAATGCCAGACCCCGTGTAACACTGAACCTGTAACAGGTAAATGCTTTTAAAGCGTTGCCTATGGAGATTTTGAGGTACCCTAGTTTGGTACTGTTTCACGGATGTATGCAATTCTAAATCATGACATGTTAGATATCCATTTATTTGGTGTAACATCAACTTTTATGTTTTACGAAAAAAGTGGATATTATATTGTGTTTACTAAATTTCATGTAAGTGTATTTTTTCCTGAAAATTTACATTTGATAACCCACTGGGCAAATATCGTGCAACATAAAAAATTGCAACAACAACCATTTTATTCTCCAGGTTCTCTGCTTAAAAAATGTATAATGTTTAGGTGTTCTAAGTAATTTTATAGCAAAAAAGCCCGATTTTTTAACGTATGACCGAAATATCAGACCTGGCCCGGACTGGAACTGGTTAATTCTTTTTAACTTTGTAAATGGCTGTTGACTAGTGGTACATATTTAAAAAGGGAAGGACTGGGAGAATCCAAAATGCAAGGATTTAAAAATTAAAGAAAGTTTTTTTTTTTTGTGTCCAGATGTTGTACCTAAATGTTTTTTGTGCTCTATGTAAATATAACTACATGCTTTAATGATATACTAAAACAATAATTCATATTAAAAGGGCACTTTGCTTTAACATGGTACAAAATCTCCTTTATAATGAAATCACATATTCTATTTAACTTATCCAAGACTTGACTGTGCTGGCTCTTCCTGGACTCCCCTCAAGAAATGGCATAAAAATGGCACCTGTTACCTAGTTTGGATCTTTGGTCATTTGATCCACTTTCATTAACTGGGATCAAACTGAGCTGGAACCAATGCTTTCTTAAGCTGGCCATACACCATACAATTTTCTTATTCAATTTCCTTTAGATTTACCTTCAACTGTGTAGTACAAGGGCCTGCCTGATTGCACACAAATTGAAAGTGTTAAATTTTGATCTCATATTATATGGTTTTGGTAAATCTAAAGGAAATCTATAAAAGAAAATTGTATAATGTATGGCCAGCCTTACTGGGAACGTTCTTTTTTTTAGTCTCTTGGCTTACCTATGGCCCTTATTACCAGTTCTGGATTTTACCATCAACTTTGATAGGAGCCTTCGAGCATGAATATTTCTACCCTTTTCTGCTGTAACAGCAGCTCTTTTGTATAAACCCTGTTCTGTCCACTGCTTTGTCTACCTTACTTCTTTAGTAAGAGCATGATACTCCTTTGTTTTTTTAGTACTTTGTACACTCTGCCTCATGGACTGCTAGGAGTGTAGACGCTCCTCTCTATTCTGCAGCTGGATCATCTGTCACTTTCAGTTACAGTACATGACTTCTGGCCTATAGCCACCCAGAGATGCCAAAATTCAAACTATGCTAAATGCTAAATGCTGTGAATATTGCTGACAAATTGGACATGTACCCTTGGATGCTAAAAAACAAACTTTGCAACAAGACTCTGCTGCCATTCTACCATCATCATTTTAACCAATGTTTAACTCTCCCATAAAGAAAGTACCACTGTACTACCAATAAATAATCAAGTATATAATATCAGTAAATATAGAAACTTTAAAACAGTGACAGCAATGGTGTAAAGGCAATAAAGACCCCTTACAATTATAAATAATTAAAATTAGACAAATCAACTCAGCTTCTTGCAAAAAAAAAAAAAAGTATTATGCGCAACATGAACACTTGTAATATTAATTTATCCTCTTTTACCAATGAGTTGGCTCCTCTCAGTGAATGAATCCAGCTGAAAAGCAAGATATTGACACCTTCAAATCGCTCCTCAAGACTCTTGCCAATCTGGATCTGAAACATTCCCCAATAATAATGAACCAATATTTTTTTCTCTCTCTCTATACTGTATATATATTACACACACACACGCTCACATTAGTAACCAAGATGTGGGTGGAAATAATAGATGTTATTAAAAATGTCATGAGAATATCATGACTAAAATCAGGAAGACTGCCATAATTGCCTTCCCCACGCTACTTATCCGTATGCCAAAGTTAAATCCTTGGCAAGATAACTTTGTTTATGAACTTGGAGACACAACTTCTGTGTCAGCCTTGCCTTGTATCAAAACAGAATCTCTGCAAAAGGCATAGATATAGACAGCTATGCATGGAAGGGAGTCTGGATGCAACCTGCTGAACTGCTTAAACATTTGGAGAACTACACATCTGTCAGATGACCCACCTTAGGTCTTGTACACATTTTTCACATTTATTTTGTCATCTGAGTATGTACTTTTCCACGGTTGTTCCTGAACATCTTAGAGAGACTGGAGCGCATGAGGATAATTCTATAAACAACTGGTGCTCATAATGATAAATTGTTTAAAGCTACTTCTAGACTTTATTTCAAAACTAATTTATGCATAGTTTCTACATAACCATTTCCACTAGGGATGAGCCGAACACCCCCCCCCCCCCACCAGAACCTGCGAACAGACCGAAAGTACAATGGGACTCGAACGTTCGAAATCAAAAGAGCCAATTATCAAGGCTAATATGTAAGTTATTGTCCTAAAAAGGGTTTGGTGACCCGGGTCCTGCCCCATGGTGTCATGGATATGCATTAATGTCTGTCTGCCATCTTACCTTCCTCCTCATGTGTTCATCTAGAGACCAGACCTCCTTCACCTGGCTTCCTTTATAATCTCCTCCCAGCCTGACTCCACCCCAGGCCCTATCACTGAACACTATATTAACCTGTGCACTGCAAGCCTGCTTTGCTGATCAACGTGTTTGTTAGGCATTGTGTGTTTGGGTTCCTGCCTGCCGTGTGCTACGTCTGTCTCTCTGTTACGTTATTGGCTTGTCCCCGACCATCCCTGTCTGCTCGTGACCCTTGACCTTCGGCTCGTTCTTCGTTATCCTTGTCTGCTTGTGGCCCCTGACCTTCGGCTTGTTATTCGGTTCTCTCTATCGTGTGCTGCTGCTTCCCCTTATCCTACGGGGCGTGAGCTAGGAAACTCCAGGGGCCGCGACCTGGTCCCAGCCTGCAGCGTAACATCCTCACCACTAGAGGCCCTGGAGAAGACCAGCTGGGTCTTAGACTCCGCGCCCTGGGGAATCTTGGCTCTCGCTTCCGTTGGGATCCCGGTTGTGCTCCTCTGGTCCCGCTTTCCACAACCACCCAGTTTCCTATCCACAGAAGCCAGCCATAGGGTTCACTACCTCGCGGTGCACTCCTGTCCCCCTACGGTGTGCATCTGTCACCTGGCCACAGGTGACCCTGACAGTTTGATCAGCCATGAACCCGGCTGACATCCCGCTTCCCGCGGATGATCCATTGCAGGGCATAGTTCGCAGACTTGAGACCCAGGAATCAAATCAGACCCAGGTGATGCGATTCCTCCAGGATCTGGCTTCTCGATTCGAGCAGCTTCAGGTCTCCTTGGGAACCCCGAATCCGCAACCCCAAGTACAACCAGCGGCTGTACCTATCGCACCAGTCGCAGCCTCACACTCACTAAGATTGCCAGCTCCGTTCCGTTTCTCTGGGGACTCCAAGGCATGCAGGGGGTTTCTCAGCCAATGCACTATTCATTTTGAGCTTCAGCCTCAAAGCTTCCTATCTGACCGGGCTAAGGTAGCCTATATCATTTCCCTCCTCTCCGGTGAAGCTTTGGCCTGGGCTGCCCCCCTGTGGGAGAGGAACGATCCGGTGGTTTCCAGTCTGTCCGAATTCTTGAAGCTCTTTCGTAATATCTTCGAAGAGCCGGCTCGGGCTTCTTCAGCGGCTAGTGCTGTCTTACGTCTTCGCCAAGAATCTAGTTCAGTGGGGCAATATGCTCTTCAGTTCCGTATCCACACAGCTGAATTGAGCTGGAATAATGAGGCCCTGGTCGCTACCTTTTTACATGGCCTCTCTGACCGAGTGAAAGACGAATTAGCGGGAAGAGCCATTCCCGTCGGTCTGGACGATGTAATTTCATTATGCAACCAGATCGACATTCGTTTTCAAGAGAGGTCCTTAGAAAAAAGACGCCAGCACTCTCTGGGTCCTAGCCAGTCTGAGCTCCCCTCCCTTCATTCCGTGGAGCATCCTCTACCTGCTGAAGAACCTTTGCAGCTGGGCCGGACCAGACTAACCCCCGAAGAACGTGCTAGGCGCAGAACTCTGGGCTTGTGCCTCTATTGTGGGGGCAAGGGTCATTTTCGTGACTCCTGCTCGCTTCGTCCGGGAAACGCTCGGGTCTAATACATTTGGAAGGTGGAGTATTGGACCCAGAAACATCACCTTCTCGCCTGCTCTTGCCGGTGTCCCTTCATGTAGGCACTTCTCCTCAGTCAACCCTTGCATACCTGGATTCCGGGGCTGCCGGCAATTTCATGGATTGGAGAACTGCTTCTTCTATGAAGCTTACCCTTTCACCTCTCACTACCCCATTGGTAGTCTCGGCAATTGATGGCACTGTTCTCCCAGGGGGCCCTATTCGCTTCCAGACGCTACCCATTAGGATGTCGGTAGGGATTCTCCACCAGGAGTGGATATCCTTTCTTATTCTACCCAAGGCCTCTACCCCAGTTGTATTGGGCCTCCCTTGGCTACAGCTCCACTCTCCACATGTGGACTGGGTCTCTGGGCAGATCCTGGCCTGGGGTTCCTCATGTTTCTCGTCGTGTCTTCTCAAGGTGACCCCCAAGGAGAGTCTTCCGGTTGCTGCCACTTCTGTTTCTTCTGATCTTCCCGCCGCATACAGCGATTACCGGGATGTGTTCTGTAAAAAATCAGCTGAGGTGCTTCCTCCCCACAGGTCTTTTGACTGTGCTATTGATCTTGTCCCCGGAGCAACTCTACCCAGGGGTCGTACCTACCCTCTGTCCATCCCAGAGACCCAGGCCATGTCGGAGTATGTAGCAGAGAATCTAGAGAGAGGGTTCATCCGGAAATCCTCATCGCCTGCAGGGGCAGGGTTCTTTTTTGTTGCCAAAAAGGATGGTACCTTAAGACCCTGCATCGATTATCGGGGTTTAAATGCGGTTACTATTAAAAATCGATACCCCTTACCCTTAATATCTGAGCTATTCGATAGGTTGAAGGGTGCCTCCATTTTCACCAAGTTGGATCTCAGAGGCGCGTACAATCTCATTCGAATACGGGAGGGTGACGAATGGAAGACTGCATTTAACACTAGAGACGGGCATTACGAATATCTGGTGATGCCTTTTGGTCTGTGTAATGCTCCAGCCGTGTTTCAAAACTTTGTCAATGAAATCTTCAGAGATCTGCTGTACCAGTTTGTTGTCATCTATCTGGATGACATTCTGATCTTTTCTGAAAATCTGCTCGTCCACAGAAACCATGTCCGCACTGTACTTCAACGTCTTAGAGAGAACAATCTCTATGCCAAGCTGGAGAAATGTTCCTTTGAATGTTCTGAGGTCCTGTTTTTGGGGTGCTTTGTCTCATGTTCGGGGCTTCGTATGTACCCTGGGAAGGTCTTGGCTATCACCAACTGGCCTCTTCCTGCTAGCCTCAAGGCCACACAGCGCTTTCTTGGCTTCACTAATTATTATAGGCAGTTCATAAGGAATTACTCTTCCATTGCCGCGCCTATTATCGCTTTGACCAAGAAGGGTGTGAATGCCAGAGACTGGCCTCCCGAAGCTGTCTCTGCATTTCACAACCTGAAACAGGCCTTTGTTTCTGGCCCCCTCTTGAGGAGACCAAATCCTGGGAATGCATTTTTTATTGAAGTGGACGCTTCCTCAATGGGGGTGGGAGCTGTGCTTCTTCAAATCTTTGAGAAGAGACGCCAACCATGTGCGTTCTTCTCCAAAAAATTTTCTCAGGCAGAGAGGAATTATGCCATCGGTGATCGGGAACTTCTCGCAATTAAATTGGCGTTAGAGGAGTGGCGTCATCTCTTGGAGGGTTCCCCTCACTCCATAACGATCTTTACCGATCACAAGAATTTACAGTATCTACAGAATGCTAAACGTCTGAATCCTAGACAGGCCAGGTGGAGTCTCTTCTTTGCCCGTTTTAATTTCACGATTACCTACAAACCTGGTTCCTGCAACGGTCGGGCTGATGCGCTCTCTAGGTCATTTGACACTTTGGACGAGGAGTCCGCCCCTGAACCTGAGCCGATCATTCCCACCTCATGCATTGTTGCCCACTCTACCACCCTGAAGTCTAAAATTCCGCCTGGTAAGACCTTTGTCCCCACTGGGCTAAGAGCTAAGATCCTTCGTTGGGGACATGATTCCAAGGTGGCAGGGCATTCTGGATTCCTCCGATCCTTCCTACTCATCAGTCGTCACTACTGGTGGCCTAATCTCCGCTCAGACGTCAAAGACTACGTTAAAGCTTGTCATGTCTGTGCTCAGTCCAAATCCTCCACACAAGCTCCTGCTGGTCTCCTCATGCCCTTGCCTATTCCTAAGGAACCCTGGGCCCATATTGCCATGGATTTTATCACCGATCTCCCACTGTCTGAGAATAATACAGTCATTTGGGTGGTAATCGATCGATTCTCCAAGATGGCTCATTTTGTTCCTCTTCCTGGTCTTCCTTCTGCCCCTGCCTTGGTTCCCATTTTCATTCGAGAAATTCTCCGCCTACATGGGGTCCCTTCTCATATTGTTTCCGACAGGGGAGTCCAATTCACGTCTCGTTTTTGGAGAGCCTTTTGCAAATCCCTCAATATTGTCTTGGATTTTTCTTCTTCTTACCATCCCCAATCCAATGGACAGACTGAGAGGGTTAATCAGGAGTTAGAGGTCTTTCTTCGCACCTTTGTGTCTTCTCACCATGACGATTGGTCCTCTCTACTCCCGTGGGCAGAATTCTCCCATAACAATCATGTGAATACCAGTTCGCAGAAGACACCCTTTTTCACAGTTTATGGAAAACACCCTCAACTTCCTCTTCCTATGATCTGTTCTCCAGACATTCCAGCTTTGGCTTCGCTTCAGGAGTCTCTCAATTCCGTTTGGGGTCACGTTCATGATTCCCTCCGGGCAGCTGCTGAAAAATTCAAAGGCTTTGCCGACCGCCGCAGGCGTAAACCGCCTTCTCTTCAGCCAGGGGACAAAGTCTGGCTCTCTACCAGGAACATCAAGCTCCGAGTTCCTTCTCTGAAGTTTGCTCCACGATTCATCGGTCCATACACGGTAACTGCTAAACTGAATCCGGTTTGTTTCAAACTCCAGATTCCTAAGAGCCTTAAAATCACTAACTCCTTTCATGTTGCTCTTCTAAAGCCTTTAGTCCTCAATAAATTCTCTCGTCCTCTTCCTACCGTGGCGCCTGTCTCTGAGGATAATCAGGAGTACGAGATCAGTCAAATTCTGGACTCCCGACTCTGTAAAGGCGTTCTTCAGTACCTCGTTCATTGGAAAGGGTTTGGTCCTGAGGAGAGGTCTTGGATCACTGCATCTGAGGTCTTTGCACCTCGTCTGTTAAAGGAGTTTCATCTGAAGTTTCCCTCTAAACCTGGGCCCAGGCGGGGAAGGGGGAGGCCTCGTAAGAGGGAGGGTACTGTCATGGATATGCATTAATGTCTGTCTGCCATCTTACCTTCCTCCTCATGTGTTCATCTAGAGACCAGACCTCCTTCACCTGGCTTCCTTTATAATCTCCTCCCAGCCTGACTCCACCCCAGGCCCTATCACTGAACACTATATTAACCTGTGCACTGCAAGCCTGCTTTGCTGATCAACGTGTTTGTTAGGCATTGTGTGTTTGGGTTCCTGCCTGCCGTGTGCTACGTCTGTCTCTCTGTTACGTTATTGGCTTGTCCCCGACCATCCCTGTCTGCTCGTGACCCTTGACCTTCGGCTCGTTCTTCGTTATCCTTGTCTGCTTGTGGCCCCTGACCTTCGGCTTGTTATTCGGTTCTCTCTATCGTGTGCTGCTGCTTCCCCTTATCCTACGGGGCGTGAGCTAGGAAACTCCAGGGGCCGCGACCTGGTCCCAGCCTGCAGCGTAACATCCTCACCACTAGAGGCCCTGGAGAAGACCAGCTGGGTCTTAGACTCCGCGCCCTGGGGAATCTTGGCTCTCGCTTCCGTTGGGATCCCGGTTGTGCTCCTCTGGTCCCGCTTTCCACAACCACCCAGTTTCCTATCCACAGAAGCCAGCCATAGGGTTCACTACCTCGCGGTGCACTCCTGTCCCCCTACGGTGTGCATCTGTCACCTGGCCACAGGTGACCCTGACACATGGGACATGTATCAATGCAAAAAAAAAGTTTTAAAAATGGCCGTTTTTTCGGGAGCAGTGATTTTAATGATGCTTAAAGTGAAAAAAAAAGTGAAATATTCCTTTAAATATCGTACCTGGGGGGCGTCTATAGTATACCTGTGAAGTGGCATGTGTTTCCCGTGTTTAGAACTGTCCCTGCACAAAATGACATTTCTAAAAGGAAAAAAAAGTCATTTAAAACTGCTTGCGGCTTTAATGTAATGTCTGGTCCGGGCAATATGGATGAAAATCATTGAGAAAAATGGCATGGCTGTGAAATATTAGATCAAGAATTGTAATTACATGCCCCTATTGAACAGGGGCAGAAAAATTGGGCCTTTGGTGGTGGTGCCACAACACTGCAACTCCTCACAGATACTCTAGTTGGAGCGCAGGAAAGAGCCCCACTGCAAAGTATTGCATCAAAAATTGTAATTACACGCCCCAGTTAAACAGGGGCTGAAAAATTGGGCCTTAGCCACTGGTGGCGGTGCCCAGAAACAAAAATGTTCTTACATGCCATCAGCATGATCATTGAGGAGGAAGAGGATAGTCACTCAGCATAACAGGATAGTCACTCTGCATCAGCATAGGCAGTCTTGAAGGGATCTGACATTTCAAAGAAAATTATTCAGGTTACATTAGCATCAGGTGCTTGGTAGCTGGTGGTGATCCAAGACCTATTCATTTTTATGAAGGTCATTCGATCGACCGACCGGTTACAAAGCCTCCAGCAGCACTGAATGTGCGTTTCGAAAGAATGCTGGATGCAGGACAGGCCAGTAGCTCAATTGCATACTGTGCAAGCTCTGGCCAGTGATCCATCCTCAAGACCCAGTAACCCAGAGGATTTTCGGTGGGAAAGGTGTCCAGGTCTGATCTTGCCCCTAGGTATTCCTGCACCATGTAAACCAGACGCTGGCGATGGTTGCTGGAACCGATCATACCTTGGGGCTGCGGACTAAAAAATTGTCTGAACGCATCGGTCAGACGGCCACCTTCTCCACCGCTCCTTTGACTGACCGAAGCCTCAGCAACGCGTTGCCCAGGACCAGGAATTTGTAACCTCTCAGTCTCTGGGAACGTATTACACAGATCTTTCTGCAAGGCCTCCCGAAGTTGCTTCATTCTCTGCTCCCTCTGCGACGGCAAGATAAAGGTCCGCAACCTTACCCTTGTAACGTGGATCAAGGAGGGTTGCCAGCCAGTAATGATCCCTCTCCTTGATTGCACGAATACGAGGATCCTTCCGCAGGCTTTGCAGGATCAGGGAAGCCATGCAGCGTAGGTTTGCTGAGGCATTTGGTCCGGAGTCCTCAGGGTCACTCAGGACGACATGATCCGCAGCCACCTCCTCCCAGCCACGTACAAGTCCATGGGTGTCTTGGGACTGTAATTGATCCCTTGAAGACTGCTGCTGATGCTGAGTGCTAGGCTCCACCTTCATGCTGACACAATCTTCCTCCTCCTCCTCCCTGTCCTCTTCCTGTGTGATAGCCGGGCCAACAGAAACACTGTCTGGATAAAAGGGGCCTTGAGAGGTAAGGAAGTCCTCCTCTTCCTGCCTCTGTTCTGCCTCAAGTGCCCTGTCCATTATTGCACGCAGCGTGTGCTCCAACAGGTGGACAAGAGGGACAGTGTCACTGATGCATGCACTGTCACTGCTCACCATCCTCGTGGCCTCCTCAAATGGTGCCAGGACAGTGCATGCATCCTTGATCATGGCCCACTGGCATGGGGAAAAAAATAGGATTTTTGTACTCACCGTAAAATCAGTTTCTCTGGCATCCATGGACTGACACAGCGTGTCTTATACACCTTTACACGTGGGTTATGTCCCTGCTTGCAGGAGAAGACCTAGGCAGAATGTGAGATGTTATACATACATTCTAAATAGCCAGAGCTGAACAGCCCCGCCCAGGGGGGCGGTCCCTCCGGGCATAACCCTCCCACTGCAGTCAGCAGACCTCAGTTCGTAACAAAGCAGTACAAACTTAAAAAGAAGGGTGGGTGCTGTGTCAGTCCATGGATGCCAGAGAAACGGATTTTACGGTGAGTACAAAAATCCTATTTTCTCTTGTCATCCATGGACTGACACAGCGTGTCTTATACACCTTTACACGTGGGATGTCCCAAAGCAGTGTCAAGAGGGATGGGAGCAGTATAAATGGAAAACCAAAAACTTCACTCCAAACAAGGCAGAGCTCCTCAACGGAGGAGTTGCAACATCAAACAGCGGCCTGCAACACCTTGCGGCCGAAGGAAGCATCCGAAGATGCAGCCACATCAACCTTATAAAACTTAGAAAAGGTATGAACAGACGACCAGGTCGCCGCCTTGCACACTTGTGCAACCGACGCTTGATGTCGGAAAGCCCAGGAAGCACCAATTGCCCTGGTGGAATGTGCCGTAACCGGAAAGGGAGGCGCCCGCCCCTTGAGAGCATAAGCTTGAATGACGGTTTGTCTGATCCACCTAGAAATGGTGGCAGACGAAACCGCTTGGCCCTGTTTTGGCCCAGAGACAGCCACAAATAGTGAGTCAGACTTCCGAATAGAAGCAGTAGCAGACAGGTACACCCGCAAGGCTCGTACCACATCCAAAGTGTGTAGCGCAAACTCTCTGGGATGCGATGGGTGAGGACACAAGGACGGGAGGACAATGTCCTCGTTTAAGTGGAAGGCCGAGACCACCTTTGGCAGAAAGGAAGGTCGCAGACGTAACACCGCCTTATCCTTATGGATGATCAAAAAGGCGACTTGCAGGACAAGGCCGCCAATTCAGACACTCGTCTAATGGAAGTAATGGCCACCAAGAAGGCCACCTTCTGAGACAAAGTCAAGAGGGGAATATCTCTAATATTTTCAAAGGGAGGTTCCTGGAGGACCGAGAGCACCAAATTCAGATCCCACGGGGGGAGAGGAGGCTTGACAGGGGGGAGCACATGGCGAACCCCCTGCACAAAGGTGCTAACCAAGGGATGACCCGCCAGCGGTCGCTGAAAGAAGATGGCCAAGGCCGAAATCTGACCCTTAATGGTACTCAAAGCGAGCTTTTGGGTCACGCCACGCTGCAGAAAATGCAGGATTCTGGGAACAGAATACGTTCGTGGGCGCCAGTCCAGCTCTTCGCACATGGCGATGTAAGCTCTCCAAGTACGGTGATAGATCCTTCTGGAGGAAGACTTCCGTGCCCTTAACATGGTCGAAATGACCGAATCCGAGAGACCTCGGTCTCTCAGCACCTGGCTTTCAATAACCATGCCGTTAAAACCAGAGACTGTAGAGCAGGATGAAATATAGGACCTTGAGACAGAAGGTCCCCCCGTATCGGTAACCGCCAGGGAACGTCTGCGACGAGATGTACCAGATCGGCGTACCAGTGACGCCGAGGCCAATCCGGAGCAATGAGGATCACCGGAATTCCCTCGGTCGCTACCCTGCGGAGCAGACGAGGGAGCAACTGAGGATAAATGTATATCAGGTGATACTGACCCCATGGGGCCACCAACGCATCCGAGGCATCCGCCTAGGGATCCCTGGATCTGGCCACAAACCTCGACACCTTGCGATTGAGTCGAGAAGCCATCAGGTCCACATCCGGCGTGCCCCACCGTCTGCAAAGGAGTTGAAAGACCTCCGGGTGCAAGGACCACTCCCCCTGGTCCAGCGTCTGGCGACTTAGATAGTCCGCCTGCCAATTGTCTACGCCCGGAATGTAGACGGCCGACAGAGCCGGCACGCTTCTTTCGGCCCACCTCAGGATGCGGGCGACCTCGGAAGCCGCAGCTGAGCTCCGAGTCCCCCCTTGATGGTTGACATACGCCACTGCTGTGGCGTTGTCCGATTGTATCCTGATGGAGTGACCCTGTAGTTTCTCCGACCATGAGGAGAGGCACAGTCTGATTGCCCGTATCTCCAGCACATTGATCGGTAAGAGGGCTTCGTCCGGAGTCCAAAGCCCTTGGGCCGACAGGACTCCCCAGACTCCCCCCAGCCCGTCAGGCTGGCGTCCGTCGTGATCACCGTCCATTGGATGGGGAGGAACGACTTCCCGGACCGAAGAGCCGGGGACCTCAACCACCACGTCAGGGACGCCCTGACCAGGTGACTCACCTGGATCTGAAGATCCAAGGACAACTGGGATTTGTCCCAAGTGGACAAGATCTCTTTCTGTAAGGCCCTGGTGTGCGCTTGGGCATAAGGAACGGCCTCGAAGGAGGCCACCATGAGTCCCAGGACTCTCATGCAAAAGCGGATTGACGACCATTTTCGGGACGTCAGCACCCGTACTGCAGACTGAAGTGTCAGTAGTTTGTCTGGAGGTAGGAAGACTCTTGCTTCCAAGGAGTCCAGAATCAGACCTAGATACTCCAGACGCTGAGTAGGGAATAGAACCGACTTCTGAACATTCAGGAGCCACCCAAACTCCCTGAGGGTCTGACTGACGATAGTCACCTTTCTTCCAATTCTGAGCCACTGTCTGCTCTTAGAAGGAAATCGTCCAGATAGCCCACGATAGCAATGCCTCGCTGTCTCAGCAAAGCTAGGACCGGAGCAAGCACCTTGGTGAACACCCTCGGTGCCGAGGCCAGGCCGAAGGGAAGAGCCACAAATTGATAGTGGACTTCGCCGACCGCAAAGCGCAGAAACTTCTGGTGGCTTGCGCAGATTGGAACATGCAAGTAGGCGTCCTTGATGTCCAAGGATGCCAGAAAATCCCCTTGACGGAGTGTAGCGACCACCGTGCGAATGGATTCCATGCGGAATTTTTGCACCTTCACGAAGGTATTCAGGGCCTTGAGGTCCAGGATCGGCCGAACCCCGTCCTTTTTTGGAACAACAAACAGATTCGAGTAGAACCCCTGAAACCTCTCCTGGGACGGAACCGGCACATTTACTCCGGACCCGATCAAATCCTGTACAGCCCCCAAGAGGGCTGCCCGACGGGCAGGAAGGAGAGGGAGATTTGAGGGAAAGAATCTGTCTGGGGGCCAGGAGCGGAACTCTATTCTGTATCCTGAGGTGACCACCTCGCACACCCACCGGTCGGAGATCCGGGAGGTCCACCGATCCGTGAACCTGCGAAGTCGTCCCCCCACCCCAGAGACGGGCGGGGGCAAGACTTCACGCGGAGGCGGGCTTGGGAGCCGGCTTGTTCGGCTTACGCACCCAGGGGCGCTTGTGCCCGCCAGCCGCACTGTTGTCAGTCTGGGATGGCTTACCCGTGGACTCTGACGGACGAAAAAAACCCTTTTTTGCTGGAAAGAAAGGACCCGGTTTACGTCGGGCCTCCTTATCCTTGATAGTTTGAGGAAGGAGAGTGCTTTTACCTCCCGTGACATCCTTGATGATGTCATCCAGAGCAGCACCAAAAAGTCTACCACCCTTAAAAGGTAGATCCGTCAGGAGCTTCTTAGAGGCTAGGTCAGCAGACCAGCATTTCAACCAGATGAGACGACGCAATACCACCGCCGAGACAGAGGCCCTGGATATTAAAGGGGCCGCGTCCAACGTGGCGTCGCACACATATATCAGACCCAGCACCATCTGGTGGGCCAGAGCAATAGTGTCTGGAGGAAGGTTATACTCCTGCACAGTTTGGTGCAAAATTTTTGCCCATTCCGTGAGTGTCTGAGACACAAGGGTCGCCGCTACTACGGGCCGTAGGGCGGATCCCAACAAGGCGAACATGGCTCTACTCACCACTTCTGACCTCCTGTCAGTGGGGTCCTTAAACGCAGGAGTCCCCTCCATCGGGAGAGTGGTGGCCTTGTTTAAACGGGCGACTGGAGGGTCGACCACCGGGGGAGAAGCCCACTTTTTAAGCAGGGCGTCTTCAAAGGGGTATCTAATAGACAAACGCCGCGGGACCATAAAAGTCTTCTGCGGCTTTTCCCAGACCTGGTCAATGAGCTGGTCAAAGAAAGGTACATATGGAAAAACCTTTTTAGAAGGCTTGGTCTTAAAAGAACCAAAGGAGACTGTATCCGCCTGAGGTTCTGCGGTCGCAGCATCTAGCTTGAGAGTGTCCCTCACAGCATAAATGAGTTCACTAACAAGCGCCCTGTCATTTACTGACTCAGAACTGGAGTCTTCCTCACAAGGAATGTCCTGTTCAAAACCATCCAAATATTCAGAGCTAGGGTCCTGAGCAGCAATAACTAGGCCCATATCTGAAGCAGAGCACTCCCCTTGTGGAGATAAAGTGGGGAGAGGGCGCTTTTTTGCTCCCTTGTGCTCACACACAGCTTCCATCCTGGTCAGAAATGATTCCAGGACTGCCGACAACTGGTCCATAGGGACCGCAGGTGCTGGAGCACTGGCTGCTGCCTCTGGCATCTTAGGGGAAGCTGGTGACTCTGACTCCATAATGTCCCTCTCAGACCACCCACAGGCCGTGCTGACTGAAGTAGGGGAATGCCCAGGGAACCCACCAACCTGACCAGGACCGCTCGGTTCCGCCGCTCTGTCTCACTGCGCCGCGCTGCTCAGCGTGAGTGAGCTGAGAGGAGAGAGTGTGAGGAGATTTGCGCCGTTTCCAGCGGTGCTAGAGGCCAAACTAGTGCCAGAAAAGACGTGCGGCTACAAGAAAATGGCCGCCGCAATGTGCTCCGGCGGGCCCCGGCAAGATGGCCGCCAATGTAAAAATCAGCACACACACAAAACATGGCGCCGAACGGCGCCCAGGCCCCTCACCTCCAAAAACAAAACAGCCCCAGCGAGTGCAGAGCAGCATGAGCCCCCCCCCAGGACAGTATGGCCCCCAGGCACCCCCCATAGTACAGCGCCAGCACTAGTGAACAGAGAGTGACATTAAAAACACAGGGGGAGACAGGGAAATCCCCCCACACAAGAAACACACAGCATGTACTCACCTGCAGCCAGGAGAGACTACTTACCCGTCCCCTGAGGGACCCGCTGGTGTGTTTCTGACAGAACTATCACAGTGCGGTACTGAGTAGCTGTCGGCCCGGTCCACCGCGAAAGATACAGCCGGACTGTTCTATCTTGAGAGGACCGCGGAGCTGGAAGCCCACCGGCCACCCCTGGAGTCGTGGGGCATGTCGTGAACTGAGTCTCACGCACACAAGGTGAGGATCAGCACGCTCGATGGTCGGACAGGGAAGACTACGAGGATATCTTGTACCCAACCTGTTGCCCAGCCGACAGTTGATAGAAGATCTCAAAAAAAAAAAAAAAAAATTCCAAAAGAATAAAAATAGGTCAGGAGACTGGCTCCTGAGAGAGCCACGTCTTCTCCTTCTGCTAGGCAGAAAAAAACTGAGGTCTGCTGACTGCAGTGGGAGGGTTATGCCCGGAGGGACCGCCCCCCTGGGCGGGGCTGTTCAGCTCTGGCTGTTTAGAATGTATGTATAACATCTCACATTCTGCCTAGGTCTTCTCCTGCAAGCAGGGACATAACCCACGTGTAAAGGTGTATAAGACACGCTGTGTCAGTCCATGGATGACAAGAGAAAACCAAGCTCCCCTGACCCTGTCCTGGTGCCATATTGCGACAGATACTCATTGATGGCCCTCTGCTGCGTGTGCAGCCACTACAGCATGGCTAACGTAGAGTTCCACCTGGTGGGCATGTCACAGGTTAGGCAGTTCTTGGGCAGGTTGTATTCCTTTTTCAGGTCAGCCAGCCGAGCACTGGCATTATATGACCGGCGGAAATGCCCACAGTTTCCTGGCCTGCTTCAGGACCTCCTGTAAGCCCGGGTACCTGCCCAAAAACTGCTGCACCACCAAGTTAAGGACGTGAGCCAAACAGGGCACATGGGTCAGGTGTCCCTGTTGGAGGGCAGAGAGGAGGTTGGTGCCATTGTCGGAAACCACCATTCCTGGCTTAAACTAGCGTGGCTTCAACCACCTCTGTGCCTGCCCCTGCAGAGCTGACAGAATCTCTGCCCCAGTGTGGCTCCTGTCCTCCAAGCATCTTTTTGCCTGCGTACTTGCGTAGCCCCTTGAATGCCTACGGAGCACTGCTGGTTCCAAGGACAAAGCACAGGAAGAGGCCATGGAGGAAGAAGAGGAGGGGTGGAGGAGAGGTGTGTCAGAATCTCCAGTAGTAGCATTTTGGAGGCGTAGTGGCAGAACAACCGCCAACACTATTGCACCTTGTCCTGCATCCTTCCCAGCTGCCAGCAGAGTCACCCAATGCGCCGTGAATGATGGGCAACGTCCCTGTCCAAGCCTGCTGGACCATGAGTAAGCGGTAATATGCACCTTACCGCTGACCGCCCTGTCCAGCGAGGCTAAGACATTGCCTTCCACATGCCGGTCGAGAGCCAGAATCGCCTTCCATGAAAAAAAGTGGCGTTTGGGAACCTGCCACTGAGGAACCGCACATTCCACAAACTCACGGAAGGGGGCAGAGTCCACCAACTGAAAAGGCAGCAGTTGAAGTGCTAGCAATTTAGCCAAGCTAGCATTCAACCGCTGGGCATGTGGATGGCTGGGAGCGAACGTCTTTTGGTGGTGCAGCAGCTGGGGCAGGGAAATTTGCCTGGTACAATCTGACGTCGGTGTACCCATAACTGATTGCCCGCAAGTACTTGGCTGTGACACACTTAATTCTACACCTTCATTCCGCTCAGTGCAGGTTTCACAGAGGACTGAAGGTATAGTGGGGTTGGAGATCCCAGCTGATGAGGAGCAAGGAGAGGTCCGCTTTGTTCTTTGGTGTGGGTCTTTTTTGTATGCTTGCCAACGGACTGCATGGCAGATCGACATATGTCTGGTCAAGCACATGGTGCCCAAGCGGCTCATCTTTTGGCCACGCGAGATACGCTACAAATTCAGATTGCATATGTTGCAAATAGCAACGGTGCGATCTGCTGCACACGTCTCAAAAAAGGCCCACACCAAAGAACTTTTGGAATAACGTGCAGAGACAGCAGCGCCATGAACATGCGGAACACTGCGGTGTGATGCAGTTGGTTGGCTGCCCTTAAGCTGGCCCCTGGAGGGCATCCTGCCTCGTTGGAGATGTGACAACTCCTCCTCTCTCCTATCAGGCACCCACGTGGAGTCAGTGACCTCATCATCCCCTCCCCTCCTCATCACTGGAGCAAATCTGGCAGTATGCTGCAGCTGGGGGAACATGACTGCCAGATTGCTGTCCTTCTTGAGCACCCCCTCTCTCTGGGCTCATGTTACTGCCTTCTTCTAGCTGGGTACCATCATCGGAGCCTTCAAAACGCTGGGCATCCTCCTGGAGCATGTACCCAACACTGTGGTCAAACAGTTCGGGGGACTCCTCAGGAGGACATGGTGGGGGTAGGGAAGGAGTGACTGATGCCATTGAGCCGAGGGAAGAGGCCGCGTTGGCAGCTGCTTTGCCAGACAAAGTATCCTGAGCCTGGATGAGGACGACGAGGATGGCTTGGTCATCTACTCTACCAAGTCTTCGGCTCATTGCGGCTCAACATGGCCAGCTGCCGAAAAGGACAAGCGTGTCCCACGTGCTGATGAGGCTGCACCATGTCCACGACCAGCACTGTTGCCTCTAGACACAGAGCCTGCTTGCCCTCTTTTATTGCCTCGTGACTGTCTGCCTCTCCAAGTTGGCCTTCCAGACATACTAATGGCCTGCAGTGAGATTTAGCTGCACAAAGCTGGGATGTATATATATATACTGATTATACTGCAGCCAGCAGAATCAACTGCCTGCCTGTGGTATTAATATGATCAGAACACCAGCAATTGTCTTCAGGTATTTTTAGGTGCACACTGTGCAAAGGACACAGTACACAAAGTGAAACACTGCAGATAGCACAATCACCTGCCTGCCTGTCAGTATAGAGAACAGGAACGGATCTAGCTAAAATGAATACAGTGTATAAATATATATACACACACACACACACACACAACACCTAGGATGCATATATATCCTCTACACACTAACTGCAGCTAACTGACTCGCCTGCCTGCTCTATCTAACTCAATATAAATGACACTGTCTTTCTCTCTCTGTAAGCTCTCTTTAACCACCGCAACGCACTACATAAGGCCGCCACGGAGGCTGCCTTATATATGGTGGGGCGTGTACTAAACCCCCTGAGACATAATTGGCCAAAGCCACCCTGGCTTTGGCCAATTATGGCTCTCCGTTTTTTCTGCGCTGTGATTGGCCAAAGCATGCGGGTCATAGT
This sequence comes from Rana muscosa, assembly GCA_029206835.1. Classification (NCBI taxonomy): domain Eukaryota; kingdom Metazoa; phylum Chordata; class Amphibia; order Anura; family Ranidae; genus Rana; species Rana muscosa. The sequence goes on along the minus strand of CM055127.1, from coordinate 262,901,333 downwards.
GCATGCTTGGCCAATCATCAGCCAGCAATGCACTGCGATGCCGCAGTGAATTATGGGCCGTGCCGCGCCACTCGAATTTGGCGCGAATGGCCCATAATGTTTGCAATTCAGCGAACAACCGAACAACCGATGTTCGAGTCGAACATGGGTTTGACTCGAAGCTCAAACCTAATTTCCACCATAAACAAGTTATTTTGATATTTGGTAATAAGGTTGGGCTACACACAAAGTGAAGTCCTTTCAACCATGTGACTATAATTTTTTAACTTTCAATGGCACTCAAAAAAAAAAAAAAAAAAAAAGGTTGTTATGGCACTAAAGGCTGTAATATTTGTGAAATTAACTTCTCTCTCTTATACATATTCCAATTCAGCAAACAATGGATTTGATATCCAATACCGTCAGATTCATAAGTGTCAAGCAAGGCAGGAAATGTACATTTGATGTGGAATTTGTTTCATTTTAGGTACAATAACATATACTGTATCTGTACAATATGCTAAAGAACAAGTACTTTAATTACTGTTAAGTTTACACACTAGATTAGATTATGTGTCTTTTTCCTCGTTTAGCATTTTGCACAGAATCCTTTATACAACTGAATGCTAGTGTTTTTAAAAACTTTGGATGGCTGTACCTGCTACCGCCATCATTCTTCCTCTCCCACAGCATGCTCTGGGAAGAAGAACTGTTATCTCAGGACTTGCTTTCCATAATGCAAATCTTCCGTATTTTTCACACAGCACAACACCCTAATTCCCACCCACAATGCACCACTCCCCTTTCTACTCAGACAATCACTGCAGAGTTATGTGCATGCTAATATAGTACTATGTGTCAAAACTGACAACCGCTTCCTCCCCTTACCTTCATTCTCCTGTGTCAAAGATGTGTGGCTTTGCAGCATAGATAAGACTTATTACACAGGAGCTGATTGATATGCATCTCTACCTTCCTACAGCCCCTGTAAATGGTATTACAGGAGGAACCATATGACAGGAGAATTTTTCAAGCCTGTGGTGCAGTGTGCAAAAACAAAACACCAAAGTAAACCAAAAAATGCACTAGAGTATGACATATGGTCCCCTCCTAAATAGCAATGACCTTTCTATGAACCCCAGGGCACAAGACTCCTGACGGGGAAAAGGCACACTCAGGTCCACCTAGCAAAAAGACCTTGTGGACCCCTCTCCTCATGATTAGCCACAGCTGACCACCGAGTACTAGGTAAGGGGCTCTCCCAAAGAAACCTCCAAGGCAGGATAGGAAGCAATCTAAGGGCCTCACATACCCCCCTAGACTTGAGGGAAGGCCCAAAGATCACACCCTACCATCCTTAATTGAAAGAAAAAGGCAAATAAGTGCAATGACAAAACACAGGGAGAGCAAATAAATAAGAGCAATAAAAATAAAAAGGTGCCAGTGTATGTACAATGGCTAGGCCTTGCAGCCTGGTAGCAAACATTGCCCAGCCACAACCAAAAGGCCCAGCCCATGAGGCAATTTGCAGAAAAAATCAAGTGGTGTTGTTGCCTAGTGCCCATTGTCACAGTGGGGCCCCTAATCTAAAAGTAATACAAGGAGGACCTCCAGATCGCCAATCCCAGGGGGTACTTAACACTGCAAGCTCTTGGCCCTCCTGGCCTCTGACTAGCCCAGATGGCATCACTCAAATTAGCAGGCGCTTTGCCCTTCTCCACACCAGGGATATACTCATGACCTCCAACATACCCAGTGGGCATTTAATTCAGTTTCTTTCCCACTAAGGGCCCTCACGACCCCATCATGCCAGCAGGGATACTTTACAGCTGACCATCGCAGCCAAAAGGCCACAATGATAGCAGAGCACCCCTACTAGACATTGATTAGAACAGATACTACTCCTAATCTTATGGGGGGAAAAAAACAACTCCAAGAAGCAAACAAAATCACTAAAAGGCAACCTTTTCTCTATATGTTGCTGCTGCTTTAATACCACACTAAAACTATAGTAGACAAAAATCTGCTTTCAAAAAATGTATAAATTCAGTGCAGTTTCCACATCCTAGTATCCCTACACCATTGCAGATGGACAGCCACTCTTAAGGCAATGTTGCCTCTCTTTAAGCAAAGATTGGCAAAAGCCCTCTGAATTCTTGTCATCCTATGCAGCTGTTTCTTTGATACTATCAGGGTCCCCTCCTCTTTTCTCCACAGTATTCACATCATGAGAACATGGAAAATGAAACCGTACATGGCAAAGTACTAATAAACCAGGTGTTTTTTTAATTTTTTATTAAAGAGCAAACATACGTACAAACATAGATCTTGCAAAACTGATCAGAGAGCATTTAAAACAGTGTGCAGGTCACTGTTTCTTTGTGTAACATGCAAGAGCCATACAGTGCTTTGCAAAAGTATTCACCCCCCGTGGCATTTTTCGTGTTTTGTTGCCTCACGACCTGGAATTAAAATGGATTGTTTGAGGATTTGCATCATTTAATTTACAGAACATGCCCACAACTTTGAAGATGTTTTTTTTGTTATTGCGAAGCAAACAAATAGGACAAAATAACAGAAAAAGTAAATGTGCATAACTATTCATCCCCCTAAAGTCAATACTTTGTAGAGCCACCTTTTGCGGCTATCACAGCTTCAAGTCGCTTTGGATAAGTCTCTATGAGCTTGCCACATCTTACCACTGGGATATTTGCCCATTCCTCCTTGCAAAACTGCTCCAGCTCCTTCAAGTTGGATGGTTTGCGCTTGTGAACAGCAATCTTTAAGTCTGACCACAGATTTTCTTTTGGATTGTGGTATGGGCTTTGACTAGGCCATTCCGACACATTTACATGTTTCCCCTTAAACCACTCAAGTGTTGCTTTAGCAGTGTGTTTGTGGTCATTGTCCTGCTGGAAGGTGAACCTCTGTCCTAGCCTCAAATCACACAGAGTGGTACAGGTTTTGCTCAAGAATATCCCTGTATTTAGCACCATCCATCTTTCACTCAATTTTGACCAGTTTCCCAGTCCCGACTGCTGAATAACATCCCCACAGCATGATGCTGCCACCACCATGTTGGTGTTCTTTGGGTGATGTGATGGGTTTGCGCCAGACATAGCGTTTTCTTTAATGGCCAAAAAGTTCAAATTTAGTCTCATCAGACCAGAGCACCTTCCTCCATACATTTTGGGAGTCTCCCACATGCCTTTTCGCAAACTCAAAACGTGCCATTTTGTTTTTTGCTGAAAGTAATGGCTTTCTTCTGGCCACTGTGCCATAAATCCCAACTCTATGGAGCGTACGTCTTATTGTCGTCCTATGTACAGATACTCCAGTCTCTGCTGTGGAACTCTGCAGCTCCTCCAGGGTAACCTTAGGTCTCTGTGCTGCCTCTCTGATTAATGCCCTTCTTGCCCGGTCCGTGAGTTTTGGTGTGCGGCCGCCTCTTGGCAGGTTTGCCGTTGTGCCATGTTCTTGCCATTTGGTTATGATAGATTTGATGGTGCTCTTAGGGATCGGCAAAGATTTGGATATTTTTTTTATAACCTAACCCTGACTTGTACTTCTCAACATTGTCCTTGGTCTTCATGGCAGTGTTTGGTTAGTGGTGCCTCCTGCTTAGGTGTTGCAGCCTCTGGGGCCTTTCAAAAAGGTGTGTATATGTAATGACAGATCAGGTGACACTTAGATTGCACACAGGTGGACATCATTTCACTAATTATGTGACTTCTGAAGGTAATTGGTTGCACCAGAGCTTTTTATTGGCTTCATAACAAAGGGGGTGAATACATACGCACATGCCAATAATATATTTTTTATTTCTGAAAAATAGTTTTATGTATATAGTTTTCTCATTTTACTTCACCAACTTAGACTATTGTGTTCTGATCCATCACATATAATTTAGATTAAAAAAACATTGAACTAAAGGCTGTAATGTAACAAAATGGATAAAAAGCCAAGGGGTGAATACTTTTGCAAGGCACTGTAAATTCAGTGCCAATTCCACATCCAAGTGTACCTCCAGCAATTCAGTTGGACAGTCATTCACCAGCTAATATTGCCTCTCTTTAAATAAAAATCAGCAAAAAGTGCTCTGAACTCCTGTAATCCAGTGCAGCTGCCTCTCTCACACTAGCAGGTCTATGCCTCTTCTTTTTCCAGATTAGTCACATCATAAAGTCATAGAAAAAGAAAACATATGGCATAGTACTGCTAAAATCAGGTGTTTATTAAAGAGCAAATATAACTCAAAAACATATAGTATATCTTGTAAACAGATCCCAGAGCATGCAAGACAGTGTGCAGGTCCCATGGGATCCTTACTTTCTGCTGCTAGTAGTGCTAAAGGCAGTTGCCATACCTGTCAGCATGTCTCCCAGGATTTCTGCTATCCAGTCCACATACAAACTATGTCCCGCCCCAATACGTTTCGTTGCCAGTATGACTTTTTTAAGGGGATAGCCTAACCATGTCTAGCACTTATATCTCTATGGTGTTAAAGCGGTAGTAAACCATATAAAAAAATGAAAAAAATCTGGCCCCGGGCATTTTAAGTCTTAATGTGGTAGTATGCATTGAATACTAGCACATTATGACAGACTTACCTGAAACCTAAGACCTTGGGTGGCGCTATGTCACAACTGAAGACGCTTTCATCTTTACCAAGTCTTTTTTCCCGAGTTCGCAGGCTTCAGCTATTGGCATGCGCGCAGGAATTGCTGTTTACAGCACTGCTCTGAAGAACCGCCACAGGTATGCCGTTCTTTCAGAGCATATGCGCAGGTGATGTCACTGGCTGCATCTAAAGTAAATATCTCCTAAATGATGCATGTTAAGGGGATATTTACAGTACTAATAGGCAAGTCAAATAAAGCTATAGAAACCACCGAATTGACCTGTCTAACAGTATGCGTTTAAAACAGGGGTTTAGTTGCACACATTTGCAAATACATGCGTAAGCTGCAGGCCCCAGCAAGGCACCCTGTATCCTGCAGACCCTACCTAACTTTTAAGAGTCTCCACAATGGGAGCCATATGTATTCTGATAGATAGATGAAGGGCAGATGACTGGAGAGAGCCCACCCCTCCTTAAAGGTGCAGGAACACACTGAACACCCAGCACAATGCACTATGGCATCAAAGGTGTCAGTGTGTTACCTGACCAATATGTCAACATATTGACATTACTATTATGCAGGTCAATTTGGTTGGTCACAGGCTGGTTGGTAAGTCGAGATTGAAAATTCTTTGGTTTTATTTAACATGCATTTGCCCTTCCAGTGCTCTTTGCTGTGAAGACCAGTTATAGGTGGGGGCAGTGACCTTTTTTTGTAGTACGAATAGGTAAGCCTTATTATAGGCATACCTATAGGTAAAAAAATCATACATGGGAGTTCTCTCCCCCTTTAATGCATTTAATTGCTGATCTGTTTGCCATTAAAACTGGCTCCAAACAGCTCCCCTCTGTTGGTATACGAGTACTCCAATTCCACATATCAAGCATATTGGTATATACAATTCTATAAACTTCATAAGAGTGTTTAATTCCATATAAATTAATCAATGTACTGTAATAAAAATAAAACATTAAAATAAATATATTTTAGTCACAGGGGCACCGAAGGGCATCCCCTACATGCATTGTTTCACAAAGAATAAATTTCTTGATTTTACAAAACAAATGTGTTTTTCCTATTCTTGTATATTCTGCATCCCATACGTCTCCCACAGGAAAATAAACCCTTTTGCTCCAAAAATTTTATGACTGATTGCTAAATGTATCACAGGTGCTAAAGAGACTAGTTACAGAGGAAAACGTGCCCTAAATATGAGGGGGAAGAAATGGAAAAGTCAGAAGTCTAAAAATATTCATTCTACCATTTTTCAAAGTTTATTTGCCGACAAATGTTATATCCTTTAACCACTTAACGACCGCCCCATGTACATATAGGTCAGCAGAATGGCACGGACAGGCACAATCACGTGCCTGCCTTCGTGCGGGTGGGGGGTCCGATCGGACCCCCCCGGTACATGTGGTGGTCGGTTAAGCTGTAGGAGCAATCCGGGATGAGGGGGCAGCCATTGTTTTCTGGCCACCCCCTCGCGATCGCTCCCAGCGAATTTAATGCTTCCCCTGCCTGTGTAATGCATACACGGGCAGGAGGAAGTGATGTTTTTGACCGGAGCTCAAGGAGAGAAGACATCAGGTTAGTACACAAACACCACACTGACACGTAGATACACATAGGCACACTTTTCACCCCCCAGTTACCCCCAGATCACCTCCTGCACCCCCAGTGTCACTGATTGCAGTGATTATTTACTGATCACTGCAATCAGTGTCATTTGTGACTGTAAAAAGTGTCAGGGCAGTCAGGTTTAGGCCCCTTTAGGTCCAGGGTAGCCCCCTAACCCCCCCCCAATAAAGGTTTAACCCCTTGATCGCCCCTAGAGTTAACCCTTTCACCAGTGATCACCGTATAATTGTGACTGGTACCAGGTACCCCCATATATTATCTAATAAAGGTTTAACCCCTTGATCGCCCCCCAGGTAACCCTTTCACCCTTTATCACCAGTGTCACTAAGCGATCGTTTTTCTGATCGCTGTATTAGTGTCGCTGGTGCCGCTAGGTAGACAGTTATTTTTTTAGGTTCCCCGTCAGGTTTTTATATAGCGTCAGGTACACCCATATATTACCTAATAAAGGTTTTAACCCCGATTGCCCCTAGTTAACCTTTTCACCAGTGATCACTGTATAAAGTGTTACAGGTGACGCTGGTTAGTTAGTTTGCTTTTTATAGTGTCAGGGCACCGGCCGTATATAACCCAATAAAGGTTTAACCCCCTGATCGCCCGGCGGGTGATATCAATTAGGTTTTAGCGTCAGAGAGGGTCTGCGTCACCCCAGGCAGCGTCAGGTTAGGGCCAGTAGCGCTAACACCCACGCACAAAGCATACACCTCCCTTAGTGGTATAGTATCTGAACAGATCAATATCTGATCTGATCATATCTATACTAGCGTCCCCAGCAGTTTAGGGTTCCCAAAAACGCAATGTTAGCGGGATCAGTCCAGATACCTGCTAGCACCTGTGTTTTGCCCCTCCGTCCAGCCCAGCCCAACCAAGTGCAGTATCGATCGATCACTGTCACTTACAAAACACAACACACATAACTGCAGCGTTCGCAGAGACAGACCTGATCCCTGCGACTCCAGTGCTGTAGGAGGTGATTTCACCACTACAGTTAAAAAAAAGAGCATATATGCCGAAGCATGGGGGCAGCAGGGGCGGAGGAGCGATTTTGCTCTTAATGCCGCGTACATACGGTCGAAATTCCGATGGAGGCTTGCACGTGGAAAAGTCCGTCCGTGTGTACGCGGCATAACTTTTGCGGGAGGATGCCCCCATGCTTCGGCATATATAAATGGTGCATGTATGCCCATCATTAGAAGTGGATGGATGAAGGGAGGTATTCTAATGGTGGGCATACCCACCAATCAATATTTTTTTCGTTCTGCCAACAGGCTACAATACATGTCCAACAAGGACCAGCAACGTACTGGTATGTTGCTGGATTTTGAATGGTTATACCAGAATGATGCCTGCGGGTTTAGGCATCATCTTGGTATCATTCTTTTCAGCCAGCGGCCGGCTTTCATGTAAAAGCAATCCTAGCGGCTAATTAGCCTCTGGACTGCTTTTACAAGCAGTGGGAGGGAATGTCCCCCCCCCCAGGATATAAAAAGCGCCATTGGGAAATTAGGAAAGCATTTTATCACAACGATCTTGGTGTGGTCAGATGCTTTGAGGGCAGAGGAAAGATCTAGGGTCTAATAGACCCCAATTTTTTCAAAAAAAGAGTACCCGTCACTACCTATTGCTATCATAGGGGATATTTACATTCCCTGAGATAATAAAAATGGTAAAAAATAAATAAATGGAAGGAACAGTTTAAAAAAAAAAAAAAAAAAGCAAAATAAATGAAAAAAAAAAAAAACCTGTCCCGCCCTGCTCTTGCGCAAAGGCGAACGCAAGCGTCGGTATGGCGTCATATGTAAACAGCTTTTGCTCCATGCATGTGAGGTATCACTACGATGGTCAGGTCGAGGGCAGTAATTTTAGCAGTAGACCTCCTCTGTAAATCTAATGTGGTAACCTGTAAAGGCTTTTAAAAATGTATGAAATCTTGTCGCCACTGCGCGTATGTGCGAAATTTTAAAGCATATCGTGTTTGGTATCCATGTACTCGGTCTAAGATCATCTTTTTTATTTCAGCAAACATTTGGGCAATATATTGTGTTTTAGTGCATTAAAATTCAAAAAAGATTTTTTTTCCCCAAAAATGCGTTTGAAAAATCGCTGCGCAAATACTGTGTGGAAAAAAAAATGCAACACCCACCATTTTAATCTGTAGGGCCTTTGCTTTAAAAAAATATATAATGTTCGGGGGTTCAACGTAATTTTCTTGCAAAAAAATAAATAAATATGTTTTCATGTAAACAAAAAGTGTCAGAAAGGGCTTTGTCTTCAAGTGGTTAGAAGAGTGGATGATGTGTGACAAGAGCTTCCTAATGTTGTGCATAAAATGCCAGGGCAATTCAACCCCCCCCCCAAATAACCCCATTTTGGAAAGTAGACACCCCAAGCTATTTGCTGAGAGGCATGTCGAGTCCATGGAATATTTTATATGTTGACACAAGTTGCGGGAAAAAGACAATTTTTTATTTATTTTTTTGCACAAAGTTGTCACTAAATGATATATTGCTCAAACATGCCATGGGCATATGTGGAATTACACCCCAAAATACATTTTGTTGCTTCTCCTGAGTACAGGGATACCACATGTGTGAGACTTTTTGGGAGCCTAGCCGCGTACGGGACCCCGAAAACCAAGCACCGCCTTCAGGCTTTCTAAGGGTGTAAATTTTTGATTTCACTCCTCACTGCCTATCACAGTTTGAGGCCATGGAATGCCAAGATGGCACAAAACCCCCCCAAATGACCCCATTTTGGAAAGTAGACACCCCAAGCTATTTGCTGAGAGGTATGGTGAGTATTTTGGTATGGTATGGGGACCAAGTGTTTAACTTGTATGCATTGGTGAAAACAACAATAATATGTACATATTAAATGTAATGCTACAGAACAAGAAAAAACAATCATAGTGCCTCTAGCTGCCAACACTTTTCCCTTTTCACTGTAAAGACAAAAGTAAAAAAAAAAAAAGGAACAATCATTACAAAGGTTTATCTCTATTTAGCCACCTTTAATAAAGAAAGAATATCAAGTCAAAGAGCGAATGTTCATAACTATGATTTCAGACATCACTTTTAGTGAAAGGTTACTTTCGGTGTTCAACCTTACAACGAATATGTCATTATCACAATATTACATGATACTACATTTTTGCAAGTGCCATAACCTCATTGTCATCAATATTAAGAGGCTGGAATAATATATTTGCAATCGACCTTCAATGATTTGACACTGTACAGTAGTTTTCATCTGACTTTAAATGTGAAGAGAATTCTGAGTGTAATTAGATATTGCTAAGAACTGTGATTTCAGGCCTTGGACTTTAGTAAAAGGCCACTTTAGGTTCTCATCTTTTAAAATAGTATTAAACACTCAGAAGTTTTTAGCTTAGCAAACTGAGCGCACAAGAAAATAAACATTTCCTAGTAAACTATTTGTTAAACGGTTATTCTTACCCCAACACTTGCAGTTTACAATTTCCCATGTTACCAGTCTTCACAGGAAAAAGTGAACAGTGCAGTCTTAAGCCTCGTACACACGGCCGAGAATTTCGTCAGGAAAAAACACGTTGTTTTTCTTGACGAGATTCTTGGACAAGAAACTTGTCCCGGCCGAGTGTACACACGCTCGATTCAAAGAACCCGCGGTTCTTTGAACGGACCGAACGCGGTGACGTAATCGACTATGACGAGCGTGCGCTCGTCACATTTGATGCCGTCGCCGCCATCTTGCTACACCCTACCTATGCTTAGGAAGCTACCGCGCATGCGTCAAAGTCATTTTGAGCATGCGTGGGTTTCCACGGCGACAGGTAAGTGTACACACACACACTTTTCTCGTCGAGAAATATGCTGATGAGAATCTCGACGAGAAAATAGAGAGCAGGTTCTCTATTTTTCTCGTCGAGATTCTTGTCGGTTTTCTTGACGAGAAACCTGATAGCCGCGTACACACGACCGATTTACTCGGCAAGAAAGCTCTGCCAGCAAGTTTCTTGTCGTTTTTTGACGAGAAACTCGGTCGTGTACGAGGCTTCACAGCAATCAGATGGCTTGTATTTCTCAAGGAACTGCGAGAGCACTGATGAGAACCCTCATAGTTCATTCACAAGCCCTGCAGCTTTTAAACTGACAGCCAGTATGTAGGTATGGGCCGAAAGCTGCAGGACTTGTCTGCAGGAGCATAGCATTGTACCCATGATCCATCATTGTTGATGCAATGCTCTGCAGACTCCTGTCAAAAAAATAAAAGCACAATTTTTTCCAGCAAAAATACATGCATTTATAATTTTATCACAAAGGTACACATATGCCGCATACACACGGTCGGAAATTCCATCCGCAAAAGTCCGATGTGAGCTTTTGGTCCGAAATTCCAACCGTGTGTATGCTTCATCTAACTTTTGCTGTCGGAATTTCCACCAGCAAAAGATTGAGAGCTAGTTGTCAAAATCTGATCGTCTGTAGCAATTCCAACGCGCAAAATTCCGACGCATGCTCGGAAACAATACGACGCATGCTCGGAAGCATTGAACTTAATTTTCTCGGCTCGTCGTAGTGTTGTACGTTACCGTGTTCTTGACGGTCGAATGTTCAGAGAACTTTTGTGTGAACGTGTGTATGCAAGCCAAGCTTGAGCGGAATTCCGTCGGAAAAAAACATCCAAGGTTTTTTCGACGGAAAATCCGATCATGTGTACGCGGTATTCGTCTTTAAATGAAGAAGCCGCATACTCAAAGAGAGAAAAAAATCAGCTGCTGAAAAAGCTTTTATAGTTTAATATTACTTATATTACTTAAAAGTCCATCTTAACATGTGAATGTGCATATGTAACGTGTACTTCATTTAATTTCGTAAATAATTTAAATAAGCTATGTGGAGTATCTGTGGAAATCGAAGAATACTTTAGATAATCTGCACAGGTGGTTGAGCATAGTTTAGTTTAGTTGTTTATTATTAAGTTTGTGTGTGACCGAGTCTGGGTATGCCCTGGGTAGGCTCTGTATTGTATTTTATTTTATTTTTTTAACCTTGAAATTACAATAAAAACAACTTTAAAAAAAAAGTCCATCTTAACCTCTAGTTTTTACTTCTTAGAGTGATATACAGCATCTCACAAAAGTGAGTACACCCCTCACATTTTTGTAAATATTTTATTATACCTTTTCATGTGACAACACTGAAGAGATGACATTTTGCTGCAATGTAAAGTAGTGAGTGTACAGCTTGTATAACAGTGAAAATTTGCTGTCCCCTCAAAATAACTCGCACAGCCATTAAGGTCTAAACCCCTGGCAACAAAAGTGAGTACACCCCTAAGTGAAAATGTCCAAATTGGGCCCAAAGTGTCAATATTTTGTGTGGCCACCATTATTTTCCAGCACTGCCTTAACCCTCTTGGGCATGGAGTTCACCAGAGCGTCACAGGTTGCCACTGGAGTCCTCTTCCACTCCTCCATGACCACATCACGGAGCTGGTGAATGTTAGAGACCTTGCGCTCCTCCACCTTCCGTTTGAGGATGCCCCAAAGATGCTCAATAGGGGTTAAGTCTGGTTACATGCTTGGCTAGACCATCCCCTTTACTATCAGCTTCTTTAGCAAGGCAGCGGTCGTCTTGGAGGTGTGTTTGGGGTCGTTATCATTTTGGAATACTGCCCTAGTCTCCGAAGGTAGGGGATCATGCTCTGCTTCAGGATGTCACAGTACATGCTGGCATTCATGGTTCCCTCAATTAACTGTAGCTCCCCAGTGACGGTGTTCTGCCGAATAAGTTCCGCCCAGTGGATAAGTTCCCCCCTGTACTGCGCAGGCGCAGCGCTTGCGCAATACGAACTTCAACTGAGCCTCTGAAAATAGCCGAACATGTAGAGCTGAGAGTCCGCTCTAGACGGTGCCTGCGTGGACCTCGCTGTAAGTGGCCAGTGAACATCGTTACTTTTCCAATATGCTTAATCCTAGGTCTACATTCTCTTACTAGAAACTATTAGGATAATATGACATATGTGTGTGTGTGTGTGTATATACACATATAAATCCATAAAATAATTTTTTAATAATTTTTTATTAATCATTCTTATGACCAGTTTCCTTCTTTAAACAATTAGTGTTTTATTTAAATCAAGAAAAACAAAAAACATGACACTTTACAGAATAATCAGAAGAACTTCAGACCGGACATTACATCAATCATGTGAAAGTCAACGACTATGTTGATGCAGTTACCGACTAAGTGCATATCATACGACTTTTGCCAGCCTCGTAACATGAGAACACTGTAAGTGTCATACACATTTAAATCATGTGCAAAATATTGAAGTAGAAGAAAAGACAAGATAGAAAGTAGAAAGGAGAAAATGAAGAGAGATAGATGGGGGGGGGGGGGGAATGACCAGCCTCTACAGGAATACGAGCAAGACCTCTTGAATATTTTACCCTTGACTATCCCTGTTGAGCCATAATGCTTGCATATGCTTCACTGTATTTAAAAGCAATCCAACAGGACCATATCTTATTCGCCAAATCAGATATAGTTCTTAGCGTAAGCGTGCTTTTTTCCATATGGTAGAAATGGTCCACCCTCTCCAGCCATTGTCTTAGCGTGGGAATTAACTTTTGTTTCCAAAATTTTGGGATGAGAGACCAGGAGATGGGGAGTTATAGATTTTTTGTATGATCCTATTGGTTCGCTTGTGCAATGAAGCAATACCACCCAGGGGTCATCAGAGACATCACTACCCTGAATTTTTTTAATCCAATACAACACATTATTCCAATATGGTCCGATGAGAGGACAGAACCACCAGATATGAGCATGAGTCCCCTGAGTGCCACAACCCCTCCAGCAGAGGTCCGATACAGCAGGGAATGATTTATGAAGCACTGCTGGCGTGTAATGCCATCTCGTCATCAACTTATAATTAACTTCCGCTGCCTTTGACGAGATAGCTGAAACATGAGATACTTGGAGTATGATAGAACGTTGAGTGTCTGATAAAGAGCTTTGGAGCTCATGTTCCCAGTTAGATAGGAAAGTCTGCTGAGCAACCGGAGGCAGTGACAGTAGGGATTTATAAAACAAAGAAATGGGTTTATCTGGGGGTTGGTCCCCCACAAGCAGGGTTTCAATGGGGTTCAATTCCAAGTCCGACCTCAAAGGTTGAGGAAGAGATTTCATAAATTTTTGTAGTTGATGGTGTTTCCAGTGATCCATAAATGTGATCTGTGTCGATGGTAGCAAGTCATTGAGAGGCCCAACACCAGTGGATGAAGTTACCTGGTGTAACAGAAGTGGTGTCTCCGAGATCCAGTTGCTAAATTTGGGGTCCATGTGCCCAGGGGGAAAGTAGTCATGACCTGTCAGTGGCATGAGTGGGGAATTATAGGGCCATTGTAGCCTTCTGCAAAACAGATCCCAAATTGCGAAAGTGGACTTGGTAAGAGGTGAAGCAGATGGAAGGAGATTGCGGAATTTGTTAGGTATCCATATGAGCGGGAACATGTCTGCCCCGCTTAAGTCCATTTCCAACTGTACCCAGAGTTTTGACTTCCTATGATATTTCCAGTCAGAAATGCGGTTCAGTGCAATGGCTAGAAAGTATCGTTTAAAGTCCGGTAGTGCATGCCCACCCTCAAGTCTTGTATTGATGAGCCACTTAAATGCAATTCTAGGACGCTTACGGTTCCATATATAACTGCAAATCATAGATTGTAATACCTTAAAGAACCCAGGAGGAACCCTGTAGGGGATCATTTGAAATAAAAAGAGCAGTCTGGGCAATACATTCATCTTTACCACACTAATGCGTCCCAACCAGGAGTGTGCCATCTGCGTCCACTTTTGTAGGTCTGATTTGATAGAATTCAACAAGGGGATATAATTCTTGCGAAACAGTGAGGCCGGGGTGGAAGTGAGGTAGATGCCTAAATATTTTAATGAATAGGGTTGCCAGCTAAAGGGGAACGAGGGTTTCAACATTGCCACCAATCTGTGGGGGACAGATACGTTCAGGGTTTCTGACTTGGGTAAATTAATTTTAAAATTAGAGAGGCTGCCATATTTAGAGAATGCCAACATGAGATTAGGTAGCGTGATAAGGGGCTGTTGAACATAAAAAAGAATGTCCTCAGCATAGGCCGCGTATTTGTGTTCTTTTGTCCCTATGGTGACGCCGTGGATGTTGGGATCATTGCGTACCGTCACTAGGAAGGGCTCTAAAGAGAGTGCAAAGAGAATAGGGGAAAGGGGGCAGCCCTGTCGGGTTCCGTTATATATGGGAAATGACTCAGTTTACCATCAATTCTCAGCTGCGCGGTGGGGGAGTGGTATAGTGCTGATTTTCTTGACATCATGTTAGGTCCCAGGACCAGAAGCTCTAGTGTAGACATCAGGTACCCCCAGTCCACCCTGTCAAAAGCATGACCAGTTTCCTTCTAAGATAGATTATATTTATGCTTTTTCCATCCTATTACACTCACCTGTATATATGCTTTTCATTTGAGTCCAGCTGTGTTTGATTATACTGTTTGGACTTGATTAGGAAAGCCACACACCTGTCTATATAAGGCCTTACAGCTCACAGTGCATGTCAGAGCAAATGAGAATCATGAGGTCAAAGAAACTGCCTGAAGAGCTCAGAGACAGAATTGTGGCAAGTCACAGAACTGGCCAAAGAGCACAGTGGCTGCCATAATCCTTAAATGGAAGACGTTTGGGACGACCAGAACCCTTCCTAGAGCTGGCCTTCTGGCCAAACTGAGCTATCGGGGGAGAAGAGCCTTGATGAGAGAGAGGTAAAAAAGAACCCAAAGATCACTGTGGCTGAGCTCCAGAGATGCAGTCGGGAGAAAGTTGTAAAAAGTCTACCATCACTGCAGCCCTCCACCAGTCGGGGCATTATGGCAGAGTGGCCCGATGGAAGCCTCTCCTCAGTGCAAGACACATGAAAGCCTGCATGGAGTTTGCTAACAAACACCTGAAGGACTCCAAGATGGTGAGAAATAAGATTCTCTAGTCTGATGAGACCAAGATAGAACGTTTTGGCCTTAATTCTAAGCGGTATGTGTGGAGAAAACCAGGCACTGCTCATCACCTGTCCAATACAGTCCCAACAGTGAAGCATGGTGGTGGCAGCATCATGCTGTGGGGGTGTTTTTAAGCTGCAGGGACAGGACGACTGGTTGCAATCGAGGGAAAGATGAATGCGGCCAAGTACAGGGAAATCCTGGACGAAAACCTTCTCCAGAGTGCTCAGGACCTCAGACTGGGCCGAAGGTTTACCTTACAACAAGACAATGACCCTAAGCACACAGCAAAAATAACAAAGGAGTGGCTTCACAACAACTCCGTGACTGTTCTTGAATGGCCCAGCCAGAGCCCTGACTTAAACCCAATTGAGCATCTCTGGAGAGACCTAAAAATGGCTGTCCACCAACGTTTACCATTCAACCTGACAGAACTGGAGAGGATCTGCAAGGAGGAATGGCAGAGGATCCCAAAATCCAGGTGTGAAAAACGTGCATCTTTCCCAAAAAGACTCATGGCTGTATTAGATCAAAAGGTTCTTCTACTAAATACTGAGCAAAGGGTCTGAATAATTAGGCCCCTTTCACATTCGTATTTTTTGAGTCGTATTTCAGGCGTGTTAGCGCTAAAAATAGCGCATAAATAACTCCTGAAAAAAATCTCCTGCAAGCCGCATCTTTGGCGCGGAGATGGAGCGGTGTGTATACTGCTCCTTCCCATTGAAATCAATGGGACACTGCGGTAATACTGCCCGTTTGTGGGCGGTATTAACCCTTTTACGTCCGCTAGCGGGGGTTAAAACCGCACCGCTAGCGGCCGAATATTGCGGTAAATACGACAGTATAGCGGCGCTAAAAATCGCACCGTTATACCGCCACGGCACATGCCCGCCCCAGTGTGACAGGGGCCTTAGGACCATGTGATATTTCAGTTTTTCTTTTCTAATAAATCTGCAAAAATGTCATAAATTCTGTGTTTTTCTGTCAATATGGGGTGCTGTGTGTACATTAATGAGAAAAAAAAATGAACTTAAATGATTTTAGCAAATGGCTGCAATATAATATAACAAAGAGTGAAAAATTTAAGGGGGTCTAAATACTTTCCGTACCGTGTGTGTGTGTATGTATATATATATATATATATATATATACACAGTGCCTTGCGAAAGTATTCGGCCCCCTTGAACTTTTCATCCTTTTGCCACATTTCAGGCTTCAAACATAAAGATATAAAATTTTAATTTTTTGTGAAGAATCACCAACAAGTGGGACACAATTGTGAAGTGG
Organism: Rana muscosa; assembly: GCA_029206835.1. Lineage (NCBI taxonomy): Eukaryota > Metazoa > Chordata > Amphibia > Anura > Ranidae > Rana > Rana muscosa. The sequence goes on along the minus strand of CM055127.1, from coordinate 262,884,782 downwards.
AACGAAATCTATTGGATTTTTAAAACTTTTTAACTAAGAAAAAAATGAAAAGTGGGGCGTGCAAAATTATTCGGCCCCTTTGCGTTAATACTTTGTAGAGCCACCTTTTGCTGCGATTACAGCTGCAAGTCGCTTGGGGTATGTCTCTATCAGTTTTGCACATCGAGAGACTGAAATTCTTGCCCATTCTTCCTTGCAAAACAGCTCGAGCTCAGTGAGGTTGGATGGAGAGCGTTTGTGAACAGCAGTTTTCAGCTCTTTCCACAGATTCTCGATTGGATTCAGGTCTGGACATTGACTTGGCCATTCTAACACCTGGATACGTTTATTTGTGAACCATTCCTTTGTAGATTTTGCTGTATGTTTGGGATCATTGTCTTGTTGGAAGATAAATCTCCGTCCCAGTCTCAGGTCTTTTGCAGACTCCAACAGGTTTTCATCCAGAATGGTCCTGTATTTGGCTGCATCCATCTTCCCCTCAATTTTAACCACCTTCCCTGTCCCTGCTGAAGAAAAGCAGGCCCAAATCATGATGCTGCCACCACCATGTTTGACAGTGGGGATGGTGTGTTGAGGGTGATGAGCTGTGTTGCTTTTACGCCAAACATATCGTTTTGCATTGTGGCCAAAAAGTTCGATTTTGGTTTCATCGGACCAGAGCACCTTCTTCCACATGTTTGGTGTGGCTTGTGGCAAACTTTAGACGAGACTTTTTATGGATATCTTTGAGAAATGGCTTTCTTCTTGCCACTCTTCCATAAAGGCCAGATTTGTGCAGTGTACGACTGATTGTTGTCCTGTGGACAGACTCTCCCACCTCAGCTGTAGTTCTCTGCAGTTCATCCAGAGTGATCATGGGCCTCTTGGCTGCATCTCTGATCAGTCTTCTCCTTGTCTGAGCTGAAAGTTTAGAGGGACAGCCAGGTCTTGGTAGATTTGCAGTGGTCTGATACTCCTTCCATTTCAAAATGATCGCTTGCACAGTGCTCCTTGGGATGTTTAAAGCTTGGGAAATCTTTTTGTATCCAAATCCGGCTTTAAACTTCTCCACAACAGTATTACGGCCTGCCTGGTGTGTTCCTTGGTCTTCATGATGCTCTCTGCGCTTTCAACAGAACCCTGAGACTATCACAGAGCAGGTGCATTTATACAGAGACTTGATTACACACAGGTGGATTCTATTTATCGCCATCAGTCATTTAGGACAACATTGGATCATTAAGAGATCCTCGCTGAACTTCTGGAGTGAGTTTGCTGCACTGAAAGTAAAGGGGCCGAATAATTTTGCACGTACCACTTTTCAGTTTTTTATTTGCTAAAAAAGTTTAAAATATCCAATAGATTTCGTTCCACTTCACAAGTGTGTCCCACTTGTTGGTGATTCTTCACAAAAAAATTAAATTTTATATCTTTATGCTTGAAGCCTGAAATGTGGCAAAATGATGAAAAGTTCAAGGGGGCCGAATACTTTCGCAAGGCACTGTATATATATACATACACACACACACACACAGGCCCGGACTGGGACAAAAAATAGGCCCGGGCACTTTAGACTGAGCAGCCCGGGGGGGGGGGGGCACTTTGCGGCGGCGGTTAATGATGGGATGTGGGGTTCCAGCACCTTGTACCTCTGGACCCCTTTACATTACACAGCACCCTGCACCTCTGGACCCCTTTATATTACACAGCCCCCCATAGTTTGTTACACAGACACCCCCTAACAGATCTGGACCCAATGCATGTTACACAGACCTCCCTACAGTACAGACCCCCTCCCTACAATACAGACCCCCCTACAGTACAGACCCCCCTACATTACAGACCCCCCTACATTACAGACCCCCCTACATTACAGACCCCCCTCTACAATACAGACCCCCCTCTACAATACAGACCCCCCTCTACAATACAGACCCCCTCTACAATACAGACCCCCCTCTACAATACAGACCCCCCTCTACAATACAGACCCCCCTCTACAATACAGAACCCCCCTACAATGCAGAACCCCCCTACAATACAGACCCCGCTACATTACAGACCCCCCTACATTTCAGACCCCCCTAAAATACAGAACCCCCTACATTTCAGACCCCCCTACAATACAGAACCCCCTACAATACAGAACCCCCCTACATTACAGACCCCCTACAATACAGAACCCCCCTACATTACAGACTCCTCTACAATACAGAACCCACCTACATTTCAGACCCCCCTACAATACAGAACCCCCTACAATACAGAACCCCCTACATTACAGACCCCCTTACAATACAGAACCCCCTACATTTCAGACCCCCCTACAATACAGAACCCCCCTACAATACAGAACCCCCCCCCCTATAATACAGACCCCCCTACAATACAGAACCCCCCCAACATTACAGAACCCCCCTACATTTCAGACCACCTTTACAATACAGAACCCCCTTACAATACAGACCCCCCTTCAGACCCATAATGTACCTCAGATCAGCGCGGGACTGCATATTGGGTCCCCTCCCCCTGTGTGGACATAAAGGAGGAGGGGGAGGCGGCTTCACTCTGCTCGGCTGTGTGAGACAGCCGAGCCGAGACTGATCAGATCATCAGTGCCGCGGCCACCTTGCCAGAGAGAAGGGGATCGTTGCGGGTCCCGGCCCCCTGATGTGCCGACGGGTGTCACTGTCACTCGAGTGTGGCTCCAACTAGCAGCTGAGAGTGCACTGGGTCAGTGGCGTCACTAGGGTTGGTGTCACCTGGTGTGGCAAAACATGGCGTCACCCCCCCTCCTGTCTATCCTGCCCAGCGCCCTGCAGGCAGCGCACGGTCATGAGGCGCACCCCCAAATGACCCCTGTAAATTAAAGTATAGGGTGGTATTGGGCCGGCTGGGGAGATATAGGGCAGGTTGGGGTAAAATAGGGCAGGTTGCGGTGATATAGGGCAGGCTGGGGTGGCATAGGGCAGGTTGGGGTTGTATAGGACAGGCTGGGGTGGTATAGGGCAGGTTTGGGTGGTATAGGGCAGTTTGCAGTGGTATGTGGCAGGCTGGGTGGCATAGGGCAGGTTGTGGTGGCATGGGGCAGGTTGGGGTGGTATAGGGCAGGTTGCGGTGGCATAGGGCAGGCCGGGGTGGTATAGGGCAGGTTTGCAGTGGCATAGGGCAGGTTGGGGTGGTATAGAGAAGTTTGCGGTGGCATAGGGCAGTTTGCGGTGGCATAAGGCAGGTTGCGGTGGCATAGGGCAGGGTGCGGTGGCATAGGGCAGGGTGCGGTGGCATAGGACAGGGTGCGGTGGCATAGGACAGGGTGCGGTGGCATAGGACAGGGTGCGGTGGTATGGTGCTAGGTTAGGACTCTATGTAGTGACATGTGCAGCAGTGCAGTAACTTACAGCATGCCTGGAGATGAAGACACTCTGGCTGCTGTGTCCTCGTTTCTTTCTCCTTCAGCTGTGGGATCAGCCAGAGTGAACGAGTCTGTGGGAGGAGAGGAGGGGCAGCCACACCCCCAGCTCCGCCCACCAACTCCGGCTGCCTCCGGAGACATTGGAGATGATGGGGAAGATGTGACATGCTATATATACATATATACAGTGGGGCAAAAAAGTATTTAGTCAGCCACCAATTGTACAAGTTCTCCCAGTTAAAAAGATGAGAGAGGCCTGGAATTGTCATCATAGGTATACCTCAACTATGAGGGACAAAATGAGGAAACAAATCCAGACAATCACATTGTCTGATTTGGAAAGAATTTATTTGCAAATTATGGTGGAAAATAAGTATTTGGTCAATATCAATAGTTAATCGCAATACTTTGTTATATATCCTTTGTTGACAATGACAGAGGTCAAATGTTTTTTGTAAGTCTTCACAAGGTTGTCACACACTGTTGCTGGTATGTTGGCCCATTCCTCCATGCAGATCTCCTCTAGAGCAGTGATGTTTTGGGGCTGTCGCTGGGCAACACGGACTTTCAACTCCCTCCAAAGGTTTTCTATGGGGTCGAAATCTGGAGACTGGCTAGGCCACTTCAGGACCTTGAAATGCTTCTTAGGAAGCCACTCCTTCATTGCCCGAGCGGTGTGTTTGGGATCATTGTCATGCTGAAATACCCAGCCACATTTCATCTTCAATGCCCTTGCTGATGGGAGGAGGTTTGCACTCAAAATCTCACGATACATGGCCCCATTCATTTTTGCATGTACACGGATCAGTCGTCCTGTTCCCTTTGCAGAGAAACAGCCCCAAAGCATGATGTTGCCACCCCCATGCTTCATAGTAGGTATGTCGTTCTTTGGTTGCAACTCAGCATTCTCTCTCCTCCAAACACGACGAGTTGTGTTTCTACCAAACAGTTCTACTTTGGCTTCATTAGACCATATGACATTCTCCCAATTCTCTTCTGGATCATCCAAATGCTCTCTAGCAAACCTCAGACAGGCCCGGACATGTATTGGCTTAAGCAGGGGGACATGTCTGGCAGTGCAGGATCTGAGTCCCTGGCGGCATAGTGTGTTACTGATGGTAGCCTTTGTTACCTTGGCCTCAGTTCTCTGCAGGTCATTCACTAGGTCCCCCTGTGTGGTTCTGGGATTTTTGCTCACCGCTCTTGTGATCATTTTGACCCCACCGGGTTAAATCTTGCGTGGAGCCCCAGATCGAGGGAGATTATCAGTGGTCTTGTATGTCTTCCATTTTCTAATTATTGCTCCCACAGTTGATTTCTTCACACCAAGCTGCTTGCCTATTGCAGATTCAGTCTTTCCAGCCTGGTGCAGGTCTACAATTTTGTTTCTGGTGTCCTTCGACAGCTCTTTGGTCTTCAGCATAGTGGAGTTTGAAGTGTGACCGTTTGTGGTTGTGGACAGGTTTCTTTTATACTGATAAGTTCAAACAGGTGCCATTAATACAGGTAATGGAGTGGAGGACAGAGGAGGCTCTTAAAGAAGAAGATACAGGTCTGTGAGAGCCAGAAATCTTGCTTGTTTGTAGGTGACCAAATACTTATTTTCCACCATAATTTGCAAATAAATTCTTTCCAAATCAGACAATGTGATTGTCTGGATTTGTGTCCACATTTTGTCTCTCATAGTTGAGGTATACCTATGATGACAATTACAGGCCTCTCTCATCTTTTTAAGTGGGAGAACTTGCACAATTGGTGGCTGACTAAATACTTTTTTGCCCCACTGTATATTTATATTTTTCCTTTATTGTTTTTAGTTTGTACGTGTTCAATAGACTCATTATATATTAATAGTAAATAAATTTACGTTTGTTTGCAAATTTATTGCAAAATTCCGCTCACTTGGCGATTGATAGGTCTGCTAGCTTATCATATTCCTCTTTCCATCCTTCCTTTCTTTATAAGACTGACATATGTGTAAGCCGATTACGGTCTGAAGAAGAAGCAGTAGCTTCGAAATGCATTACCGCCCTCTTCACCTCTGATCGCCAATCATCTGTTCCTGTGACTTCACGTCCGGCCTGGCGCCATGTTGCGGTTCACATTGGTTACGGCCGTGATCAGTGGCTTCCTGGTTCCACCACACATCTGTGCTCAAGGCTGCCACAGCCACAAGGACAATCCGGATAGACTGCAGGACTGGCAATTATCAGTATACATGTCTTCATGATTCATGAATCTTTTAAGTTGCTCAATTGCTTTTATTCTTAAACCTAGGATTTATACTGCACTTACTGGTGCCCTTCTGTCCCTGCTTTATTCACAGAGCTCACTGCTTCGCTCTAAGGGTGCAGCCTCCAGGTGCCAATGGAATATTTAATTTATGAACTATATACGATTATATGATCGATTTACTATAAATTTTTTGGTCATTCCAGTTGTGATCTTGACCCATTCACATCAGCGCCACTATCCTTCATTGTCTTTTTGTATAACAATATCCTAGAGTTGGGCTTTATGTTTTTCTCTATTGTAGCGAATGTGACAACAGTATGTTATAGCACACACAGCAGCCACATAATTATGCAATGCCAGCTTGGCTCAAAAGAACTATTTAAAATGATAAAAAATCTGGAATTCTACTTGACGTTTTAAGGGAGAAAGGGCGTTTTTCGATAGACATATACTAAAAGCTATCAATATATATATTTATTTTTTTATTGTGAGGCCTGATATTTGTCTGAAAAAGCTTGCAGGTTAAGTAACTAGAAATTAGTAAGGTTAAAAAGATCATTGCTAAAGAGTCAACAAAATAAATACAAAATGTGAGGTATACTGCCTTGTTCCAAATTTAATTTGGGAAAACCTTTAGAAAAAAAGCCAGAAGCCTTTTGTCCAGAATGCAGTACATTTCCCCATGTGCTAGAGGGAAGCTTTAAAGGACATGTTCTCTTATTATATAACCCATCTCTGCCCTCCTCCCCTGAACCATCCTAAGCATAACCACCCCTTATGAGGTGTGTATTTATCTATTCGGGTGGCAGTGGCCTCCCACATTACCTACACCCTGGCCAGTAGGTATCTGTGCAATAACCAGCAAGGAAGTAGACAAAAAATGAAAAGCCATGTTTTAGGTGGGGTCTAACCAACTAGAATACGTAAAATTTGGCAAACCTGGCAAAGGGGAGAAAAGTATATTCTCTAGGATTATGCAAGCTAAATCATTTATTAATCATAGTTATGGAAATAATTTTATATCAATATTTAATAAGCTGATAAACCTTTAGTTAGAAATAGGAGATGCCTTGTTTGGATTTAGCAATATTGCAGTTCTGAATCTCAACTCAAAGCGTTAATGAGATGCACTGAACGTGGACTAATATTATCTGATAATGTTCTATAACATTGGGCTCAGAAGCCGTCTAAGCCAGGGTATTTGGATATTTTTAGAGATTTTATTGCTTAGGTCACCTCGAATAGTATAAAATCTGCCTTCACAGAAAAAGCTAATAATTCAGGAAGGTTAGAAAAAGCAAGACTGCTGCTTCTTCACATCAATCTGTCAAAATGATTTGACAGTAGTGATAATTTTAATGGGGTCTGCAGTAATCCCACCGTTACGAAGACAAATCTTTTATGGAGATAACCAGAGAGGAATACCATGACTTTCCTACCAGAATTGTATGAGTTTTAATGCTTTTAGTGTAGAAGCTATGTCTGGTCCAGCATGGTCATTGATCCATTTTATAGTTTAGTATTAGATTAATTTCTGTTCTAAAGGAAACCACCTTCCTTTTTAGATACACAAAATAGTAATGAGCTTTCCTATTGACATAGCTCAACTTGCCCCAGTGCAAATTATAAGCTTGGCATAGACTTAATTCCATACCCACTTTTCCAGGCTTACCATCCCAAATCTCTGTAATTCCCTATGCAATTAACATGCCCACAATTACCTGCTGTACCCAACTCCTCCCTCATACATACCCAGTATGTTCCCTCTTCTACAGGGGATGGTACTAGGGAGTATGTAAATGGTAGTATAAGTGCTTCACATAGCACAGCTTTCTGGAGGCACTGAGAGCATGAGTGGAGAGGTAGTACTAGAACTACTGTATAGCAAGCATCTGCATAATCTAAAGTGTTTAACCCACAAATGTAATAAGCAGTTAGGGCATCAGACCTCAAAGCACTAACCATCTTTGCTGTGTGGTTTTCTCTTTAAGCCTCTTTCCTAGATCACCTCTGAATAGAGACTCCTAGATGGCACCTACATGCATTCACAGAAAGAGATAGTCCAAAAGGCAAGCCAATCCCATGTTCTCCCCTCTTCCTGGACCACTGCTGTCGCTTCAAAATAATGCATTATGGTACTGAGGGGACATGCCTAGAAGTTAAGGGAAGCAACTGTGCTAACTAGAGCTGGTGGCAGTGTACATTTAGTAAAGTACAGTAAGAATTTGTACACAAGTACCAAGCACGTTATGTACTGAGGAATGTTGAACAGGCTGATATGAATTCATTCATTTAAAAAAATTGAGCAATTAATACTACTTAGTAGTACTACAGAACCCACACAGCACATTTTCATCTACGAATAAAAAAGTGCTCTAGTATAAAATATTTTCAATTTGATAGAAGTGTAATAATGAGACGGACTTTCAGTTAACCACGCTAGGCCAAATTGGAGATTGTTACAGTATACGCAAAACCCAATCAATAAATTCACATATAATCTGTACCATGTTAATTTTATTCAAAAGTCCCTTTAAAGGGGGGCATGGCCGGATCCCGAGCGTGATGCCTGCTTTAAAACACAGCTCTGACCCGTGACGACTTTCCAGGGCATTAACAGCCAGGTGATCAGGACCCCGCAGCAGCACAACTCCCCACAAGCATCCGGAGACACTCGCCAGCATGTCTAAGAGGAGACAGGAGCGCTCGGCTCCCCGCAAGCTAACTGAATTCTACCCGCCGGACAAGCCGTGTCAGGGAATTGGCTGTGGAAGTACTGGCAATCTTGCCAGTAAATGAAATGGGTGCCATAGGCACATCATGAGACATATGGTTCCCCTTGCTGGTCTATATAAGGCTGCCTCTGTCTGACCCAAATTGCTGGATTGTCTTCAGCTCTCCCTGAGTTCCTGAACCTGCACCAGTTTCCTGTTTCCGGTTGTCTTGCTGTGACCTGGATTGTCCCTTGGCTTACCCTAAGGACTAATCTTCTGCCTAATCAGCCTGCTTGCCTGTGTATGACCCCCGGCTTATCCTAAGGACTACTCTTCTGCCTAACCTGCCTGCTTGTCTGTGTATGACCTTAGCCTGTTTAAAAGGACTTGTTTCTATCTGAATACCTCTGCTTATTGTGTGTGACCCTCGCCAGCCTTAGAGACTTTGCTACTTCCAACACCAGTCTACCTACCCATGAATGATCACCGGTGTTGGATCCTCGGCCAGGCCTTTGCTGACTTCACTGGATGTTCCAGAAGGAATAACATTAAGATTAGAGGCATACCAGAGTCAATCCAGCAATCCGCTTTAAAAGATTACTTCTTTTTTTTTTAATACAAACGATTTTTATTAAGAATAGTCAGAAGAAAAAGCACAAATCTTATCGGGATGCAACCCACATATATAAAGAGAAAATTTGCATTATAAAATATATAGACAAAAAAGGGGAAAAGACAAAGGGGTAGAGACTCTATGCGGTGCTCAAGATCAGACACAGTGCTGGTTATGCCGGATGCATCCCAAGATCAAATAATACAAAAACTTTATCAATAAGAGGTATCAAGAAAAAGCCAAGAATAAGAAAAAAGAGAATAGAGTTTTAATATATGAATAAGAGATAAGAAAAATTAGAGAATAAAGGTGAGAGAAAGAAGAGAGGGGAAAAAAGGAAAACAGTACAATGGAGAACAAACATTCAATCTGCTGCTTCGTGTTCGAACAATTCAACTAACCCAGTATAAAATGTTATATTCAATGTCAAGCAGTCATCAGTCGCCGATGGCCCCTCCTCGTCGCCCATAGCCAGCAGGGAACGGGAAAACAACGGGTTCCCAGGAGACAGCATAGTACTGGTGTCCTAAAAAATATAGCGTTGGCTATAGTATAGCCCCATATGTAGACCATGAAGTCCATTTATTATGGAAAATCTGCATGGTGTCCATGATGGTATGATGGATCCTCTCCATAAGGTGGATAGACTCCATTCGGTGAAGTACCTGTGTCCATGGAACCGACTGGGATCGCCAATTCACGGCTATGGCACAATGGGCTGCGCAGAACAGGGTATTAACCAATTTCTGGGTGGGTGGGGGTAGATCAGGTATAGGGGTATAGAGCAAACACATTGGGGCTGTCAGATCCAAGATGGTGCCCGAGATCAGTGCCACCCTGGAAACCACTTGGCTCCATAGGTGTTGCAGATGAGGGCAGCTCCAAAAGTTATGGAGCAAGGTACCCAGGTTCTGGCATCCCCTAAAGCATGTCTCCTGAACTAAGGGATAAAACTTATGTATCCTGAGGTACCATCTCGTATGTAGTTTCATAACAGTCTCCTTAGTGGCTATGGAACGAGTACATTTGTGCATATTCTGAAGCATGTCACTCCAATCATCAGGGGAAAATGTCACCCCTAGATCAGATTCCCAATGCAACATAGCAGAGGACTTCACGGGAAGCTGAGAGTCATTTAGGGACCTATAAATGGTAGAAATCGTACCCTTGTCTCTAGAAAGGTTCTGGCAGATTGCTTCAAACGAGGAAAGGGAGATCCTGGCGTTAAGTGTAAAAAGGGATTCAAAAAAGTGCCTGATTTGCAATAATCTAAAGAATTCCATCCTCTGGGCTCAAACTGCTCTTGGAGTTGCTCAAATGAACAGAAATGTGAGTCGTGTGTCAATGTAGTCAGTGTCAAGAGGGAATTCTGTTCCCACCAACGAGAATCCTCCGGGGTTCGGAAAGCAGGGGGGAAACCCGGTGAGCCCATAAAGGAGGTCAGGGGAGGTCTGCATGACCTAAGTTTAAATTTGTGATGATAAAGGGACCATAGGTGAATAGTCTGACCTACGATATTATTTAGTGTGCCAATCTCCCTGGGTTTCAGGCCGGACTGCCAAAGGAGACCTGGGATATAGTATGGGCTGAAAGAGGACATTTCAAAATGAAGCCAGGGGATACTATCAGGTGAGGCATGCCACTGTGCCGTCTGGGCCAACCTGGCCTCCAAGTAATATAGCCATATGTTGGGAAGTCCCAAACCCCCCTGTGACATAGGTCTATGTGTGATGAGTCTACCATACCTGGGGCGCTTATTGTTCCATATGAACCCATTAATCTCCCGCTGAATCTGTACCAGCGTCTGACGGGAGGGCCCTCTATATGTGTCGTGTGGGCAGGAATAATGAGTGTACTCCCTAGCTCCTGTATTTAGGGCCCTCCAGGTGTCAAGAAGTTGAAGTCTCCTCCCACTATCATGTGAGAAGAGGCGTATCTATCTAGCGTTTGGAAGAACAACCTAAAAAAGGAACCCTGGGCATTATTGGGGGCATACACGTTAGCAACTGTCAAGGCTTTACCCTGAACTTCGCCTTGGAGGATCAAGAACCTGCTGTCAGGGTCTTTATATACATTCTTGACATCAAAAAGTGTAGTATTTCTAACAAATATGGCAACCCCCCTGGCCTTGGATCCGTACGTGTTGAAGTAATGCAACTTAAATGATTTATCAAAGAAATTGGGGTGGGACACCGCTGAGAAATGAGTCTCTTGTAAGAAAACAATGTCCACCCCCAATCGTTTATAATCACGAAAGGCCTTCCTCCTCTTTAGCGAGGAGTTAAAGCCTCTCACATTGTGAGAAATAACCTGTAAACCCATAATATAGGAAGGGTAAGTCGAGGTTGGATTGTAACTGATAGGCAAGGAACTAATCGTAGTTGCATAACACGCAGGCCCAACACCAGAGGGGCTAGCCAGACTCCTGGGTCAGACACTGAAAAAATACACAGCAGATTAAGTAAATCAGCATAACAACAAATAATAAACTGATCATAAAAACATTGAAGAAAGAAAAAAAACAACCAAACTAACAGGAGCCTGGATGGAGAGGCCACCCAGACCAGCATCACCAGTTTCAATTGACTGTAAGAAACAGTCTTCCACGTGCACTCAATCTCCCCCAAAATGGAGGGGGGGAAGAGAATGTGGCAAGAGTTCAGTTCAAGTTCTCTCCCAATATAAAAAATGGAATGGTGGGAGAGAAATGTGTCCTGTCTTGAACTCTAACGTGGGTGGGGGGTAAAAAATCCGGTGGAAAATGGCAGGTCTCCGAGGGAAGGAGACAAAAGGACACAAACAAAAAGCCCGGGGGCCAGGTAAGTGGTATGTTCCGCCAGGGGACCATCAGCGGAACAAAAAGGATATGGGGCTCAGCAGCCAAAAAAATAAATAAAAATAAGTACCTTATCCACAAGCCAGTAGGTTGATAGGAAAGAATCTGCGGAAGGCTTCCATTGCATTCAGGTGCTAGGGGTTTCGTTGTGATCTGCGTTCACGTTGAGGAGACGGAGTGGCCCAGATAGGCGACGGGCGAGGGGTGGAAGGGAGCCTCGATACTTGCTGCGGCTCCAGGAGGCCCAGTTTAACCACTTCCTGCCCAGTCAATAGGAGATTGACGTCCGGGAAGTGGTTCTGTTATCCACACTGGACGTCTATTGACGTCCTGCAGGATAACAGCCGCACGGGCGGGCGCGCATCGCGGCGATCGGTGGAGCGGTGTGTCAGTCTGACCCACCGCTACACTGATCTCGGTAAAGAGCCTCCGGCGGAGGCTTTTTACCACGTGATGAGCCGTGTCCAATCAGGGCTGATCACGATGTAAACAGGAAGAGCCGTTGATCGGCACTTCCTCACTCGCGTCTGACAGACGCGAGTAGAGGAGAGCCGATCGGTGGCTCTCCTGACAGGTGGGGTTCGTGCTGATTGTTTATCAGTGCAGCCCCCCCTCGGATACCCACACTAGACCACCAGGATGCCGCCCAGGACCACCAGGGAAGCCCCAAGCATGTGGATGGCCAGGTAAGTCCCCCATGGCCATCCACATGTACAAAAACATACACAACATATGCCAATCAGTGCCCACAAAGGGGCACTGACTGGCACCATCATGGCACGACCACAATGTGTGGTGGCTGGCATTGCTGGGCATCAGTGTCATCAGTGCCACCTACTAGTGTCCATCAGTGCCACCTATCAGTGCCCATCTGTGCCCATAAGTGCCCACCTATCAGTGCCACCCATAAGTGCCCAGTGCCGCCTATGAGTGCCCATCAGTGCCGCCTATGAGTGCCCATCAGTGCCGCATACCAGTGCCACATATCAGTGCCGCCTATCAGTGCCCATCAGTGCCACCTCATCAGTGCCACCTCATTGGTGCCACCTCATTGGTGCCACCTCATCAGTGCCCGTCAGTGCCGCCTTATCAGTGCCCATCATTGAAGTAGAAAAGGTACTTATTTACAAAAAAAATTGACAGAAACAAAGAAAAACATAGTTTTTTTCCAAATTTTCGCTCTTTTTTTATTTGTTGTGCAAAAAATAAAAATCGCAGAGGCGATCAAATACCACCGAAAGAAAGCTCTATTTGTGGGAACAAAATGATAAAAAATTTGTTTGGGTACAGTGTAGCATGACCGCGCAACTGTCATTCAAATTGCGACAGCGCTGAAAGCTCAAAATTGGCTTGGGCAGGAAGGTGTATAAGTGCCTGGTATTGAAGTGGTTAACCAGGATGGATTTACCCTCAAGCACTGTGGTGGCGGTATATGTCGGGCCGTTGTGCGGGATTGTCATCTTGAATGGGAAACCCCAGCGATAGCGGATCCTCGCTGCTTGTAGGACCGAGGTGATCTCCTTCATCCGCCGGCGTTTCTCCAGCGTCGCTGGAGAGATGTCTGGGTATATCTGAATGGCGACCCCATCAAGCTGTATACGTGGGGTGTTACGAGATGCCCGCAGGATCTCCTCCTTCACTAAATAGTCCTTCAGGCACATCACCACATCCCTCGGGGGCTTCTCCGGGGGGGGTTTGGGTCTCAGGGCCCTGTGAAGCCGATCACAAACAAAGGTATCTTCAGGCTGCTCAGGGAGGAGGGAGTGAAACAATCTTCTGATGGCGTCAGGGAGATCAGTGACCGTTTCAGGCAGGCCACGCACCCTGATATTGTTTCTTCTGTTACGGTTGTCCAAATCTTCCAGGCTATTCTGCAGCTGGACAACCGTATCTGAGAGCAGTTCATGGTCCTTGCGAAGGTCTACATACGCTAGCTGGAGCTCATCCTGCTTCACCTCCAAGACATCTGTCCTCCCGCCAAGCGTAGCAATCTCCTGGGAGAGAGTGTTGGTAGATTTGTGTAGCTCAACCTGGAACTTGCGAGCAAGTTTGTCATACATGGTGGACAAACTATGGTCAAGGTCTGCCTTCGTGAGGTGGGGTGTGTACTCACTCAGCTCTGATACAGCCGATGCAGCCGAAGGAGACACCGCGGGATCCGAGGCCTCCAGCATGGACGGCCCCCGGTCGGCGCCATCTTGGGACATCCTCGTCTGATCACGGACCCGCAGCAAATAGTTCGTTAGGGACCGCTGAGCGGATTTCTGCTTACTTTTCTTAGCCGACGGCATACACAACAGGTCCCTCTCTGGGTTCCAGGCGTTTAGGGTGATATTTTTGGGCGGAAGAACCCCCGGGAGTGTGATAATGTCTCCGGTACCCTCGGAGCTCCCTCGCCTAGCTGCCTGCCAGTTTCGCGCCGCACATGGGCCCCCTAAAAGATTACTTCTTACAACTTTTGGCGATTCCCCACGAAGCGAGCCGATAATACATTGCATTCATCGGCTGCCAAAACCGCCTCATCTGTCTGATACTATCCCAAGGGACACTATTGTCCGCATCCACTTCTTCCATATAAAGGAAAATTTCATGAGAGCTGCCAGAAACGCTGCAGAATATCCACAACAATACACCAACTTCGCCTTCTACGATGATCTATCAAAGTACACAATGCAACAACGCAAAAATCTCGCAACGATCACAAAACTGCTGAGGAATCATCAGATCAAGTGGGGCCACCCGGTAAAGCTCATCATAACGAAAGATAATAATTCCTACACCATTAGATCTCTGGAAGAAGGCCTTGCACTCCTCCGGCAATGCAACATCCTGGAACCACAGGAACAGCAACAGCATCGAGGGAATCGCTCGCAGCGTTCCACCAACTGGGAAGACTTGGACCGGACGACATGACCACCTGAATCATACATACACCACTACATAACTCAGTTTGCCCTGGATTGCTCGAACGAGCTCAGTTCATTTGTTGATCACCCCCTAATAATTGACGCGGTAACCACCGCGCATGCAGAGTTCTGCTTTCTCTTAATAGTTCTGTTCTGTTTCTTTATTATTGAGTGAACTACCTGTTGTAGACTTTACAATTGTTCTTTTTTGTTCCACATAAACCACCCTTACGCAAAAACACCATCAGCAAGCTCCAGACAGCTGAAACGTGACAGACTCTAGAGACCGAAGAGCAATCAAACCGTAAGTTACCCCTATTCACAAAAGTCTTATACCCACCGATACCGCCAACCTAGCTCTCCTAATACGAGTGCCCCCCACCTAAGCGCAGAATACCTTTCAAAATTACATCACTGAATGACAAAGACCTGAATCATCCAGGGAAAGGGCACTCTTTGTGGTCAGATACCCGCACGCTCAAATGCGATGTGCTATGTGTCCAAGAGACACACTTTAGCCAAACACAAGCGCCTCCCCTTTCTCACAAAAAATGTCCACATTTATTCATGGCGAATGCACCTACCAAAACCAAAGGAGTACTGATAGCCATCAAAGACACAGTAGCCTTCAAACTACTGAATCTCCATACAGATACGCAAAGAAGATATGTAATTATAATCTGTGAAATAAATAATACTGTTTACACATTGGTAAACCTCTGTGTCCCAAATACGGGCCAAATTAAATTCCTTTAAGCGGAGGTTCCGACAAATTTTTTTTTTTTAAAAGCCAGCAGCTACAAACACTGCAGCTGCTGACTTTTAAAATATGGACACTTACCTGTCCAGCGCGCCCGCGATGTCGGCAGCCAGAGACGAGCAATCGCTCGTCCGTCAGCTGCACCCGCCGCCATCCTCTGTGAGGGAATCGGGAAGTGAAGCGTTGCGGCTTTTCTGCCCGGTTCCCGCATGCGCGAGTAGCGCGGCGCGCCATCACTGGTTCCCCGCTCTCTCCTGGGACCAGTGTGTTTCCCAGAAGACAGCGGGGGTGCGGGTAGGGGCGTGACTCCCGCACGAGTCTGTTTCCGGAAGTTGGTGCAAATACCCGTCTTAGACATGTATCTGCACCCCCCTCCCCCGTGAAAGGCGCCAAATGTGACACCGGAGGGGGGGAGGGTTCCGAAAAGTGGAAGTTCCATTTTTGGGTGGAACTCTGCTTTAACAAAAGATGGAAAATGGTGACCAAACTAAAACAAGGCAGAGTCATTCTCTGCGGTGACTAACTTAGTTCCGGATGCTACTAGAGATGTGAAAGGACCTACACCGAAAAAACCCAGAGCATCTACGCGCTTATCTTTCCTGCACTCAAATGAGCTATATGACATTTGGAGATGTCAACACGCTACAGAGAGAGACTTCACTTTCTTTTCAAAGCAGGAGAGTATAGCCTTTAATAATTGGCGCAATGACCCATACCCAATGTCACCATCCAGATTCAAAACCAACTGAAAGACTTTTCACCTAAACAAATGTTCAGTCAGCACTCCGTTCACAATATGGGCTTCTCACAAAGCTTTCATAAGAGGTGTCCTAATCAAAATTAGCTCGCGGGCGAAGTGCAAAAGGACACAGCAGCTTACCAACCTTTTAGATACCATTAAAAAACTAGAACTCAAGAACAAACAAGACCCAAATCCTTCAACTAGTACCAAACTCTGGCAAGCTAGAAGCGATCTTAGATCCCTGCTCAATGCCAACCACGCTAAACTACTGCTCAAAATGCGAGCCAATTTTTATGCCCAAGGCAATAGAGCCATCAAACTAATGGCAGCGCTGATTAAAAAATTAAGCACAAAATTCCATACATTTTACACCCCACCCAGGGCAACAAAATGTTTCACCCTCGGGACATTGCCAATGCCTTTAAAGAGTACTATGAAAAGTTGTACAATTTAAAGGACAACGCCTCGGTGAAACAACCCACAGATTTAAGCATTGAAAACTTTCTAGCCTCCCTCCAACTACCTACCCTAGCTGATGAACAATTGGCAGCTCTCAACGCTCCATTCACCATCAAAGAATTCACCCATGCAATCTCAACTCTTCTCTTCCAAACGGCAAAGCCCCAGGTCCAGATGGGTTCTCTGCTGAGTATTATAAATCATTTTCCAAAACTCTAATTCCTCACTTATGTCACACATTCAATGCTGTTGTGTCCTCGGGCAAATTTCCCTCTGAAATGTTGTCAGCTAACATTATCACTTTACCCAAACCAGGGAAGGAGCCAGTCTCAACACAAAAAACGTTCGCCCAATTTCGCTACTAAACACCAATCTCAAGATATATGCAAAATTGGTAGCCCAGACACTGGCACCAATCATGCCAAACATTATCCAACCAGATTAGGTTGGCTTTACTATGGGCAGACAGGCACCCGACGCCACTCGAAAAATTATAAATCGTTTACACCTTTCTAAATCTAAAGAAGTCCCTGCAATCTTTGTAGCGCTAGACGCCAAAAAGGCGTTCAAGCGGATCCATTGGGGCTATTTAAAACGAACGCTTACTAAGTATGGATTCCAAGGTAACATATTAAAAGTCATACTAGCCCTTTACTCTACTCCCTCAGCCCGAGTATTTACAGACTGCATCCTCTCGGAACCCTTTAAAATCACTAATGGCACTAGGCAAGGGTGTCCTCTCTCCCCTATAATATTCACACTCATGATGGAACCTCTGGCCCAAACAATCCGTAGTAACATATCAATTCAAGGCATACAGGTAGACCAGAACCATAAGATCACCCTATTTGCGGATGATCTCATCCTTATTCTCACGGAACCGTCTTCTTCCCGCCCAGCGGGGTGTGTAACACTCTTGACAAATTTAACGCATGCTCCTTTTACAAAGTTAATGAGTCAAAGTCTAATATCTTACAAGCAGGGAGTAGCGAATCCCATAAAGAGAGAACTACAATCCAAAATTCCATTTCAATGGGTATCCTCCTCCACGCCCTATTTAGGCATATCCCTAACCATACCAACAAATAATCTGTTCTCACACAACTACACTCCTTTTCTAAATACATGTAAACAAGAACTTCAAAAGATCAGAAAACAGCACCCATCATGGGCAGGTAGAGTAGCAGCATTTAAAATGTTCACCCTCCCGAAACTACTTTACCTGTACAGAGCATTACCTATAGCTATCCCTGATACATTCTTCAAATGCGCTCTTACATATGGTCAAACACAAAACCACAATGTCCTCACCATATTACTATTAGACTTAAAAAAGCAAGCAGCAAGGGACTTCCTGATGTGAAAGACTACTACGTCGCGTTACTACTAGACCAAAATTTGCCACTGGTTCACTCTCACAATGGGTAAGCAATGGAGACACATTGAACAATCCTTTATAACCAAGGGAGGTCTGGGAACATTACTTTTAGGCCCCATGTACACGGGACGCTGTTAAACGTGCGTTCAGAGGCAGTTGGACACTTTTTTCAACTGCCCCTGAACTCATTCAATGTTATCCTATGTGTCCACGTACACAGTCTTATTTATTAACGTTTTAAGGCAGTTGCGTTTAACAGCGTTTCTTTAACCACTTAACGACCGCTCACTGTATATATACGTCGGCAGAATGGCACCGACAGGCACAATCACGTAGAGTGTACGTGATTGCCTTTGTACAGTTGGGGGGTCCAATCGGACCCCCCTTCTATACAGTGAGCGGTGGCTAAGTGTCCGGGAGCGTTCCGGGATGAGGGGGCAGCCATTCGTTTCTGGCCACCCCCTCGCGATCGCTATCGGCGAATAGAAATGCCCCCTCTGTCTGTGTCAGACAGAGGGAGCAGGAGGAAGTGATGTCATCTCTGGTGCGGCGATCACATATACCGAGCGCCGTACAAGAGAAGATATCAGGTCAGTGCACACAACACTGCACTGACACCAGGACACATAGGGACATAAATCGCCCCCCAGGCCCCCCAGATCACCCCCCCAGCCCCCAGTCACAGTGTCACTGATTGCAGTGACCATTTATTTAGTGATCACTGCAATCAGTGACATTTGTGACTGTAAAAGTGTCACCAAAGTTTAGTCTTAGGTCCAGTGTAGCCCCCTAACCCCCCCTAATAAAGGTTTAACCCCCTGATCACCCCCCAGATAACCCTTTCACCCCCTATCACCACTGTCGCTTAGCGATCATTTTTCTGACCGCTGTCTTAGCGTCAGTGATGCCGATCGGCAGCCAGTAATTTTTTTTAGGTTCGCCGCAGGTTTTGATAGCGTCAGGTACCCCAATATATTATCTAATAAAGGTTTAACCCCCTTGATTGCCCCCCAGGTAACCCTTTCACCCCCTATCACCACTATCACTAAGCAATCGTTTTTCTAAACGCTGTCTTAGTGTCTGTGATGCAGATCGGTAGCCGGTAATTTTTTTTAGGTTCGCCGCAGGTTTTTATAGCGTCAGGTACCCCAATATATTATCTAATAAAGGTTTAACCCCCTTGATCGCCCCCCAGGTAACCCTTTCACCCCCTATCACCACTGTCGCTAAGCAATTGTTTTTCTAAACGCTGTCTTAGTGTCGGTGATGCAGATCGTAGCCAGTAATTTTTTTTTAGGTTCGCCGCATGTTTTTATAGCGTCAGGTACCCCACTATATTATCTAATAAAGGTTTAACCCCCTTGATCGCCCCCCAGGTAACCCTTTCACCCCCTATCACCACTGTCACTAAGCGATCGTTTTTCTAAACGCTGTCTTAGTGTCTGTGATGCAGATCGGTAGCCGGTAATTTTTTTTAGGTTCGCCGCAGGTTTTTATAGCGTCAGGTACCCCAATATATTATCTAATAAAGGTTTAACCCCCTTGATCGCCCCCCAGGTAACCCTTTCACCCCCTATCACCACTGTCGCTAAGCAATTGTTTTTCTAAACGCTGTCTTAGTGTCGGTGATGCAGATCGTAGCCAGTATTTTTTTTTAGGTTCGCCGCAGGTTTTTATAGCGTCAGGTACCCCAATATATTATCTAATAAAGGTTTAACCCCCTTGATTGCCCCCCCAGGTAACCCTTTCACCCCCATCACCACTGTCGCTAAGCAATCGTTTTTCTAAACGCTGTCTTAGTGTCGGTGATGCAGATCGGTAGCTGGTAATTTTTTTTAGGTTCACCGCAGGTTTTTATAGCGTCAGGTACCCCCATATATTATCTAATAAAGGTTTTAACCCCCTGATTGCCCCTAGTTAACCCTTTCACCAGTGATCACCATATAAGTGTTACGGGTGACGCTGGTTAGTTAGTTTGCTTTTTATAGTGTCAGGGCACCCGCCGTGTATATAACCCAATAAAGGTTTAACCCCCTGATCGCCCGGCGGGTGATATCAATTAGGTTTTAGCGTCAGAGAGGGTCTGAGTCACACCCCAGGCAGCGTCAGGTTAGTGCCAGTAACGCTAACACCCACGCGTGAAGCATACACCCCCCTTAGTGGTATAGTATCTGAACAGATCAATATCTGATCAGATCTATACTAGCGTCCCCAGCAGTTTAGGGTTCCCAAAAACGCAGTGTTAGCGGGATCAGCCCAGATACCTGCTGGCACCTGCGTTTTGCCCCTCCGTCCAGCCCAGGCCACCCAAGTGCAGTATCGATCGATCACTGTCACTTACAAAACACAACACACATAGCTGCAGCGTTCGCAGAGACAGGCCTGATCCCTGCGACTCCAGTGCTGTAGGAGGTGATTTCACCACCACAGTTAAAAAAAAAAAAAAGCAAATATGCCGAAGCATTGGGGCAGCAGGGGCGGAGGAGCGATTTTGCTCCTAATGCCGCGTACATACGGTCGAAATTCCGACGGAGGCTTGCCCGTGGAAAAGTCCGACCATGTGTGTGCGGCATAACTTTTTTGCGGGAGGATGCCCCCATGCTTCGGCATATATAAATGGTGCGTGTATGCCCATCATTGGAAGTGGGTGGATGAAGGGCGGTATTCTAATGGTGGGCATACCCACCGATCAATCTCTTTTTTCGTTCAGCCAACTGGCTGCATGAAATAAAAAGATTACAATACATGTCCAACAAGGACCAGCAATGTACTGGTATGTTGCTGGACTTTGAATGTTTATACCAGAATGATGCCTGCGGGTTTAGGTATCATCTTGGTATCATTCTTTTCAGCCTGCGGCCGGCTTTCATGTAAAAGCAATCCTAGCGGCTAATTAGCCTCTGGACTGCTTTTACAAGCAGTGGGAGGGAATGCCCCCCCCCCCCGGATATAAAAAAAGCCATTGGGAAATTGGGAAAGCATTTTATCACACCGATCTTGGTGTGGTCAGATGCTTTGAGGGCAGAGGAAAAATCTAGGGTCTAGAAGACCCCAGTTTTTTCAAAAAAAGAGTACCTGTCACTACCTATTGCTATCATAGGGGATATTTACATTCCCTGAGATAACAATAAAAATGATAAAAAAAAAAAAAAATACTTGGAAGGAACAATTTAAAAATAAAATAAAAAAGCAAAAATAATAATAAAAAAAAAAAAAAAAAAAGCACCCCTGTCCTGCCCTGCTCTTGCCCAATGGCGAACGCAAGCGTCGGTCTGGCGTCATATGTAAACAGCAATTGCACCATGCATGTGAGGTATCACCGCGAAGGTCAGACCGAGGGCAATCATTTTAGCAGTAGACCTCCTCTGTAAATCTACTGGGGTAACCTGTAAAGGCTTTTAAAGGCTTTTAAAAATGTATGTAGTTTGTCGCCAATGCGCGTTTGTGCGAAATTTTAAAGCATGTCGTGTTTGGTATCTATGTACTCGGCCTAAGATCATCTTTTTTATTTCATCAAACATTTGGGCAATATAGTGTGTTTTTAGTGTATTAAAATTAAAAAAAGTGTATTTTTTAACCCAAAAAATGCGTTTGAAAAATCGCTGCGCAAATACTGTGTAGAAAAAAAAAATGCAACACCCACCATTTTAATCTGTAGGGCCTTTGCTTTAAAAATATATATATATATATAATGTTTGGGGGTTCAACATAATTTTCTTGCAAAAAAAAAAAATGTTTTCATGTAAACAAAAAGTGTCAAAAAGGGCTTTGTCTTCAAGTGGTTAGAAGAGTGGATGTAAGCTTCCTAATGTTGTGTATAAAATGCCAGAACAGTTCAAAACCGCCCCCAAATGACCCCATTTTGGAAAGTAGACACCCCAAGCTATATACTGAGAGGCATGTCGAGTCCATGGAATATTTTATATGTTGACACAAGTTGCGGAAAAACTACAATTTTTTTTTTTTTTTGCACAAAGTTGTCACTAAATGATATATTGCTCAAACATGCCATGGGCATATGTGGAATTACACCCCAAAATACATTCTGTTGCTTCTCCTGAGTACGGGGATACCACATGTGTGAGACTTTTTGGGAGCCTAGCCATGTACGGGACCCCAAAAACCAAGCACCACCTTCAGGCTTTCTAAGGGTGTAAATTTTTGATTTCACTTCTCACTGCCTATCACAGTTTCGGAGGCCATGGAATGCCCAGATAGCACAAAACCCCCCCAAATGACCCCATTTTGGAAAGTAGACACCCCAAGCTATTTGCTGAGAGGTATTGTGAGTATTTTGCAGATCTCGCTTTTTGTCACAAAGTTTTGAAAATTGAAAAAAAATATATATATATATATATATATATATATATATATATTTTCTTTCTTCATTTTCAAAAACAAATGAGAGCTGTAAAATACTCGCCATTCCTCTCAGCAAATAGCTTGGGGTGTCTATATTCCAAAATGGGGTCATTTGGGGGGGTTTTGGCATTTTATGGCCTTCGAAACTGTGATAGGTAGTGAGGAGTGAAATCAAAAATTTGTGCCTAGAAATCCTGAAGGCGGTGCTTGGTTTTCGGGGTCCCGTATGCGGCTAGGCTCCTAAAAAGTCCCACACATGTGGTATCCCCGTACTCAGGAGAAGCAGAAAAATGTATTTTGGGGTGTAATTCCACATATAACCATGGCATGTGTGAGCAATATATCATTTAGTGACAACTTTTTGTAATTTTTATTTATTTTTTGTCATTATTCAATCACTTGGGACAAAAAAAATTATATTCAATGGGATCAACAGGCCTCTCAGCAATTTCCTTGGGGTGTCTACTTTCTAAAATGGGGTCATTTGGGGGGGTCTTGTGCTATTTTGGCATTTTATGGCCTTCGAAACTGTGATAGGTAGTGAGGAGTGAAATCAAAAATTTGCACCCTTAGAAATCCTGAAGGCGGTGCTTGGTTTCCGGGGTCCCGTACGCGGCTAGGCTCCCAAAAAGTCCCACACATGTGGTATCCCCGTACTCAGGAGAAGCAGCAAAATGTATTTTGGGGTGAAATTCCACATATAACCATGGCATGTGTGAGCAATATATCATTTAGTGACAACTTTTTGTAATTTTTTTTTTTTTTTTTTTTTTTTTAGTCATTATTCAATCACTTGGGACAAAAAAATAAAAAATTCAATGGGCTCAACATGCCTCTCAGCAATTTCCTTGGGGTGTCTACTTTCCAAAATGGGGTCATTTGGGGGGGGTTTTGTACTGCCCTGTCATTTTGGCACCTCAAGAAATGAGATAGGCAGTCATAAATTTAAAGCTGTGTAAATTTCAGAAAATGTACCCTAGTTTGTAAACTCTATAACTTTTGCGCAAACCAATAAATATACGCTTATTGACATTTTTTTTACTAAAAACATGTGGCTGAATACATTTTGGCCTAAATGTATGACTACAATTGAGTTTATTCGATTTTTCTTATAACAAAAAGTAGAAAATATAATTTTTTTTCTAAATTTTCGGTCTTTTTCCGTTTATATCGCAAAAAATAAAAATCGCAGAGGCAATCAAATACCATTAAAAGAAAGCTCTATTTGTGGGAAGAAAAGGACGCAAATTTCGTTTGGGTACAACATTGCATGTCCGCACAATTTACAGTTAAAGCAGCGCAGTGCAAAATTCTGAATTCACCTCTGGTCCTCTAGCTACCAAATGGTCCGGGGCTTAAGTGGTTAAAAGCAAAAAAATGGGTTCAGACGCAGAAGATTTCCACGTTTTAGACGCCAAACGCGGCAAAACGCGGTTTATAAGTGTTTTTAAAAGGTACCCTATTTTTTTGACATGAAAAGACAGAAATATGATGGTAAACGATGAAAAAACATAAAAAAATAGGATTTTTGTACTCACCGTAAAATCCTTTTCTCTGATGTCCATGGACTGACACAGCTCTAATACTGAAACACGTGGGTATATGTCCCTGCTCGCAGGAGAAGATCTAGGCAGAATATTAGATGTTAGAAACATACATTCTAGAAAAAAACAGAGCTGAACAGCCCCTACCTGCAGCTAGCAGCCTCAGTTCGTAACAAAGCAGTACAAACCTTAAAGAAGGGTTGGTGCTGTGTCAGTCCATGGACATCAGAGAAAAGGATTTTATGGTGAGTACAAAAATCCTATTTTCTCTTATCGTCCATGGACTGACACAGCTCTAATACTGAAACACATGGGACGTCCCAAAGCAGTATCAGAAAAGGGTGGGAGCAGTAGTAAAAGGAAAAACCAAACTCCACTCCAAACAAGCAGAACTCCTCAACGGAGGAGTTGCAACTTTAAACAGCAGCCCGCAACCCTTGCAGCTGAAGGAAGCATCCAAAGATGCAGCCACATCAACCTTATATAACTTAGAAAAGGTATGAACGGACGACCAGGTCGCCGCCTTGCACACATGTGCAACCGACGCTTGATGTCGGAAAGCCCAGGAAGCATCAATTGCCCTGGTGGAATGCGCCGTAACCGCAAAGGGAGACGCCCGCCCCTTAAGGGCATAGGCCTGTATAAAGGTCTGTCAGATCCAGCTAGAAAAGGTGGCAGACGACACTGCTTGGCCCTGTTTTGGACCAGAGACAGACACAAACAGTGAGTCAGACTTCCGAATGCAAACAGTAGCAGACAGGTACACCCGTAAGGCTCGTACCACATCCAATGTATGAAGCGCAAACTCTCAGGAATGCGATGGGTGAGGACACAAGGACGGAATAACACGTCCTCATTAAGGTGAAGGGCCGAGACCACCTTTGAAAGGAAAGACGGTGGTGGGCGCAACACCGCCTTATCCTTATGAAGGACCAAGTAAGGCGACTTGCAGGACAAGGCCGCCAACTCAGACACCCGTCGAACAGAAGTAATGGCCACTAAGAAAGCCACCTTCTGGGACAAGGTCAAGAGAGAAATCTCCCTGATGTTTTCAAAGGGATGTTCTTGGAGAACCGAGAGCACCAAATTCAGATCCCAAGGAGGGGGAGGAGGCTTGACAGGGGGGATCACATGGCGAACCCCCTGCACAAAGGTGCTAATCAAGGAATGGCCCATTAGCGGTCGTTGAAAAAAACAGCCCGGGCCGAAATCCGACCCTCAATGGTACGCAAGGCCAGCTTTTGGGTCACACCACGCTGTAAGAACAGCAAAATCTTGGGAACGGAATATGTCTGTGGACGCCATCAAGCTCCTCGCACATAGCGATGTAAGCCTTCCAGGTACGGTGATAGATCTTTCTGGAGGAAGATTTCTGTGCCCACAACATAGATGAGATGACCGAATCCGAGAGACCTTGGTCCCCCAGCACCTGGCTTTAACAGCCATGCCAAAGCCAAGGACTGTAAAGCAGGATGAAGTATGGGACCATGAGACAGAAGGTCCACCCAAATAGGCAGTCGCCAAGGAACGTCTGCGACTAGCCGAACTAGATCGGCGTACCAATGTCGCCATTCCGGAGCAATGAGGATCACTGGAATTGCCTCGACCACTACTCTGCGAAACAGGCGAGGCAACAACAGTAGCGGAGGGTAAGCATACATCAGGCGATACAGCCCCCACGGGCCACCAACGCGTTTGACGCGTCTGCCCAGGGATTCCTGGACCTGGCCACGAATCTCGACATCTTGCGAGTGAGTCGAGAGGCCAAAAAGGTCCACATCTGGTGCCCCACCTCCGGTAAAGGAGGTGAAAAAACCTCCGGATGTAAGGACCCTTCCCCTGGAATGCACACGGCTGACAGGACAGTCCTGCAGCGGGATAGGTATGATAATCCCAAGGAGACCCCGCAATGTATCGGAGAAGGGAGGCCCCGGCTTACGGGGTGCCTCAATTGTTGGCCAAAAAAGGCAACCTGACAGAGCTTCCCTAGAAACTCGGTCAGTGGACCAGTAACTTAGCCTCTACAGGTGGCGCAGACCCACCCCGTACACAGAGACCCTAGAGGCTAAAGCAGTTGCAGTGCACCTGCTGGTCGACTGATAGATGAAGCAGAGGCTTTTGCCCAGTCATTGAACTTCAGAAACGCCAGAGACGCAGCCACTACCGGGCGTAATGCTAACCTCAGCATGGCGAACACAGTCCAAGTCAGCGCTCCCGATCACCACCGAAGGGCAGGTGGAAGGTGGTACCCCTGATACCAGGGATCCCTATAACAATACTCCATCCAGCAGCTACTCCTTTGATAAGTGCTGATTGTACAAACACATAGTTTATACTGTGTATTGCGTCAAAACGCGCAATTCGAGTGTGGGAGGAAACCCCCTCAGCCACAAAGAGCATAGTACAACCACATACGGCGTATGTAGTTTAGTATGTGTGGATAAACATATTAAACACGTTTATACTGTGCCAGCGACGAAGTGGTGCACATCTTTGGGCGTGGGCTGAAACCAGCCATGCAGACTGCGTACACAACTGTGTAGGCATGCTAGCATGCTAATAAACAAATTGCACAGGTTTATGCTGTGCATAGCGCTGAAAATGCGCACACCATTGGAGCGCGGGGGAAAAACCGGAGCACCTGGATGAAACCCACGCAGACTGCATACGCATACCGTGTAGGTACTATAGTATGTGTGATAAACATTTTGAACATGTCTATGTGTGCATAGCGCCGAAGGCGCGCACACCGTTGGCGTGTGGGAGGAAACCGAAGTACCCGGAGGAACCCCACGCAGACCCAGAGAATACAATACATACATCTACTATGAATGTATTTAGTGTTGTGTATAAACATAATGTGTATGTTTATACTGTGCATGGCACCGAAGCCGCGCATGTCATGTAGCGTGGGTGGAAACCGGAGGACCCGGAGGAAACCCACGCAGACTGCACACACATACAGTGTAGGTATGTTAGCATGTGGATAATCAAATCACACAAGTTTCAGACTGCATACACATACCGCGTAGGTATCATAGTATGCGTGATAAACATATGGAACATGTTTAAACTGTGCAGAGAGCCAAAGGCGCACATACCGTCAGAGTGAGGGAGGAAACCGGAACACCCGGAAGACACCCACGCAGACAGCACACAGATAGCGTCACATGGTTATGCTGTGCATTACCCTTGGAGCGTGGGAGGAAACCGGAGTACCCGGAGGAAACCCACGCAGACAGCATACACATACTGTAAGTATTTACAGTATGTGCAATAAACATATTGAACATGTTTATACTGTGCAGAGAGCCAAAGCGCACATACCGTGAGAGCGTGAGAGGACACCGGAGCAGCCGGAGGACACCTACGCCGACCCAGAAAGTATAATACATACATATACTGTGAATGTATTTAGAGTCGTGTATAAACATATTGTGTATGTTTATATTGTGTATGGCACTGAAGACAGCATTGGAATGTGGGAGGAAACCCACGCAGACACAGAGATCAATAAACACATACATACACTGTGAATGTATCCAGTGTAGAGTTATAAGATAAGCTTTAATTATGGTGCCGAGGCGCATAAACTTCTCTGTATCATTCCAACCTGCTTAAATGTGTTGCCGAAGCAGCATGCAGGTAAAAGGTAACCTCTGACACCCCAGACTGTGGTCCTGTCAGAGCTCATAGCGTTCCCCAGGAAATGGCAGGAAACCACAGGTGCAGAGACCCTCTTGTTGCCTCAGAGACATCACACAGAAGGCTCACAGGGACAATAGAAATAAATTAATAAAGTCCACCCCCCCCACCATGCTGCACCGAACAGGGGGATGGGGGCACTGTGTACCACTGTATTATCCATGCTGCTCTCGACGCAGCGTGTGAGGAAACAGTGAGGAAGCTGTGTAAA
Source organism: Rana muscosa (assembly GCA_029206835.1). NCBI lineage: Eukaryota > Metazoa > Chordata > Amphibia > Anura > Ranidae > Rana > Rana muscosa. The sequence continues at coordinate 262,856,926 of CM055127.1, read as the reverse complement.
AGAAAAGCTTATAAAGAAACAAAGGAGACAGCGTCCGCATGAGGTACCTCAGCCACAGCATCCAGCTTGAGAGTGTCCCTCACAGCATCAATGAGTTCACTTACAAGCGCCCTGTCATTTACTGACTCAGAACTGGAGTCTTCCTCACAAGGAATGTCCTGTTCAAAAACATTAAAATATTCAGAGCTAGAGTCCTGAGCAGAAGTAGCTAGGCCCATATCTGAATCAGAGCACTCCCCATGTGTGAGATTGTTTGGGGAGAGGGCGCTTTATAGCTCCCTTATGCTCGCACACCACTTCCATCCTGACAAGAAATTTTTCCAGGACTGCCGACAACTGGTCCATAGGGACCGCAGGTGCTGGAGCACTGCCAGTTGCCTCTGACAAGAGTGGGGAAGCAGGTGAACCAGACTCCATATTCGCCACCCTCTGAGACCTTATCCACAATAAAGTGAACACTCCACCCACTGGCTGCACTGACTGAGAAGTGGACACCCAGAGGCCCCACCAACCCTTCAGAGGACAGCTCAGCTCCGCTGTATGCAACGCACTGCCAGCGCAAGTGAAGCCTGAGGAGAGTTAGAGGAGATTCGCGCCACAGCAGCGGCAATAGAGGCCAAAAACGAAAGTGAACGCGCTGCGGCTTCAAGAAAATGGCTGCCTGCCGCGTGTAATACTGCGCCATTGATCTGCGGGAAGATGGCCGCCGAGCGCAGTAAAATTACAGCCAAAGCGCCTAATGCCGTCTCCAAACACCCCACATTTTCTCAGCCCCAGCACACAGACATGAGCGCCCCCCCCCGCAAGTCCAGAGTGACCCCCAGGTACCCCCACACAGCTCAGTGCCAGATTAGGGTGCAGAGAGCAGCATACTGGGGGGAGACAGGGAACAACCCCCCCCATACAGAGAAAAACAGCCAGCATGTACTCACCTGATGCAGGAGAGACTACTTACCCGTCCCAGAGGGACCCACTGGCGTGTTTCAGACAGACCTATCACAGAGTAGTACTGAGTAGCTGTCGGCCTGGTCCACCGCAAAAGATACAGCAGGCACTGTTCAATCTTGTGAGGACCACGGGAGCTTAAAAGCCCACCGGCCACCCCTGGAGTCATGGGGCATGTCGTGAACTGAGTCTCACGCACACAAGGCGAGGATCAGCACCCTCGATGAACAGACAGGGAAGACTACGAGGATACTAGTGTACCCAACCTGTTGCCCAGTCGACAGTTGATTGAAGGTCTCAAAAATAAAATAATAAAATTCTCAAAGGAATAAAAAATTAAAAAAATCTTCCAGGAGACTGGCTCCTGAGAGAGCCACGTCTTCTCCTTCTGCTAGGCAGAAAAAAAACTGAGGATGCTAGCTGCAGGTAGGAGGGTTATGTCTGGAGGGACCGACCCCCTGGGCGGGGCTGTTCAGCTCTGTTTTTTTCTAGAATGTATGTTTCTAACATCTAACATTCTGCCTAGATCTTCTCCTGCAAGCAGGGACATATACCCACGTGTTCCAGTATTAGAGCTGTGTCAGTCCATGGACGATAAGAGAAAAGTAGTTTCAAATGTTTTAAATGGGTTAGGGTTAGCGGTTAGGGTTAGCGGTTAGGGTTAAGGGTCATGGTTAGGGGTTTAGGGTTAGGGCTAAGGGTTAGGGTTGGGGTTAGAGGTCATGGTTAGGAGTTAAGGGTCATGGTTAGGAGTTGGGGGTTTAGGGTTAGCGTTTAGGGCTTAAGGTTAGCAGTTAGGGTTTAGGGTTATGGTTGGGGTTAGGGTCAGTGGTTAGGGTTATGGTTAGGGTTAGCAGTTAGGGCTAAGGGTTAGCATTTAGGGTTAGGGCTAGTTAGGGTTTCTAGTGGCAGAAAAAAATGTGACAATGGACATCCGTGTGAAATTAAAAATTTTGTCGGGGTAGGTATGCAGCTGTACATACATGTTTGTAAAATATCTAACCGACATTCGCTGTGCAATCAGTAGATGCGTCCAATAGCAACGAGCTCTGACTCTGGACCTCTCACGCAATTTTCTACGACGTTGCAGCCTCATCAAGAGCAACGTCAGGAGCATTTCCTGACATATGCTCATTATGGGATCCATTGCAGAAAACAAACAAACACAGAAATAGAGGCAAATGCAAGTATACAACTGCTCTCTCTGCTGCTGCTGCTGCTCACTCTGATCAAAATGGCTGAAATAGTTCAAATAAAAGTTTTCTGAGCTTGGGGAGGGTCTTATGAGGTTATCTTAATAAACGCTTCTAGACGCAAACGCGGTAAAGCGCAGCTAAACGCGGCATGCAAACGAGGCATAACGGGCGTTTCTAAATGCCGATTTCATGCTTCGTTCAGAAGTGTTTGCACCAGCGTCCCGTGTACATGGGGCCTTAGCTGATTGGGTAACCCACACAGAATACCGAATTGACCATCCAACAATCACAGCAGCCCTTAGGGCATGGAATTATTTTGTCTCCAATATCCAAGAAAGAACACTCTTACACCAAAATTTTGATTAAATTGGAAATATTCCAATTTATCATCCCTGAACTCTCCTTTAGTAGCTGGTCTCACCTTAGAAAGGAACCATTGTCCAATGTACTTCAGGACAAACTCATTCCTTATCATTCATTACAAGCACAGTACAACCTATCAGAAAAGCCAATACACATACAGACAAATGGCTTCCTACACGACACGGAAATCAATTCCAGTACTACGACTACCTAAAAAAGTGTGGGAATTCCTATCCTCCATGTCGCTAGCACTAAAAAGCATATCTCTGGTCTACACACTCATACATGACAAGGGCACATTCACTAAAGATCCAGCCCTCAAACGTTGGGAAAGAGATTTGAACACATCCTTCTCTGACCTACAATGGCGTCAACCTATCTACTGATACCAAACAGATTCTAAAAGTATCAACTATTGGGAACTTTCTCAAAAACTTCACCTGAGATGGTACCTAACCCGGATCCAAATGCACAAATTTGCAAACATAGATGAGAACACGTGTTGGAGAGGCTGCTCACACAAGGGCTCCTTGATTCATATCCTCTGGGAATGCCCTCACATCTCCTTTTGGAAGAAAGTTTTTTCGTTCATCTCCGACCTAACAGGTATCATACTAAAACCCTCCCTTCTATTAGCAATCCTTAGCTTAGGGATCAGTGACTTACCACTTTTTTCCTTTATTATAACAAATTTCAACATACAACATAAAAACAATAACACACTATACAGAATATCCATACAAATCCAATCTATCATAAAACACTGAGTCCCCCATTCCACCGGAGGCGCATTAGGTCTCTAATCATATCCTTTGCCAAGGTGGGCCCGGGTAAATACCCCCAAAAAAAGAAAAAGACCACCACCCCCTCTAACCTCCCTACTCACACACCTATCGTGCATCGTTTGCAGAAAAAATTAATTAGGAAAGGAGCTTAATAGCGCCTTATTATGTGTATTCTCAATCCCCAAAAAAGAGTTGGAAAAAAAACAAAAAAAAAACAAACAGTGGTGTTGAATTCAAAATTACTTTTGTCGTGCCTGCTTTAATTTATTTTAGTGTTGGTTTAGTGAAAATTCTTTAAACCTCTCCCTCCTTCCCCTGGCCATTCCCTCCCCCTCCCTCTCTTATTGTAGTTTTACGAATTATTCATTCCCACTTTTGCTCTTGCCCCGAGCATGTGTAAATATACCCCGTGTATACAATATTATATATATATATATATAATAGGATTTTTATAACAGCTTACCTGTAAAATCCTTTTCTTGGAGTACATCACGGGACACAGAGCGACATAGTCATTACTAATGGGTTATATAGATACCGTCAGGTGCTGGCACTGGCAACTTCCAAAACCGGAAGTACCCTCCCCTATATAAGCCCCTCCCATCCGGGAGCACCTCAGTTTTGTAGCAAAGCAATAAGTGTCCCTAAAGAGGGGCGGGAGCTCTGTGTCCCGTGATGTACTCCAAGAAAAGGATTTTACAGGTAAGCTGTTATAAAAATCCTATTTTCTTTCTCGTACATCACGGGACACAGAGCGACATAGTCATTACTAATGGGATGTCCTAAAGCAATGCCAAATGAGGGGGGGGGATACACCATATATAAGCTGAGCGCTATCAGACATGAGGATCTTTTGCGGCCTGCAACACACTGCGCCCAAAGGCGACATCCTCCTGACTTCTAACGTCCACCTGGTAGGACCTAGTAGACGTGTGTACCGAAGACCATGTTGCGGCCTTACAGATTTGAGCCAGGGAGGCCTGGTGATGCACTGCCCATGAAGTTCCAACTGCTCTCGTGGAGTGCGCTCTAACTTTGAACGGAGGCGGTCTCCTTCTCAAGCCATAAGCTTGCATAATGACCTGTCGAATCCACTTGGCTAAAGTAGACTTTGACGCTGCCTGACCCTTTCTGGGGCCTTCCGGCAGAATAAACAAAGTATCCGTTCTGCGAATCTGAGCAGTGGCTTTTAGATAAGCTTTAACTGCTCTTACTACATCCAAAGAATGCAATAACTTTTCCTCTACCGAAGTAGGTTTGGGGAAAAAAGAAGGAAGAACCACATCTTGGTTCAAATGAAACCTCGATACCACCTTAGGAAGAAAGGCTGGATGAGGACGTAACACTACTCTGTCCTTATGGATAACCAGATATGGCTCCTTACAGGACATAGCTGCTAATTCCGATACTCTTTTAGCCGAACAAATGGCTACTAGAAAAATCAATTTCCTGGTGAGAAGCACCAAGGAAATATGCTGTAATGGTTCAAATGGTTGTTTCTGTAGAACCGACAGAACCAAGTTTAGATCCCATGGACATATGGGAATATTAACCGGAGGCCTAATACGCATCACTCCTTGTATAAAGGCTTTGACTAGTGAATGCGAAGCCAAGGGCCTTTGAAAAAATATTGACAAGGCCGAAATCTGACCCTTGATAGTACTCAAGGCAAGCTTCCTATCTACAGCCCACTGTAGGAAGTCCAGAATCCTACCTATTACGTACTTATGTGGATGCCATTTCTTGGCCTCACACCACGCGATGTACGCCTTCCAGATTCTATAGTAGATCTGCCTGGATACCGGCTTCCTGGCATTGATCATGGTAGATACCACAGCATTAGAGAGCCCTCTCTTTTTTAGAATGTGGGCTTCAATAGCCAGGCCATCAAACCTAGGGCTGGTAAGGAAGGGTGGTATATCGGTCCTTGCGAAAGCCGGACGACGTGGGAGAGTCCAAGGACTCCCCACTGAAATTTTACAATCTCCGCGTACCACGCTCTTCGGGGCCACGCTGGAGCCACCGGAATCACTGGTTTCTTTTCTACCCTGATTCTGCGGAGTAATCGAGGTAACCATTGTGGCGGTGTGAATGCATATATCAGCTTTAACTGATCCCCAGGGAACACTAGGGCATCCGAGCCGCAAGCTAGGGGATCCCTTGTCCGAGAGACAATCCTATCCCCCTTTGCGTTGAATCTGGATGCTAGAAGATCTACATCCGATGTTCCCCACCGCTGACATATTGTCCAGAAAACCTCGGGGTGAAGGGACCCTTCCTCTGGGCCTAATTGCTGGCGACTTAGAAAGTCCGCCTTCCAATTCTCCACTCCTGGAATGAATACCGCAGATATGGCTGGGACATATTTTTCCTGCCCATTTCAGGATGTAATTTACTTCCCTCTGGGCTGCACGACTCCTGGTGCCCCCCTGATGATTGATATATGCCACTGCTGTGGCATTGTCTGATTGAATTCTGACAGGGGACCCTTGGAGTTTGGATGTCCATGCTACTAGGGCATACCGGGCTGCTCGTATCTCTAAGAGATTGATGGGCAGGGCCTTTTCTGCATCCGACCATCTGCCCTGGAGAGACTATTGCTCCAGTACTGCTCCCCAGCCTATAAGGCTGGCATCTGTAGTGACCACCTTCCAAAAAATCGGACTGAAGGATTTCCTTTTTTCCAGATTCTGGGGAACCCACCACCAACGGAGGCTCTTCCGAACGGAAGGGGACAAGGACATTGTAAGTCTAGGGCCTGAACTTTTTTGTTCCAGGCTGACAGTATGGCCCCTTGCAAATTCCTTGAATGGAATTGACCGTAGGGTACTGCTTCGAATGATGCCACCATTTTTCCCAGCAGCCTCATATACAGGCGTATGGACGGCTGTCTTTTTTGTACCCACTAAGTGGATCAAATCTTTCAAAGACAACACCTTTCCTCGAGGCAAGAATATTTTTCTCTGGCCTGAATCCAACCTTAGCCCCAAGTATTCCAGACTTTTGACTGGTTTTTAGGGCTGACTTGTCTCGGTTGATAATCCAACCGTGAGATTCCAGATACTTGATCGTCTTGTGAACGACCACGTCTAGTTTTTTCACTGAGTGGTCTATCAGCAACAAGTCATCCAGATATGCCATTATCATTACACCTTGTGTTCTTAGATTGGCCAATAAAGGGCCAGAATTTTTGTAAACACTCGTGGTGCTGTGGCCAAACCGAAGGGTAAGGCTCTGAACTGAAAATGGCGCCCTTCTACTGCAAAGCGTAGAAATTTTTGGTGGACTGGAAAGATGGGAATGTGCTAACTTTGGGGGAGGTTTTGTACCTCCCCTGACCCAGGGTTTCTCATTACCCTGCTACTGTCCCTGTTTTTTACCCCCGGGATTTGACCGAGGAGGCCGTCGGAACTGTTACACAGCCGATGCCCCAGGGACTGGAGAAGCAGGCCTCTTAAAGAGGGACCTCTAACTCTGCTTTTAACCGGTAAGAGCGTATTTTTACCGCTGGAAATTTTCTGGATATATTTGTCCAGGTTTTCCCTGAATAAGCGTTCACCATGAAATGGGACGCTAACCAGCCATTCTTTACAGGGAGCTTCAGCAGACCAGTTTTTGAGCCATAGGAGCCTACGCATATGTACTATAGACAGCGTAAGGCGGGAGGCCTGATGGACTGAATCCTCTATGGCGTCAACCGCAAAGCCTAAGGCTCTAGGTAGATCAGCTAGGGCAAAGCCTGCTGATCTGTCAAGTCCCTCAAGACCTGTTTCAACTGATCCTTCACTGCTTAGCAGACCCCAATAGCTGCTACTGCTGGTTGTATCACCAAGCAGATTTTCATAAGGACTCCAATCTTTTATCTATTGGGTTCTTGAACATTTGGACATTATCCACTGGACATGTCAGTGATTTATACATACAAGAGATGGCTGCGTCCACTGTAGGGACCTTCCATTTTTTTTTTTTTTTTTTTTTTTGATGAACTTATCCTCCATGGGATAGACCACCGGAAATCTCTTGGGGGAATAAATATTTTCTCAGGACGTTCCCAATCCTGGTAAATGAGCCCTTTCAGTAAAGGGTGAAGTGGAAAAGAACAAACAGTCTGGGGGCTTCTAGCGACCCCAACGAGGATACAGTAGTGGTTGATGGTTCCGCAAGGTGCATTTTTAAATGCTGATCGGACCATGTTAGTCAGAGACTGAACCCATAATCTTTCAGCTTAAGATGCTGAGAAAAGGTTCCCCCACTGTTGATTCCTCTATAACAGAATCAACCTCATCCTGATCCCCTTCAGGCAGGTCGATCCCTGTATGGGACTGTTGCTCTGCTAACAGGCACTCTGAAGGAGGAGACGGAGATCGGGCGTGCTTTCCCTGACAGGGAGGCAGCGATAAATGTTGACAATCTCTCTCTAATCCTCCCAGAGCTGAGGAAAATCCTCCTCTGTTACATACACAGGAGCAGGTGAACTGAGGACAGCCACAGTACCAAGTACCCTGCGGGGTCTCTACGGTCACTTACCTCTGAACTTCAGGGGAGACTGGTGCAGCAGGAGTATGCCCAAGATCCTCCGAGCCCGATGAGACCCCCTTCGCTTCCTGGAAGATTCAGTTCCGGAGCTTCTGGACGGCATATTCCTAAGCCTAAAGCTGAGGTATTCCAGCCGTAATACACCACTTTTACTGAGAATAGTCTAGCACAATTGCTGCTATATCACAGTTGGTGTCTACTAATGTGCCTTTCTAGGGGATGCCTGTATCAACCGCTTGCTGTATGCCTTTAAATGTTGCCAGCTCTGTCTCTGTACTTCATAGCCAGCTCACTACAATATTGTGGTTTTTTTAAACTGCTGGGACGCCTGCACATGCGCAGAAGCGCTGCGGCGCGCACAGAGCGTCACCCCCCAGGCTCCGCCCCCTTTCCCGGCTCACCTCTATATATAGAGGCGCGTGCACGCGCACGCGCGCGGGCACGTGCGCCTTCGGCGCTAATTTCAAATATGGTAACAAGGGACAGGAGCCAGGGCCCCTCTTTGCCGCAGGCCGGGGGATGGACGAGCACTGCAACATGGCAGAGGAAGCAGTTTCCTATAAGAGAACTCACCATCTGCCTGGACTTTGCTCTGCTGAGAAGAAGCTAGTCCACATGACAAGAAAACATTCCACAGCGGCCTCTAGTGGACAAACACAGGTACCGCAGTCTAATATATTAAATATATATAAAAAAAATTTTTTTTTTTTTTTTTCTTGACCACCATTAAAAATTATTACATTTTTTTAGTAGTTACAGGCATGCACAGAATTTTGCGGGAATACCATTAGGTAACAGACAGAAAGACAAATTAGGCTTGGGGGTCCCCCAATAGAACCAAGTTCCTGGGGGCCCCCACTTACCTGTTCCCCGCCGCAGGACTTTGTTTGGTCCACAAAAGCCCAAACTTCACCTATCACGGCAGGCATTGTAATCAAACCTTCAGGGACCGGGTTCCCAAGGATTCCACTCCCCTGGACCTGTATAGCACCCTGCACAGAAAACATCTTGGTCGTGGGTATGACCAGAGCTCTGGATCCCAGGGTCCAGCTCTCCTAAGAGAAGCATTACAGGCAAAACCTTGCTCTTCTCTGCAAGGCCCGGGTACCGACCGTTTAGCTATGAAGCTTTTTTGGTCGGATCCGGAATAGCTTACTGAGGCCCAAAAGAACCTGTACGCAAGCTCAGTGAAAAACACATGTTTCTTCTTGGCCAACACCTTAGACACTGGCAAAAAACTGAGGTGCTCCCGGATGGGAGGGGCTTATATAGGGGAGGGTACTTCCGGTTTTGGAAGTTGCCAGTGCCAGCACCTGACGGTATCTATATAACCCATTAGTAATGACTATGTCGCTCTGTGTCCCGTGATGTACGAGAAAGAAATATATATATATATATATATATATATATATATATATATATATATAAAGGGGGTCCTTTTCTTTCCATAACCTTAATCCTCTCTCCAATGCGCTTTCCTGAGGTGGGAGAGAGCGCCACTACACAGATGCCAAACTACAAAACAAAAAAAAATTATAAAACAAAAACCTAAAAAAACCCCAAAAACGGCAATTCTCTCCTGTCAATCGCCCCACCCCCCCCCAATCCCTCCAACCCAAGGGGTTTATTCCATCCCTATTTCAGAAGAATAATATATCCACCCTGCCCATATATCTTTAAATTTGTCCTGTTGGTCTCTCACTGTATGAACACATCTCTCTGCTTCCAGAATCCTCGCCACCTCCACCTTTCAATCCATTATCGTGGGGCATCTGGATTGTTTCCAGAATCTAGGTATTAATGCCTTTGCTGCATTTAACAAGTGTGGAGTGACACTTCTTTTATAAAATGGCATCCCATGAAAAAGAAAGTGTAGTGGAGAGAATTCTATAGATCCAAGTGTCATTTTTTTAATCCAGGGAGCTATCTCCTCCCAGAATTTCTTAATCTTGGGACAATACCACCATAGGTGGAGAAAAGAACCCTTCTGGTTACATTCACTCCAACAATTAGCATCTGCAGATGGATACATCTGGGCCAGTCGGGTCGGTGTATGATACCATCTGGTTAAAAACGTATAAGACATCTCTTGTATACAAGAGCTTATTGAGGAGTGATGTGTTGTTTCCATCAGCTTTCTAACTTGTTCTGATGTAAAATTGTGGCCCAACTCCCTTTCCCATTCACGGATGAAATAGGGAATTCTAAGGCCTTGAGCACTCAGGACCAACTTGTACATTCGGGATAACATATGGCCCGGCTCTGATAGATTAACACCACTCCTCAAAAATAGTCAAGTAGTTTGCTGGTCTAATCTGGTGTTTCCATTTATTAAACGGATCCCTCAACTGACCATATTTCCATTCCATTGATAACTCCCCCATCTTCTGTACCAGATCTCTCAGTGGAAGAAGTTTCCCTTGTGGGGCCACTCCAGCACAGTTTCCTTTCCCGTCTCTTCCCCAACACCCTAAACTCCTTCTCCTCCCCCGGGGGAAACCAGGGAAATCCCTACAGGGGTATTATGGGTGATAATGGGGGGCGAACCTTCCTGTCTTGTTCATTCTGTCCCATACAGTAAGTGTTCTTTTTGTCAGGGATGATACGTAATCTGACAGTCCCCTATAGGGGGCTGGAATTCGGGGTGCTCCCGCCAAATTCCTTCCTGCCAATGTTTTCTCCAGGGTTACCCAAATTTTGCTAGGCGAGTCATGGCACTAGTTCATAATACTAACCAGGGCCATGGCTCTATAATAAGCCCCTATATCTGGGAGGCCTACCCCTCCCTCCCCCTTTGATCTCCTCAACATCTCATATGCCAATCTAGGATGTTCATCTCCCCACACAAAATTCATGAAGGCCCTCCTTATTTGCTTAAAGAATGTCTGTGGAAGGGTTATAGGAATAGCATGCAAAAACATAAATGAGCCTAGGGATTACACTAATTTTAAGTGCATTTACCCTACCAAACCACGTCAGGGTGTGACTTCTCCATTTCTGAAAATCTTCTAATATAAAACAACCAAGGGTCCATTAGTTTAGATCATATAAGCGTTTTACATCTGGGGTTATATGGGTCCTGAGGTACGATAGAGAGTCCAGATGCCATACAAAGGGAAAGGATCGCTGCAACTTTTTCCTCATCCCCAGGGGCACATGAATTGGCATTAAACCGACTTTTCAATATTTATTTTGAAATTAGATACAAGACCAAATTTCTCCATCTCTTTCATCAATTCCATCATGGATTCCTGAAGTGAGGAGAAGTACAGCAATAGATCTATCCCCTTGATCTTCCCATTTCCCCTGATTGTACGTAGAAATGGTTCCAACACCATAGCAAATAATAATGGGCACAGAGGACACCCCTGCCTCGTCCCATTCCTTATCTCAAAACCGACTTGCCACTTAAGTTCAGAAACATAGTAATGCACATTCTATTTGCTGCCAGATTAATGATAACGACGAAATGGAGACAATCCATTGTCCCTAACATCTCGGATGTCAAGTTCCACCTCAAAATGATTAAAGAGTACAAACAGTACTCTGCCTTACAATCAGGCTCTACTGGGAAGTTTAGGAACTCTTGGGAGCCATTGCTCCAAATTCAGCACACTTTCAGTTAGACATGAGCTAACGTATGTAACTCCTCTGGTAACCCTCGTTGAAATACTCTGCTTAAACAACCTGTTGAAATTACTGTTAATTTTTCCTTCTGATGAAGTATGAAAATATTGTCTGTCATACATATCTTCTGTGTCTATGTTCTTACCATCTGTCATATTGTTAAACCTTCATGCATCTTCGCAAATTGTAAAGTGATGTTAAATTTTATGAAAAAACAATAAAAAAAAAATATTTAAAAAAAAAGTCCCTTTAAACATTGGTAAATATTAGGCTTTACTTAAAATAATACATTGTCAGTCATGCAAGTTCAAGCACTTCCTGTTATAGGGTAGACATGTGCCAATGCCAAAATTAAATTGAAAAAAATTAATTTCTGTTACCTATGAAGAATGGTCAGCTCTCCCTAACATTTCAACACACTGACAATATGGCTGCTGTGTGTCCAACCTTTTATAGAAGGTTCCTAATTCTTTCAAAATATTGTCTCTTGTGACTCTGCTGACCAAAGTCGAATAACTTTGTTATAGGTATCTTTTTATTTGTTGCGTACCTGCAAACTTTCCAAACAAGAGTTATGGCTTTGGAACTTCATGAACCCTGGAGATTTGCCACAAACCCATGGTGGAAGTGAGTGCAAACCTCATCCCTACTGTTTATTATAATTACCTCTCCTGCTTTACAAACAAGTATGGAAAAACGGTCCTCAGATCACACACAAAGGGGACTTGGGTGGACTGGTGCCTACAGTAATGCCTGGACAAAAAAGTAATGTTATGATAAGGTAGGCTGTGCCCCCTGGATTCACTTTCAGCTTTAAAAATCTGTGCAATTGAGTTGCAAAAGCTTCAGCAACACACCATAAGTAGAAATTCTTCCTCTGACACTGCACATCAGCAAATCAATGAATGCTTCCCAACAGCTGTGTATATCAGGCTTTTCCATGTCTCAACCGGTGTAACAGTGCTTTGTACATTGTACTAACTATAGCAGATACTATATTTGTTTGGATGTGTTTGGACCGGGGCAGGTCCCCCTATCCCCACCCCTCCCTTTTTTTCTTCCACACTTTTCATATCTTTTACCCCCCTGTGTCCTTTATTTCTCTGTTCTTCCTTTATCCTATAATGTTATAGTGTTAAGGGGGTACGCTTTGACCGTTGACTTTTATGATGAAGAAGCCACTCTCTTCCACTCCGCGATGTAGCATCCCTACACAGGAATGTGGAGGTTTGTGATTTGTATGTATGTCAATACCCAACGATGTTACTGGAGGCGATTGGCTGTATTGTATAAAGATGTACCGCCTTTTCTCAATAAAAACGAATTAAACAAAAAAATATCAGGCTTTTCCATCATGTCATACAAGTTGTGATTCTAGTTGTCATTTGGCAGCCAATAAAATGCAGAAAAAAAAGGATATTAAGTTGCAATAACGGACTTGCTTCTGTTTATTGCTAGAGATTTGTGCCGCGCTACAGAAGATTTGTTTTTGCATTATTTTTTGCCTTGGAAGTGGTTGTAAATCTCTAAAATGGAAAATTAATATAGCATATCTCCATATAGTGTGCACTTGCCTCAGTCCATAGCACTTAGTGTAGATCCTGTCTGCTCCCTCCTTCCTTGGCAATCTGCACGAGTCAGTTCTGACAGTTTTTCAGACAAAAGGCAATGTGTGAAGATACCCACCCCTCTCCCCCCCCTTTAGCACACAGCAGGTGACCGACAGCCTCAAATGTGCATGTTTCCCTAGGAGTCTGTTGATTCTGTGGTAAGGGGGGTGTCCTTTCCCTCCACTTAGGTCCCAGATTACACTCAGCTCTGTGCAGTGCAATGCGTGACATCAGATAGTCACCCTCTGGCTCCTGGAAGCTGAGAAACACCATATAATCTGTGTACTTTAGAAGGAAGGCTGTGAAAGAGAAGGCTGAAGATAATCAGGTACAGATTATGTAGGAGGATTTATTCCATCATTTTGTATGACCCGAGGCTAGTCACATCAGAGGGCCTATGTAATAGTTTATTATCACTTTAATATAAGGACTAAATCAATAAGGATTCCAAATTCCTACTATAAACCCCCCCCCCCCCACATACAAAAGAAAGGGTTTATCCTTTTTGTCCCTCTTGTTAAGTAGAGGGAAGATGCATGAATAAAAATACAGCACAGTGAGTCTATTTCAGGTCATACTGAGAGGAGCTGTGCTGAGGGAGTGGAAAATGAGCAGTATTACATAGCAAGCAAAGCTGGCCATTTACTAGAAGAATTTTGATAAAAACAAAATAGTTTTTAGAACGTTCATTCCATTTTCCTAATCAGTAGTTGAGTCAAGCTGACATTTGTTTTTGACCATAGTGATGAAAAAATTCAAAAGAGGATATGACATTTTCCTCAAACAAAATTTCTAACCATGTACTGTATGTGGTTTTCACTTGGGAAATTCAATTCGTTCCAAAATTGAATGTTGAGAGCAAGCTACATTTTAACTTTCAAATAGTATTTGTCAAATTTTTATAGGCATTATTGAATGTACTGCCGTAACTATTCATATGAATGTTTGTACAAAAATAGAACAAGTTCACTTTTAAAAATAAATAAATGCACCTGCCATGCAGGTCTTCTGCAATTCTGTCAGTGTATCCGTGTGCCTATACATCCCGTAGATACACTGACAGGAAGAATCAATGGAGCGACATGGTAGTTTGACGACTACAAGCCAACAGGCACAAAGGATGGGTATGCATCTGGTACTAGAGTCACTGTAATGCTGTAAGGTTCATATTTTAGTATTTGTTTTTAAATTATGCAGGATATTTTTTTCTGCTTAGGATGTTTTATTATCTATGCTTAAACTGGTGATCAAGCTTCCTTTTGGGATGATTAATCACCTGTTTATGTCTCATTGTTTACACACGGGTGTGTTTAATTGCTAGATTGATTGCATTCAGCTATACACATACATTCATACCTGTGTGTTTGACCATTATTCTAGCTATGATTAAGCACCAGGAAAGGTGTGAAACCTGTTAGCTGATCTGTGTTTTCACTACGATTTGCTGTATGGATTTTAGTTTTAATATTTGAACCAATAACGGTGATTGAAGCAGTGTGCGGCCGTCCAGACTTTCTTCTTCTACATGTCGGGGGTTGGAGTTCATCCACAAACAAAGCTGTGTGAATGAATGATGTGGCTGTGTGGGCGGAGCCCTGCATGATCACGCTGATTTCAAACAGTGACAGCTAGTACGGGGAACGTCTCCCAGTACTGCTGTCACAGAGAGTGTGCGGATCAGGCAGCAGCTGCAGCACTGGGAACATGTTACCCTAAAAATAGGTAGAACATGTCACATGTTCAAGGGTGAACTTATCCTTTAAGGAGAATCCATGCTAAAGCTGAAAAAAAACTATTCAGCAAAATAATGGGCTGCAGAAATAGACCTGGTTAAAGAGAAGATACCCAAGAGGGATAAAAGCAGAAAATAATGGGTTAACATGGATTCAAGCTGGCCATAAATGGGAAAGGATGCCTCAACAGAGACACGTGGAGATATCTGCATTCAACACAGATAGTACTAAAGAGCACAGTGAAGGACTTGGATACATTTGTTGGGGCAATTTCCAGTCATTAACCACTTCAGCTCCAGAAGATTTACCCCCCTTCATGACCAGGCCATTTTTTCCAATACGGCACTACATTCGTTTAACTGACAATAGCACGGTCATGCGACACTTTACCCAAATAAAATTTATGTCCTTTTTTTCCCCACAAATAGAGCTTTCTTTTGGTGGTATTTGATCATCTCTGTTTTTTTTTAATCTATTAACGAAAAAAAAGACTACCAATTTAAAAATAAATAAAAAACAACACAATATTTGTTACTTTCTGCTATAAAACATATCCATTAAGAAAAGGTACAAAATCAAATTTCAACATCGATTTAGGCCAATATGTGTTCTGCTACATGTTTTTGGTAAAAACAATCCCAACATGTGTATATTGATTGGTTTGCGCAAAATTTATAGCGTCTACAAAACTATGGGATATATGTATGGAATTTTTATTTATTTATTTTTTACTAGTAATGGTGGCAATCAGTGACTTATAACAGGACTGCGATACTGCAGTAGACAAATCAGAAACTGATTTTTTTTGGGAACCAGTGACACTAATACAGTTATCAGTGCTAAAAATACGTGCTGTCACTGTACTAAGGACACTGGCTGGGAAGGGGTTAACATCAGGGGCGATCAAAGGGTTAACTGTGTGCCTAGCCAGTATTTGTTCACTTAGTGGAAGGTGCTTTTACTTTTACTTGCATTGATCCTGTGTTCCTGCAAAGCATGGACATGGATCCATGCCTTCTGTCATGACAGGACAGTGATCTGCCTTGTTTACATAGGCAGACTGACGTTCTGCCTGTGTAACGAATAATCATCGGCGGACATTGAGTTTGAGGTACTTGCTGATTGGCTCCTGTTGTGCATAATCACAGCGGGAGCGAGCCGCCGGTAGCGCGCATTTGTGCGGGTTCACGTATATATACACATGATCCTGCGCACACCCGCTGCCCTGTAGAAATAAAACTGCTATAGGGCCGTCGGCAAGTGGTTAAAAATAAAAAATTGCCTGTGTATATGTACACTCCACTTTATAGTGGTCTGCTATTTGTGTTTCATTCGCAACATCCTTGTGGCTACTTATTACTCGTTTTTTACTATAAAATGTTATGCCGATACACAAAGTCAGTGACTTTCATTTGTGTTTAATCTATAGATTTGCTTTGATGTACAAACGTCTTTATCTGTACCTTATAGTGTCTGTAAACCCTTGTAAAAAAAACAAAAACTCTGCAAGACAAAGGCATAATGAGCTAGTATGCATACTAGCTCATTATGAATTACTTGCCTTTGATCAAAGCCCCTGCAGTGGTCCTTGTACCCCCCTCCAACCGGCGACATCACTCCCGGGGGTTTCTTCCGGGTATCGCGGCTCCGGCACTGTGATTGGCCGGAGCTGCGACAATGTCACTCCCGCCCATGCGCGCGGGAGCCGCCGGTAACGGCACGCAGACTGAAGCAACGACACATACGTGCCATTGCTTCAGTTTCCTTTAGTGCGCATGTGCCAATGACATCGGCACATGCAGGGGACAGGGGATATCTCCTAAACCGTTAAGGTTTAGGAGATATCCAGGGAAGCTACAGGTAAGCCTCATTATAGACTTACCTGTAGAAAAAAAGTGTTTGTAAAGGGTTTACAACCACTTTAAAATCCTTCAATAAAATTTTAATAAAAATAAAAATGCCTGTGCAATAATCACCCCTGCTTTTTATCAAAAGATGCGGTTCAGAAACAGCCAAACTATTTTAATTGTAACCGAAGTCGGGAGCGTTAATTGCTTTTGCCAAAATGTACAGTATATGGCCAGTGTTATTAGGGTCAACAAATCTAAAGGCAGCAGCAGAGGGCTTTAGTTTTATGTGAGACTCTAATAAATTCTGAAAACAGATATGCATTAAATAAAGATGAAAATGTCAAAACAATTCTTACCTAGTCACACCAGATATCCCCATTGAGCGCAAACATAATAACATTTTACCACATAGAGGGGTTTGTTAAATTGTAGTGAAGTGTTGCCAGACTGCTGTCCAGTAATGAAATGCCACTCGACTTTAAAACATTTCTGCTGACTGTTGCTTGAAGTATTAGTACACTACTGGAAGACAGCTACTGGAGTTGCACGTCAAGCTTGTGTCACATATTTATACTACTTTTGAGTTGTATTATTTATGCAGAAAGAGAGATTGTGTTTTCCAACTCTACCTAGTGAGAACTGTACAATAATACCTTGAAGGGAAAGTAGTGAGAGATTATTAGCAAATGGAACCAAGTTCCAAGTTATTGTCAAAGACAGCCAGACAGAATGTTGCATTAAAGTATTTCAGCTCCATTGGAAGACAGCTCCTGAAATTTTAAATTGCATACCAAGCTTTTATCAGATTCTTCTACTACTTATAGAAAGAAATAAAGTGGATAGCACTTTGAAACACTACTGTAAAATATGCATCATGACATTCCAGTATCATCTTAAAGGGAAAGTATGGTATACTTTGAAATGACATTGCAGATTAAGAAGCAGAGCCTCTATACTGTAATGAGCAAATACAGCCACCTTCAGCTGCATGAAGATTTGCAAAATAGCGCATATTTATGATTATTTACATCAAGCTTTTTTCTTTTACATGTTTAGAAAAATGATACATTTCACTTTTAAACAAAGTTTCCTTGCCCTTTTGCCCATTCCTCCCTTCATATCAATGTGTGAATAGTATAATCAAACTTCTGTATGATTAACCATCACAAACTCATAATAATTGAACAAATGTAGGCTAGTTTAAATGTCAGTTAAAGTAATTGTATTGTCTCTCTTTTTTTTTTAAACAACATGTTATACTTACCTCCTCTGTGCAGTTGTTTGCACAGAGCAGCCTTGACCCTCCTCTTCCCGGGTCCCTTTTTCGCTGTTCCTGGCCCCTCCCCTTTGTCGAGTGCCCCCACACCAAGGAGCTTGCTATGGGGGCACCTGAGCCAACCTGCAGCTCCGTGTGTCCATTCAGACACCGAGCTGCCGTTCAGCCCGTCCCCTCTCTCTCCTGATTGGCTAGCTGACTTTGATTAACAGCAGCGGAAGCCAATGGTGCTGATACTGTGTATCTGCCAAACTGGAGGGAGAGTCCCGGACGGCTGAGGGACTTGTGGACATTGCTGGATAGAGATACGGCTCAGATAAGTATTAGGGAGTGCTGGGGGGGTGATCAGAGATGTAACAGAAAAGTGTAAAAGTTTTCAACTGTCATGACAGCTGTGATCACTAGCTAATCACATAGTACAGGGTGCTGTGATTGGACCAGGTACCATCTGATAGCTATGAGCTAATCACAGCATAGGGAACACAGCTATTATGATTGAATTTATTAATAACAGCTTTGTTGACATTGTGATCCCATAGCGATCACATCATCACTGGGCCCGAGTACCTGGATCCACAATCCGCTATGGACACATCAGTTGCAGGGAGGCGCAGTGCGCTCCTAGATCCAGGGCAGGCACGTGACGTACATGTACGTTATTGTGCCTGCACATGCTGCAATATATGTACTGTGGCCAGTCGGCAAAGGTTATATCCCTTAATAGTTATAGAGGATATAAACCACCTTTGCAAACCCTGTTATTACCCTATAAAAATAGCAGTGATATTTTCAATATGCTGCACATAACTTGTGCAGAGGGCAGAGCTATACGAGGTGTCCTGTGTGTCTACCCACTACAGACTGTTGACAGATAAATAAAGGAGGGGCAGATGCAAGACCAGTCATACTCCACAAGAGAGCAGCAGTGACTGGTCTTTTTTACAGGAATTTCACTCACAGTGGCAAAGTTTCATGCTAAATTACTGCACAGATCTGGAAGAAATACGCAAAGCACACCAAGGTTCAATATTCTCAGATCAGAGATGTCTGGGATACTTGTCTACTACACCAAGCATATTGGCTTTTATGTCCGTATATTAGGAGACAGTAGCCCAACTTCAGTATTACAATTTGTTTCAAAGATATGGAACCTCTTTCAAGACATGCATGTCATTTTCTCCCTCTTTTGTTTACGTTTATTACTCTTATTTTTGCTTTTTTAACTTTGTACCCCTTTTTCCTCAATCAGCATCCTCCTGTAAAATTGCAACATGAATCCAACCCTCAATGAATGGTCTGGTGAGGAAATGCCCCTTTACGCAAGCACCATCACAACTTCCCATGCGGTGGAATGCACTTCTGTTTTCCACTGGACCAAACCTCTTTGCAGTGTTTCCCACTTCCAAAGTGCATGTAAGCATTGAGCTCCTGCTCTCTATCCTGAATGCAGTAAGACCTGATTGATATAAATTTTTGTTCATCCGTGTAGTTAATTCACAGGCAGTGTTTTTTACTGGTCATTGCTCAGTTACACTTTATACATCTGTTGAGTGTTCAGTACCCTGGTTTTTACTTTAGCAACCTGATTGGAGGTGGTCATATACAGTATCTCACAAAAGTGAGTACACCCCTCACATTTTTGTAAATATTTTATTATATCTTTTCATGTGACAACACTGAAGTTACACTTTTTCAGATCTTCAGAGAGAGTTCTTTGCCATGAGGCGCCATGTTGAACTTCCAGTGATCAGTATGAGAGAGTGAAAGCGATAACACCAATTTGAACACACCTGCTCCCCATTCACACCTGAGACCTTGTAACACTAACGAGTCACATGACACCGGGGAGTGAAAATGGCTAATTGGGACAAATTTGGGCATTTTCACTTAAGGGTGTACTCACTTTTGTTGCCAGCGGTTAAGACATGAATTGCTGTGTGTTGAGTTATTTTAAGGGGACAGCAAATTTACACTGTTATACAAGCTGTAGACTCACTACTTTACATTGTAGCAAAGTGTAATTTCTTCAGTGTTGTCACATAAAAAGATATAATAAAACATGTACAAAAATGTGAGGGGTGTACTCACTTTTGTGAGATACTGTATATAGACTTAGGTTATTTAGTTGCTGTCTGTCACCTTTATAAAATGAGCCTCCATGTCCCCAAAACATTGGTGTTTATCTGATATGGGATTTCATGATGTCATCTTAGAATGCTGGCTTTTAGTTCATATTGGCCTAATATGGTACCACTGTTTTAGCTGTGCACTTACCCTTATGATTAAAAAGGTTTGTGCAGTAGGGTTTAACAAGTTACAAATATTTTGGTTTTAACCATACCCTGAACCATTAGCATTCATTTTCTATTTGTTCAAGTATCAAAAGGTATATTTTTGATAATGAAGCATTTTACTGCAACTAAGGTCAATAATCCATTTTCCAGTGAAGACATCGCTGGAGTATGTACATTTAACCCTGATGAGATCGAAGCTATATTATTACCTGCTAACCCCACCACTGTGCCAATTTGGGGTGTTTGCAGCAAATTCAAAAAGCCGTGGAACACCCTGTAAAAGTCTATGGGAGAAATCTAAAGTGCTAATTTTAAAGGCTTATATGCAAGTTATTGTCATAAAAAGTGTTTGGGGACCAAGGTCCTGCCCCAGGGGACACGTATCAATGCAAAAAATTCAAGTTAGACTTACCGGTAACTTGTTTTCCAAGAGTCTTTCAGGACAGCACATGAGAGAGTGGCTCCACCAACTAGGAAACAGGAAACACAAACTCCACCACATTTTAAAAGGAGGCGACTCCCCACATCTCATCGGTTGTAGTAGAGTACCTCCGGCCCAAGCTGGAACACATAATCAGAATATGGTTAATCACAGCATGTATGTACACATATATATATATATATATATATCAATATATACAAACCAAGAAAGGCGGGTAGTTTGCTGTCCTGAAAGACTCTTGGAAAACAAGTTACCGGTAAGTCTAACTTGAATTTTCCCTTATCGTCTTTCAGGACAGCACATGAGAGGATAATCGAGACTTACCAACTAGGGAGGGACAACAGCCTGCAGAACCTTTCTGCCAAATGCCTGATCATCGGCAGACAGCAGGTCCAGTCTGTAATGATGGACAAATGTCAAATAGCTTGACCACGTAGCCGCCTTACAGATCTGATGTGGGGTGGCACCAGCTTTTTCTACCCATGTAGTGGCTAGAGCTCGAATAGCGTGTGCTCGTATTCCCTGTGGAGGAGACAAACCCGTCTGGGAATAAGCCTCAGAAATAGCCAGTCTTAGCCATCTAGAAATTGACCCCTTCGATGCTTGGCGTCCCGTTCTGTTGTCAGAAAAAATAACAAATAAAGAGTCCGAAGACCTAAAGTCCTTTTTTATTTCCAAGTAGTGTAATAAAATTCTTCTTAAATCTAAGTTATGGAATAAAGTCTCCCTTCTTCCTGAAGGATTTGAACAAAAAGTTGGCAGGATAATTTCCTGCGATCTGTTATGAACTGATGCCACTTTTGGCAAAAACCCCGGATCTGTTTTAAGCACAATCCTGTCTGGGTAAATTAACATAAAAGGTTCTTTTATTGAAAGAGCGTGTAGTTCACTGATTCGTCTGCAACTAAGAATACAGTTTTAAGAGTCAAATCTTTCAACGAGATTGTCTGCAACAGTTCGAAAGGTTCTTTTGTGAAGGCTTGCAAAACTACTGACAGGTCCCATTTAGGAAAATGTTTAGTAGGCACTGGTCTGGTTCTAGTAAGTGACCTAAAGAATCTTGTGATCAAAGGAACTGAGGAAATTGTTTTTTCCAGGTATACTCCCAGGGCAGCCACTTGCACTTTGAGAGTGCTAATTGCAAGACCTTTGTCCACACCATTTTGTAGAAACTCCAGAATCGACACAATGTCTTCTAGGGTTCGGTTTGATGAATGACACCAACAGTTGTAAACTTTCCAAACTTTTGCGTAGATATCTCTAGTTACTCTCTTTCTACTGGCGAGTAGAGTGGATACTAGAGGCTCTGACAGTCCTTTGTTCCTTAATAACTGCGCCTCAGATACCAAGCGGTGAGGCTTTGTCTGGCTACATCCGGGTGGTATACTGGGCACTGAAGTAGCAAGTCCTGTCTGAGAGGAAGCTGCCAGAAAGGTTTGATCATCATTTGTAGGATGGAGGAAAACCAGGCTCTTTTCGGCCAGAACGGAGTGATCAGGTTTATGGCCGAAACAACTAATCGATTAATCGACAACTAATCGATTATGAAATTAATTGATTAATCGGCCAGTAACATATTGGGGTTAAAAAAAAAATTAGCCCTTTATAGTACAAAAAGAGCAAATCGCTACTGTAAATATTACTTTTACTGTCCCACATTAAAAAATTAACCCCTTACAGTAGAGATTATTTGCTCTTTTTGTACTAATTTTAGTTTTTTTAACCCCATTATGTTACTAAACATCTCAGGCCTGGGTCACACCTCTGTTTTTTGGTGCTTTTTGCAGAAACGCACTACAGTTCATTTACATGGTTTCCTATGGGACACGTTCTCATCCATGCTTTTTTCAGCTGCTGCGTATTTGGAAAGGGCAAGGACTTTTTTTAATGCAAAACGGTGCTATTTTGATTCAATATACTACAATTGAGAAGCTGCAGAAAAGCATGTAATGCGTTTTTGCGGCAATTTGTGTTTTTTAATCTGCCCAACAACAAATTGGCCAAAAAAAAATGTCAAAATGCAAATTGCCGCAAAATCACTTTTGTTTTTAAGGCTATTAACCAATTAATCGAAACAATAATCGGCCAACTAATCGATTATGAAAATAATCGTTAGTTGCAGCCCTAATCAGGATTACTGATACCTGTTCCTTCTGTATTTTTCTCAATACAAGAGGGATTAGCTGAAAAGGAGGGAAGGCATAACCCAGATGGAAGTTCCAGGGATGTGCCAAGGCATCTATCCCTATTGATCCGCTGTCTCAGTGCAGAGAGAAGAATTGAGGGAGCTGGGCGTTGTCTTTTGATGCGAACAGATCCACCTGAGGACATCCCCACATCTTGGTGATCAGTGAGAATATCTCCGGATTCAGGCTCCACTCTGCCTCTTGAATTCTTTGTCTGCTCAAGAAGTCTGCTACTTCGTTTAGCATGCCCCTGAGATGCACTGCCGACAGGGAGAGTAAATGCTTCTCTGCCCACTCTAGGATTTCTGATGACAGCAACAGTAGAGCTTTGCTCCTTGTGCCCCCTTGTTTGTTCAGGTATTCCACTGTGGTGACATTGTCTGAAAGAATCTGCACATGGGACCCTTGGAGGTTTGGAGAGAAGGCAGCTAAGGCTAGAGCAACTGCTTTTAACTCTCTCCAGTTTGAGGACCTTCCTGCTTCGGATCGGGACCAAACTCCCTGTGCTATGTTTTGATCCCAGTGGGCTCCCCACCCCCAACTGCTGGCGTCTGTCGTGACCCTTACTTCTGTTGGGAAGGACCAAAGCAGGCCCCTTGACAGAACTGCCTGATTCCTCCACCACCAGAGTCCTCTTGACCTTGGTGGGAAGATTTACTTTTGTGTCTAAGGTTTCTGGGCTGTGATCCCATACCTGTAAAAGAAACTCTGGAGGGGCCTGAAATGGAGCCTCGCCAATTGAATGGCCGGCATTGTTGAGGTTAAGGTTCCCAGGACTGACATAATCATCCTGATTGACACTTCCTGGTTTGTCTGAAGACTGGCTACTACCCTCAATACCTTGTCTTTCTTCTCTTTTGGGAGAAAAATCCTTTGCTCTACAGAATCAGATAACCTAGAAACTGAACTCTTTGAGCAGGATTGAAATTCGATTTTTTAGTATTTACAATCCAGCCCAAGGCTTCCAGATGACTGCGGGCCTTGGTTAGATCTACCTGCAACCTCTCTCTGAAAGGGGCAAAAATTAGGAGGTCGTCCAGATAAGGGATGACCGAGATTCCCTGTAGACGGAGAGGAGCTAGAGCTTCCGCCATTATCTTGGTAAATATCCACGGAGCGGATGACAGAACAAACGGGAGGGCCTTGAATTGTAAATGAAGCACCTCCTTCCCCATATTTATTGCCAACCTGAGGTATTTTTGAGACTAAGGGGCTATGGGCACATGCAGATATGTATCTCTTAAGTCGATTGATGCCATGAAGCATCCCTTGACTAAGAGATTTCTCACCGAAAAGATGGAGTCCATGCGGAACCGTCTGTATTGGACTGACCTGTTTAACGGTTTCAGATTGAGAATGAGACGGAAGCTTCCTGATGGTTTCCTTATCAGGAAGATATGGGAATAGAAACCCCGGTAACGTTCCTCTGGAGATACCTGAACCACAACACCCTGTCTCATCAGATCCCCCAGGTTTCTCATGGCTAGGGCCTTTGTTGTGTCCCTTGGCAGGTCTGTTACACAGTATCTTTCTGGAGGAAGATCCGAAAGTTCTATTTCGTATCCCTGGGCCAGCGTGTCCAAAATAAATGTGTTTTCCGTCACGCTTGCCCAAAGAGGAAGGAATTTTTGAAGCCTTCCCCCCACAGGCAATGACAAGTCATTGCGTTTTATTGGTTGGCACAGGAGGATTGAAGAGGACATTCCCTCTGCCTTTACCTTTTTGCGCCGACCAATTCCTTCTTTTTTCTTGGGGCCTGCTTCCCTCATCCTGATTTTTTGGATGTCGAAAAAAACGCTTAACTGGTTGTTTTTTCTTTTTAACAGGAAAGGACTTCTTTTTGTCCACTGTCCTATCTAAAATAGAATCTAGATCAGGACCGAACAAAAGATCTCCAAAAAAAGGAATTCCACATAACCTATTTTTGGAAGCTGCGTCCCCTGGCCATGTCTTAAGCCATAGAGCTCTCCTGGCTGAGTTGGTTAAGGCCCCAGATCTGGCTGACATCCTTATTGATTCTGCAGAAGCGTCAGAAATATAAGCTACGGCTGCTGCTAGAGTAGAAAAAGAATCAAGGATCTCCTGCTTAGGTGAGTCTGCTATAATATGGGCTTTAAGCTGATTCAGCCAG
Source organism: Rana muscosa (assembly GCA_029206835.1). Lineage (NCBI taxonomy): Eukaryota > Metazoa > Chordata > Amphibia > Anura > Ranidae > Rana > Rana muscosa. Next base: position 262,831,952 of record CM055127.1, on the reverse strand, counting down.
AACTCCATGTTCCTGGAGACACAGGTAGTAGCCATAGATGGTTTAAGGTTACCCATGATGGATTGCCAAGATTTTTTAAGCTGCTGATCCATCCTTTTGTCCATGGGATCTTTGAGTATACCCATGTCTTCAAATGCCAAGTCGGTTGACCTGGAAACTTGTGAAAAGGCTGCGTCTAATTTTGGAATTTTATTCCAAAGCGCATCTGGGTCTTCACTGAACGGAAAGCGTCTTCTATGTGCTCTTGGGAAAAAAAATTTTTCCTCTGGATCAGCCCATTCCTTTTTAATGGCTTCCGAGATTACTGAATGCACAGGGAAAATGCGACTTTTTGTTTCACTAAGCCCTGCATACATTCGGTCATGCAGCGATAATTCTTTATTTTCTTCATCTATTCCCAATGTTGCATATATTGCTTTCAACAAACTGTCTACTTGCTCTAAGGACAGTTTGTATCTTGAAGGTGCATCTCCTGCCTCTTCTTCTTCCTCCTCCTTATCTTCCCTGGAGTGAGAGGGGGAATGCTCCCCTTGGGTAGGAGGGCCAGCTTCAGCCTCTACCCCTGGGATTAATTGTGAGCCCTGAGAGGATCCTGAGGTAGTTGGCTGACTCAGGGATGTTGTTGCAAGAGAAGAGCGAAAGGATTGTATGGTAGCATCTAGCTCTGGAAATGACGCTGCGCCTGATCCCAGTACCGCCCCTTGCAGGATACCTCATTTCCTGCCAGCCGAGTCTCTACTCTGCCACCAAAAAGATGGCGGCGGCCTGCAACGCCGACATGCGGTTTAAAAAAAAAACAGCGAACGGCTGCCGTCGCCTAAGGAGCGGCTCCAGGAACAGTCCCGCTCCTCTGAGCTGAAAGGGGAGAAGGAGCCAATTACCAACTACCCACTGGCGCGGTGTGGGAGGATCGGACTCTCTGGAGGACAAAAAAAAATAAAAAATAAAATTATGGTGGGGTAGGCAGCCTAGCCTCTCAGGATAGCACATTAAGAGACCTGACTCCTACTAGGTGTTCCCTTGCCGGAAGAAACACAAAAACTGATGAGATGTGGGGAGTCGCCTCCTTTTAAAATGTGGTGGAGTTTGTGTTTCCTGTTTCCTAGTGGGTGGAGCCACTCTCTCATGTGCTGTCCTGAAAGACGATAAGGGAAAAAAGTTTTAAAAACAGAAGTTTTTTCAGGAGCAGTGATTTTAATAATGCTTAAAGTGAAACAATAAGTGAAATATTCCTTTAAATTTCGTACCTAGGGGGTGTGTATATTATGCCTGTTAAGCAGCGCTTGTTTCCCATGCTTAGACCAGTCTCTGCACAAAATGTAATTTCTGAAAGAAAAAAAAAGTAATTTAAAAAGTACTCGCGGCTATAATGAATTGTCGGCTCCCGGCAATACAGAGAAAAGTCATTGAAAGTCATTGATTAAAAAAAAAAAAAAAAATGCTTGGGGGTCCCCCCAAATTTAATTACCAGGCCCTTCAGGTCTGGTATGGATATTAAGGGGAACCCTACGTCAATTTTAAAGAAATTACGTGGGGTTCCCCCCAAAAATCCATACCAGACCCTTTATCTGAGCACGCAACCTGGCAGGCCACAGGAAAAGAGGGGGGACGAGAGAGCGCCCATCCTCCTGAACCGTATCAGGCCACATGCCCTCAAAATGGGGAGGATGCTTTGGGGGGTCTGTGACTCCTGAAAGCACCACAAGTGCCTCATCCCCACAATCCTTGCCCGGTGGTTGTGGGGGTCTGCGGGCGGGGGGCTTATCGGAATCTGGAAGACCCCTTTAACAAAGGGGACCCCCAGATCCCAGCCCCCCTATGTGAATTGGTATGGGATACATTGTACCCCTACCATTTCACAAAGAAAGTGTAAAAATTTTTTAAAAAACAGACACCGTTGGGATAAGTCCTTTATTAAAAATAAAAAAAATTAAAATAATAAAAAAGATTCTAGCGGTGGTAATCCACTCTCGGTCTCCACTCCAACGCTGTCGGTATGCAGTGATGGATAATTTCCTCTCCAGGTCCAGGCTCCAGCGATGAGATGTCCAGAGCAGCGAGGAATAGCATCCTGGCTCCACCGGAGACACCCCGGGAATAACGTTGCAGCAGCCTGACAGGTCTCGTATGTAGCTAAGAACGGGGCCACCCGTCACGTGACCCCGTCCCCCTCTGACGCAAGGGGAAACCCGGGCTTTCCCAGTGACGTGCGGGTGACCCCGCCCCCCCCAAAAGAAAACAACCCCCTTGCATAAAAGTGTGAAAGGCCGGTGGGGAGGAAATGCAGAGAAAGAGAAAAACATTTTAAGCTATCAAAAAAGTAAAAACAGACAGATAGTGAAGATGTAAGACAAAGGGTGTGTAAATGAGTACAACAATATAAAAGATTTTCCTGCAGGCTAGCAGATAAAGCAAGTAAAAATCCTATATCCTATTATCTCTCTAAAGCCTCATACACACGATCGGACTTCCATCAGACTTTTTCCTGGATTTTAGTCCGAACGGGCGTTGGCTGTGAACTTGGTATGCATACACACGGCAGAACATTTTCAGCCAACAAACAGGAAACGTAGTGACGTACTACGTGTTTTTTCAGCTCTTTAGCGCCACCCTTTTGGCAACTTATGCTATTGTTGTCTGCTCTTTAGCATTGGTTCTGAGCATGCGTGTTTGTACTTTGGACTTTAGTCCGATGGACTTGTGTACACACGATCGAATTAGCCGACGTAGGACATTTGTTGCCGGAAAGTTTCTGTTTTCACAGCGAACATTTGCCTGATGAAAGAGCAAAATAAATTTGTCCGATGGAGCGCACACACGGTCGGATTGTCTGCTAAAACAGGTCCATCGGACAATTGTTTTTAAAAAGTCAGATCGTGTGTACGGGCCTTTACAAAGCCTTTATGTAAGATCCACCCAAATACGTGGGCAGCGCTTTCCCCCCATGTTGGAACGATTGGCAAAAAATTTAAAATATGATATAATTGTATTTACCAACACGTTACAGCCAATCCTACATCCATTATACTGTATATAACAAACTGCACTATTTGCCAGATATTGGCATGGCTAACGGCTGGCTAAGCAAAGATACAGCAAAATATAAACTAGTGAACTATCCAATGTTTTCAGTGATCTACAGATTACCGAAAATCTATAAAGCATTTAATGCACTTAAGTACTGGCCTCTAGTATCAGTCTCTGGAGGCATTACACAACTATTAGAAACATTTCTAGAACTACAACTTCAGCCACTTATTTTGGCATTGCCTTCCTATTACAGGACATGGTTTATTTTCTTCATATTGTATGCAAGATGTTTTTTGTCCCCTAGGTTGTTCTTTGGTCACTATGTATATTTGTTCTTCTGACAGTATATGCCAATATTCCAAGTGAGGATGAACAACTCCTCTTGTGAGAAAGTGTTTTGCTGCAACAAAACACTTCCTCACATCTTACTGTGGTTTCTACAGAGTTCATCCAACAGAGGTTTGAACTTGAGCCCAAACTTTAAATTTGAGGACACTACAGTTGAGGATACAAATCTGTGCGACAGTGAAGAGAATTTCTATGGCCTGCATTTGAAAATGTATTTTAAGGACTACTTAAGGGGGGATTTATTTATTGTTAGTCTATATGTATCAGGACCACATCCAACGTCTAATTCAATGCATAGACAAGATTTTTTTAAATGTAGAGGGGCTCCCCACTCAGTTTGATGAATTTGTATGTTTTATGGCCACCTCTCTGTCTGTTGGGGAGGATGGTAAAATCTCTACAAGCTTGTATTCCAAACTCACACATAGAAACACTATTCATGTCTCTATTGCACCTTACAGAAAACATCCCTTTTTCCAGATAAATTATTATTTTGAAGATTTGTTCGGATTCCAATTAAAGAAACACACATATAGAGTTAATGAGAAACAATTTCATCGAGAGTCGCTATTCTTCATTCATTTCAGATCAAGCACTCAGTAGGGCCTACGCAAAGGTTAACAACCCCATACAACACACAGAACCCAATAAGGGGTTTCCTTTTCTACAAACAAAACTTTCTTTCTGAAAATATTCAAAAGGTCACCAACAGACAAGGACATATCCCTAAGAAAAAAAAACCATTGTCTCTAAGAAGAAGGGCTGTTACAACTGTACCATCTGCAACGCTATGATCTGTTGATTCACCTTCACACATTCTTACAAAATGTCAAAAGGTACTTGATTAATGATTACTTTTGTTGCAATACAGATTTCTGTATATATTTGTTAAATAACAACAATAATAAAAATAATTAACACACACACACATATATTTAATTGTTTGTATTGGCAAGACCTCAGATACAGTCGAATGTCAATTTCAAAATCGTCGCACCACACCCATGTTGCCCTTGGACCTCACAGTCTGCAACAAAAACAATTAATAGAGATAAACTAGTTGCCCTACATTTTGTAGAGGCATAACATCAAATTCATGAGCTGTGTGTTATGGTCATTGATCATATCACCAGGACCAACAGTGGTAATGACAAATACAGTCTGTTAAGAGTAAATTCAAAAGGATTCTCACTGTAGCAACAGACTGTGAAACCCCGGGGACTGAACACAAGCTTGTAGTTGACATGCGTTCTTCATGAATGTTAGCTTTGTATGCTCCTTGCAGTTCTCTATTAGTATCTTTTCTCTTTATTTTTTCTTGCATGTAGTTATAACATTCTTTTAACATTTTTACTAATATGTTTTATTTTTGTGTTAGCGGTGTTGTATTATCGCACCCCCCACCCCCCATTATTTTGTTCTCTCGTTTTTATCTCTTCTTTTTTATGCTTATTTTTTGTTTGTTTTTCAACTTTGTGTCTTCTCAACATCCTCTTGTAACATCGCAACATGTTAGGGAGAGAGCACATAGTACACTTCCTTTACTTTCCAAAGTGGAAGAAGTTAAAGTTAGAGGGTTTAAGAGAGTTGCTGGATTTATGTACAAGAGGTAATTGGTTTGGGCAAATCTGGAGCAGTGGCTAAGGCTCAGGGTCCCTGACTTATATCTTGCACCAGTGTCCAAGTATGAGAAGTTATGCATCTACAACAAGGATTGCATTTTTATGAGCACAACTTCTATGCCTGCAATAAAGAGCCACCTGTTCCATAATGACTAATTCTAATAGAAAGTCTAACAACTGACCGGTGGTATTCTCGATAGTTCCCATGAAGGTCACTGTTAACAGTTTAAATGATTAAAGAGTAATTACTGTGGTTACACGGTTTTTCTTTGTAACCAACATACTAAACTATTTAACAATAACTGTAGGAAATAACCCTTTCCACACATGCATTTATGCTGACCTAAATAAGTGTTACTTTATGTGTATATGCATAAATGTATGCATCACACATGCTTTTTCTTGTTCATTCATTATGCAAAGGGAGGGAATTACATTCAGAATAGGTATTTTTTACATGGTGCAGGTTCCTTAAAAATGCATGATACACGTGTTTACCATTCATTTCACGGGTAAAAACACAAAAATACAGCATGTCCTATGCAATTTAACTTCAGTATACTAAAGTGCATAAATGTCATCTAGCCACATGGGAATGAAGAGTATTTTGACTTCACATGAGTAGGCATCCAGTGAGTGCACTCTGATCCTCCCGCCTGTGCTACATTACACTGCACAGTCCAGACTGCTCTAAATTGTCTGTCACTTTTTTTTAATAAATGTCAGCTGAAGTTCCAGACACTTCTGCCTGCAATAACAGTGTTTAAAAGATAGGGAAATTAAAAGAAATCCTATGCATCAAGGTAAAAAAACTTCTAAACGTGATCGGCCCCTTAGCCCCCCCCCCCGCTTTACTCACCTGAGCCCTTCTATCCCTCGGCGGAGACGCACTCTAGCTCTCTGCCCGCGGTTCTCGGCTCTTGATTGGATAGATTGATAGCATTGTAGCCATTGGCTCCCGAGGCTGTCAATCAAATCCAATGACGTGGACGCCGGGGCCGAGTTCGGCATTCTGTGTCTATAGACGCAAATGCTGGATTCAGGAGCGCACCCATAAGTTACCCCCCAGGGAGAGCGCTTCTCCCAAGGGGGTTAACTGATATAAGAAGGAGCCGCGAGAGCCACCAGGGAACCCCAGGAGATGATGATCGGGGCCACACTGTGCAAAACGAACTGCACAGTGGAGGTAAGTATGACATGTTTGTTATTTTTTTGTTTTAAAAACAAGGGTTTACAAATAACTGCTCTTATTGACCAGAGGATTTTTAAATTTTTGCTATGTGCCTGTTTATTCGGTGATTACTTTGTCACTCTAAGTAATAACAAAGTTATCTATATATTGGGTTTTTGGGAACAAACACTGCTTTCTTTTGATGATGCTCTCTTAAAAAATTATTTTATTTTCTATGCAAAAAACAATGTTTTCTACTTAAGGTGATGCTAAACATACACTGTTTAATTTACGTTATCCCTTGTCTTGCTGTATGTGGATGACTGTACTGTAATTATTCATGTACCTTTTTACCCAAGTCATATACAGCTTTAACATAACCTAGCTCTTTCCCAGTCTGTCTGTAGGGAAACAGTGGCAGGAGCAACTTCTAGTCCTCTGTTGCTGGTCACATGTTCAAAAATAGAAAAATATCGGGCTTTGGGATACAGAGTAAAAATAATCAATATCAATAAACTGGTTTAAATTGTCACACAAATATATATTTAAAATCCAATCTTTATAATTTTTTGCCAATAACATGGTGTGGGCAGATGTCTGTCAGTCACAGGCTATGTCACGCCTCATCAGCCTGTGTCTTAGAAAATCAGGGAGGTGAAGCCTCCATCAATCAAGATGTAATATCCCACCCCCATTGTTTAGAGCTGTTAAGAGGACATGAAGGAAAAGGGAGAAGTCATTTACCATGTGTGATTATATAGTCACATGGCTGCTCAGATGTGATAGGAAGGAAATGCTCAGGGTAGAAAATTCACTAAAAACTGAGCATGTCCAGAGCTGCCAACATTGCTCTGAAAAATCCCCAATGGTAGTGGGGACATAGACAGAAGGGACAGAACAGCAGAATCAACCAGTTTTCTTTTGCAGAATACAGAAAACAAATCCCATTGTGACTGGTATGCACAGCATGTAATACAGCATTTGATAGTTTTTAATGATGTGGGTTTAATGACACTTTAAGGCTGGGTTCACATTGCAGCATGCAGTGGCTCACAGCAGAAGTCCGGTGCGTCTCCATTCACCGTTTAAGGTCCGATATCAGGCCGAATTTTGGGCTGAATTCAGACCTGAAACGGGACCAAAAGACGCACAGGGCTCCTGTGCAATTTTCACCAGAGCCACTGTGGAGATGTGTGAACCGGCTCCATTAAGAGCTGGTCACAATCTCCTGCTCTGTGAATTAGATGAGCATCCAATTCGCACTGGTGTGAACCCAACCTAAGTGTTAGTCTGCAAAAAAAAAAATATTACTGCAGCTATACATTTTATTCTATAATTTGTCTCCTTCAAATTGACACTAAGCCCTGGTTCACACTGGTGCGATTTGACATGCGATTTGACATGTCAAATCGGCGATATTTGCCGCAAATTGCAGGCAATGGCACCGTCCTAATCGGTGCGACGCCGCCTCTGCGGCGCTGCACCGATTTCAAAAAGTAGTTTCTGTACTACTTTTTGCGATTTCGGCCGCGATTTACATTGACATCTGTGTCAGATGTCTTTGTAATCGCGGCCGAAATCGGGACTGCCAGCGAGAGTGAAATTGTGCGACTTCAGCTGAACTCGCACGGCTTCACTCCCGCAGCCCAGTGTGAACCTGGGCTAAAACAATGTTTTTGTTATAAAATATTTGAAAGTTATTTACAAATCAGGAAAAGGCTTTAAAAATAAAATAAAAAATAGAAGTAATAAAAAATAACAGCTAAGGGTGGAGGGGATCCTAAGTTAATTTAAAGCTAAAGTATGGATTTTAAAAGGAACAACTTTTAAAAAAACTGTAAAGCTGATTTTACTGCCATCATATGCCGATCAAAGGTCACCTATTCATATGAATAAAACTAAATAAATAAACAGTAACAATCCTGTACATTGCATCTCTGTATCATGTGTTACAAATACCGTACAGACGCTCCATATTTAATAGCAGCTACTGTAGACACTGCTGTATTACTCACCAAGTCCTAGCTACCATTTTGAGAGCCACAAATTGCCAGTAAGAGAAACAGGTCTAGCGGCAACAGTAGGAGAGGGAAAGGGCAAGCTATGTATTTCCCTGTGAACTTTAATTACTTTTTTGGGGGCATACATTGCATGCCTAAAGCCTGAGTTTATCTTCTAAATAATTTTTTCTAAACTTTAGGTTCTGTGGGTTTGGAAGCAAAATAGAAGGAAATGCAACAGAATTCCAGTTTATTGCATTTTTTTCTTTTTTTTGCATTAGGGATTGTTACTGTCCTAAACTTGAAATGAGGTTATGTTTGTAGTATTCGTTAGATGCAAACAGTGCTCAGCAGAGTTCTTTAACTTATTTTTATGCCATCTGGCTCCTTCCACGTTTTTTTTTTTTAGTATTTCTGTGATCAATACGCACAGGGGACCACCTATGTATACAGCAATAGCTGCTTTGAAACACATTAATTTGGCTGTCACTACAGGTCATATGCAGTGCAGCTAACAGCAGCCCTTATGAGAAAAGAAGAGAGAAGTCTGAAAGTTTTCTTTTCATGCTAATACAAAACAATGAATGATGCCCAAGTCATTTTACTTTTTTTTTGCATGCTGTATTTCCCAAGTATCTGAATCCATAGCAGAAAGCTGCTTACAGTCAGAAGCTCTTGAAGCTGCTATCTGCAGTAAACAAGCCAGTAAGTGAAGTTTTTTTATTAAACAGTAAATTTAACCTGGACTCTGACAGGCTTTCTTAATAAAAGGCTGCTTCATATAGTTACTGTAATCTCTTTTGGGGGGGGGGGGGGGGGGGGTTATGACAAATGACCCTCCCCAAACAGGATAATTTTCTAAATCTGTAGGTAAGGGAAGAGTGGGTTTGATAATAAAGTAGGAGTGCCTCTACCCAGCACAGGGTTTCTGTTAACAAATGGGATTCCCTTCCTGAAAAATTAACCAATAACCTAATCAAAGTATATTGTGAAAATCCTGCGAGCTACTACATGAAAATAATGACCAAAAGGTAGGCTGACTATGCTGCTGGTACTGTCTACACTCTCATAAATGTGCCAAGTATATTACAAATTCAAATAGTACCACGCTACAGTAACCAAAGTAATAGAACGATTATAATAATAACAATAATTTTAAAAAAAATTGGATCACAGGTCTCAATACATCAAAATATACATAAATGAATCCAATATCAGTGGATAATTTAAATCAGTGCAGATAATAAATAGTCCATGCAAAAAAAACCTGTATAAATAATAAAAGTGAAACAGTGATGAAAAAACGAAGATGCAGCTTCCCATTAAGAGCTGCAATATCTCACAGAGTGCTTCTTATTCCCATCTAGTGCTCAAACCGCTCAGACGAGTGCTCCATTTCTCATTAGTGCTCAAAAATCACTCAACAGATCACCTCCAAGTGCTCCCCCTTCCAGGAATAATCTCACCTGAGGGAGTGTGATCTCTACAATTAAGTGAGATCAATACAAGCCTTTTAACCTCCCCGGGCTGCGAAATTCCTTGCCGTTGTCCTCTCAGATATGGCTCATGGTATTTGGTAGTATCCAAAGTGCATATATAAAGAAAAACTACTAATAGTGCTTATATCCTCCATGAATCTTAAATTTATTAATAGGTTCAGGTTACTCACATTGCTCAGGTGCTTCCAGCGCACCAGGCTCTGACAAGCATTAAAATCTGTGTTTTGAACACACCACTCTCTCCAGACAAGCTACGCAGACAACAATCTGACTCACAGGTCCAAGCTGGATGCAGTTGTATTTACCATCCTGGCCCCTCCCCTACGCATGTTGACACAAGGTCACGTGTCTTTCTCAGGGGGGACAATCCAACAAAATGGCATTGATCGTGAACTACGGAAAAATTGTGCCAGTTGATATAATGGGCATCATTTTTCCGTAGTTCACGATCAACGCCATTTTGTTAGACTATCCCCCTGAGGGAAACATGTGACCCTGTGTCGACACGCGTAGGGTAAGGGGCCAAGATGGTGACGACATCTGCATCCAGCTTGGACCTGTGAATCAGATCGTTGCCTGCGCAGATCAAATTTACTTAAAGCGGAGTTCCACCCAAAAGTGGAATTTGTCTCCCCCCCCCCCCTCCGGTACCACATTTACTACCTTTCAGGGGGAGGGTGGACCTGTTTTTCACATGTCCCCCTCCCGACTTCCGGAGACGGCACCGCTGCGCCGTATTTTGGAAGTTCGGCCCCCGCCACCGGGCCAATTAGAAAGTGCAGCGCACATGCGCAGTAGGGATCCGGCTGTGAAGCCTAAAGCCTAAAAGCTTCACTGCCAGGTTCCCTTATCAGGATTGGCAGCGACTGCACCCGACAGCCGATCTAAAGATCGGCTGGGGTGCCGACATTGCTGGGTCCATATATTAAAAGTCAGCAGCTGCCGTATTTGTAGCGGCTGATTTTTCATGGGGGGGGCAGACCTCCACTTTAATGACACTACCAATGCTAACAATGCTGGTGATATCAGAACATAGTAACAAACCAAATGATAAAACAACACAAAATACGATTATATCCTATACTAAACACCAGCGGTGGCCCGTCCATAAGGGGCGCACGGCGCCGCCCCCCCTGAAAGCTGGTCACCAAACAAAAAAAAGTCCTTTAACCACTTCCCGCCCGCTGTATAGTCATATGATGGCCGCAGGAACCCTTCGTCCCTCCGGGCTGCCGTCATATGACGTCCTGGGATTCCCTGCAGTGTGGAGAGCGCGCGCAGCCGGCAGCGCACACTTGCCGCATCACTGGGGACCCGATGTCCGCCTGGCACCCGCGTTTGCTTGCCACAGAGCAGGGACGTGGATCGGTGTGTGTAAACCGATCCACGTCCTGTCAGGTGAGAGGATACCGATCCGTGTGTTCCTATTACATAGGAACACCGATAGTCTCCTCCCCTTGTGATTCCCTCCCCCTACAGTTAGAATCACTCTAGGATACACATTTAACCCCTTTCTCGCCCCCTAGTGTTAACCCCTTCCCTGCCAGTCATATTTACACAATAACCAGTGCATTTTTATAGCACGGATTGCTGTATAAATGTGAATGGTCCCAAAATAGTGTCAAAAGTGTCCGATGTATCTGCCGCAATGTCACAGTCATGATAAAAATCGCAGATAGCCGCCATTACTAGTAAAAAAAATTATAAAAAATTGCATAATTTTGTAGACGCTATAACTTTTGTGCAATCCAATCGATAAACGCTTATTGCGATTTTTTTTACCAAAAATATGTATAATACACATCGGCCGAAATTGAGGAATTTTTTTTTTTTAAATTGTGATATTTATTATAGCAAAAAGTAAGTGTTTTTTTTTTTTTTTTTTTTTTACATTGTCGCTCTTTTTTTGTTTATAGCGCAAAAAATAAAAACCGCAAAATTGATCAAATACAACCAAAACAAAGCTCCATTTGTGGGGAAAAAAATTATCAAGATTAATTTGGGTACAATGTCGCACGACCGCACAATTCTCATTCAAAGTGTGACCGCGCTAAAAGCTGAAAATTGGCCTGGGCAGGAGGGGGGAGAAAATGCCTGGTATTGAAGTGGTTAAAAGAAAAAAAAACACAAGATCCTTTAAGTGCACTGTGTACGGGCACCGTACGCAGTGTTCTAAAGGGTAATTTGACATTAAGTAAATAAGGATATACAATATGTAAAATATAAATTATTCCATCAAAAAACGACTAAATGGTTATTTAGAATCATAACATAAGACTCAGTTTCCACTAGTGCGACTTGTAATGCGACCTTGAACACAGTCGCACCACAAGTCACAGCCCATTGGTTTCAATGGCACCCACTCAAATCTATTTGACCCAAAGTTGCAGCGACCCTGAAATGGTTCCTGCACTACTTAGATGCAACTTCTGATGCGACCCTCGATCCAGAGGCCACACAAAGTTGCACTCTTAATCGTGCGACACTGGAGTCGCACCAGTAGAAACGCAGCTCATGTGAAATGTAATAGTCCCTAACTGGCGACAATCGAATCCCATATAATTAAAATAATGAATAAAAATACTAAAATCTGTCTAAATATTTTACCACAACAAAATACGCATAGTAGACCATTCATTCAATAATTACTAATAAAACACCCCAAATAGAAATCTTTATTCAAACCTCCTCTCACAAAAGACTTCAGTTCATAAAGCCACCAGGATGCCGTTTTATTAAGTTCCTGGATATAGTTGTTACCCTTCCAGTGTTTTTTGGGGGCTTCAAGCCTCCAAAGTTGTAACACTCTACAGTCTTTATTATGCTGGTCTCAAAAATGTATGGATTTAAATTTATTCTATATTGGGAGAACAAAGAGGCATCTAAAATAGATAATTGAGGAACATGTACGGAATATTAGTAAAGGATTTGTTAAGAAGGGTTTATCAAATCCTTTACTAATATTCCGTACATGTTCCTCAATTATCTTGTTTAGATGCCTCTTTGTTCTCCCAATATATAATAAATTGCAAGGACATTTAAGGGCGTAGACCACCCCTTTAGTGTTGCATAAAACCAAATCCTGAATGGTGTAGGACTTGAGTAACAGGGTTGGTAAAAGTTTTTCTCTTCCTTAAATTATTAGGGACTCTAACACAGCTGTAGCAGTGGCCACATGCAACGGCTTATCAAACCCATGTTTGCAGTCAAAAAATATACTAAAGCTAACTTTAGTGAAAACCCCAAATATTACCCAATTTTTTGGTAAGATATAAAAGATCAGGTTGCACCATGTAAGTAGATGTCAAGTACTTCCATAGGCATACAGTTACAAAGAAAACCTTATGAAAGAACACCATGGCTCTGTTGCATAATGCATCTAATGTTATTACCGCATTGAATAATGTTACTTGATTCATCAACGATTGACATATTATTTGATTTACAAACTGGGTGAAATGAAAAATGCATTGTAGGTCATACCATGACTTTATTTTTTAGCTGCCACAAGTAGGTCAAAAGTTACTGGTGCTACTTTCATGTTACAAAAGCACTGCTGGACATTTTATTGTATTATTTTATTTAAAAGGAAACTTTTAAAATGAGGAGAAACTCAGTGCTGACAACAGCCTGTATGCATTTCAGCATATGGAGTGCGTGCTTTAAGAGGGATTCCCCTATAAGAGGGCATTTTATTCAATTCACCTGTGCCTGTTCCTGTGGGTGACACATTCTTTGGCATCTTTTTAGGTTTCCCATTTCCTATGTTTAATTACTCAGGCAAAGCCATACTAATCACTGCATGCTGGGTCAGTAATGTTACAAGAGGGCGATGCAACTAGGTGACGTCGCCAGGTGGCCCCGCCCTTACCTATATAAGAACTGTCAAACGGCTTTCGGCGGTTTGCTTTAGTGAACAGTGGAGGTCTTTTTCGGGTCTGCCAGGTGTTGTGATTGACGATTGATTTACATCAAGGGACACTTTTTTAATTTTTAATAAAGGAATAGTCAAAAACTGTGTGTTATGATTTTTTTTACACTTTTTTGATGAATGGGTAGGGGTACTATGTACCCCATACTCCTCCACATTGGATCTGGGGGCCCCCTTATTAAAGGAGCACCCTGCCCGCAGACCCCCACAACCATGGGTTGTGGGGATGAGGCCCTTGTCCCCATCAACCTAGGGACAAGGTGCTTTGGGGTATGAGGGGGCAGACCCCCTACCTCAAAGCACTCACCCCCCCTCATGTTGAGGGCATGTGGCCTGGTATGGTTTAAGAGGGGGGGCATTTGCTTGTCCCCACACTTTTTTTTTTGGCCTGGTATGGACTGGCAACTTAATTGCCGGCATCGCTTTTTTTATTTTATTTATGGGGAAGCCAATTGACAGCTGATGACCCAGCTATTCACAAAGCTTTGCCCAATCAGGGCTCAGAATGCACAGTGCAGCACACAAGCGATGTTCGGGACACATTTTTGTTGAGCCCGAACTGTTCACCCAACTCTAGCCATAACCAATGAGCGCTGCATGCCTATAGACTAACATGGCTCTCTGTGGAGTTAGGGTGAAAAAGCTGTCCAAAACAAGAAAGAAATGAAAAGGAGAGGATAGAAAGCTCTCCACCCAGTAGAATGTGTACAATGTCTAAAGGAGAAGGAAGTAGTAATGTGCAACACATAGTAATGGATTTGTTTCAATATAAATTGAGGGTTCAAAAACCGAATCCCCTCTCAGAGCAATTTAATCATCATAAATAACCCACTACTGAACCATACACTGACAGTTTCAGTTAAAATAAACATCTTTTCCAAACTGACATGTCATCTTTTTTAAAACTGCCAATGAAATGTTGGTAGTCCTAAGAGACACTTAATAATTGTTATAAAAAAAGTAGATTACAAAGAAAAGATTTTATAGACTTGGTAGGAAGGCATGACTGACAGCTGCAATGTTTTAGTGGATAATACATGCTGCCTTCCTCATGAGTCGTTTTTTCTCTTCAAAAGGTTTTCCTGATATTGTTCAGATAATCATGTAGCATCTAAAAATATAATCTAATCACTATGCTGACAGTAGTCCCTGCTTCATAAAAAGCTTACAAATTAAGGTGTCTTGTATCTATGGTACCAATAAAATTTGCTTGCTTTTCTGTTATGCAATGCTTATTTCAATGAGACCATAAGTAAAGCATACTCATTCTTTGTCCATACAGATGAGCTTACAAAGGGCTGAAGTCGCTTTCCTTACACTCATTTAGCAGCATTAGGTCTATCACTAAGCATCTGCACTGTCACATGACAGGAACAAACGAATCACAGACTCCTCCTTATTTGGAAGTACTGGTATAATCTTCGCTCTTTACAGCTGAACGAACAGGTGAAGGACCCAAGGAAAAGAAAGCCATTAGGAAGGGGTTTAAAGGGAACCTGATGTATTATGCAGAAGCAGGCCTGTTCAAATCCCAGTCTAAACCTACCTGTGCAACTTAACCAGGAAACGGTCACGGTGCACCGCCAATCATGTGCGGCCAAAGCATTCCCTGACACAGCCACACATATACAAACCCTTTGTATACAAAGCGGCAGCAGGGCGGGACATTTGCTTGGCTGCTTATGATCAGTGGTGTGCAGTGTCCACTTTCTAGTGGGTTAGCTCAGATGGGATTGGACGGGGATCCAAACACACTTGAGCTCATCCCTATTCAGCACACTTCTGAAGAAGACATCATTTAGCCTTTTCACCACTAGCCTGAACTGTAAAATCAGGACTCAATGAAGCAGGGACCGGCCCAGATTCGAACCATTTCTGGGCAGGCTGAATGTACCCAAGGTGATTGATCGATCAACTTGGGTACAACTAGCCTGTCGGACTTTAACTGTGGTTATTGCTAGCAGCTTTTGTAGCTGCTAGCAGTAATCACTGTGTTCTTCCGGCTGGGACGGCTTTCCCTGCTGGGAGAACACAATGGCTTTGCAGTAGGGATGCCTCTATCAACACTGACTGGGGCAGCCTCACAAGGAACGAGGAGCTGCCGACAGACAACGGCTGTGCTGCTTTATCTGGTTTAACTGATTGTGTGTTAGAAATTGGTGCACTGTAAGCACCAGAAGATTGTGAGTACCTCTCTTGAGATTTTAATAAATATGTGGTTTTAAAAGTTATAAGCACTATGTGGCTTGTTTTCCATCTACATGTACATGTACGGAGGAGACGGATTTTAAGGATCAGCACAGGAGCTTGGAGATTCCCTATTAATCGAGTCCGGGGTGGCTCACCAGCACATTGACTGACAAAACTTAATTCTAAAGTCACACACCCTGAGGTGAGGATATTACTACGGAGGGGGGGGGCACAGGAGTGGTGGCACTTTGATAATATGTGGAGCACTATCGCACGGGCTAATACTAAGAAGTTTTTTTATAAATTCTTTATTTTGATTTTTTACTTTCACAAAGATAGAAGTATAACATTTCATACGATATATCTATACAATGCTTCTGTTATTTTTCTCATAATGTCTTCTCTTTAGTTTATATTGATTATTCTTTACATACCTTCAAAATAACATTAATTGAAATTAAGAGAGAGAGCGCGATATCAAAATGAAGGCAGAAATGAAGACAGATATTATAACGTATACGTGTATACATAACTGCACACGCATAAAAAATAAATACATGCATTTCTTCCCCTTCATTTCTCTCTATTCTCTCTCCTCCTTTATCATCTTAACCACTTGCTGCCCGCCCTATAGCAAATTGACGGCGGCAAAGTGGTTTCAATATCCTGACTGGACGTCATATGACGTCTTCAGGATATTGAGCCGCTGCACGCCCCCGGGGGCGCGCATCGCGGCGATCGTTGTTGCGGGATGTCAGTCTGACACCCCGCAACACCGATCTAAGTAAAGAGTCTCCGACGGAGACTCTTTACCACGTGCCCATCCGTGCCACCTCATCGGTGCCCATCAGTGCCACCTCATCGGTGCCCATCAGTGCTGCCTCATCGGTGCCGCCTTATCAGTGCCCATCAGTGCAGGAGAAAACGTACTTATTTACAAAGTTTTGTAACTGAAACAAAAAAAAAACTTTTTTTTTCAAAATTTTCGGTCTTTTTAAAAAAAAAATTGCAGAAAATAAAAAGCGCAGAGGTGATCAAATACCACCAAAAGAAAGCTCTATTTGTGGGAACAAAATGATAAAAATATAGTTTGGGTACAGTGTAGCATGACTGCGCAATTGTCATTCAAAGTGCAACAGCGCAGAAAGCTGAAAATTGGTCTGGCAGGAAGGTGTATAAGTGCCCAGTATGGAAGTGGTTAACCACCAGTTTTTATCCTATTCTACTTTATTACTTTATCTATGTTCCATTTTTATTAACCTGGGGTCCCCCCTGGTTATCCCCCTTCCCTTTAGAAACGGGCCCCAAAGATTCATGCTTAAAACAGAGCTTTGTAAAAAACAAAAAATTAATAATATAAAAAAAAAAAAAGAAGAGAATCAGTTTGGTCTGCTAAATACCAGGCCTGATAATTACCAGCCTATATCTCTCCCCAGCCCCTCTGGCGTCACTCCCCTCTTATCCCAACCGCTCCCTGTATGCAATGTAAGGGGCCCAAGTTTGATAATATTTGTCCTCCTGCTCCCTCATAATCATGGTAAGATTTTTCATTTGTTGTGTTTCTGCTATTTTCTGCTAGTTGAGTTTCTGCTATTTTAGCGAACCATTGCGATCTAGTTGGATAGATAGTGCTTTTCCATAAAACTGGAATACATTGCTTTCGCTGCTACAAGCAGATGTCTCACCAAAGATTTTTTGTAATTTTCAAATGAGAGGGGGACATCTAGCATCAAAATAGTCACTGGATTCTCTCCAAGAGGGAAGAGGGTGCCAACTAATTGCAGTATTAAAATGCATATTATTATAAAAAAAAACTATGGCAAGTGGTTACTTACAAATCAGGTAAGTAAAATTGCATGTCATGTCATTCTCTGGATCAGGGTTGATGTTGCTTTAATTTTCCACAATAGCTGAGTGTAGTGGCAGATCCCAGCCATGAGCAGCACAGCCAACATTTGAGGATCCTGCAGGACAGCGGGGGAGCACAGAGGATGGTGTCACATGCCGGGGGGCATGGACAATTATACTTGTTCTTGGTTTTAGTAACGACCAGCAGCAACCACTCAATTCCCATAGCCCCTTAGTGACCTATTCCCTCTCTTCTGCGCACTCCTTTCTTGGTGTAATGATACAAGGTGTGTACCTCTACTACCTTTCTAATAAATATCTGGGATAGCAATGGGGGTATACTGCAGCACACTAGTTATATCAGCTAGATTTAAATATGGCAAAGTATTCTAACACAAAATCAGTGTAGCGGATGGTTGCTACTAATTACTAACATCCACCACGTTCACCCTGCTGCCAGACTTCCATACATCACTCTTCCAAGGACAATGAATAGTCATTTTGTTTTGTTTTTGTTTCTTTGGGGGATATAACTTGGTTGGGGAAAGAGGGTATGGGATGCCCATAGAACAGATCACTTTGCCATCATTTTTAAAGAATTGTTGAATCAATATTACTGTGAGCAAATGATGGACGCTCACTCTTCCAGTCTCTCCTCTGCACCAACTCCCGCAGACTGTGAAGCCCCATACACACTATCAGTTTTTCTGCAGGTTTTTGTCTTCAGGTTTACCAAAACCATGTAGTGCAAGGGCCTGCCTGAATGCATATGAATTGAAAATCTTAAGGTTTGACCTCATATTAGATGGTTTTGGTAAACCTGAAGACAAAAACCTGCAGAAAAACTGATAGTGTGTATGGGGCTTTACTCCCAGGACTCTTCTCCTCCTGCACAAAACTTCACTGCAACCGGTCAGTATTTTCGCGCCATCATTGTTACACCACACCAGGGATCACTCTGAATAATCCCAGGTGGTTGTCTGACTTGCTGAACGCTGATAGGCCAGGGGCCTGCAGTACCCCTTCTTGGCGGCCTAGTTGTTTAGCAGCTTGAGTTAGTTGGTGGACTACTGATCCCAGCTAGCCCGACTTGCAAATCCTGTGCCCGCAGACAACATCGATTTGACACAAAGCTTCCCTGGCATGCCTCCTCCAGATATCCACTGTGCCTCACTCACGACATTCTCCTGCCCTGGGTCCTTAGTTAAGAATTTAACCGGAAATGCAAACCAACTGCTTTTCCAACTCCTCTGTTCCAGGACACCTCCTCCATGACCGTGTAAAGATGAGGCTCCCTCCCAGCTCCCCCGCAGAGGCACGCACCCCACCCAAATGGGGATGGGCCTCCTGCTGCAGTCTAACACTCCATTCTTCACTTCTCCCAGCTGACAACTCCCCTCCAGTGGGCTGGACCTGAGTTTAAGTAGGAGGCCTGACCTCTGCCAATTCCAAGTGGGGATTGGTCAGGGCTCCTCACATGAGTTCCCTGTTACTCCAATTCCCAGCCCTGCCCCTCTTACAGAACACTCTCCCTGGAAGCAGGGGAGCCACCCAAGAACTGAAGGACAGGTGGTCAAACACACTGCTACACCAACCACTCCCTGCCCCCAGATCAAAAACAAGTAGGCCTAGCATACAGCATAGGCCTGCCTAAACTTACCTGCCTGGCAGCCATCACAAAAATCCTCACCTCTAACACCTACCTATGTTAGAGAGCGCTACATCCATTTAAGCACTTCAGGAAGTTGTACTGCAAGTATGTCTCACTGACTTTCTGGATTTATGCTACATCACTAACTAGTGGTGCAACGGATCGGTGACGATCCGTGATCCGAACGGGTCACCCCGTTCGGATCGGCACACACAGCGATCCGCACCCTCGGCCTTAGGAAAGGCCGCGGCTTCGGCCTAGCTCCGGAGCCGCGGCCATCTTGGTACACCCGGCGGCGGCGGATTTATGCGTGCTGATGTCATCACCCCTCACCCTCGCTGCTCGTGGATCTGAACTGGCCGGCGGGAGAGTAAGGTAAGTGGGGGAGATGCCCATTACAGGGGGAGAAGATTGTGGATATTACAGGGGGGGGGGGAGATTGTGGATATTACAGGGGGAGAAGATTGTGGATATTACAGGGGGGGAAGATTGTGGATATTACAGGGGGGGAAGATTGTGGATATTACAGGGGGGGGAAGATTGTGGATATTACAGGGGGGGGAAGATTGTGGATATTACAGGGGGGGGAAGATTGTGGATATTACAGGGGGAGAAGATTGTGGATATTACAGGGGGGGAAGATTGTGGATATTACAGGGGGGGGAAGATTGTGGATATTACAGGGGGGGAAGATTATGGATATTACAGGGGGGGGGAAATTACATGGATATTAGTAATTTTTTTTTTTTTTTTTGCCGATCCAAAAATGATCCGATCCGTGACCCCTGATCCGAGGATCGATCCGATCCGTGAGTTTTTTGATCCGTTGCACCCCTATCACTAACCTAGTCTCTAAATACCAACCTAGTTGTTCTCTTCACTCCTCCCTAGACCTCCTGCTCTCCAACTGCCTTGTCACCTCATCCCATGCTCACCTTCAGGACTTCTCCAGAGCATCTTCCATCCTCTGGAATGGTCTACCCCAATCTGTCTGACTTTCTTCTACTTAGTCCCTGAAAACTCATCTCTTGAGAGAAGCCTATCTGGCCGCCACCTAACAACTGTACATTTACTTTCTCCATCAGCACATCCCCCACAGTTATAACCTCTTGTAGCGCTTGACATTCCCTCTTATATTGTAAGTTTGAAGGATCAGGGCCCTCTGATTCCTACTGTATTGAAGTGTATTGTATTTGTACAAGTTGTAAAGCGCTGCGTAAACTGTTGGCGCTATATAAATCCTGTATAATAATATTTATTTTGACTGACTACCAGTGCTGACTGACGATGCTACTGGTACAATGCTACTGGTAACTAATCAAGCTTCAGTTTTAAGCCCTGGTTCACACTGGTGCGATTTGACATGCGATTTGACATGTCAAATCGCATGTCAAATCGGCGAAATTTGCCGCAAATTGCGGCCCATGGCACCGTCCTAATCGGTGCGACGCCGCATCAGTTTTTGTACTACTTTTTGTGATTTCAGCCGTGATTTACATTGACATCTGTTTCAGATGTCTTTGAAATCGCGGCCGAAATCGGGACTGCCAGCGGGAGTGAAATCGTGCGAGTTCAGCTGAACTCGCAGGCTTCACTCCCGCAGCCCCAGTGTGAACGTGGGCTTAGAGTCAGATGTTTCCCTCAATCACATCCTGCTGCCTCCTCTGAAAGCTCTCAATAATAGATCAGACTTTAGTACAGTTGTTTAATTTGCCCAAGTTAGATAAAGGAAGCTGCTTATTTATCTCTTTATTCACTTTGGTCATAAGTGACCAGTGATAAATGACTAGTGTTCAGGAATATTTTAAATAATATATTTTAGAAGCACACTGCAATTACTGACTGTAATTAGTTAGAATAATATGTTAATAGGTACATAAGTACAAAATACAGTCAATCTCAGGTTATGAGGACCATTTAAATGAATCCCAGGGACAGAGCTTAATCAGTGGATTGAAACACAACGTGTTACTTAAAAAGTATACCATATAACCATGTATTAATACACTGCATATACTATGCAGTATATAGTTTATATGCCAGTATACAGTAGTTTGCTATGCAATCAGTATCCAAAAAAATGTGTAAAAATCAACTAGCTTTGTAAAAATAAGTTGAACCCAGGGCTTGTACTAAAGCAGAAACTGCTGCACATTTTTTTTTTATCTAATACTGCTAGCCTGGCCCATGTGAAGAATTCTAGATAGATGTGATCCCTCTTGCATTTGAATCCTTTGGCTGAGGTTTACAAAAAATAAATAGCCTTTTCACATTTTGATTATAGTTTGTCTAAAAGGCAAAACTATTGACATGTCTTCAACTCACAGATGAAATAAAAAAAAAAAAAATTAACCCATAAAATGGCTGAAATCAATTTAAATGATCATTCTCCAAAGAGCAAGATTAGAATTTCAAATGCATTACTTTAATATAGAAACAACCATTTGTCAATGTAGATAAAACTTTCCATCAATTATTATTATCTCCCCAAAAAATACAGGCACAGCAAAGTATGTTTCTAAAGTTCTTCAAAATGCAATTTTAAACACTACCTAAATGTTTACACAACCTGTTATATAGAGTTGAGAAGGCAACATTCATGGTAGTCTGATTTGATACATATAAATAATAAAAAAAATAACAAAAAAAAAATGCTTACCTGCCTTCAATCACTGCTAGGTTGTGCAATAAGCATTTGTACTGATTTTCTAAAAAAACTGAGTATGCATACCACCATATAAATTGTTACAAAACACCCTATTTACAATATAGACCAAAATGTTTATTTAAGTGCGGTGGACTGTAATGTAAATATGTTGTTTTATATTGTTTTTTATGATGGTATTTATATTCTTTCTAAATATGCCCATTATTTAGATTGAATGTTGTTGCTACATCGATGTGTTTGAGATCAGTATCTTTTCTCTTAAAGCTGGAGTAATTGATTCTTACATATGTCCTTAATGACACTTCCTGTCTATTGCTATATATGTATTGTGTGATTCAGATGTAATTAGCTTGACAATGAGCAAGGCTGCTCGAAACTGTCACTCTGCTTATTTATTTTGGAGTGAAATAAATTATAAATTACTGAAGTAGGCTGCAACTATACATTTGGATTACTATGTATAATTCCACTGCTGTGTGGAGATACTAGTTTACTAAAAAGGTTCGTTTTTTTTGTGGTTATGGATAACCCAACTAATATATATAGCACCAAATCCCCATGAGTATATGAACAAAGACGGAAAGGGTGGGATTTTTGGAGGTGCAAAGATACAATATATCAAGTAAATAATAAAATATTTTTATTTTGAACAACAAAATAAAAATCGAGACAATAAAAATATATATGCGGAGAGTGGTAGTACAACAATACAGTGTTAAAAAGGACAGTCTGCTGGAATACATTCGACATGTTTAGCCCTTGGTTCGGGCTTCTTCAAAGGGGAAAACTGTCCAAAAATAGTGGTACAAGCCTTCTACAAAAGGAGACACATTGTTGTACGTATTGATAAATTTCTCTCTTTCTTTTTTAGTAACCACTTATGTCATTTTGTGGTCCTCTGATTATCCATATAAGAAATTATTAAGGATCTACAAACCAATTATAATCTGGTCTAGAGGCCTATTAAAAAAGGAAGTCCTCTTTTATAGACATTTTATAGATTGCTCTTTATAAATCCTTTCTGTAACAAATTTTTCTATTTTCTTGATTAAAATGTATGCCTGATAAGAAAGGCCCCACAGATTCTCACTATGGTCAGTTTTTGTGGTGACAATTGGGAGGGATTTATGACCAAAATTCATCTTTCCCAGAGTTCAGTAGGAGGAGTACGGGAGGCTAATTAAGACAAGTCATTTATTAATCTTCAAAGATCTGTAGAGGAAAAAAGTTAGGATTTTTTGGCACAAAAAATTATTTTTAAAAATATATTGAACATAAAATTACCCCATGGGGATTGCGGATCCAGATATTTCCTAACCTTAAAAAAAGTAGATGACAGACTAAAACAAAAATGGGAATCAAATTTACAATCATGTTCGTTTGAGATAATATCATACTGAGAACATAATTGGGACATCGAGTTAGATGGGGTTGATGAACAGATCAACAAATGGCATGCGGAACATCTGTCCCTGGTAGGGTTGCCTTCCTTTAAAAATAAGGAACGCAAACTCAGGGAACATATTGAACAGTATACCATAGACATAATTAACAACAAAGAAATTACATTTCTGAGAGACCAATTCTCATATGATATGGGATTTGCCTATAAGTGGAACCCACCAACCCAGCAAAGACATCCAATGAAACCCACAAGTCAGACTTTGTCGAATCATGTTACTCATGTTTCTGATATTTCTGTTTCCCCAGCTTTGTCTAGTCAATCTACTGTTTACCAAGACATCGCTTCTGAAAGGATGTCTAAGAAACGTAAAGGGGACTCTAATGCATCTTTCACAGAAAATGTAAGAATCGCACCGGCTTTATCGCACGATCGCGAGTCACCTAATGTTCGTTCAAGAAATTCACAGCAACGTTCTAATACAGCTCACAATTCTGCAAAAAAATCACGTGGTACTCACGGGGCTAAAAAAATTTGCTCTATGGGCACCCTACCTATTTCTGTTTCTTCTTCCGCCATCTTGGCCTCTACAGACCTTACAACTAAGGTGAGTGATTCGACTCAGTCTGTCATTATTAAGAGTGATCCCAAATTGGCTCCTATTTTTTCAGCGTTGGGAACACCAGACAACCCACACCCGGTAAATCAGTTTTTGTGAAATGGTATTGGTAGAAAACCAAGACAATTCCAGATTTTGAACCTCTCCTTGTATCATCCCACTCCAGAGGAACTTGAGGTACTACAATTAGGATTAACTTTTTGTCCAGATGCCTTTGATGTTAAGGACATTCATTTGTTTGCACGTCATTTGTTGTTCAAAACAATGTATCACAAACCTCAAAATATTGATCATGTCACTACATCTACAGGAACCAATGACCTCACTATTCGAGAGATTCAAGACATACAGGAATTGATGGAACTATGGGAGGATGATGGCGACTATTGATTCACCATTAAATAGCCCCCCTCCAACAGAATTTTTTTGATTACTTTGGGTAATAATCCCAATATTTGGGCTTTTGTACAGCAAATAACAAGAGAAATTGAAGGAATGACATGGTCTAAGACCCCTTCTGACAATCTATCCCCTTCATTTAGACGAGCTTTGACGTCACTACAAAAGAACAAATAATTAAACAAGCCGACAAAGGCGGAAACCTTGTAATTATGGACCGGGAAAATTACGAATCCATGTGCCTACGCATTCTCCAGAATAGAGAATGGTATAGGCCCATCTCACGGACTGTTGTTGACCACTACTGCATTGAATTTAAAATTATTATTTCTAAGGCACTCTAAAAATTTGATCGATAAATCTACATGGACATTTCTCAATGTCCAGGAACCGAAAGTTCCTACCATGTCTGCCCTACCTAAGGTCCACAAATCTTTAATTAACCCTCCTGGTCGGCCCATCATTTCGGGCTGCGGCTGTCTCAGTGAGAATGCTAGCAGCTTGATCGATAACTATCTAAATCCACACGTAAAAGGCATTATTTTCCTTTGTGCAGGATACAATAGATTTGATAAAAATACTTGAGGGCATTACTGTTCCTGGCAACAGTCGATGTTTAGAGCCTCTACAACGCAATCCCTCATCTCCAGGGACTGTTCGTTGTGGCGGAACATCTACGCGAGCGTGGCCAATCAGCTGATAAATACCAAGAATTTATTTTGGAATTATTGAAATTTGTGTGGACCAGAAACGTATTCACGTTTGGCCTCTCCCACTACCTCCAGATACAGGGTGTGGCAATGGGGACACGATGTGCCCCGTCCTACGCCAATCTGTATCTGGGGGGGTGGAAGAGGGATCTTTTTGCCAGAGATGACATCCAACAATACCTAGAATGTGTGCTAACCTTCCATCGATACATCAATGACATCTTAATGATCTGGACGGGCACACATCATGAGCTCCTTGAATTCATGGACATACTTGGTAACAGCTACAACCTCAAATTCACAATGTCTTGTGATCAAAGACTTGTTAATTTTTTAGACATTCAGATTTTTGTGGAGACGGATGGCTCCCTGGGTACAGTACATCCTTATTCGGGAAGCCATCTGCAACCAATGCTTCCAGCTCTCATCCAAAATCCTTGGTCAACAGTATCCACTACAGCCAATATTTGAGGCTGCAGCGAAACTGTAGCAGGGATGAGGATTTTTTACAAGAAGCAAATCAACTATATTCTCGTCTTCGTGACAGAACATAATATCTTGAAGAAAGCTTTCAACAGAGCTAAAGCTCATGTTAGGGATACCTTGATCCATCAGAAAAAAATAAAATGTACTACTCAACCTGTGAGAATCATAACGTCATATAGTAAACAGCATAAACAGGTGAGGCAGATCATCAACAAATACTAGCCACTCTTATTGGCAGACCCTATAGTGTGCAAATATGTAGAGAAGGAGCCCCAAAGCACTTACAGACGTGCTAAATCATTGAAAGACCGCTTGACCCAGAGTCATTACAAAATTCCATCTGTAGTCACCACGTCTCCAGGTTCCTTTCCTTGTAAGAAATGTGAAAATTGTCGCTTCTTATTGAATAGCAATGAAGTTAGACTACCTGATGGATGTATCCATAGGATTAAACAAACAGAGTGACCTGCCAGACTCCAGGTATTGTCTATATGATGCAATGCACCTGCAATTCTTTTTACATAGGGAAAACAAAACGTCCCTTTTTCAAAAGAATAAATGATCATATATCCTTGATGAAAAAAACGCAGGATGGAAACTCCAATCATGTTGGATTATTCCATGACTTCCGATTGGATACCATAAAATTTATGGCCCTAGAACATATTCCTCCGGATGTCAGAGGACGTAGCAATGATCAGAAAATTTTGCAACTAGAACCACGTTGGATCTTCTCCTTGAAGGCAACAACGTATCCTGGATTAAATGAAATGTTGAGCTATAAACCTTTTTTATAAACTATTGTAATTGTTTCCCTTGCTGCCTCCCTACTCCTATGACGTCTCTACCATTCCACCTTCCTTATTTTCCTTGTCCTGTTGGCCCCCCCTTTCTCCAAACCCCCCCCCCCCCTCCCTCCCTTATTTTTCCCTCCCTTTTTCCCCCCCTCCTCATTCCTCTTGTTGTCCCAATTTTGGTCACCACATGCGGGAATTAAGTCATCTGTACCCGCATTCCAATCTCCCTCCTTATTCCCCACCCCTTTAGGACATAACATCCTTGTCCCTTTTCTGGCCCAAATGAATCTCTGTGAAACTTTTATAACCATATGCTAAAATTGGTTACATTATATGACCAAGCATATTGATCAATATTTAGTAACATATAAAAAAAAAATCTTAAATCAAGACAAATATAAATAAATTTCTAGTCCAATTGTATCTCAATACACGTATTTTTAAATAGATACCCATTACCTTTCCTGTTATTTCAGCACGGAACTAAGTTCACCATATATATTATGTATTCTTTGTGCACTTGATTGTAATGTGCATGCGTTGTTTCCCTGCCCGAGTGTAGCCTATCTGTACAAGCCTCTCCCTGCTCACTGCCCTCCTGGTGTATTCATCCCCAATGGTGGTTTGGCCCAGGTCTTGCATTTCCCTATGTTCACATGGACGCCCAAGGGCGCTCCAGCCCTATGACTGATGCCCGATTCGCTGGCCACCATGTGTTTATCTTCACCGCTGTATCCCTCTTTAAAAGTCCCTATGGGTGCCTTCTTTTCCACCACAAGAGTGCACTCCCCTTTTCCAACTCTCCTGGCTGTCCTTACAGAGCAGTGAGATGCGGAGTGACGTCAGTGGCGTCGTTCGCGCAGTACAGTCTCACGTCCGCTTCCAGTTTTCGGACCGGATGGGGGGTATATAAAGCCATGGGCTCTGGCGCACAGACGCTGCCGAGCCCCTGGGACTACACACATTGTGACGCTCATAAAAGGTAATCATTCTTGGATGCTGTTTTATCTTTTCTGATTTTGTCTTATCATGCAACTATGGAAGCGCTTTGTGGAGGCATGAATCACCCCCTTTTTGCAAAATTGCAATTGTTATGCATTTACTTCCTGGTTTGTTTTTTTATGTGATTTTTCTTGGATTGATTTCCCTTGTTGTGAGCCAATTGTCACTATGACCCTCCCTTGTCTTTATTTTCTCTCAGTTTGGTTGGAGTCACTACTCCTTTTCTGAACTTACTGACCAGTTTTAGTCCCAGGATCCAGGCTAATA
The DNA here is from genome assembly GCA_029206835.1 of Rana muscosa. Classification (NCBI taxonomy): domain Eukaryota; kingdom Metazoa; phylum Chordata; class Amphibia; order Anura; family Ranidae; genus Rana; species Rana muscosa. The sequence continues at coordinate 262,804,312 of CM055127.1, read as the reverse complement.
GCACTCTAGCTTTAAGTTTTACAACCCCATTTCTTTTTATCTCTCTCAATTATTGAGTAGGGCATAGCCCCCATTTTCCATAGTGGATCTACATATTCCTTTATACATTTTTTATATGTAGCGGGGTCTCTAAATTTAGGTGGGGTACACCTGGGTGGTAGTATGGTCCAGGTGTGTAAAGTATGGGAGTAATTGGACCATTTGTATTCATGGAGGATTGGGCGGTGTAATAATCTCCTTGGCCTGTGGGTGGCAGGTGCCCGCAGGCTCGAGGTAGATTTGCCGCCACAGTGCTGTCCTTTTTGTCCCTTCTCGGAGATGGTACAGCGAGGGCGGGGAACCTGCCGTGGCGTCATTGGAGGGGATAAAAGGGGGAGACGCCCTGGTCACAAGGTCTTGCTCTTTTGGAGGTCCTTCATCACGCGCCCAGGCACCTTAGGCCTGGGTGTAGGCAGTTCTGAATTCTGGCTCAGGTGCCCTAGGCCTGACTGGAATGGAGTTAGAGTCCATCCCAGGCACCTTCAGCCTGGGGTGAGGTACTAAACCAGGAGGCCTGGGGCTCAGTGACTTCGACTGGGTCCCGCGAGGGTGGAGAAGTCCGAGGGTCCCTGAAGTGGATGGGGCCCATGTCTGAGGTGAGGAGGCCGGGGAGGTTACCCATTCGGAGAGTCTGGAGCAGCATCAACCCAGTGACGGATGGGCCTCTGGTAACTCCCTTGGAGGGACATCTTCCCCTGACAGGGGCCACAATGCAGCGAAGGTACTCCTATCTACGTTCTCTTGAGTTGCTGGTAGAGACTCTCAAGTTCTAAGTTCTCTCTAGCCAAAGCTATAGTAACCGCTGGTGAGATCACAGTGGTTTAGCTGACAATCAGGATAGTACCTCGACCTGCTCATTCCCCTGTATCAAACTGTTATTGAGTCCCAACCAGTTGGCTACTGAAGCACTGTTTATTGTGAGTTATACAATGAAACAAGAGTTGGACTGTGATCGGTGTGTGGAACTTTGGTTAATGGGAGCAAAGGGTAGTGTTGGCACTGCAGGACTTAATCCTTGACAGAAACACACAGGCCCGAGGAAATATCTGGTACTGGCCTTCACCTCACCCACAGCTATGGGGAGGACATGGGCCATAGCGCATCTCACCCTGTCGTGTGTGATACCCCTAGAAGAAAGAGATGGGGTGAGGCCGCTACATATAATTCAATTTATAGATACTGCCAACTAGTTGGCCATCCTGCTCCCCCTGTGACCATTGGTGTGCTCTCATGGCTTGGGCCTGATACCGCCGGCTGTGACTGCTTGGATTGGCTGGAGTAGGGAGAGGTAAGGGGCTGCACTTTTGGGGATGGGAATGGCGCATGCATAAAAATTAGATAAATGATATTTGTATATGATATATATGTATATTTTTTGTGTATCCTGATCAAATTATCATGCATTATGACACTATATTTGTTTTCTGTATTTTGAAGAAGGTTTGTACCACTATTTTTGGACAGTTTTTCCCTTTGAAGAAGCCCGAACCAAGGGCGAAACAAGTCGTGAATGTATTCCATCAGACTGTCCTTTTAACACTGTATTGTTGTACTATCGCTCTCCACATATATATTTTTATTGTCTCGATTTTTATTTTGTTGTTCAAAATAAAAATATTTTATTATAATTTACTTGATATATTGTATCTTTGTACCTCCAAAAATCCCACCCTTTCCGTCTTTGTTAGTTATATAGGGTTGTCCCGATACCACTTTTTTAAGACCGAGTACAAATACCGATACTTTTTTCCAAGTACTCGCCGATGCCGAATACCGATACTTTTTTTTAATCTCATGTGACAGTGCACATGTCAGTATTTTTTTTTTTTTTTTTTTTACAATTTATTTTATTTATTTATTTTTTACAATGCTTTCTTTTTTTAAGGGTGGGGGTGGACAGTGTCAGTGTGTTTTTTCTTCTATTTTTTATTTATTTTTTACAATTCATTTCTTTATTATTTATTTTTTTATTACATTTTTTATTTTTTTATCAGCCCTGTTGGGGGGCTTTGGTGAGATATCAGGGGTCTTAACAGACCTCTGACATCTCCCCTTTGAGACAGGGTAAGGGACTAGGGACACAGATTCCCCAGTCCCTTTCTCAGCAGCCTCAGCTGCGCTGAAAATGAATGGAGGGAAGACAGCGGCTTCTCTTCATTCATAAACTGAAACATTGTAAACACAGTTTACGATGTTTCAGTTATGTGAATGGACAGAGTCAGTAATCACTGACTCTGTTCATTCGGAACAGTAAGGAGCCGGTTTACCGGCTCCTACCTCCGCTCTCCATCCTGATAGTAAGAGGGGGTGGAGGAGGAGAATGGAGGGGGAAGGCAGCACGGAGGGAGAGAGCAGCATGGAGGGGGTCATGGAGGGAGACATGAGAATGGAGGGGGTCACGGAGGGAGACATGAGAATGGAGGGGGTCACGGAGGGAGACATGAGAATGGAGGGGGTCACGGAGGGAGACATGAGAATGGAGGGGGTCACGGAGGGAGACATGAGAATGGAGGGGGTCACGGAGGGAGACATGAGAATGGAGGGGGTCACGGAGGGAGACATGAGAATGGAGGGGGTCACGGAGGGAGACATGAGAATGGAGGGGGACACGAGACTGCAGCATGGAGGGAGGAAAACAGCAGCAGAACGGAGGGGGGCTGGAGGAGGATGCGGGGACAGTCAGCGGTGATCGTGTGTGAGTTACAAGCACCGATCACCGCTGATTTCACTACAGCAGCTGAAAGCCGCGGGGGGGGGGGGGAGAGGCGGAGAAACGGCTGTCAGACTTTTAAATATATACAGCGGTGATCGGTGCTTGTAACTCTCCCACCGCACTGATCACCGCTGACTGTCCAGGTATCGGGTGAAGCATCGGGAGCATTTGCCCGAGTACAAGTACTTGGGCAAATGCTCTGTATCGGTACCGATACTAGTATCGGTATCGGGACAACCCTAATATATACACACACACACACACACATACACATACACACAGTCAGATCCAGAAATATTGGGACATCGACAATTCTAATCTTTTTGGCTCTATACACCACCACAATGGATTTGAAATTAAACAAACACGATGTGCTTTATCTGCAGACTTTCAGCTTTAATTTGAGGGTATTTACATCCAAATCAAGTGAACAGGGTAGGAATTACAACAGTTTGTATATGTGCCTCCCACTTTTTAAGGGACCAAAAGTAATGGGACAGATTAACAATCATAAATCAAACTTTCACTTTTTAATACTTGGTTGCAAATCCTTTGAAGTCAATTACAGCCAGAAGTCTAGAACGCATAGACATCACCAGACGCTGGGTGATGCTCTGCCAGGCCTGTACTGCAACTGTCTTCAGTACCCGCTTGTTCTTGGGGCATTTTCCCTTCAGTTTTGTCTTCAGCAAGTGAAATGCATGCTCAATCGGATTCAGGTCAGGTGATTGACTTGGCCATTGCATAACATTCCACTTCTTTCCCTTAAAAAATGCTTTGGTTGCTTTCGCAGTATGCTTTGGGTCATTGTCCATCTGCACTGTGAAGCGCCGTCCAATGAGTTCGGAAGCATTTGGCTGAATATGAGCGGATAATATTGCCCGAAACACTTCAGAATTTATCCTGCTGCTTTTGACAGCAGTCACATCAATAAATACAAGAGAACCAGTTCCATTGGCAGCCATACATGCCCACGCCATGACACTACCACCACCATGCTTCACTGATGAGGTGGTATGCTTTAGATCATGAGCAGTTCCTTTCCTTCTCCATACTCTTCTCTTCCCATCACTCTGGTACAAGTTGATCTTGGTCTCATCTGTCCATAGGATGTTGTTCCAGAACTGTGAAGGCTTTTTTAGATGTTTTTTGGCAAACTCTAATCTGGCCTTCCTGTTTTTGAGGCTCACCAATGGTTTACATCTTGTGGTGAACCCTCTGTATTCACTCTGGTGAAGTCTTCTCTTGATTGTTGACGTTGACACACATACACCTACCTCCTGGAGAGTGTTCTTGATCTGGCCAACTGTTGTGAAGGGTGTTTTCTTCACCAGGGAAAGAATTCTTCGGTCATCCACCACAGTTGTTTTCCATGGTCTTCCAGGTCTTTTGATGTTGCTGAGATCACCGGTGCATTCTTTTTTAAGGATGTTCCAAACAGTTGATTTGGCCACACCTAATGTTTTTGCTATCTCTGATGAGTTTGTTTTGTTTTTTCAGCCTAATGATGGCTTGCTTCACTGATAGTGACAGCTCTTTGGATCTCATATTGAGAGTTGACAGCAACAGATTCCAAATGCAAATAGCACACTTGAAATGAACTCTGGACCTTTTATCTGCTCCTTGTAAATGGGATAATGAGGGAATAACACACACCTGGCCATGGAACAGCTGAGCAGCCAATTGTCCCATTACTTTTAGTCCCTTAAAAAGTGGGAGGCACATATACAAACTGTTGTAATTCCTACACCGGTCACCTGATTTGGATGTAAATACCCTCAAATTAAACCTGAAAGTCTGTATTTAAAGCACATCTTGTTAGTTTCATTTCAAATATATTGTGGTGGTGTCTAGAGCCAAAAAGATTAGAATTGTGTCGATGTCCCTATATTTATGGACCTGACATTGTGTATATATATATATATATATATATATACACACACACACACACACACACACACACATACTGTGACAGCAGGAAGGTAAAGTCACCTGGTTGCATCCAGGGGGGTAGGTATATTTCTCCCAGATTCAGGCTTTATGCCGACTTATACAACTAGGGAGAGAGTTGATGAAGCCCAGCTGAGGCTAGTGGGCTCATGGATGATTCATACCTCTAGGGAGAGTGCTGGGCGTCGTGCAGGCAGGGAGTTGATGAGACCAGCTGAAGCTTGTCAGCTCGTTTAAGGCCTCTATAAAAACTCCCAGCTTCATTAGGTGTTTGCTCATGCCTGGACCCAGACCTGTGTGGACTGTCTAGGGAGAGTGAACCCCTGTGCGGTGAGACAAAGCCTGTGTGGCTATTTGTTTGGACATTTACTAAACCAGGGACTTAGGGACTAGGACAGCACCAGGCTGATCCCAGTTGTTAGTTAGGGAAACCTGCATGTTTAGTCAGAGGTCAAGCTGACCAGGATTTATTTTGTTTATGTTTCTTTTTGCTTTGCTGTGTTTTTGTCACTGTAAATAGAGAAATAAACCGCACCTTTTGATCTTGAAAACCACAACCTCCGTCTGCTGGGCCTGTTTTTGTGTGGGGAGCCCATCCAGGGGGTCACACACACCCGCTACCGAGCTAACCCCCTCACAGTTGGTGGAGAACCAGTGGCAGTTTTTTTTTAAGCCAGCATGGAGGAGATACTGAAACAGCTGGCTCTAGCAAATGCCAATCAACAGCAGACAAATGCAGGTTTGCAAAAGAGCCTTGCAGCTCAACAACAGAGCTTCGCAGCCCAGCAACAAGCCCAGCAGCAATCTGAGGCCCGCTTCATAGACCTGTTGCAGAAGCAAGAGCAGAGACTACAACAACAGATGGAAGCAGTAATGCAGCAACGTCCGCAGACCAGTGAGGAAAGCCATCCCACTAATACCGCGTCCTTTGGGGTGAGTCGTTTATTGACAAAAATGACTGGAGAGGATGATCCAGAGGTATTTTTGACCACATTTGAAAGGACTGCTGAAAGAGAAAAGTGGCCTGAGGAGCAGTGGGCTGGACTGGTGGCTCCTCTGTTAACTGGTGAATCGCAGAAAGCTTACTATGACCTAGAGCCTGACCAAGCAAAAGACTATGTGATGCTAAAAGCTGAAATATTGGCAAGGCTGGGTGTCACCCTGGCTGTCCGGGCTCAGCGTGTGCATAACTGGACTTTCCAGCTTGGAAAACCCCCCAGGTCTCAAATGTATGATCTCATTCACCTGAGCAGGAAGTGGCTACAGCCAGAGACTTTGTCCGCACCGGAGATTGTGGAACGTGTTGTGATGGATCGTTTCTTGAGAGCTCTTCCTACCGCCATTCAAAAGTGGGTAAGCCATGGAGACCCAGAAACGGCCGGTAAACTTGTGGATCGTGTAGAGAGATACTTGGCTGCAGAGAACCTGACGGCCTCTTCCAGAGACTCTCGGACTTTCCACCCTAAGACCAGACCATCCCCAGGGGCGGATAAGATGATTCCAAGGGGTGAGGGTGGAGAGAGTGAGAGGGTGGGAGCTCGGCCCAGGGTTTGGCGAGAACAGCCTGGGAAGTCGGGGGCTCAAGAGGCAGCCAAAAGGATTGTTTGCTACCGCTGCCGGCAAGCGGGACATATTGCAGCAAATTGCCCGGTTGTGGAGGAACCCATGCAATGTGACTTTCTGACGGACAGACGTCAGTCGCTGTGTGCGACAGTCGCATGCACTGCCATTCGGGGAACTGAGAAACATTTATGCAAAATGTGTATTAATGGTAGAAATGTTGTGGTATTACTGGATTCAGGTAGCCTTGTGACCCTGATAAAGGCTGAATTAGTTAAAACAGAGGTCTCTGGGAATAGCAAGGTAGCTGTTATTTGTGTGCATGGGGACACCCGAGAGTATCCAGTGACTACAGTGTGTTTCAAGACCCCCAAAGGTACCCTCTCTCATCCAGTGGGGTTAGTATCTCAACTACCGCATGATGCCATTGTGGGAAGGGATTTTCCGAAGTTCTGGGAACTGTGGGATGATCCTGAGCCCCCCACTGGTGCCCCTATGTACCAGGAAGGTGATAGCCAGAACTCCTCTGAGAGTGGTGAGGACTCTCCAGAATTTCCCTTGTCAGTATTGGCAGGCGAGACTCAAGAAACTGGAGAGGAGCCCACCTCCTCAGACGAAAACCTACCGTCTGTGGAGTTTTCTGATCTTGAGGTTCACAGGGAAAATTTTGCCACAGAACAGTTAAAAGACCCCGCCCTAATAAAGGCACGGGAAAACGTAGTGGAAATAGATGGCGAGTTAGTGAACCCAGATAATACCTGCACTTACCCATACTTCAGCGTAGAGAAGGACCTACTGTATCGGGTGGCAAAAAGGGCAGAAGAAACCGTTGAGCAGCTTGTGGTGCCCAAACCTTACAGGAAGTTGGTGTTGGAGTTGGTCCATGGGCACATTCTTGGAGGTCATCTGGGGACAGAGAAAACCCGAGAGAGGGTATTACAGAGATTCTATTGGCCTGGGGTGATGAAGGACATAGAAAATTATTGTTCCTCCTGCCCTGTGTGTCAGAGGTCGGCCCCGATGCCACATTTCCGTAGCCCGCTGGTCCCTCTACCCATCATTGAGGTCCCGTTTGAGAGGATCGCAATGGATTTGGTAGGTCCTATAATCAAGTCCGCTAGGGGGCACCAGTACATATTAGTTATAATGGACTATGCCACCCGTTATCCAGAAGCGATCCCTCTCCGAAATACCTCGGCCAAAACCATAGCCAAAGAGCTATCTCTTGTTTTTAGCTGGGTGGGTATTTGTAAAGAACTGCTTACGGACCAAGGTACACCCTTTATGTCCCGGGTTATGAAAGAGCTGTGTAAATTGTTCAAAGTGACGCAATTGCGTACGTCTGTGTATCACCCCCAAACCGATGGGCTGGTTGAAAGATTCAACAAAACCCTAAAACAAATGTTGAAGAAAGTGGTGGATAGAGATGGAAAGGATTGGGACTGTCTACTTCCTTATTTGATGTTTGCTATTAGGGAGGTGCCCCAATCCTCTACGGGATTCTCCCCCTTTGAGTTACTGTATGGGAGACACCCAAGAGGGCTGTTGGATATTGCCAAGGAAACTTGGGAAAGTGAGAGTTCTCCCCACAGGAGTGTGATTGAGCATGTCGCCCTGATGCAAGATCGAATTGCACAGGTAATGCCCATCGTGAAGGAACATTTGGCCCAAGCGCAGTTGGCACAGCAGAGAGTGTACAACCGTGGAGCCAAGACCCGTACCTTTTCCCCGGGGGATAGGATATTGGTACTTGTCCCTACGGTTGAAAGTAAATTCCTTGCCAAATGGCAAGGCCCCTACGAGATAATGGAAAAAGTGAGCGAAGTGAATTACAAGGTCAGACAACCAGGAAGGCGAAAGCCCGAACAGATCTATCACGTTAATCTGTTGAAAGCCTGGAGGGATAGAGAGTCCCTAGTCGCAGAAACTTGGTCACCAGCTCAAACTGGTTGCGTGATTCCGGAGGTTGGAATAGCAGCCACCTTGTCACAACCCCAACAACAGGAGGTTAAGGAGTTTGTGCTTCGCAACAAGGAGGTGTTCTCTGAGCTGCCGGGACAAACATCTGGGGTAGAGCATGATATTATTACCCCGCCCGGTGAAAGGGTGAAGTTAAAACCCTATCGGATCCCAGAGGCCCGACGGGAGGCAATACGGGAGGAAGTACAGAAAATGCTGAACTTAGGGGTGATAGAGGAGTCCCAAAGTGATTGGTCTAGTCCCATTGTGTTGGCGCCTAAACCGGATGGGAGCTGGCGATTTTGTAACGATTTTCGTCAGTTGAACAAAGTTACAAAATTTGACACCTACCCCATGCCACGTATAGATGAGTTGATCGACCGGCTGGGAACAGCCCGATACATGACGACTCTTGACCTCACAAAAGGGTATTGGCAAATTCCCCTGGCCAAGTCGGCCAAAGAGAAAACCGCATTTGTAACCCCAGACGGGGCGTTCCAATATAAGAGAATGCCGTTCGGGTTACAGAATGCGCCGGCCACATTCCAGCGGAAAATGGACCAGATACTGAGGCCCCATCGGAAGTATGCTGCGGCTTACCTGGATGACGTAATTGTCCATAGCACAGATTGGGCCTCACATCTGCCAAAAGTGCAAGCAGTCCTAGACTCTATCCGGGAAGCGGGGTTTACGGCTAACCCCAAGAAGTGTACCATTGGGCAGGAGGAGGCCAAATATCTTGGGTACACCATTGGCAGGGGAGTAATAAAACCCCAACTCAACAAAGTCGAGGCCATCCAGAGTTGGCCACGTCCCAACAGCAAGAAGCAGGTACGAGCCTTTCTGGGAATCGCGGGTTATTATCGGCGCTTCATTCCCCACTTTGCTTCTAAGGCTGTGCCCCTAACCAACCTGACGAAAGGGAAAGGGTCGGTCATGATTAAATGGACCCCCGAGGCTGAGGCAGCATTCCAATTCTTGAAACAAGCCTTATGTAGCCAGCCAGTGTTGTACTCACCCGACTTCTCTAAAGACTTTGTCGTACAAAGTGATGCGTCAGATGTGGGGTTAGGAGCAGTATTGTCCCAGGTCTGGAACGGGGAAGAGCACCCAGTCATTTACCTCAGCAGGAAGTTGAAGTCCCATGAGGTAAATTACGCCACGGTTGAAAAGGAGTGTTTAGCGGTGAAGTGGGCTCTAGATTCCCTTCGGTACTATCTGCTAGGTAGGCACTTTGACATGGTTACGGATCACGCTCCGTTAAAGTGGATGGCTCAAAACAAGGAGACAAATAGAAGAGTAAATAGGTGGTTCCTGGCCCTACAGGAATTCAACTTCACAGTAAAGCATCGCCCTGGCGTTCAAATGGGGAATGTGGATGCTTTGTCTCGAGTACATGAATGCCTGATTGCTGGTGTTCCAACCCCAAGGTTAAAACAAGAGGGGGGGGTATGTGACAGCAGGAAGGTAAAGTCACCTGGTTGCATCCAGGGGGGTAGGTATATTTCTCCCAGATTCAGGCTTTATGCCGACTTATACAACTAGGGAGAGAGTTGATGAAGCCCAGCTGAGGCTAGTGGGCTCATGGATGATTCATACCTCTAGGGAGAGTGCTGGGCGTCGTGCAGGCAGGGAGTTGATGAGACCAGCTGAAGCTTGTCAGCTCGTTTAAGGCCTCTATAAAAACTCCCAGCTTCATTAGGTGTTTGCTCATGCCTGGACCCAGACCTGTGTGGACTGTCTAGGGAGAGTGAACCCCTGTGCGGTGAGACAAAGCCTGTGTGGCTATTTGTTTGGACATTTACTAAACCAGGGACTTAGGGACTAGGACAGCACCAGGCTGATCCCAGTTGTTAGTTAGGGAAACCTGCATGTTTAGTCAGAGGTCAAGCTGACCAGGATTTATTTTGTTTATGTTTCTTTTTGCTTTGCTGTGTTTTTGTCACTGTAAATAGAGAAATAAACCGCACCTTTTGATCTTGAAAACCACAACCTCCGTCTGCTGGGCCTGTTTTTGTGTGGGGAGCCCATCCAGGGGGTCACACACACCCGCTACCGAGCTAACCCCCTCACAATACATATACATACATATACATATACATACACACACACACTGCCTTGAAAAAGTATTCATACCCCTTGACATTTTATGCATTTTGTCATGTTAAAACCAAAAATGTAAATGTATTTTATTGGGATTTTATGTGATAGACCAACACAAAGTGGCACATAAAATGGTGCAGTGGAAGGAAACTGATAAATGTTTTTTATGTATTTTTACAAATAAATATCTGAAAAGTATGGCATGCATTTGTATTAAGCCACCAAGTCAATACTTTGTAGAACCACCTTTCACTGCAATTACAGCTGAAAGTCTTTTTGGGTATGTCTCTACCAGATTTGCACATCTAGAGAGTGACATTAAGCCCATTCTTCTCTGCATAATAGCTCAAGCTCTGTCAGATTGGATGGAGAGCGTCTGATGAGCAATTTTCAAGTCTTGCCACAGATTCTAAATTGGATTTAGGTCTGGACTTTGACTGGGCCATTCTAACACATGAATATGCTTTGATCTAAACCATTCCATTGTATCTCTGGCTGTATGTTTATGGTCGCTGTCCTGCTGGAAGGTGAACCTCCGCCCCAGTCCCAAGTCTTTTGCAGACTCTAAAGCCCTGTACACACGGCCGGGAATCTCGTCTGTTTGAAAACCGTTGGTTTTCCCGACAGGATTCCTGGCAGGCTTGCCTTGAAAAGCCATGTATACACACGGCCACACAAAAGACCCGCCGTTCTTTTGAATGGCAAGAACGCTGTGACGTCAAAGACTACGATGAGCCGGCTAAATTAGGTTCTATGCTACCGTGCATGTGCCGAATTGTTAATCGAGCATGCACGGTTTATTTCCCCTTCAGGTAAACATACAGACGACCGGTTTTCTCAGCAGGAAACACTCTGCGGGGAATCCCGATGGGAAAATAGAGAGCAGGTTCTCTTTTCCGGCAGTTTTCCTGTCAGGAAAACTGCTAGGGAGCATACACACAGCCGGGATTCCCAGTCAAAAGCTCTCCTGCCGGGAAAACCAGTCGTGGGTACAGAGCTTAACAGGTTTCTTCTAAGATTTCCCTGTATTTGGCTCCATCCATCTTCCCATTAACTCTGACCAGCTCCCCTGTCCCTGCTGAAGAAAAGCATCCCCACAACATGATGCTGCCACCAGCATGTTTCACGGTGGGGATGGTGTGTGCAGGGTGATGTGCAGTGTTAGTTTCCTGCATCCTATGCATTAAGGTGAAAAAAATTCTGACACTGACCAGACCCCCGTTTTACTCACCTGAGTCCATTCGTTCCCGCGGCGGAGACATGCTCTACCTCTCTGCCTGTTGTCTTGGCTCTTGATTGAATAGATTGATAGCAGCGCAGCCATTGGCTCCCCATCCTGTCAATAAAATCCAATGATGCGGGCGCCAGGGCCGAGTCCTTTATTCTGTGTGAATGAACACAGAAGCAGGACTCGGGAGCATGCTCGCACAGATGTCCACCTTAGAAGAGCCTTCTCCGATGTGGGCACTCGATGTGGGGAGGAGCTACCAGCGCTGCCAGGGGACCCCAAAAGAGGAGGACCGGGACCACTGTGCAAAAAGAAAAAAACAAGGGTTTGCAACCCCTTTAAGGCCAAACAGTTTAATTTTGATCTGATCTGACCAGAGCACCTTCTTCCACATGTTTGCTGTGTCCCCCATATGGCTTCTTGCAAACTGCAAATGGGACTTTTATGGCTTTCTTTCAACAATGGCTTTCTTCTTGCCACTCTTCCATTAAGGCCAGATTTGTGGATTACACGACCAATAGTTGTCCTGAGGACAGATTCTCCCACCTGAGCTTCGGCTCTCCGCAGCTCATCCAGAGTTACCATGGGCCTCTTGGCTGCTTTTCTGATTAATGCTCTCCTTGCCTGGCCTGTCAGTTTAGGTGGACAGGCATGTCTTGGTAGGTTTGCAGTTGTGCCACACTCTTTCTATTTTCAGATGATGGATTTAACAGTGCTCCATGAGATGTTCTAAGCTTGGGATATATATATTTTTTACCCAACCCTGCTTTATCCCTGGCCTGTCTGGTGTGTTCCTTGGCCGTCATGATGCTGTTTGTTCACTTAGGCCGGGTTCACACTGGGGCAACAAACGCTCCGACATTGGGAGCTCATGCCGCATGACATGTGAAAATCAATGTTTCCCTATGAGAGCCGTCTTAACTGGTCCGACATAAGTCGGTCCGACTTTGAAAATGCTCCCTGTACTACTTTGGTCCGACTTTGATCCTACTTCAGCCCATTGAATATCATTGAAGTCGGGTCAAAGTAGGATCCTTGTCCTAACCATCCGACTTTTGACATCCGACATGTGATTACAGCAGCAGTAAAAGGAATTTAACTCACACTGGGATTGTTTTGATTGGTCAAAGGACAAGTCAGACTAGCACAAAGTCGGATCAAAGTAGTATCCTGTTCATGAAAGTCGGACCAATGTAGGACCGATGTAGGACTGATGTCGCAGAGCAAAGTAGGATGAAAGTTGTATGACTGTCGTGTCGTATCAGTGTGAACCCAGCCTAAGGTTCTCTAACGAACCTCTGAGGACTTTACAGAACAGCTGCATTTACACCGAGATTAAATTAAACACAGGTGGACTCTATTTACTAATTAGGTGACTTCTGAAGGCAATTAGTTCCACTAGATTTTAGTCAGGGGTATCAGAGTAAAGGGGGCTGAATACAAATGCACACCACACTTTTCAGGTATTTATTTGTAAAAAATGTGGAAAGCCATTTATCATGCTCTTTCCACTTTACAATTATGTGCCACTTTGAGTTGGTCTATCACATAAAATACATTTAATTTTTGGATGCAACAAGACAAAATGTGGAATATTTCAAGGGGTATGCATACTTTAAGGCATTGTGTGTATGTATGTATGTATATATATATATATATATATATATATATATATATATATATATACACATACACACATACACATACATACACACACATACATATATATATATATATATATATATATATATATATATATATATATATTTTGTGACTTCTCTGCACACAAGAAGATGACACACCTCCCATACCCAGCCCTTTCCTACACACCTTGAGGTATTCTAATGAATGTATTAGACCAAGAATAGCCTAAATAGAGAAATGATTAGCAAGTGTACTTATTCAAACTATCAGTAAGGTTAAACACCTGTAGTATTCAGACTAACATGACTGAACGGCATTTACCTAGCAACAGTATATAAAGACAGTACTAAGTTGCTATAACAGTCCCAGTTTTATCCCACTGGCCAGTGACTGATAGAAAAAACAACCTTGCCCAGGAAAGTTGGGGCCCTTGAAGAAAGGACCACAGTTCTGAGCAGAAAAAAGGGTCTCAAGACACATGCTCTGATTCAGCAAAAGGCAAGTTCAAGTCAGAAAGGGATAAGTAAAGTCTGATTTCACCCGGGATCCAAATCCTACCCTCCCAGGAAGAGGGTTCTCAGTCTCTTTACCTCTGAGTTTTCACCCAATTGTGGTCAGCTATGGAAGGTATACATTCATCCAGCAGCATCAGCTCTGTCTTTCCCACAAACCTTCTTGCTTCAAGCCCATCCTCTCCTCTCTCCTTACTATCCTGCCGACACACTTCCCCTTGCTCTGTTGCATTAGTCAAACACTGTCCAGACCCAGCCAAGATGACTTACTGGAAGATGACTGCTACACTTCTGTATTAATGAATATTCAGTTTAACCCTACCAACACTGCAGAAGGATAATACAGGAGCGACAAAGAAAAAAGTTGCACAGCAGTTATCAGCTACAGTCCAGTATATATAGACCTACACACAGTTTCTCACAAAAGTGAATATACCCCTCACGTTTGAATTTTTTTTATTATATCTTTTCATGTGAACACTGAAGAAATGACACTTTTCTACAATGTAAAGTAGTGAGTGTACAGCTTGTATAATAGTGTAAATTTGCTGTCCCCTCAAAATAACTCCACACAGCCATTAATATCTAAACCGCTGGCAACAAAAGTGAGTACACCCCTAAGTGAAAATGTCCAAATTGGGCCCAAAGTGTTAATATTTTGTGTGGCCCCCATTAATTTTCCAGCACTGCCTTAACCCTCTTAGGCATGGAGTTCACCAGAGCTTCATAGATTGCTACTGGAGTCCAATTCCACTCCTCCATGACAACATCACGGAGCTGGTGGATGTTGGAGACCTTGCGTTCCTTCACCTTCCATTTGATGATGCCCCACAGATGCTCAATAGGGTTGAGGTCTGGAGACATGCTTGGCCAGTCCATCACCTTTACCCGCAGCTTCTTTACCAAGGCAGTGGTCCTCTTGGAGGTGTGTTTGGGGTCGTTATGTTGGGATACTGCACTTCGGCCCAGTCTCTGGAGGGAGGGGATCATGCTCTGCTTTAGTATGTCACAGTACATGTTGGCATTCATAGTTCCATCAATGAATTGTAGCTCCCCAGTGCTGGCAGCACTCATGCAGCCCCAGACCATGACACTCCCACCACCATGCTTGACTGTAGGCAAGACACACTTGTCTTTGTACTCCTCACCTGGTTGCTGCCACACACGCTCGACACCATCTGAACAAAATACCTTTATCTTGGTCTCATCAGACCACAGGACATGGTTCCAGTAATCCATGTTCTTAGTCTGCTTGTCTTCAGCAAACTGTTTGCGGGCTTTCTTGTGCATCATCTTCTGGGATGACAGCCATGCAGACCAATTTGATGCAGTGTGTGGCGTATGGTCTGAGCACTGACAGGATGACCCCCCACTCCTTCAACCTCTGCAGCAATGCTGGCAGCACTCATACGTCTATTTCCCAGAGAAAACCTCTGGATATGGCGCTGAGCACGTGCACTCAACTTCTTTGGTCGGCCATAAGCAGATTGCCAAGACCCTAAAACTGAGCTGCAGCACGTTGGCCAAGACCATACAGTGTTACTGTAGTTTTTTGACGCGATATTAGAGCATTACCCCGGGTCATGTATTAACAATTATTATCTTGATAATTCTGAATGTATTTATGTATTTGTATTACTTTTCTATAATAAAAACCCCTAGTTTTTTACACGACTCTCCCATGTGCCGTCAAAAGTCCAATTCTTAGTTCAATTATACAGTGGTTTAACTGGACAGGTTCCACTCAGAACAGGCCTTACCATGGTCGACCAAAGAGGTTGAGTGCACGTGCTCAGAGTCATATCCAGAGGTTGTCTTTGGGAAATAGTTGTATTGGAAAATAATGGTGGCCACACAAAATATTGTCAATTTGGGCCCAATTTGGACATTTTCTTTAGTGTTGTCACATGAAAAGATATAATAAAATATTTACAAAAATGTGAGGGGTGCACTCACTTGTGTGAGATAGATACTGTGTGTGTATATATATCACATTATATATATATATATATATATATATATATATACACATATACATATATATATATATGCGCACATACATACACACATATATATATACACATATACATATATATATATATGCGCACATACATACACACATATATATATATATATATATATATATATATATACACATATATACACGCACACTGCTCAAAAAAATGAAAGGAACACTTTGAAAACACATCAAATCTCAACGGGCAAAAATCTCATGCTGGATATCTATACGGATATGGACTGGGTAATGTGTTAGGAATGAAAGGATGGCACATCATTTGATGGAAATGAAAATTATCCACCTACAGAGGGCTGAATTCAAAGACACCCCAAAAATCAAAGTGAAAAAATTATGCAGCAAGCTAGTCCATTTTGCTGAAATTTCATTGCAACAACTCAAAATGGTCCTCAGTAGTTTGTATGGCCCCCAAGTGCTTGTATGCATACCTGACAACATCAGGGCATGCTCCTAATGAGATGACGGATGGTGTCCTGGGATATTTCCTCCTAGATCTGGACCAGAGCATCACTGAGCTCCTGAACAGACTGAGGTGCAACCTGGCGGCACCGGATGGACCGAAAAATAATGTCTCAGTGGTGTTCTTTTGGACTTAGGTCAGATGAGCGTGGGGGGCATTCAATGGTATCAATTTCTTCATCCTCCAGGAACTGGCTGCATGCTCTCGCCACATGAGGCTGGGCATTGTCATTGCACAGGAGGAACCCAGGACCCACTGCACCAGCGTAGGGTCTGACAATGGGTCTAAGGATTTCATCTCGATACCCAATGGCAGTCAGGGTGCCATTTTGTAGCCTGTAGAGGTCTGTGCGTCCCTCCATGGATATGCCTCCCCAGACCATCACTGACCCACCCCCAAACCGGTCATGCTGAACAATGTTACAGGCAGCATAAAGTTCTCCATGGCTTCTCCAGACCCTTTCACGTCTGTCACATATGCTCAGGGTGAACCTGCTCTCATCTGTGAAAAGCATGGGGCACCAGTGGCGGACCTGCCAATTCTGGTGTTCAATGGAAAATGCCAATCGAGCTCCACAGTGTCCGGCAGTGAGCACAGAGCACACTAGAGGACGTTGGGCCCTCAGGCCACCCCCATGAAGTCTGTTTTTGATTGTTTGGTCAGAGACATTCACACCAGTGGCCTGCTGGGGGTAATTTTGTAGGGCTCTGGCAGTGCTCATCCTGTTCCTCCTTGCACAAAGGAGCAGATACCGGTCCTGCTGATGGGTTAAGGACCTTCTACGGCTCTGTTCAGCTCTCCTAGAGTAACTGCCTGTCTCCTGGAATCCCCTCCATGCTCTTGAGAGACTGTGCTGGGAGACATGGCAAACCTTCTGGCAATGACACGTATTGATGTGCCATCCTGGAGGAGTTGGACTGCCTGTGCAACCTTTATAGGGTCCAAGTATCGCCTTGTGTTACCCGTAGTGACACTGATCCTAGCCAAATGCAAAACTAGTGAAAAACAGTCAGAAAAGATGAGTAGGGAAAAAAAATGTCAGACACCTCCACCTGAAAAAACCGTCCTTTTTGGAGGTCGTCTCATTGTTGCCCATCTAGTGCACCTGTTGTTAATTTCAATTAACAGCAAAGCAGCTGAAACTGATTAACAACCCCCTCTGTATACACCCCTCCCCCTCTGCTACTTAACTGACCAGATCAATATCCCAGGAGTTTCGATTCAAAAGTGTTCCTTTAATTTTTTTGAGCAGTGTATATTTTGCGCAGTGTATATATACACACACACACACACACACACGCAGTTATAAAAATATAATATACTACAAAGTATACATGATGCATTTATTCTGCAGAAACATATGGCAACTGATTAAATAACTTGTCAGGAGGAAATGCATATCACAGTATATCCTTGACAACTTAAAATTAGAAAAAAAAAAACATAGAAACACATGTCAATAGTAACTTATACAGACTATACTGTACAAATATCAAATATTCAGAATATAATTTCTGATTATAATTTCAAAGAACAAAGTAAAATACAGGGGGACGTCATAACAGGTTCCACAGAAACACTCAGTTCAACCCCAC
Source organism: Rana muscosa (assembly GCA_029206835.1). Taxonomy (NCBI): domain Eukaryota; kingdom Metazoa; phylum Chordata; class Amphibia; order Anura; family Ranidae; genus Rana; species Rana muscosa. Next base: position 262,786,511 of record CM055127.1, on the reverse strand, counting down.
ACCAAAAGCGTTGGTGATTGCACCAGATTTATGTACCTGTCACAGACAGGTACATAAATCTGTAGGAGCTTGGCACCAAGGTCGAAGTGTCCAAATTTAACATTCATTCCTCAATGTGCTCTCTTCCTGTCTCACCGATGGGTGCATGACCAAAAAGTTTTGTAATAAGGGTGGGCAGAGCCTGGTGGGAATCTGATTCCCCAACCATTCCACATTGTGATTGACAGTGCACAGAAGTGGGTGGATCCATAGCTGCTATGTATTGCAATAACAGCTTTCAAATCCACCCACTGCCAAGCACTGTCAATCAAGTATAAGGTGGATTGGATTTGCAACTAGCTTCTAATTTCCCCTGTCAGGCTCATCCACCATCACCACCACTATCCCCTGACCCTTTGTTTTACATTTAGCTTTTAGCAGGGGAATCTCCTGGCTGATAGCTGAATGGGGCTGGGGATACAGCACCGTGTGGGAATTTGACACATGCATGACAGCTTCTCAGATCAGACATACCCCACTCAGGCGTACCTCTATATGCCAGCTCAGGGTTGGCACTAAATACCTCCAGTCTTCTAATATATGAACTGGCAGTAATATTTTAAGAATCGTAAGGTCGCTGCCATAGCGTCAAGTTCTTAAACTGATGGTAGTTAGAACTACCTAAACTTGGCTCTTGTTTTGCCAATACTACCAAAACTGGAGCAAATATAAAACTGGAGTTATATTATGTACATTTAGAAAATAATGCAGGCATTTTTTTTAAAGTGGATGTAAACCCACTCTCATCCTTTCTAAACTACTGCCATAGTGCTGATCTATAAGGATATACATGCCTCCTGCATGTATCCTTACCTGTCAAATGACTCCCCTCTGTCTGTTATAAGAACTTTAACCTGCAGATTCTGTGGGTGGATCTGTTGTCTGGAGCTCGGTGAGTGGATCTGTTGTCTGGAGCTCGGTGGGTGGAGTCGTGATGTCAGTAGACTCCCCGCCCACCTCTACACTTGGCTTGTCAACATGCATTTTCTCCTGTGTATTCCTTCTGCTATGATCACTAACATCCAGTCAAAATCCAGAAAAGTAACCACATGACTTCAGAAAAGGAGTGGGGGTGGGAATTAAAAAATAATGCCTGTCTAAATGTAGTGCACGAGATATGTAAATAACCTGTCACTCAAAGCAAGGGGGTGGAACGGACAAAGGTTTTTCTCCGTTTGTCCATTTTATCTCACTGAACAATAAAAGAGGATTGCTCAGAGTTGGATTAACTCTTTGTGGCAAGACCTGGCACAAATGATAGGAAATCTTATACTCTACATTGTGACAGCAAAAAAATAAAAAATAAATCGGATTTACATCCACTTTAAAGCAATCTACTGAACTGAATAGAACCAGCTCTTGAAGTATTTTTCACATTTTCACATCTTTCACAGCACTGTGAAGAAACCTTTTCATATTTGGAGATTAAATCTCTTCTTCCAGATGTAAAGAGTGCCCACTTGTCTTCTGTGATGATTAAAGTGAAAATCTCAACACTAAGTTCGCTATATGGACTACTAATTCCCCCTTAATCTCCTCTTCTAAAGAAAGAATAAATTCAGTTCCTCTAATCTTTCCTCATAGCTGAGCTCCTCCATGCCTCTGATCAGTTTGGTTGGCCTTCTCTGCATTTTCTCCAGTTCCCCGATATTCCAGAGGAAGTCTTACTAATGATTTGTACAGGTGTAACTGCGCTGGTGGCAATTCTGCATTTTCTCCCTGGCTGCCCTGTCTGATGGCAATGGTCCCTTGACACTTTGTCCAGCTCTGGATTTTGGTTGGCATCCATTAACCTTGCAGTCAAGGCAGATAAAGACTACAGAGATTTACCAAACCTGGAGCACTCAGAATCTGGTGCAGCTGTGCATGGTAGCCAATCTGCTTCTAACTTCAATCTGTTTAATTAAGCTTTAGCAATAAAACCTGGAAGCTGATTGGTTTCTATGCAGAGCTGTACCAGATTTTGCACTCTTTGGTTTTAGTAAATAATGCCTTATATATTCTAAAACCAAGTTCGGCACAGCAGAATTTGAATTTATTATGTGAGACTATACTTAGGTAGAAGTACTGCATTATGATTCTATTTTGTTCTGGAAATAATGGGAAAACAAAGAGATGTTAAATCCAATGTTAAATGTTTATCAAAATGCTTCCTTTTACATGAAGCCCCAATAGCCAATACTGATGTGACAAACCATTGATTAGCTCAAAGTGCACTAAAAATGACAATGTTCTATGTAAAACCTGGATGACAAATCAATGTGATGATTCACTGAACATCAGTGGGTGTGAATTTCAGCAACAGAAGGGTGTATGTGCTTAGAAAAGTGCATATCTTATATAACGCTCTTGTAAAAAAGTTAAAGGAAATAGTAGAACATGAATAAAATATTGCTCCTAGTGTCTTAATGGTCTTGGGTACCTAGCTTCTGTAATATGTAAAGCAAATAGTTAGATTGAATGCATGGTTATTCTTATGGAAGTGACACTCTGTTACTTTTTTTTTTTTCGAAAATGGAAGCAGTGGCTACAAACTTTTTACAAATTACATTTAATAGGGTAACATAAGTATGTTAACAAATAGTTATTCTTTTTCCTCACACCTTGGTTCTTGACGTTTAAAAATATATATTATTTTTTATTTGTTTGATCCAATATTACAGACTCTATCTCACCGATATTCATTTGCTTTTATGCAATTATGACAAGGGTTTGCTATATGTGCACAAGGGGTTAAACTCACAAGAGCTGTCGTTCACTCCCCTTCCTGTTCCCATGCTCTTAAAAGCCGTTTGTTGCCGGTGGATCCCTTGGCTTTGACAAAGCGCATGCGCGCGAAACATGTAAGCTAAAGGTTTCCACGGCAACACAGAGCTTACGTACCGCCCTGCAAGTGTATCCCCTCCGCTCCAGCATCAGTCCTTGTTTCCGGTTGTCGGACGCAGGGCGCGTTATCCAGAGTGCCGTCTGACCTATCACCATCCAGCCCGTTCGATCAGCTGGTCTGATCGTGACACAGGGCTTTGCACGGCATGTCACATCTCTCCCTGGATTCCACAGCTCTGGTTCCCGCAACCCAGCCACAGGCTGTATCGTGAGAGCGGCCAATCCCTCCACCTCCCTGGCGGCCAGTACATCTCATCACTGAACCAAACTAACTTCACAACACCAAGTCACGGAGCACACTTGCTGACTTTAACCCCTTGGTTGGCGGTACTGTATTTCATGCGTTTTTTATGCTTCATTCCAATGACTGAGTTTTTTCTGATGCTAATCTCATTACAAGTTGTTTGATTCATATTGATTTTTACATCGATCCATATCGATTTTATATCAATCTTTGGCGTGTATCCAATTAAAAGAATACATTTTTATCAAAACATTAGTTATAGTTCTGCTTTCACTGGTCCTATCGAGCGCTGGATTGTCAATCATTGCTTAGTGTTTACTTTTTCCGGAAGTTGCCAGCTGCACTGGGAGCCAGATTTTTAATAATATTTTTTATATGACATTATGTTTTAATACTTCTGCCAGTTTTGTAGCGCTGAAAGACTGAGCTGTGCATTTTTTTTTTTTTTTTGCAGCACACTGGATTGAAACGAATGTCACTGCACAACAGCGCAATGTACTGTACCTTGCTGCTGTACAGTGACATCAGTGAAGTGGCACTTTAAATTAAATTGCCCAAAAAAGGGAACTGGGACTGATGTGAATGTACAATATATATATGGAAAACGCTGTGTAAATTGATGGTGCAATATACAGTAAATAAATTGTGTGATGCGGTAAAATGCACATTACACTACTTTCTTACTGCAGCTCATTGCAGCTGAAAACGGACAGCTCTACGCTCAGAAAATACCATAGTTTTCAAAGGATGCCCCTGAAAAGCTGAAGGCATTCATATGCGCATGTTTTTGCTTTAAAAAAGTCCTCTCTTCGTATAAAACTGCTGTCCTCCCCTTGACCTGTCCAGAAAACATACAGCGCAATGAAAAAGTATTCATACCCCTTGAAATTTTCCACATTTTGTCATGTTACAACCAAAAATGTAAATGTATTTTATTGGGATTTTATGTGATAGACCAATACAAAGTGACACATAATTGTGAAGTGGAAGGAAAATGATGAATGGTTTGCAATTTTTTTTTTGGCAAGCCCCGGACGCCACGTGCAGAATCAGCAATCTACTTCGTGCTACAGAGTTGTCTAAGGTCCCTTTCTCTGCTTCTATCATTAGACGCAGAGAAGGCCTTCGATAGAATTGATTGGGGATACTTAAGACACGTACTAGGAAAATCTGGTATAACAACAGGTACGATTAGCTTAGCCATACTAGCATTATACACTAATCCCTCTGCAATGGTTTTAACAGAAGGCATGTTTTCTGGTAGCTTCAACATCACCAAAGGGACAAGGAAAGGTTTCCCATTATCCCACTTGAAATTTTCCCTTCTAATGGAGCCCTTGGCTGAAAAAATTAGATCCCACCCAGACATAACTAGCATTTTCGTTTTAAAACAAGCAAACTCCATTTTCTTTTTTTGCAGACAATGTGATCCTGTCCCTCTCAGAACCAAATACCTCTCTACCAGCTGTACATAACACTAAATCATTTCAACCAAATCTCATATTATAAAGTAAACACAACTAAATCTAATATACTTGCCATAAATATAGATCTTCAACAGACCCTTTCTTCACGATACCCATATCCATGGGCTGACAAACCCGTCCAATATCTGGGCATACAACTGACAACCCCAAGTTCCAAATTATTTAAAGTAAATTTCCTACCCCTCATCTCTTCTATCCAGCCTGAATTAAATAGACTGATGCCGCGTACACACGATCGTAATTTCAGACAACAAAACCGTGTTTTTTTTTCTGATGGATGTTAGCTTAAACTTGTCTTGGATACAAGGTCGCACAAAATGTTGCTCGGAAATTCCGATGTCAAGAACGCAGAGACGTACAACACTATGACGAGCCGAGAAAAATGAAGTACAATGATTCCGAGCATGCGCAGCACTTTTGTGCGTCGTAAATGGCTACACGATCGGAATTTCCGACAAGAACTTTTGTTGTCGGAAAAATTGAGAACCTGCTCTCAAACATTTGTTGTTGGAAATTCTGACAGCAAATGTCCGATGGAGCCTACACACGGTCGGAATATCCGACCAAAAGCTCACATCGAACATTTGTTGTTGGAAATTCCGATCATGTGTACGAATAAGAACCTTTTATTTGTCTGGTCGGGAAGACTGGCAGCATATAAAATGCGTATTCTACCGAGAATTCTATACTATTTCAGAGCTCTACTAATCTTCATACCAGCATCATTCTTTAAAATTATACAATTTTAACTACACAAATTTGTGTGGGCAGATAAAAAACCGAGATGCTCCCAGTCTTCTCTGCTAAAACATAAAAAAGCGGGAGGAATGGGGCTCCCCATACTACGAGACTATTTCACAGCCAGTATATTAGACCAAAGTTCGGGTTCCATTCTCACTCATCGAAGCACTGGGCGTCTATAGAAAAAAATTTGATTTTTTTTGTACTCACCGTAAAATCCTTTTCTCTAACGTCCATGGACTGACACAGCATCTTCAATCTTGACAAAGATTCAGCCACATCAACCTTATAGAACTATGAAAAGGTATGTGCAGACGACCAGGTCGCCGCTTTGCACACTTGTGCAACAGACGCTTGATGTCGGAAAGCCTAGGAAGCACCAATTGCCCTGGTTGAATGTGCCATAACCGGAAAGGGAGGCGCCCACCCCTTAAGGGCATAGGCCTGTATGACAGCCTGTCATATCCACCTAGAAATGGTGGCAGACAAAACCACCTGGCCCTATTTTGGCCCAGACAGACACAAACAGTGAGTCAGACTTCCTAAATGAAGCCGTAACAGACAGGTACACCCATAAGCCACGTACCACATCTAACGTGTGAAGCTCAAACTCTCTGGGATGCGATGAACGAGGACATAAGGAAGGAAGCACAATGTCCCTATTAAGGTGGAAGGCCGAGACCACCTTCGGGAGAAAGAAGGCTGTGGGCGTAGCACCGCCCTATCCTTATGAAGTACCAAGTATGGCGGTTTGCAAGACAAGGCCGCCAATCCAGAAACCCTTCTGACAGAAGCAATAGCAACTAGGAAAGCCACCTTCTGAGATAAAGTTGAGAAGAACCTCTCTAACATTTTCAAAAGGAGGTTTGTGAAGAACCGAGAGTACCAAATTCAAAACCCAAGGAGGAAGAGGTGACTTAATATGGGGAAGCACATGGCGAACCCCCTGCACAAAAGACACTAATCAAGGAATGGCCCGCTAGCGGCCGCTGAAAAAAAATGGTTAAAGCCAAAATCTGACCCTCAATAGTGCTCAAAGCAAGCTTTTGGGTCACCCCCCGTTGCAAAAACAGCAGGATCCTGGGAACGGAATACGTCCATGGACGCCAATCCAACTCCTCGCACATAGCGATGTAGGCCCTCCAGGTACGGTGGCATATCTACCTGGAGGAAGATATCCGTGCCCCCAACATGGCAGAAATTACTGAATCCGAGAGACCCCGATCTCTCAGCACCTGGCTTTTAATAGCCATGCCGTTAAAGCCAGCGACTGCAAAGCAGGATAAAGTATGGGACCTCGAAACAGAAGGTCCTCCCGCACAGGCAGTCGCCAAGGAACGTCCGCCCCGAGGCGCACAAGATCGGCGTACCATTGGACACCGAGGCAAATCTGGCGCAATGAGAATCACCGGAATCCCCTCGGCCTCCACCCTGCGAAGAAGACGAAGCAACTTCAGTGGAGGATAGGCTTAAAATCAGCCAATACCGACCCCACGGGGCCACCAACGCGTCTGCCCAGGGGTCCCTGGACCTGGCCACGAATCTCGACACCTTGCGATTGAGTCGAGAGGCCAATAGGTCCACATCCCGTGTGCCCCACCTCCGGCAGAGGAGGTGAAACACCTCCGGATGCAAGGACCATTCCCCCTGGTCCAACATCTGGTGGCTCAGATAGTCCGCCTGCCAGTTGTCTACGCCCGGAATGTAAACGGCCGACAGAGACGGCACGTTTCTTTCCGCCCATCTTAGGATGTGAACGACCTTGGACCCCGCAGCTGAGCTCCAAGTCGTCCGCCCCCCGATGGTTGACATAAGCCACTGCTGTGGCATTGTCCAACTAGATCCTCACGAGCGCACCTGTAGTCTTTGAGCATGAGGAGAGACACAGGCCGATTGCCCGGAATTCCAGGACATTGATCGATAGATGGGATTCGTCCAGAGTCCAAAGCCCCTGAGCTGACAGAGCTCCCCAGACTCCGCCCGAGTGAGAAAGACTGGCGTCCGACGCGATCACAGTCCACTGGACAGGAAGGAACGACTTCCCCGACCGAAGTGCCAGGGATCTCAACCACCATGCCAGGGAAGCCCTGACCAGGCGACTCACCTGGATATGATGATCCAGAGATAATGGAGACTTGTCCCAACTGGACAGGATCTCCCATGTAAGGCTCGAGTGTGGAATTGGGCATACGGCACAGCCTCGAAGGAAGCCACCATGAGTCCCAGGACCCTCATGCAAAAACGGAGTGACGACCACTTTCGGGACGCCAGCACCCGCACCACAGATTGAAGAGTCTGTAATTCGCCCAAGGGTAGAAGACCCTTGACTCCGAGGAGTCCACTCTCCTAGGATCAATCCTAGGACTCCAGACGCTGAGTCGGAGGGCCTGACAGGCTATCAACACATGTTCCTCTAATTCTGAGCCAGAGACTGCTCTCAGAAGCAGATCGTCCAGATAGCCCACGATAGCAATGCCTCGCTGTCTCAGCAAAGCTAGAATCAGGGCAAGCACCTTGGTGAAAACCCGCGGTGCTGACACCAGACCGAAGGGAAGAGCCACAAACTGATAGCGGACTACGCCTACCGCGAAGCGCAGAAACTTCTGGTGACCCGCGTAGATTGGGACATGCAAGTAGGCATCCTTGATGTCCAAGGATGCCAGAAAGTCCCCCTGGTGGAGCGCAGTAATCACTGAGCAAATGGATTCCATGCAGAATCTCCGAACCTTCACAGAGGCATTTAGGGCTTTGAGGTCCAGAACAGGACGGACTCCGTCCTTCTTTGGGACCACAAACAGATTCGAATAAAATCCCTGAAACCTCCCCTTTGAGGGTACTGGCACAATTACTCCACACCTCAGCAAGTCCTGCACTGCCCCCACAGGGCAGGCTGACGCGCCGGAAGGAGAGAGAGATTTGAGGGCAAGAACCTGTCTGGTGGCCAGGAAAGGAACTCCATCCTGTACCCTGAGTTGACCACCACGCATACCCACCAGTCGGAGATTTGGGAGGTCCACCGAACCGAGAACCTGCGAAGTCGTCCCCCCACCCCAGAGTTGGGGCAGGGGCAAGACTTCATGCGGTGGCGGGCTTGCTCGGCTTACGCACCCAGGGACGCTTCTGTCCAGTGGCCGCACCCCTGTCAGTCCAGTTCACCTTAGGAGGCGGAGGAAGAAGGGTGCTCTTACCTCCCGTGACATTTTTAATAATGTCATCCAGGGAAGCACCAAATAGCCTTCCGCTCTTGAAAGGCAAAACCGTCAGGAGCTTCTTGGAGGCCAGGTCAGCAGACCAGCATATTAACCAGATCAGGCGACATAAAAACCACCGCAGACACTGAAGCCCTAGAGAATAGGGAGGCAACGTCCAAAGTGGCACCGCACACATACACCAGGCCCTGTACAATTTGGTCTGCCAGTGCAATGCAATCTGAAGATTATGCTCCTGTACAGTCATGTGCAAAATTTTAGCCCATTCCGTGAGCGTCTGAGACACCAGGGTCGCCGCTACAAGAGAACGCAGCGTGGAACCCAGCATGGTGAACAGGGCCCTGCTCACCATTTCCGACCTCCTATCAGTAGGGTCCTTAAAGGCAGGTGTCCCCTTAACTGGGAGAGTTGTGGTTTTAAGCAACCGGGCGACCGAGGGATCAACCACCGGGGGAGAAGCCCATTTCTTAAATCAGGCTCTCCTCAAAGGGGTACCTAACAGCCAGACGCTGCGAGACCGCAAAGGTCTCCTGTGGTTTGTCCCACACCTGGTCTATGAATCTGTCAAAGCAAGGTGTATAGGGAAAAATCTTTTTAGAAGGATCAGCCCTAAATGAACCAAAGGAGACAGCCTCCACCAAAGGTTCTTCAGCTGCAGTCTCCAGCGTGAGAGTGTCCCCCACAGCATCAATGAGTACACTCACAAGCTTCCTGTCATTTACTGACCCAGAAAAGGAGTCTTCCTCACAGGGAATGTCCTGGTCAAAATATCCAAATATTCAGAGCTAGGGTCCTGCGCCTCAGCAATGCCCATATCTAAAATCAGAGTACTTCCCTGGAGATGGTGTGGGGAGAGAGTGCTTTTCCCCTTGCGCTCGCACGCCGCTTCCATCCTGGCACAAATGAATCCAGGGCTGCCGACAACTGTTCCATAGGGACCGCAGGTGCAGTAGCACTGCCAGTTGCCTCAGACATGAATGGGGAAGCAGGTGCACAGACTCCATGATACCACCCTCTGAGACTTTGTCACATATGAGAAAAAAGTCCACCCTCCAGCTGCACAGACTGTGGGGGGTTACCCAGGGGACTCACCAACCCAGTTAGGACCACTCGGTTCCGCTGTCTGTGTCCCGCTCACAGCGCGATTTGAACAGAGATATAGCTGTGAGGTAACTGTGGAGAATTGCGCCGTTCTGAGGCAGCGATAGAGGCCAACCAGCACAAAAAAAGCGTGCGACTACAAGAAAATGGCCGCCGCAATTACATAGTGAGGCCACGGCAAGATGACCGCCAATGCCAGTTCACACAGTAAAGAAAAAAACACAGTAAAACATGGCGCCCGACGGCGCAATAAAAATCTGAAGGCCCAGGCTGGCAAACAAGCATCCCCACACAGAGTGCAGACCACACGAACCCCCTGGGCAAAATCACCCCCAGTAAGCGTGCGCCAGAGCAAGGTGACAGAGAGTAGTAAAAACAAGGGGGCGACAAGGAAACCCCCCTTACCATAGGAACTCACAGCATGTACTCACCTGCTGAGGCAGAAGAAACAGTACTTACCCGTCCAGCGAGGACCCACTGGTGTGTTCCTGACAAGCATATCACAGTGCAGTACTGAGTAGCTGTCGGCCAGTCCACCACGAAAGATACAGCAAAACTATTTTCAATCTTCTGTGGACACTGGAAAAAAAAGGTCGCCGGCTACCCCAGGAGAACTGATCTCACGCAGGGCGAGGATCAGCACGCTCGATGGTCGGACTGGGAAGACTACGAGGATAGCGAACAACCCAACCTGTTGCCCAGCTGACAGTTGATAGAATAATCTCAAAAATAAAAAAATAAAAGTTCAAAAAAAGAACAAAACATTTCTTCAAGAGACTGGCTCTGAAGAGAGTCACGTCCTCTCCACTGTTAGGCAGAAAAAAAACTGAGGCTGCTGGCTGCAGGTAGGAGGGTTATGTCCGGAGGGACCGCCCCCTGGGCAGGGCTGTTCAGCTTTGGTTTTGGAATGTAAGTTTTAAACATCTAACATTCTGCCTAGTCTTCTCCTATGAGCAGGAACATAACCCACTTTGTCAAGATTAAAGATGCTGTGTCAGTCCACGGACGGAAAGAGAAAAATGGTTATTGCCTAATTCCATAAGATCTACACTACTAGCTAATTCCTTCTCAAATACTCACTTTAAATCCACCCATCCCATTATACAACTAGTAATGGATACATGGAAAAATTTCTGCATCTCCATGGAACACACCACAGACCATACCGAGATCTCTAACCCCCTTGTCCTTGATTCAAACCCACATAAGAGACCTTATGAGAACTTGGGAAAAAAAAGGAATCACCTTAGTCACAGACCTCCTAAACCATGGAAAGCTTATTCCCTTTAATACACTGATCCAGAAGTACTCACTTTTCTATATCAGATCATTCTATGTACGTGAGGATTGCAAAATTTTTACGGGCACATCCTCTGATACCCACTAAAATACCACATGGAGCTTGGTCCTTTTGGAATAACACAAAGAATGCCACGAAAGGGAACAACAGAAAAAAAATCTCTCACTAAAATACCTCCACTTCAAAAATGGGAATCAGATCTCACCACATCCTTCTCAGGGGAACAATGGAAAAAGACGATTAAGCATAATCACTGTTACACAAGATCTACAACATACTGGGAAATGGCTCAAAAATTACTCCTTAGATGGTATTATACTCCTTTCATGTGGGATCCTTGGATTCTTCTTAGACAGATTAATTGATTGATTTAGTATTCACAAGTTCCTGTCCATTCTGTATCCTTTATGATAATGAGCCTGAGTCCCTATTTCTCTGTTAATGTTTCTACATGTTCTACTATCTTAACCTCCCTGGCGGTATTCCCGAGTGTGGCTCGGGGTGATTTTTTTGTACCTAAAGCGGTAACCCCGAGCCACACTCGGGATTGCCTCGCTGGATCCTGGAAGAGGTGACTTACCTTGTCTCTGGGATCCCGCAATGTATTCCCGCAGTGTTCTCCCCTGATTCCCTTCCCTGCGAGCCTCGCGACGCAGGGGGGCGGAACGGCGGTAAATTCAAAATGTATAAAGCACAAACACACTGATACAATGTAATCCTATTGTATTACAATAAAAAATAAAATAAAGTGACCTTAGATTTCCCCCCAGTGCTTTCTCCAGTGCCCTTGTCTGCAGTTTTACTGTACTTTGTGTCTGTAAACTGCACAGCGACCATGGCATCCAAAAAGCGCGCCTCCACCTCAAAATCGCTATATGACCTGCTGGAAGTCAGCGACAGCGATACAGAATCGCTTGCAGAGGAGTTGAGTGACAGCGACTCGTACGGAAGTTCGTCATCAGATGCAGAAAGCAATTTTAGCAACGATCCTGCGACTGTGACCAGCTAAGTGCGGACTTGGTGCTCGATTGATTGCGGTACGGAGCACGTAGCACCCCCAAGATTTCAGTTTACAGGAGCACCTGGGATCAAAGTGGAAGTTGAGGAAGATAACCCCTTGGCATACCTCAAGCTCTGACTGATGAAGTTATTGCCAAAATTGTTTTGGAGACGAATCGCTACCAGGAGCAACAAGCTGCTACCCATCATCGCTTTTCAAGGACCAGAAAATGGTAACCGGTAACCAGAGAGGACATCTGGAAGTTTTTGGGCCTTATAATTGTACAGGGAGTGGTGGGGAAACCCCTGCAGAAATGGTACTGGACAACCAACAAATTGATGGCCGCTGTTTTTTTTGGCACCGTTATGTCGGAATACAAATTTTCGCTTTTAATGAAATATTTGCATTTTGCAAATAATGAAGACTTTGATGAGAGTTCTCATCCAGCTCCAAAGCTGAAAAAAAATTGGGAGATTTACCAACTTATTCTGAAGAATTTCCAGCAGACCTATGTGCCGGACAGAGATATAAGTATCGATGAAAGTCCTATGGCCTACAAAGGTAGACTTAGCTGGATACAGTTCATCGCATCAAAGCGAGCTCGTTTTGGCATGAAGTCATTTATGCTGTGTGAATCCAGCTCTGGGTACATCTGGAATTCAGTCCTGTACACCGGGAAAGAGACCAAATTCAGCGATCGATTCAGCAGTTTTGGAATGGCAACAGCTTCGGTTCTTTCTTTGATTGAGCCATTGCTGAACCAGGGCTACTGTGTCACCACAGACAATTTTTATACATCCCCAGAACTCTTTGAGTTCCTTCTCCTGAACAAAACAGATGCCTATGGGACAGTTAGGCCTAACCAGCGTGACATGCCGCCAACCTTTGCCAATAAAAAACCTCGGGCAGGAGAAATAGTTGCCTGGCAGAAAGGAAAAATGATGGCACTGAAATGGCGGGACAAAAAAAAATGTGTGCCTTATGAGTACCATTCACAACACTTCTACTGTAATGGTACATACCAAAAGGTGGAAAATATGTCATGAAGCCACAGGTCGTGTTGGATTACAACAATATCATGGAAGGTGTGGACAGGGCTGACCAGGCCATGACCTTTTATCCTGCCATGAGGAAGCAACAAAAAAAATATTGTGGAATGCTTTCATTCTTCTGAGAAAAAAAAAGTGACAGGCCTATGATTCATGCAGACTTTGTGTGGGAGGTTGCCAAACTCATTTTTCTAAAGCACCAGATGCCAATGGCAGTAAAGAGATCTGGACGTTGGGCTGCTGGCGTTGTGAACCCGGAACGCCTGACTGGTCGTCACTTTATAGACCACATTCCACCTACTGAAAAGACAGCACCCACAAAGATGTGTGTTGTTTGCTGCTCCAAGCGTGACGACTCCGGAAGGAAAATCCGAAAAGAACCCCGATTCTATTGTCCCAACTGTGACGTTGGACGTGCTGTACCTTGTTTTAAAATTTTCCATACCCGAGACGTTTACTGATGCAATATGACTTCTAATATTGCACCCTTGTTTGACCCAAAAAAATGTCAGTGTTTTTGATTACCGTATATACTCGAGTATAAGCCGAGTTTTTCAGCACATTTTTTTGTGCTGAAAATGCCCTCCTCGGCTTATACTCGAGTCAGCGTACCTGTGACTGGTGTCCAGTGTGTAAATGCTGCGCTAGTCCAGTGTAAATGCAGCGCGAGTCCAGTGTAAATGCAGCGCGAGTCCAGTGTAAATGCCACGCCTCCTCCTCCGTGATAGCCAGGGGAGTTCAGTGTTAAAAAGCCGCGCCTCCCCCTTTGTGATAGCTGCTGGAGTTTAGTGTAAATGCCGGCCCTCCTCATCCGTGATAGCCACGGGAGATCAGTGTTAAAAAGCCGCACCTCCTCCTCCGTTATAGCCAGGGAGTTCAGTGTTAAAAAGCCGCGCCTCCTCCTAGTTCTGTTCCGTGATAGGCGGAACACGTCTCTTCTGGGAAACTGAGTGTTCTGCCTATCATGGAACAGAACGAGGAGGAGGCGTGGCTTTTTAACACTGAACTCCTGCGGCCATCACGGAACAGAACGAGAGGAGGCGCGGCTTTTACACTGGACTCACGCAGTCTAACTCATGTCACGGATAATCAATATAATCAGGTATGGAGTTAATGGTGTTTTTTTCAATGTAAGCAAGGCTGATATCAGTGGGCAGAAGGACCTTTGATGATGTCATAGGCATGTGAATTAAATTGGAGATTTTTGTTGCTTGTTTAACTGAAAAATCCATGTAGGTTGTTTGGTTAGCCTAGTTGACTGGAGCATTGTGTTACCAATGATGGAGTTTTACATTAGATAGATTTATTGAAATCATGCATATACACTTAATTTATGTTTTTTTTTTATTGACCGATATAAAAGTCAGTTTACTTATAATTCATACATGGCTTAAACATATACAGTATACTTTATATATACATTATACAGAATAAATAAAATTAACTGCACTATAAATGCATGTGTTTTTATTGCAGTTTGAAAAATACTTTTAATAATGTGAGGCATGCAATTGGCACAGTGAGGTGAGACATGCAATGGGCACAGTGAGTCGTGCAATGGGCACAGTGAAGCTGCAAATGGGCATTGTTGACCCTCTTTTCCACTTACAGTAGCTGCTGCATTCTCACCCTAGGCTTATACTCGAGTCAATACGTTTTCCCAGGTTTTTGTGGTAAAATTAGGTGACTCGGCTTATATTCGAGTCGGCTTATACTCGAGTATATACAGTATATTATTTACTAAAATTTATGGAATAAAAAGTATTTATTATTAAATTATTATTTGTTATTATTTATTATATTATAATTTATGATTTTGTGTTTCAAACTTGATCATACCCGAGATGTCTACTAGACTCTGTTTTGGAAAAATTTAGGGAAGTTATTACTAAGAATTACAGGCCTACAATGCAAAACGCCAAATTTCCATGCAAAATAATGGTACCGCTTTCAGCACCTAAAATCTTCCAGAATTATACCGCCAGGGAGGTTAAAGTGGTTGTAAACCCACTTATGCAACTTGCACCTACAGGCAAGCCTAGATTAAGGCTTACCTGTAGGTGCAAGAAATATCTCCTAAACCTACACGGTTTAGGAGATATTTACAAAAAATGACATGCGTCGGTGTCCACGGCGCATGCGCGCCGTAGACAACGGCGCGTTCACAGGGTTAATCCCATTCACAAATCCGGCTTAGCCGGATTTGACGGCTCCCCCACGCATACGCGGAGTGACGTCTTCGCCGCTCCGGCCAATCACAGCGCTGGATCAGCGCTGTGATTGGCTGGAGCGGCGATACCCGGAAGTAAACTCTGGGTATCGCCACAGCGATGGCTGCGGCTGGAGAGGGAGACGACGGCTTCGGGGGCCCCAATCTAAGGCAAGTGATGCATAATGAGCTAGTATGCTAGTCATACTAGCTCATTATGGCTTTGTCTTGCAGGTGGGATTTAAAAAAATAAATGTTTCCAGGGTTTACAACCACTTTAAGCACATGTTTTTAAATTTTTGTTCTTACATTGCAGTTTATTATTATGATGAGAATAAATAGTAACCGTGTGTTTCTGCACAAATTGTACTCCACAGTTCCAAGCGGTTCTGAGGATATGTTTAAAGGCTATTATATGAACGCATTATATGTTAACGCATACCTTGCATGGTATTTCACTGTGGATTGTATGTTGTAAAAAAAATTCAATAAAAAATATTTTGTTAAAAAAGAATAAAAACAAAATAAAATTCAGTGCAGCATTACTTAATATAAATTAATAAACATCAAACAAATTAAAACTTCAAAATATGTGCATCCTATAAATTGTGGACTTTATTTTGTTTTGGAATTTATACACAGAATTAAAGTCTCTGTGCTTCACATTCCACTTCAACACTTTATTTTGTGCATCCAGTATCATAATCGTGTCAAATTACACCTTCACCTCCATGCTCAACACCAGATGTGCTCTCACATTTTCTCTATGACCTATATATTATTTTACAACATATATGGCATTTTCCCCCTTTAAATGGTTTAATTTTTCAATCCTGCTACACCTTTCCTCCTACTTTTCCTCCTCCGGTCCTCAAGGCAGACGGCAGAAAAAAACTAACAAATAATCTCCAATAGTATTTTACAGTTTTAAAAGCTTTTATTTCAAGTAAACCACTCACATTGTAAAGTGCACTTAACCTAAGTGCACATAAATACAGACGTGCAGCAATAGAAAAAACTGTGGGATATCAGCTGCTTATATGAATACCAAGATTTACAGTTACTTCCTGGTTCGCAATGTGCATGATGACGTCACACAAGCTGCAAAACACATTCAGCTGCGTTTGGGTGACATTATTACGCATAGTGGAACCAGGAAGTAACTCATTCTCTGCATGTATATCGGCCGCTGATGTTCCACAGTGATATAAGAGGAGAGAAGATGTCTGGTTACCTAGGACACTAGCAAAAAAACTGAGGTATGATGGAAGTGGGATGGATTAGACTAGATTCTTTGAATAGAGGAGGTTTTACTGTTAACCCAAAGCCATGTGCAATTGAGATGGAGGAAGCAAGGTACCTGGGCCTGGTAAAGCCATAAAGGAACAGTGAAGAAACCATACAGGATTGGCCCCACTCCCAATAAAGAAAACGGGTACACACATTCTTGGGAACAGTTGGGTACTGGTGGTTTGTTCCCAACTTTGCTGAAAATCAGTGAGGATACAATGGAATGCTGATGCAGAGAATGGTTTATTGGAATTAAACCTGCATTATGCCAGCATCCAGTGCTGGTGGATTTTTTCTGGGAATTTATTGTGCAGACATACACCTAAGTGGTTGGGAGAAATCTTGTCTCATAAAGGTGAATGAAGAGCACCCTGACCTTTTTTCCAGTAGCGGCCCGTCCATAGGGAGCGCTCAGGCGCCCCCCCCCCCTGCTGACTGCATGCTAAGAGACCCCTCCCCCACTGTGTACACAGCACAGTGACGGCGCTTGATGGGGCACAGTGGCTGCGCTTGATGGTTTTTTTTTTCAGTTGGTTTGCGCCCCCCCCCAAAAAATGTTGAGCACCAGCCGCCACTGCTTTTTTCAGCAGACAGCCAGCAGCCACTAAATTATGCTATGGTAATGTGCATTTGCGCAAATATTTCTGCTGGCCAGGAGATTCTGCTTCGTATCAGACTTCTGTTAAATAGCTGGTAATCCCTAACCCCTGTCCTTTAATCTCTTGCTGACCACCAGCAGTACATTTAGTGCTGGCGGGCAGCAACCCCAGTCACTGATCTATCTGTACATCGCAGCGTACTTTCTATAAGTTGCTAATCACCACTAATATGAATATATTGTCCGCATGTATCAGTATCTTGACCACGATCAGAACTATACTAGTGTCCCCAAAAACGCAGTGTTTGCGGGATCAGCCCCAATCACTGCTAGCACTTGCGATCAGAATACATTTTGGCCTAAAGTTATGAACAAATTTGATTTTTTTGGATAAGTTTAACAGAAAGTACATATCTTTTTTTTTTCTAAATGTTTATTTTTTTTCCCCCATTATATAATAAAAAACCCAGTGGCGATCAAATACCACCAAAAGAAAGCTCTATTTGTAAAAAAATTATATAAATGTAATTTACGTACAGTGTTGCATGCCCAAGCAATTGCCAGTTAAAGTAGCACAGTGCTGAATGGCAAAAAAATGCCCTGATCATAAAGGGGGTAAAACCTTCTGGAGGTCAAGTGGTAACTAGATACAGTATCCTGTAACACATACTGTATATACATACACACAATGTAAACGCACAGCATTTCTAAGCTGTTAGAAACAAACAGAATCTGACTTTAAACTCTTAAGCCCCTTTTCACACGGGTGCGACTTGCAATTTGACAGTTTAAAATCGCAGGACAAGTCGCACCCTATTCATGTCTATGGAACCGTTCATATCAGTGCAACTCTGACTTCCACTAATTTGGAAAAGTTTCCTGCGCCATTTTTGCAGATTTTCCATGCGACTTTTATAGACATCTGTGCATGAAATAGCACAGATGTCGGTAAGCCGCAAATAAAATCACACTGACCCATGGCTTTGAAATGACGCTGAAGTAGGTTTACATATACTTTTATGTACATATAAAAGCATTTAAACATAAGATAAAAGCAAACATTCCCATGAACAAGTATACATAAAAACACATGCATTTATCTGTGTTTAAAGCGGTTGTATAGTCTTTTTTTTTTACTTTTACCTACAGGTAAGCCTATACTAAGGCTTACCTGTAGGTAAAAGAAATATCTCCTAAACCTTTACGGTTTAGGAGATATTCCCCTTGCACTGCGCCGCTGTGCATGCACACAGGGGATTCTCGGCTGAAGGCCTGGCGGACCTTACCGAAAAGAAGTCTCCCGCGCGCATGCGCGGGAGTGACGAATCGCTGGAGCCGGGAGCCGGGATACCCGGAAGACACGCCGAGGCATAATGTCAGCTGCCTCGGCGTGGACCGGGAGGGAAACCGACGCCTCGTTCTAAGGTAAGTATTTCATAATGAGCTTGTATGCTGTGCATACAAGCTCATTATGCCTTTTCCTTTACAGGTGTAAAAAAAATAAAAAATAGTCAGCGGGTATACAACCGCTTTAACACATGCATATAGGTATAAAATGGCCTTGGGTAATTATCTTATTAAAGCACATTCCAGCAACAGAATTTTAATATGTCCTCCTTATGTTTATTCTCTAAAGGAAAATATTGCATGATTAAAAGGTGAATATTTTGTATAGCTACAAAGGGATCCCGAGCCAGAGAAAACTGAATGATCAAAGGCAGACTGCACTAAAAAACTGGGTAGATAGCTCAGAAAAAGGAATATTCCACCAACATGATTTTACATTCCTGGCCGTTTTTAATGAAAAGAATCAAACTCATATATTAAACTGATTCTTTTTTTTCAGTACTATACCTCCTTTTTAAGCACTGATAAAAACATAAGCAATAAATACTGCATAAAGCTCCCTCTACTGATTGCTGCTTACTAAACTAACAAGGCTTGTCTTTTCGGAGTCTACAAATGAAGAATTTTGTCATGAATAATGAGCTTGCTCTTTATAAGAGCACAGCCACAAGCTTTAACAAGAAGAGAAAAACTTTATTTTCACTGGAGGGAGAGTGGAAGAAAATCCACTTTTCAAGAAATAAAAAAATGGTTACCTAAAGCTACCAATTAGATTTTAGATTTCATTACTGTACCAGGCAACTAATATGTGAGTTCCAGTCCTGTAATCACAGCAACATAAAGCTTTTTAAGACAATATGGGGTTGATTAAGTAAATGCAAATATGCCGTTTGCTTTGTAAAGGGATATAACTTTAGCTTAGTAAATGAAGGGAAGCTCTGCTGATGTCCACCATCTAATCATATTCAAGCAAAATACTTGTTTTATCTGCCTGTCAAGTGAACTGGCTATTGTCTTTAGTAAATCAACCCCTAGAGAGTCAGCTACCATACCATACAGGATGTTGCTGGCTAAAGTTTTAGGCCTTATGCACACTGGACATTAAAATAACATTATAAAAACGCCAGTAGCTTTGCAGTGAGTTTTTCAACTTTTCTCAACGTTTTTGCAATAGTGCTTTTTAGCGTTTATTAGCGTTTTTTTGAAGAAAGGATCAAAAACTTTAAAAACCGCTGGTGAGCAATGTTTTTGAGCGTTTATCAGTGTTAGAGCGTTTTTACAGCTGAAAAACGTCTTTCAGAACCCTCTAGTTTTGTTTTTTGTTTTTTTAATGCTCAGAAACGCCACTGCCCAAATCTGCTTATAACAGCCTATGTGTGCATGGACACATAGGATAACATGGAGAGTTTAATGACTGTAGAAAAAAAATGTCTACTGCCAAAAACTGCTACTTTAAAAACGACTAAAAATGCCCAGTGTGCATGAGGCCTTAAAGCTGTATTTGCTAAACATTATAGCCAGTTATTAAACTGCACAATGACAGTAGCAATATATGCAAGTCTCTTGCTGACACAGGTGGAATGCATTGTGAAACTGTGCTTTCCTTGTGCACTCCTCTAGACCATGCCGTTAGTTCATGGACTGTTTCCAGTGAAACGTCATAGTTTTGAAACTTACTAAGAGGTCAGTCACCAACTTGGATCCGCAGCCAGCGATCTACGTACAAGTTTGTGGGGGGTAGCTTTGCTTACAGTGGGTGAGGTGCCATTATCCCTAAAGACTAGGGCAATGTTTTAGTCCAGTCCACCACAGAAACATTGACACCATACAATAGTTAAAACAAAGAGTCACTTATCTCACATTGACAACACGCTCAATATTGTCAATTTATCTGGCTATTCATTGTCAAAGATTGAAAAAGATGTCTTATCCAAAGGACAGGAACATTGATAAGTTTGATTCAATAAAGGATATCCAATTTGCTAGAAAATTAACTCTTAAAATTATGTATTCCAAAAACTAAACGTGAATGTCAACACAAGATGAGAGGAAAACTATTTGGTCAATCTCATCGACCAAACAGATTTGAAACAACTACTTCTGGCCAATGAGCCCCCTCCCTCTCCCACTAAAGAGACTTCAAAGATAAAAAAGAAGTCGGACTCCTCTCCCTCCCTGAACACAAATTCCAACGTAGCGGCCTTTGTCAAAATCACAAGTGATGATATTAACAAACTACCTATCAAAACGACAGTAGGCAATTTCAAAGAATTCATTAATTATGATTAAACCCTCTGATAAAGGGGGAAATATATTAATTATGGACAATAGTCAATATCTATCTATGTGTCAAAAAATCCTATCTAACAAGTCCTGGAATCAAACCATTCCCGCACTTAAATTGACAGATTTCAGGCAGACTTCTATAAGCTGGTTGATTTGTCCTATCTAAATGGGGTTCTAAACAAAAACCAATAGGAATTTGTTCGTACCCTCTTCCCTCACATTTCCACATTTTATTCTCGGCCCAAACTCCACAAGAGTGCCACTTCTCCACCAGGTAGACCAATAGTCTCTGGGAATGGATCCTTAACAGAAAACATTAGTCATCTAGTACCGTGTTTCTCAACTCCAGTCCTCAAGGCGCCCCAACAGGTCATGTTTTCAGGCTTTCTTTTATTTTGCACAGGTGATTTGATCAGTTTCACTAACTTAGTAATTACCACAGCTGTTTCATCTGAGGGAAATCCTGAAAACATGACCTGTTGGTGCGCCTTGAGGACTGGAGTTGAGAAACACTGATCTAGTAGATGAA
Organism: Rana muscosa; assembly: GCA_029206835.1. NCBI lineage: Eukaryota > Metazoa > Chordata > Amphibia > Anura > Ranidae > Rana > Rana muscosa. The sequence continues at coordinate 262,765,196 of CM055127.1, read as the reverse complement.
CACCTCTGTCCACATGTACTTAGTCTCCCTTCCTAACTACAAGACACGATTTTCACCTGCTGCAAATTATTGAGGGAGTGAGTGTATCCTCATCAGCCCTCCTAGTGGCCATAGACGTAGAAGCACTGTATAGCTCCATTCCACACAATTTAGGTATCGCATGTATTCGGAGGGTGCTATTGCAAAGCATGTGCCATGATTGGCGTTATAATAATTTAATCTTGGAGTCTCTTGACTTCATTTTACATCATAACTTCTTTGGCTTCAATGGTTCCCATTTCCTCCAGTTGCAGGGAGTTGTGATGGGGACAAGTTGTGCCCCATCATATGCTAACCTGTACCTGGGGGAGTGGGGACGAACTCTGTCTGACTTGGAGGAGATGGCCATTTTTGTTAAACACGTGGCCCTATGGCACAGATACAATCTCCTGCAGGAATTTCTAACCAAGATTAAGCACAACGCATTAAATTTGAGTTTCACTATGACCTCAGACACAAAATCAATTCCTTTTTTGGATATCAAGATTTATAAAGATGAAGATGACAATCTTTGCAGCACCCTATATCGTAAACCCACAGCGGGTAATATATTGCAGGCTGCTAGTTTCCATCCTAAACCACTGATTCAGTCGATACCGTATAGCCAGTATTTACACATCAAGCTTAATTGTTTGGTTGAAGGAATTTTCAAAATAGAGGCTGACCAGTTGACAGCCTGACTAATTTTAAGGGGCTACTCTAAAATATGCCTTAAAAAAGCATACAAACATGCCTTAATGAAACCTAGACAACAATCAATACACTATAAAAAAAAGACAGTGACATCCCCCAGACCCATTTAACTTGATTATTTACAAAATTCTCTAATCAACATTTACAGTTACAGTTACATATTATCCAAAAACACTGCCATCTTCTTACCAATGACCCCACTCCAAGATCATTTTTTCCTAATGCACGAGTCATTACCTTAAGACGCGCAAAATCTTTGTGTGATCACTTTGTACATAGTGAATTTAATCAAAATGGTCGCAAAGACCCCTGTAAATATTCAGGTACTTTTTCCAGCAGAGGATGTGGCTACTGTCAATACATGTACACTACTCGAAATCCAACACTGCCTGACGGCACAAAATTTTAAGCTAAACACTATACCAACTGTAGGACCAAGTGGGTGTGGGTAGTGTATATGCTTATATGTGATTGCAATTGTTTTTACATTGGCAAAACAATACAGGAATTCTGGCAAAGAGAAATCGCCACATCCTTAGCATGAAAACGGTCAATAATGAGCTCCCTCTTCGGAGACATCTTACTTCATTGCATGGTGGTATCTTTCCCAAGATCCGTCTTCTCATTTTGTACATCTTCAGATGCCACTCTGCCTTTTACCACTCATGTCCCTCCCTGGTGTCTCTCCTTGCTGCCCGTCCATGGTTTGGCCTGGTCCCGGGCCCAGTGTGATATTGCTCTGCCCGGCGCATCCAGGCCACCCCATTGGTGTGGCAGTTGTATGCCCATTAGTTAATACATCTCCATTCTGGTCCACTGATCTCCTTCTGCCATCATGTGAGCTGTCTCCGCTCATTGGTTGTGTGGCCAAATCGACCACGCCTCCCATTGACAGTCCTATGCCCCGTCCCCTGTGATCCATATCAAGGCTTGGATTTCCACCAGGCCTTGCTTTCACCAGAGCATCCGCTGTGGGCAATGCTTGCATCGGGGCGGGATCCCGCCCCGAGTACGGAAGTTCCCCTTTTCACTGCTGGAGCCCATTGAATGCCGGGATTACCCTATTGGCTGACAACCAATCCAAACATGGATGGGGCTTCTCATTGGTCAGTCTTCAAATCGTAGCTACTCTTTAAAACGGCCATAGTGACAGATCAGCGTTTAGGGTGTAGCATGCACATGGTGTATGCGGACCGCTATCGACATTAAGGTAAAGACATTTTAGGACCTGTTCCTTAGTATATGTACACTGATATGGACCCTTCTATATGTTGGGCCATACTTTGTCCTTGTGTGGTCTCTCCCTCTTCTGATCTTGCTTCATTTGGCCTTTTAGATTCAAGGCTGGTGCTTTACACTCCATGCAAGTCTCCCTTACCATCTACAACCACCCTTAAAATGTGAGAGCCTTTAGTATTCTAACTTGCTAACCAAAACGTACCCCCCTTCCCCCTGGCGGTTTTTCTTTAGTGGACCATTTATATGTTTATACAATATTTTATCTTGACCCTCGCAGATTGACCCGTGCCCTTTGAGTGTCTCCCTGCAAACCTCAGATCATCTCCCTGTCCTGCGGCTCCTTTTTACAGTGCAAACACCTGGGTTTGGTTTATCGGGCCCAGCGGTGGGCTTGAAGCGGGAGACCAACACCAGTGCATTTCGGTGACCCCTCCATCTTGGTTTTAAGTACAGTAGCATACGAATTGATGCAACCCATATAATTGGGTCAGTTAAGTACCATGTATATATATATATGTATTTCCTATATACACTGCTGTATTTTTATGTATTTAAATCTGCTTTTATCTTTCAGACAAACTTTTTGTAACCTCATATTTGACACCTCTGAAGAAGATTCATCGCAATGCATCTTCAGTTGTATGAACTCCTTGTACCTTCATCTTACACATTTGCATGATGTTTTGTATGCCTTATTTCGTTTTTATCTTTTTATACCAATAAATATTATATATATACATATTTACCAGACAATTGTTCAGTGCTTATATAGTCCCACCCATAGAGGGTTTTCTTTTGTCTGGTTTACGTACAAATTTGGGACTGTATGATTAAAGACTATTTCAGTTTATGAATGCATGCTTAACCATACATGGAAAGAAGACCCCCCTTTTTTTTTCCAATTCACAGGAGGAGTTGGTGTGTTAAAATTAATTTTTACATCTGGCAATATATCTAAGCTAAGAACCCTCCCTGAATTTCAGTATAAAAATACATTTGCATTTACCATAGCAAAATGGACAGGGAAATGTGGTATGGTTTTATGGTTGGTTTTAAATTGTGCGTTGTTTTGTTTATGTACAATAAAGCTGTGTTTAGATTGGTGTGTTTGCATGGAGTATTTAGATTACTTTTTTTTTGTAGAGCTTAAGTTGGTATTAGGGGAGCTCAGGTTTAGTCTAAACTAGATTTTCTTTTTCTCGCCATGATACCCGTGTCCCCCTATTAATTAATAAAAACACAAATGTCACGGGAAGGGAGAATAAAAAGGGCAATGAGGGCACGTTGCATTTTAAAGTTTGAAATGTGAGTGGGTGGGGATTTTTTTGTATGGGGGAGTTGGACTGATGAAAATTATACTTATGCCTCCCTATAAATAAAAACACAAATGTCACGGTAGTTAAGGAGGAGAGAGGGAGGGAGATAGGGGAAGGGAAAGGGAGAAGGAGGGCACGTTGCACTTTTAAGTTTAAAATGAGAGAGGGGGGGGGGGGGTCTGTGTGGTTTTCACAGTTACAATTTAATTTATTCATATTTTTTTATTTTATTTTATTTTATTTATTTTTTATTTTTGGAGGCAGAGAGAGGTATTAATTTCTCCTCATAAACCAATGATAACACAGAGGACATGAATGCTAATTTAAAGGGGAAAAAGGGAGGGGATGGGTAGAATAGGAAAGGGGAAAGAGAGCACTAGGCACTTAAAGTTAAAAGGAGGTGGATTTGTGAGTTGGTGGAGGGAAGGAGAGGAAGGGAGGGAGGGGAAAGAAAGGGATTGGGTTTTTTCTATTTTTATATATATATATTTTAAAGGGGAAATGGGGGTAGAGAGGGACACTTATGACCTCCCATAAATATAGAGCAAGGGGAGGAGGAAGAAGGGAAAGGAGGGGGAGGAGAGAGAAGGGGGAAAGAAAAGAAAGAGAAAGGAGGAAAGGGGAAAAAAAAAGAGAAAGATAACACAGAGGCCATGTAAGTTAATTAAAGGGGAATGAAGAGAGGGGAGAAGAGTAAAGGATGTTACAGGACAGACCCATATTGTTGAAAGTGTATGTTTTGTCTAATTTTTTGTAATGTATATGTGTTTATTGGTAATGTTATGAAAGATATATGTATGTATGTATGTATGTATGTATAAAAAAACTTGAATAAAAATAAATTTAAACAATAAACTAGATTTTATTTCAAAGTTTTTCTATGATCTTTGCTAGTGACTACCTTTTGTTTCTACCTGTATCAGTTTCCCGTTTTCAACAACTATTTTGATTTACTTTGCACACTAGTTTCCAGGCCTTTGTTTGCTTGTTGTTGCTGTAAAATCTGGAAGTCCCCATTTATAATTGAGGAGGAACATATATGCATTCCCTCCCAGGAGAAGGAGTACAGGAGTACGCTTTACCCATTCCCGCAAAGAGTTAAAAGTAAGTACACAGTGTACAAAAAAAAACAACCCACAAACATTTATTTTCCTGCTTTAAAATAAATGTTAGAAATTAAAGCGGAGGTTCACCCACATTTTAAAGTTTGCTGTCAACAGTCCCTCTTAGCATGAATATAATCAAAAAACTAACCTTTTTTTTTTCTGTGCAGTTTTCTTTATTCTTCTTTCTTCATTCCTACTTCCGGGATTTCCTCCCGCGGGAGTAGGCGTGTCCTTTGCTGTGCTATTGTCCTGCAATGTCTCCTGGGAGCAAACTGTCCTGCTTCCCAGGAGTAATATAGTAACGCCTTCCTTGCAAACATCACGATAATTTAATCGTCACGTGACTCGTCTACCCGGTCACGTGACGAGGGCGGATCTAATCCCGCCATTTTAAATAAGGGCACGCAGGTGTTTTTTTTGCCCGTTGTGATGGCAACCAGGAAGTGTTGACAGCGCTGCTCGCCGTCAACACTGCGCATGCGCGAGATACAGCGATGAATGCCGGGAGACAAGCATTCATCGCTACCCGGAAGAATATGCTTGTGGGCTTCAAGATGCCCACAAGCAAAATGGGAAATACAGGAAACGTTTTATAAAGTGTTATTTATTCGCAAAACGGACGGGGGATGTTTAACAGCGCGGGAGAAGTGAGTAATTCAAATGCATACATTGTAGCATAGAAAAAAATAAAAAATGTATGGACCGCGGAACCTCCGCTTTAAGTAATTCCACATCATTTATGTCATTTATTGATATAATCCACAGCAATGTAAAGCCAGCATGTAAAGCCAGCATCGTTCACGATGACCTGCTGCCTGATGATCTGTACAAGCTGCATTCCTGATGCTAAACATATTCCTAACTGCCACAAAGTAAACTGACAGCTAGGAATCCTGGACAATCTTGCTGAAATATAGTTATTTCTGGGGATGTCAATAAAGTATATTTTAATAGCAATTTTGACTTTTTTTGTAAGAACTTTTTACTTTCAATATTTTTATTGAGATTTTACATTAACAGGACAACATACAATACCATTCTTATCATATTGTAAGGACTTTTTCATGGTGTGTATGTTTACTTTATTTTTATTTTTTTAGTGGGAATGGGTAGGGATACTAAGGTACTCCTGTATTCAATCCCATGGGAAAGGAAAGCTATCTGGCCTACCCCTCATTATAAATAGGGCATCCAGCCAGAACCATAACTTCCCCTCCATATTACCTGCACCTACTTCTTGATGCACTGGAGGTGGGGAAGAGGCCCCAACACTCTCCCTTAACACCGTGACAAGAATACTTTGCAGGGGGGGGGGGCTTTGCTGTTTGTGGAATGTCATTGTCTTTGCCTCCAATACAATAATGAGCATTCCTCTATAGAATAATTGTATATATCTATTAATATTTGGCTTACAAAATAAAAAAACACGTATTTACTTAGAATACGTTTTGTTAAAGTTGGAAAAAAAATATTCCATTTGCACATTAAAAATTACATTTGTAAGTATTTTTAAATCTATATAGTGTAGGTGCATGCATTTATCTTGAAACTAGCCCTGGTAATTTACATACCAATCAGGCTATGCTGCATGCACATGAGTGAACAGATTAATGACTTACTCACTGTGCCACTTCTTTACTACTATCTAATCAAAGTATGGGGTGTATGTTCTTGACCAACTGTGCTGCAGCTACAGAGTAATTTATTGACCTAGCTGTGGTGTTTGTCGGAAGTTTTTACTTATTTTAATTGCAGGTTCCAATGGGATTACACAAAGTAAATAGTTGAAGTAGAACTAAAAGACAAAACTTTTTTCTTCATTTGGAGTTAGGGAGGGTTATAACCCCTGTCAGTTTTCTCTTCCATCTGTGTATTGGGGAGTTTTCACTTTACTCCCTGTGACATAAAACGGGAAAGTGGGAGGAAATACCTCCAAAGTGAGGGAATCCTTGGTTGTCAGCAAGGTCACCAGAACTAGTGTCTGCATTAGAAGACAATATTACTATTCTGGTGACAACCCAATATTTGGGGTTTTCTTTCACTTTCATTTGGAGATGATGGTAAACAGGACAAAATACAGATGGAAGTAGGGGTAGAGACAACATTAAAAATCCCATGTCAATCCCAATAGGGGTGCCGGGTGGGGAGGTCCCCCCTACTTCTTGTGCCCTCCCCGTAAAGGGCCAAATCTCCAGAACTAAGAACCTTTAACCCTGGTCGGTATATGTACAAGTCTGATTTAGCTCTCCAAAGTTTAGTGGTCAATATCGTACAATCTTCGGACTTCTAGTCAAGTCCCATCTTTTATATGTCTATCTTTTATTTGACTTGTATCCCACACATCCTTACTGTGCACACAATGTTTTACGTTACTTTGTGAAAGAGTTTCTTTGCTATGCCTTTTGTGAAAAATAAAATACTTTGAAAGTCAAAATCCAATGTCAGGAGCTTCTAGCACTCCTGCTCCTCATTCCAAAATCCTGGTTTTGGCTATGGCATTCTCCTTGTCTGTCTGGCCACTTGCAAGGTGATTGATGTGGCCAAACCCTGGGTGGAGACCAAACCTGATATAAGCCAGTCAAGCTTGCAGTCTCGTGCTAGCGATAGAGTGTGTGTAAAACCTAGTCAAGCTACCCATTTGTCTGCCCTGCTAGATCGGATATTGACTATTCTCTGAGCTCTGCCTGCCTTTTACCTGGACTGTCATGGAACCAATTTGCCTTTCTGCCAACCGCAAATACCTGTTTGCTTTGTTCAGTTTGCACTTGCACTGGCTTGGTTGCCTTATGGGAAAGGGGTTTGCTAAAGCTGGAGAACACAGAAGATCGCTATAGTGTCTGACCATCTGCGTTAGGGGGTAAGCGTGACACCCATCTGTTCTAATTCCTCTATACTATCCAAAACTAAAAAACAAGTTTTGCCTTTAGTAATGCTTTAATGTTGACATCTCCAGTGAAAATTAGGTTTAACCCTTTCATGCCTAAGCCTATTTCTGACATTTGGTGTTTACAAGTTAAAATGCGTATTTTTTGCTAGAAAATTACTTAGAAACCCCAAACATTATATATATTTTTTTAGCAGAGAATCTAGAGAATAAAATGGCGATTGTTGCAATATTTTATGTCACAGTATTTGTGCAGCTGTGTTTTAAACGCAACTTTTTAGGAAAAATTAACTTTCGTGAATTTAAAAAAAATTAAAAAGTAAAGTTAGTCCAATTTTTTTGTATAATGTGAAAGATGATGTTACGCTGAGTAAATAGATACCAAACATGTCTTGCTTTATAATTGCCCGCACTCGTGGAATGGCGACAAACTACGGTACCTTAAAATCTCCATAGGCGAAGCTTAAATTTTTTTTTACGTCTACTAGGTTAGAGTGACAGAGGAGGTCTATGGCTATAATTATTGCTCTCACTCTGACGATCGCGGCGATACCTCACATGTGTGATTTGAACACCGTTTTCATATGCGGGCGCGACTTCCGTATGAGTTTTCTTTGCTGCGCGAGCTCGCGGGGACAGGGGCGCTTTAAAATTTAATTTATTTTTTCTTATTTATTTTATTTATTTTTATAATAAAAAATAGTGTTTTAAAGAAAAAAAATAATTTGATCACTTTTATTGCTGTCACAAGGAATGTAAACATCCCTTGTGACAGTAATAAGTGGTGACAGGTACTCTTTATGGAGAGATCGGAGGTCTAAAAGACCCCCAATCCCTCCTTTGCACTTCAAAGTATTCAGATCGCCGAAAACGGCGATTCTGAATACTGTGTACTTCCGTGGTTACAGTCAAGAGACGGAATCAAAGCCATTCGCGGCTTCGATTCAGTCTCCCTCTAGGCGCCCAAGGTGGCGGATCGTGCATCGGGTCTCCCGGTTGGACGGGAGGCCCGGTCAGAGCGGCGGAGGCGGCGGGAGGGGGGTATGTCCCCTCCCGCTCCTCCGGTATAGCAACCAAGCGGCTTTTAGCCGCATTGGTTGTTATATCTGGAAAGCCAATCGCCGGCTCTAAACAACGGTACCGGGATGATGCCTGCAGCTGCAGGCATCATCCCGGTATAACCCCGGAAAGCCGAGGACGCATATATGCGTCCGCTCGGCGGGAAAGGGTTAAAAAATAGAAGCATTTCAATGGTGATGCTTAACTATGGAAATTTAAAAAAAATCTCCTTCTGATTAACAAGATTTGTTTTATTTTTTAAGCAGTGGTGCTCCACTAATGAAAATCTCTCAGGATAAAGGTTCATATAATTTTACCTGCTGAGGTAAAGCTTTGTCAGCAGACAAATATCACTAAATATTAATTAGGTCACATGTAAATCCAGACACGATCCAAATTAACATCTGCTACAAAAAAGTGACCCTTATGAGATAATGCTAAAATTAGTCTGTAAATTGAAATTTAGGATAAGTAATGTTTTCACTAAAAGACACTTTGAAAGAAACCTCCAAGCGGTGATGTGGTTTCACGTGTATAGAACTTTCCTGGTGCCTCCATGGCAGCATACCAATGGTTGGTGGCTCCGCCCTCGTCCAACCCACAGGACCACGTAACTCTATAAAAGAAAGAGTTACTCCCCCCTCAGGTATTCTTTTTCCTGTCCTCATCCCTGCAGGATCACAGATCAGCCCTGCCTCACCGTCATATGGTGTAACCATTGCAGGTTCATGCTCTCCTGCAGGATGGAGTCCCATCACTTGGACTGCTAAATGCGTCACAAGCATGGGAGCCTATTTTTCTGTGGATCTTTTTGGGGCCTGTCTAAAACATCCAGGAGCACCTCCTTCTCCTCTGTGGTTTTGGCTGACTATTCCGGGGCATGACAGCACAAGGTACCTTTTAGAGCACTTCAGTGGCGTTTTTTTCCTCATGTGTACCTGACACTGCATTCATGCGTGACACTGCATTCATGTGCAACTGTCTCCATGTGCACCTAAACACTGCAGCCATGTGTACCTAGCGCTGCCTCCATGTGCACCTAACATTGCATACTTGTGCACCTGCCGATACTTCCATGTGCACCTAACACTGCATCTATGTGTACCTAGTGCTGCCTCCATGTGCACCTGACACTGCAGACATGTGCACCTGGTGATGCCTCCATGTGCACCTAACACTGAATCCATGTGTACCTGGTGATGCCTCCATATGCACCTAACACTGCATCCATGTGTACCTGGTGATGCCCCCTTGTGCACCTAGCTCTGCACTCATGAATTTCTGGCCTAACATTGCATCCATAGGTGCCTGGCGCTGCCTCCATGTGCACCTTACACTACCTCCATGTGTACCCGGTGCTGTCTCCCGTGTACCTGGCGCTGGACGCCATCCTCATATGCACTGCCTACAGGTGCGGTCCTCTCCTAAAGATTCCTTCCATTGGTGGGGGCCGTGAGTGGCCTGATAATACCGCCGGGTGCGCCGCCATTCCCCCCCTTTCCTGTGTGTGCGGGCGCTTCGCACGCGTCTCCTTGCACAGTCTCATCATCTCGGGGGCGGAGTCACGGCGCATGTGCAGTAGCCTTCTGAGGCCGAGCGGCGGGCATTTTGGTACACCCTGTAGATTGTATGATTGTTGGCCAATTTAAAGCCTGCCAAAGTAAAAATAAGACATCTCCTATTCTCTGCTCCCTCCATTACCTTTTCATATAGCCTGGCCAGCAGTATTAATGAGCATACGCATGCGCACATATATATGTGTATGGGTGTATGTCTATGTGTATGTACATGGGTATATTGGTAAATAATTAATAATAGTATTAATTAGTATCCCCTTCCTATACCTTTATGTATTTAGATTTAATCTTAGCCCTAGCCGCTCTGATATTACAATGCTGCATCAATAAAGATCCTCAACATACCGCTAGGTAAGGGCTGCAACTAATAGGTAAGTTCCTTCATTCAAAGAGCACAGGGCATATGGAAAAATTCTCTGTTTATTTCCGCAAGCCCGCACCGAGAGCCACCTACAGGGGTTCTCTCGAGGGAAATACCTTCCGCAGTGACAGAGGTCACCCCAGCATACCCCAACCAGGCATGACTCCCAGCGCAATTCTGCACATCCAGGGGGAAGGCCTGTTGAGTTTGTGGGAACAAGCCCTACTGGGAAAATTGGCGTATGGCCAAGGTCCGTCTAAGGAGGAAAGAGCAATAAACACGCTATTTTCTCTCCAGATTGGTTCAGAAGCCGATTCAGAAGGCGAGTCGATTGCAGCCAAAATGAACATATCAACATTTTGATGTCAGTTTAGTAAAATCGCATCACATTGTTATGTTATCATTGTGTTTAAAGATGCGATTCATTGGGAGGAAGATCCGGCCGTTAACATTACAAGGTCAGAAGAACGAGGGGCGAAAAGTGGGGAAAGCACATCGCCTACAATCAATGTGTCAAATTTTCTTTTTTCACGGGCGGAAGCAGATGCTCAGCTCCTTGATTCAGATCCGACTTTGAGTGCGTCGGTCATCAGGCTAGCCAGGAATGCAGCCATCGATGTCCTGGGGTGCTCCCCCAGAGCCATGCTATACTTCATCACGACCAGAAGGGCATTTCGGCTAAAGCCATGGTCAGCGGACCCATCTGCAATGCAATCCTGATGTCGCATTCTATATAATGGAAGGCCCAATTCAGTGATATAAAAAAAAAAAAAAATTCCCCAAGATAGGAGAAGAGAGTTCACCTCACGGTCAGCTACCAAACAAAGGTCAAGAGAGAAGAGGCTGGGAAGGCTCACGAGCCACCTTTCCCAAATTGGACAATTCTTAAGACCGCGTCTTCGTCGGTTGAGAGCCAGAAGTCCTTCTGACCCCCCTGATCCACAGGTCTGGCAGTAACAGCAGGCCTTTCGTCTAGGTTTGAGTAGGAAAACTGCAATGGTCCATGCAGCCTCCACGATCCTTCAAGGGCTTATTCTTTTCTGGAAGTTCAATCCATCCTCCACCCCCCTTCTCTCCGACCCACCAAATTCCGATCTCCAAGGGCGAGAATGGAGCTCTCTTTCAGTGTATTCAAATACTTCTACACCAACAGGCAGTATTGCTAGTACCAAACTTGGAGAAACACCCGGGGCTCTACTCCCCGGTCCTTTCTTTTAGTTCCCAGGAAATGAGATGTTGGAGACCTGTGTTGGACCCAGAGAGGTTGACGGTTACGTTCGGGTAGAACATGTCATTCGGTATCCCTAGACACAGTAATTCCGTCAGTACAGCCAGATATTTGGATGGTCTCTATAAGTCTCCAGGATGTATACCTTCATATTCCCATCCATCATCTTTCCAATCTTTTTCCCGGGTTGAAAGTAGGCGATCTGCGCCTCCACTTCCAATATCTTCCCTTTGGGATTTCATCAATCCCCAAATCTTCACCAACGTCTTAGTAACCATCCTGGCTTCCTTCTGGGAAAGGAGGTCAGGGTCCTGCATTTCTTCCAATTCATGTGACTTATCTGCTCAAAGTCAATTGACGGCTAAGGGCGCAGCTGCAAATTTTAGTCAACACCCCGGTGAAGGCGGTGTCACTTCCATCAGAGCCTTGAATTGGTACAGAAGGTGGAGGAAGTTAACCAGTTGGCATCTACAATCTCCGTTTGGGTTTTCTGGCACAATGAAGAAAGAGGCACCGAAGACAAATGAGAATTATCAGTGAAAACCAGCCTTGGGGGTGGGCATGGCCTCCCAACCTCCTAGTTCACCGCTCCCTTGACCCTTCTTATGAACCATTCTTGCATCTGAGGCAAGTCAACTGGACTGGGTGATGACACATCACCAAAAGAACCAGTTAGTACAAGGAAGATGGTGTTTGAACTCGGAAAGTATGATTTCCGATATCCTAGAGCTAAGAATGGCATGGACGGCGCATCTAGTCCCTCTTCATGGGAGCAAGTCCATACTGGTTCAGATAGACGACAAGGCGGCAGTGGCCTATGTTCAAAGCCAAGACGGGACACACAGCAGGTCTCTGTCCAGCGACGTGGCCCCAATTAGTTCATGGGCGGAGGACAATTTGGTCAATCTTCAGGCGGCCTACATCCCAGCCCCTGAGAATCAGCTAACCGATCGCCTTTCAAGGTCTTTCAACAGCAACAACGAATAGTCACTAGGTCTGTGGATTGTCCGGTGGATATACCAACAGCGGGGTACTCCCCATTGAAAGCTTTGAGCTTCCCGCTCAAAGTGAAACTCCTCTGCTTTTTATGAGATTCCCACCTCTGAGGTCAGCAGGAGTGGATGTCATATTTCAACCGTGGAACTTCCAAAGGGGATATGCGTTCCCTCAAGATTACTCTGATACTGAGTTTCCTCCAGCTTCTAACGTCGGAGAAGGTCACTATCCTGGCAACCGTGCCATACTGGGAAAGGAGACAATGGTTTCCACTCTTGGTCAAAGTGGCTCGGTGCAGCCCACTTCCGATTCCACACACGGTTTCCACTATTAGTCAAATAGCTCAGTACAGCTTCCACACACGGACAACCTCCTATATCAAGACGACTTCTTTCTCCCACGTCCAGGGATCCTGGACTTGAAGCCCTGAAAGCTGAGCAGAGCAGACTGGGTGACCTAGGGTGCTCGCGTGGTGTCACCCAAACATTATTACAGCCAAGAGAGTCATCCACCTATGCCACCTTCTATTAGGTTTCGAAGGGGATTCACAGAACTGGCAGAATCCAACCATTTCAATCCGCTAGGCCCTGGGCTCTAAAGATTCTACTCTTTCTACTAACTGGTCTGGACTTAGGCTTAAGTCTAAAGCACACTGAAGGTTCAGCCTGTAGCCTTGTCAGCTTTGACGGGCGCACGCTGGGCACTGAATCTCCTCGTAGAACGTTTCCTGAAAACAGTCAAAGTCTACGCCCTCCCGGGAAGACTCATACCCCATATGGGTGTCTGACAGATGTCTTAACAAACCCTTCCTTTGCACCCACTAAAGAGTGTGCATTGGGAGACATTACATTGGGAACCTACCTTGCTGATTGCCATCATGTCAGGTCGTAGGGCGTCAGAAACACAGCCTCTAGGGGCACAGGAACCCTACGTCACCTTTTTCCCAGGCAGGGTAGTCCTACAGCCTATTCACCAGCATGTCTCTAAAGTGTCTGCAGTCTACACTCTCAGCCGGGAATGGATTCTCCTGACCTTCAGAGAAGATCCAATCTTCTCAAACTACACGGTTTGGATATAGCCAGATCCCTGAGGCGTTACTTAGAACTAACACAACAGTTTCATAAAGATCAATGTTCATTCATTATTGCCAAGGGCGCGAAGAAAGCAATAACGCCCTCCAAGCTAGTCCAAAGACGTATCGGGCTAGTGGTCTGCCAGTCCTAAGTGCGCCGAATGCGCACTCATCATGGGGATTGTCCTCTGCCTCGGCAACGTTTGGGCTAGGGTCTCTCCGGAGACAATTTGCAGGACGGCTAGTTAGTCATCCTTCATCACCTTCATGTCGCACTATACCCTAGACGTGGCAATCCTTATCTCCCGAGATTTGGGAGGAGGTCTCTTGGAACTTTCAGTTCTGTAATCTCATTTGATTGTATTATTGCAGTACCCTCCCTTTAAGCGAGCTAATAACCATTGGTATGCTGCCATGGAGGCACCAGGAAAACGGAAAATTGTATACTTACCTTTCCGTAATTTTCCTTTCCTGGTGCCTACCATGGCAGCATACACCCTCCCTTCTATAATCCTTAAAGTTCTGAAGACTAGTTACAAGAATACCTGAGGGGCGTGTAACTCTTTCTTCTATAGAGTTACGTGGTCCTGTGGGTTGCACGAGGGCGGAGCCACCAACCATTGGTATGCTGCCATGGTAGGCACCAGGAAAGGAAAATTACAGAAAGGTAAGTATACAATTTTCCGTTATATTGAATGTGACATTGGTAAATGCTCTAACAAGGCAATATTTAATAGAAGTATTTTTGGTGATTCTGGAAGCAATTTACGGCCATATATATATATATATATATATATATATATATAGCACAGGATGTACAAGATCCTGGTTTAGCACACTGATTGTCTGCACTTTAAATTGTATTTTATTTAAAAAAAAATCCAATACAAAAGAAAAAATGAACACGTATTGAACAAATACTTGATTGCATCAAGATTTCTTATCCTTCAGGCATATATAAAACAAAACAAAAAAATTGTAAAACTATATGTAGCACACAGACCATTTTCCCTACCTTTGGCTCACTTGCAGGAAAAAAGCACACCGTACTATATGCCCGTACCCTCCTGGTTGAGGAGGTTAAGCAGTGTTATGTGTTTGGGTCCCACAGCTAAGTTCTTCCGTCAGTTGGTTCTCGTCTCCTAGGATATAGGGACAAGTCTCTGTTTCCCCCCCCCCCCCCAAGTAATTCCAATGTCCATACCACTTTAAACTCCAACGTTGAGTTTATTTTCTCAATGTTCAGCAGATAGGAAAGGGTGGATAAGAGACAGGACAGCAAGTTTTGGGAGGTCCAGGCACAAATGGATATCACAATCACTACTCTATCCCAGAGTAGGTTTAGCTCACCCGGATAGTCTCCTGCAAAGTGGATCCTAGCAGCCGAAGTGATGCTCGAACGATCAATCAGGTTCTTTTCCTAGATGCGATCGGGAGACTCTCTGCCACAGAATCTATCAGACCCCAAACCTCTTAGTTTTTGGTACACAAGGACAGGTGCCAGCAGCAGCACATTACTAGGCCCTTGGTGGATAGATGAATCCCTCCAAAAAGTTGCCGGGCCCCTTCCTTCACCGTGAACTCTCACCGGTCCGTCAGAAAGGTCCTTCCCCGGCCTCCTCTTCTTAGAAGCGGGCTCCCTCGCGAGGGACACCCTGGAATTCCTCTTCCCAGAAGTGGGCTCCAGCTAAAAGGTGCTGGGCCCAATGTTGAAGATGCAGCCCCAGGACTAAAGGTGCCTGGGACTGATGCACACGTTGCCCCGTGGCCTGGAGGGCCATGCGCCACGCACCTGGACTCCGACTCCTCTCCTACTCCGAAGACCCCTCCCAGGCGGCGGCTGCCCCTTATGTATCCTCTCCCAGCATGCACAGCAGGCCAAACACGCCCACTGTACTGCTGCCGAGAGAGGACACCCCAAGGCACAGCACTAATACCAGTGGTTCAACCCTGACCCATTATGGCAGTGCCACCTACAGGCCACAGGGAACTGCACACCAGTATACCACCTGGAAATAAAATAATAAAATAAAGCAGCAGCTATAAATTGAGAATGGTCTGAGCCCAACTACTATCTCAGACCAGCCCCTAAATTTGGGTATATAGCACCCCTAAATGGGGTGGGCGCTACATATAATATTACATCACATATGTGATGAAGGCTGTCCATACCAATAAGCCATGCTCTCTGTCCCTTTGGAACATTAAAGAGGAACTAGAACCTTCCCACCTATGAACTTATTTTCTTCCCATTTACCTGATGCTGGGTTGGCATAGAGATATAGAATTACCGGAAATTGTGAAGCCATGGGGGGGGGAAACATTTTTTTCCCCTGTTTTTTCTGGAAAATTGACATTGTAAAATTTACATCTCTATGTAAAAAAAAAGTAAAAAAAAAAAAATATTAGTGTGGAGCAGTTTTACAAATTGAAAGTAATTTTGTTACAATGGAAAGGTAAAATGCAGTGTATATAAACATATTATGCTTAAGCCCTTACGGACCGCACTTTGAAGAGGAATATCGTTATGACAGCAGCTAGCTGCCATAACCCCAGTATCGTCTTCTTTAGCGGGCGGTCCGCTTTCAGATAAAAGTGGTTTCAGCGGCAGATTCCCCACAAGATCACTTATCGGAGGGATGGAAGAGGACACCCCCCTGTAGTATGGAGCTGAGTGAGGGGAAGATGGCCCCCACCCAGCTCAATAATTGCAGGGCAGAAGCGACGTCAAAACATCACTTCCACCCATAGCTCTTAAAGGGACATTTTTATTTTTCAAACATCAATTTATTTTTTTATTGCATTTTAGTGTAAATATGAGATCTGAGGTCTTTTTGACCCCATATCTCATATTTAGGAGGTCCTGTCGTGCTTTTTTTCTATTACAAGGGATGTTTACATTCCTTGTTATAGGAATAAAATTGACACAATTATTATTATTTCTTTTAAAAGAACAGTGTAAAAATAAAAAATAAAAAGCTCAAGTGCAGAAGCGAACGCATACGTGAGCAGTGTGTGCACATGAAAATGGTGTTCAAACACCACATGTGAGGTATCACCATGATCGTTAGAGAGAGAGAGAAATAATTCTAGCCCTAGACCTCCTCCAACTCAAAACATTCAATCTGTAGTATTTTTTAAATGTTGCATATGGAGATTTTTAAGGATAAAAGTTTGTCGCCATTCCAAGAGAGGGCGCAATTTTGAAGCGTAACATGTTGGGTATAAATTCACTCAGCGTAAGATCTTTCAAAGTATATAAAAAAAATTGGGCTAACTTAACTGTTGTCTTATTTTTTAATTAAAAAAAGTGTATTGTTTTTCAAAAAAACAGCGCTTGTAAGACCGCGGCGCAAATACGGTGTGACAGAAAGTATTGCTATGACAGCCATTTTATTCTCTAGGGTGCTAGAGAAAAAAATATATATAAATATGGGTTATAAGAAATTTTCTAGCAAAAAAAATGATTTTAACTTGTAAACAAGTTTGAAAAATAGACCAGGTCTTAAAGTGGTTAAAATAGAAGTACAGATTATTCAGTAAATAAGCAAAACTTGCTTTTAAACCACTTCCCGCCAGCCTATAGCAGAATGATGGCCGGGAAGTGGTTAAGTTATCCTGACTGGCTGTGGGGGGCGCGCATCGCAGCGATCGCTGTTGCGGCGTGTCAGTCCTTAACACTGCAACTCCGATCTAGGTAAAGAGTCTGACGGAGACTCTTTACCACATGATCATCCGTGTCCAATCATGGCTGATCATGATGTAAACAGGAAGAGCCATTGATCGGCTTTTCCTCACTGGTGTCTGACAGACGCAAGTAGAGGAGAGCCGATCAGCTGCTCTCCTGACAGGTGGGGTCTGTGCTGATTGTTTATCAGCGCAGCCCCCACTCGGATGCTCGCTCAGGACCACCAGGATGCCGCCAGGACCCCCAGGGATGGCCACCACACTGGATCACCAGGTATGCCACCCTAGACCACCAGGGATATGCTAATCAGTGCCCAGGCAGCTGTCAATTAGTGCCAATGAAAAATGCCTGTCAGTGCTACCAGTGATGCCTATTAGTGAAATCTTATCAGTGCCAGCTATCAGTGCCCATCAGTGGTGCCCATCATTGCCACCCAAAAGTACCCATCAGTGCAGCCTTTCAGTGCCCATTAGTGTCACCCATCAGTGCCACCTATGAGTGTCCATCCGTGCCGCCCATCAATGCCCATCAGCCCTGCATATCAGCGCCACCTATCAGTGCCACCTCATCGGTGCTGCCTTATCAGTGCAGCTTATCAGTGCAGCTTATCAGTGCCCATCAGTGAAGGAGAAAACATACTTATTTACAAAATTTTATAACAAGAAAAAAATTATTTATTTCAAAAGTTTCAACCTTTTTTTTTTTATTCGTTTGGCAAAAAATAAAAACCACAGAGGTGATCAAATACCACCAAAAGAAAGCTCTATTTGTGGGAACAAAATTATAAAAATTAGTTTGGGTACAGTGCTGCAGGACAGCGCAATTGTAATTTAAAAGTGACAGCACTGAAAGCTGACAATTGGCCTGGGCAGGAAGGTGCGAAAGTGCTTGGTATTGAAGTGGTTAAAATAGGATTTTTTACTCACCGTAAAATCCTTTTCTCTGAGTGCATGGACCGACACAGCTTCCTATTGACATAGTGGGTATTATCCGTTATTTAGGAGTGATTAGGCAGAAAAACGTATTGCATCAGTGTTGCATCACACCTTCTACAGCACCGCCCAGGGGGCGGACCCTCTGGGTATAATCCCTCTCTGCACCTCGCAGATCAGTTTTTTTTCTGCTACGTTCCAGAGTCCGGGCTCACTGTTTCAGTGGCTGGTCCCTAATAGGGCCCAGCAGTTTCGTCGGCCACCATCTCTAGATGGATCCGACAGATTGTGATCAAGGCTTACGCCATGAAGGGTCAGGCGCCTCCCTTTCCTGGCGCATTCGACCAGGGCAAGAGATGCCTCTTGGTTTACGTCATTTTGACGGTTTTCTGAGCCGGCAGCCTTGTCGTGCAAGTCTCCTTATCTGATCTTCCACAAGGATAGGTGGTGCTGCGTCCGCAGCCTTCTTTTCTTCCTAGGGTCTTTCAACCTTCCATCAAGGAAGACATTGTTCTGCCTCCTTGTGTCCTTATCCGTCGAATCCTAAGGAAACGTTGTTGTAATTTTTGGACGCTGTCCGAGCTCTGAGAGCATCAAGCATCTGTTTTCACCAGGTGTGTAAGCCGGCGACATGCTCGTCCGTTCACATTTTCACTAAACTTTACAAGTTGAGGTGTGTGCATCTTCGGATGCTTCTTTCGGCCGCAAGCTGTTGCAGGCGGCTGTTTAGAATTGCAACTCCTCTATGGAGGAGCTCCGTTTTGTTTTGGGGTGAAGTTGTTTTAATGCTGTTCCCACCCCTTGTTTTTGACACTGCTTTGGGACGTCCCACTATGTCAATAGGAAGCTGTATTGGTCCATGAACGAAAGAGTAAATAGGATTTTTTACTCACCGTAAAATTATTTTCTCTGAGTTCATGGACCGACACAGCACCCACCCCTCGTTTTAAGTTTGTACTGCTTTTGACGAACTGATCTGCGAGGTGCAGAGAGAGGGATTATACCCAGAGGGTCTGCCCCCTGGGCGGTGCTGTAGAAGGTGTGATGCAAACACTTTTTACAAGTTTTTCTGCCTAGTCACTCATAAATAACGGATAATACTCACTTGTCAATAGGAAACTGTCAGTCCATGAACGAAAGAGTAAAATGTATTTTCTATTACAAATGAAATAAGGACTGTATAGGTTAAGAACATTTCTACTGTACATGGGAACCATCCCACTTTCCCTCGTAATAATTTACAAGCTTCCTGTCAATATGCATTTTGCTTTTGCACGAGCTTGATCAATGTTCTCCTGATTTTCGGGTCATTTGAATCTATAAGTGAAGTTATTGTGTATTTTTGTGACGCAACACTTTTCTTATTTGAAGATGCTGCTGGTTAAGAAACATTTGTGATAATCCAGAAGCAGCAGCAGCTTTTCTGGAATGAGAACTGTAGAGGGACTTGCACTTTCATTATGGTCCTCATTGTTTTATTCCATGAAGTATTCTATAATGTCTCTAGGGCAACTCTGGCATGTGCTGGAGTATGCATTTTGATATCCTCGTAGCATCTTGAAAAGAATATTTCTTGTCACAATATGTAAAAATTGAAGCTTCAGCAGAAATTGCACTGTAGAAACGTTTCCAGACTCTAGATGTTAGTCTCACCATTTTACTGAGAGAAGACTATAGATAAACTTTATGCTGTGATGTTGGAGAACATCAATAGGAATCATTTAAATGTTGTAAAGAGATACTCTTACCTGTCAAGGCCTGAGAGGACAGAAACTATCACCTACTATATCCCAATAATCACCCAACTGTAGGAGCTGCAAGATGGAGCCCACAAGCAAACAAAAAACTTTCCTCTGCAGTGCCCCCCTAATGGCAGAAATGCATATTTCTCTGGTCTGAGAGCTGCATTGAGAAGTACAGTGTTACTTGAATTGTATTCCAGGATTTGCTTGTCTTTAGCTGAAAGAACTTACATAAAGTCTTTAAATTACTGCAAGTCTCAGAAATCTTTCATTAATGTCGTTATGTTATATAGTTTGACTTTCATGTCAGATACATTATATACCATTGTAAAAGAACATTGTCCACACTTCTTGTTTTTCTTTGTTTTTTGGGGGGAAAACAAAAAACAGCTTGGAAAAAAAAAAAAAAATTCCACATTTTTCAGTTTTTTTTTCTAAGCCTTCCCATCTCTAGTTGTGCATGTTTCAGATACTCACTCACTCTGCAGATCCAGGATTGTCCTGCTTATATCCTCTTCTCTGCAGTCTCCTCTAACATCAGGACAGCTCTTTTGGGTTCAGGATAAAGCATGGTGGAAAAATAGACCCTGTGGCAGCAAATCTGGCTGACCTGGAAGACCCCACAACTTATCTTGCAAGAGTTTGATGTTCGCATACCACATTCTTCTTGGCCAAGCAGATGCAATTAAAAGTACCGGAATGCCCTCTATCTGTATTCTGTGCAACAAGCAAGAAAGAATCTGAAGTGGAAGAAGGGCATAGTTCAGGGAAAACTGATCCAAAGGGTTCACCAGGGCATCTACTTCAAATGTCTGAGGATCCCTGGTCTGGAAAACAAACCTGTTCAGTTTGTTGTTGAATCTGGATGCCAAAATATTTACACCCGGCATCCCCATAGCAGCCACATCTCTGCAAATGCCTCTGGGTAAAAGC
Organism: Rana muscosa; assembly: GCA_029206835.1. Lineage (NCBI taxonomy): Eukaryota > Metazoa > Chordata > Amphibia > Anura > Ranidae > Rana > Rana muscosa. The sequence goes on along the minus strand of CM055127.1, from coordinate 262,744,331 downwards.
CCATGCTCTCGGATTAAGATGGAAAAGTGCACAGTGGAGAGGCCCGGTGGTTGTGGGGAGAAAACCACAGGTAGGGTAAGAGAGTGATGGGCAGAGGAGGACCACAGACACCTGCTCTCCATTCTACTGCTGTGTTTTTGTTTTGTTTTTGTACACATGAACACAGGTTCAACTTTCTGCATCTCTCTGCCCTCGGCAGTGCAGAGCAAATGCAGTATATCACATGATCAGACTTCCCAGCAGAAAAAAGGGTATCAAGTTTTTTCATGTTGGCTGAACACTATTGCGGCCATTGAAAGATTAGCTATTCAGAAATGTGAACGTTTTAGAATAGGTTTAAATGACACTTAAAGTGAGTGTTCGCTTTACTAAATTTGGTAAAGCTATGTTTACTTTAAATTACATGCAAGATCAGCATTTTTGCTTGGCTGGACTAATGAAGTGAGCACAACTTTACCTAATTCACTAAGCTAGATGAACATCCATTATGAGGAGAACATTTTCCACTACTTTAGCATATCAATACTATTGAGACATGCTAGAACTGTAATCACAGCAAACATCAGGGATTCTTTAAAAAACAAACAAAAAAAACATAGTTTTTATCAACTAGCTTTTAAGATCAACGGCACTTCAGGTGCAAATTACAGTGGGTACGGAAAGTATTCAGACCCCTTCAATTTTTCACTCTTTGTTATATTACAGCCATTTGCTAAAATCATTTAAGTAATTTTTTTTCCTCATTAATGTACAAACAGCACCCCATATTGACAGAAAAACAGATTTGTTGACATTTTTGCAGATTTATTAAAAATGAAAAAACTGAACTATCACATGGTCCTAAGTATTCAGACCCTTTGCTCAGTATTTAGTAGAAGCACCCTTTTGATCTAATACAGCCATGAGTCTTTTTGGGAAAGATGCAACAAGTTTTTCACACCTGGATTTGGGGATCCTCTGCCATTCCTCCTTGCAGAGGGCCATTCAAGAACAGTCACAGAGTTTTTGTGAAGCCACTCCTTTGTTATTTTAGCTGTGTGCTTAGGGTCATTGTCTTGTTGGAAGGTAAACCTTCGGCCCAGTCTGGAGGTCCTGAGCACTCTGGAGAAGGTTTTCGTCCAGGATTTCCCTGTACTTGGCCGCATTCATCTTTCCCTCGATTGCAACCAGTCGTCCTGTCCCTGCAGCAGAAAAACACCCACAGCATGATGCTGCCACCACCATGCTTTACTGTTGGGACTGTATTGGACAGGTAATGAGCAGTGCCTGGTTTTTTCCACACATACCGCTTAGAATTAAGGCCAAAAAGTTCTATCTTGGTCTCATTAGACTAGAGAATCTTATTTCTCACCATCTTGAAGTCCTTCAGGTGTTTTTTTAGCAAACTCCATGCGGACTTTCATGTGTCTTGCACTGAGGAGAGGCTTCCGTCGGGCCACTCTGCCATAAAGCCCTGACTGGTGGAGGGCTGCAGTGATGGTTGACTTTCTACAACTTTCTCCCATCTCCCGACTGCATCTCTGGAGCTCAGCCAGAGTGATCTTTGGGTTCTTCTTTACCTCTCTCACCAAGGCTCTTCTCCCCCGATAGCTCAGTTTGGCCGGAAGGCCAGCTCTAGAAAGGGTTCTGGTCATCCCAAACCCAAACATCTTCCATTTAAGGATTATGGAGGCCACTGTGCTCTTAGGAACCTTAAGTGCAGCAAAAAGATTGTTTGTAACCTTGGCCAGATCTGTGCCTTGCCACAATTCTGTCTCTGAGCTCTTCAGGCAGTTCCTTTGACCTCATGATTTTCATTTGCCCTGACATGCACTGTGAGCTGTAAGGTCTTATATAGACAGGTGTGTGGCTTTCCTAATCAAGTATAATCAAACATAGCTGGACTCAAATGAAGGTGTAGAACCATCTCAAGGATGATCAGAAGAAATGGACAGCACCTGAGTTAAATATATGAGTGTCACAGCAAAGGGTCTGAATACTTAGGACCATGTGATATTTCAGTTTTTCTTTTTTAATAAATCTGCAAAAATTTCAACAATTCTGTGTTTTTCTGTCAAAAATGAACTCAAATGATTTTAGCAAATGGCTGCAATATATCAAAGAGTGAAAAATGTAAGGGGGTCTGAATACTTTCCGTACCCACTGTAAATTGTTTCGAGTTATGGAAAAAAGATCCGTTTGATTTTGTTTGTATAAAAAGGAAATGACAGCCACAAAACCTTGAACAAAATCAACACTCCACCCTAACCCCCTGCTCCCAGTGTGAGGGAGGGTACAGACAATTAAAAAAATGCTTAACCACTTGCCGATTTTGAAGCATATTGCTGACCACTTACCGACAGCCCAGGCCACAGATTTACTGCTACAGGGTGGATAAGCTGTGCAGAATCATCTTTATCCCCAATTCTGCACTTCTGGGTAGGGGTGTGCTCGAGCGCCGCTTCTGCGCTGCTTCTACTGTGATTTGTCACAGCAGAAGCTGAACAGTGGGTGTCGGCCAATGTATGTCTACTGGCACCCGCCGATTGCCAGAAATAGACACAGGAAATGGCTCTGCTTATGTAAACGGGGGGGGGGGGTGATGGATTTAGCAGAGAAAGGAAAACTATCACTTTCCTTAGTAAAAGCACCTCAAACAGTACACAAAACACTGGCTAGGCACACATTGCCTACCCTAGATGTTAGATGTTAACCCCTTCCCAGCCAGTGTCATTAGTAAAGTGACAGTGCATACTGTTTTTAGCACTAAGTTTCAGTTAGTGTCCGATTGTTCGCCACAATAATCGCAGTCCCGCTATAAAAGTCACTGATTGCCCTCATTGCTAGTATAAATTTTTTTTAATAAAAATTCTAGTTTAATTCCCATTGTTTGTAGCGCAAACCAATCAATATATGCTTATTTGGATGTTTTTTATCAAAAATATGTAGCAGAATACATATTGGCCTAAATTTATAAAAAATTTATTGGATATGTTTTATAGCAGAAAGTAAACAATATGGTTTGTTTTGTTTTTCAAAATGGTTGCTTTGTTTATAGCTCAAAAAATGAGCTACAGCGATGACCGTGCAATTGTCAGTTAAAGTAACCCAGTGCCGTATAGCAAAAAATGTCTGGGTCATTTAGGGGGGTAAATCTTCTGGAGGTGAGGTGGGTAAACACCTACAAATATGGGCAGCTAATTTCAGCACTTATGCAAAGACCTGAGAACGTTTTTCACTTAAAGCAAATGGTCAATTAAAAAAGGGAAAACTTATTTTGTTGTTAATTTTACAAAAAAAAATTAAGTTTGCACATTTATAAATCAAAATTTTCTATAATTATGTTTATTATTCAGGATCCTTATTTTACTAAAAATATTTTCAGATTGAAATGCTTCAGTGTGTGCAGCAAATGCTAGGCTGTCTGATAAAAAGCCCAATACCACCTCTGCACACGCTGACTTCTTTTGTAGACTGAAAATCTAGACAACACCAAATCTGCTTGAGCTTTTTTGTATAGATTTCAAGGCTGTATTCTGAGCATAGCAGTAACCTAGCTATCTGAAATCCTGGAGTTCAAGACACTCTCTCTGTCTGAATGCTAGAGGGGGTACATTTGGTATATTTATATGCAATTTTATATATTTACCTAAAATATCTTTTTTTTTATGTACTCCTGATCAATATTTACCTACAGAAAATATACATCCTCTATAAGAAGTTGTAAAGATCATGTTTTAGAGTTGTGCAATGCTATGCTTGAGCAACAGACACAAGAATTTATGAATCACGCTGCTATTTCACAGTACACCTGTCTCATTGTTCCGGTTTTGGTCTTGTTTTACCATCTTGCTGGGCACCAAAATTTACACATCGATTGATACTTCTATATTTTTTTTTTTACACAAACAGGTGATATAGGAAATAATTTGTTTCTGATGTTGAACACTAGTAGGACAGAGCAAACAAGAAATAAAATGCAGATTTACAGTCAGAACGGTTAATGTGACACTATGTTTGGTATATACAGGATAGATTATATATATATATATATATATATATATACACACACACACATACATATATACACACATGTACATATATAAAATATGAATATATACACACGCTGTATTTAAATCAGTAATTCAAATCAGGCATGCTAGGACAAGTAGTAGTGACGGAAAAAAAGAAAAATTCCGATTTAAAAAAAAAAAAAAAAAGGCCGTACACCATTGTTTTTTCATAGAACCAACCTAACATTCTACAGGATTTCTTCTTGAAGCAAACAGCAGTATTCAGATGCCTAGAAGGATATACCAAGCTACAAATGAGGTTCAGATTTACTCTCAGAATTCTTTTCCTGATGCGGCACACTATGCATACAAATAAAAACAGCAACTCAACTAATACATGCCAAGGCTAGAGTCACAGTAAGAAACAAACACTGCGGTTTATTTTATAAATATAAACACTATATTTAAAATGTGGAGGGTAGCTGATATAGGGAGCAAATTGATTTCTATACAAACATTTTATTCATTTATTAGCAGTTTACATTGATTTGTGTTATACATTTTTTTGGCATTTGACATATATAGTTAACACATTTGAATATTATTTGGATCAACTGATTATCAAATAACCAACTGCTCAATTTGATAAATTAAGCAAGTAATTCATTGTATTTTTATTATTATACAAAAATATGTCAATTGTGTCAATAGGCTGTGTGTAGCAGTTTGGTGTGATTTGTTAACTTACTTTAAAGCAGGGCTTGACAAACCCCGGGCGCCAGGTCGCCATTGCGACTAGAATTAGCGACCTGGCGCAGCACAGCTGGGGAATCCTGTCTCTCCGTGCCCCCCCCCTCCGCGCCACGGGATCGCGTCGGGCCGCGCCGGATGGTAATTGAGGCCGCGGCTTTGCGGCCTTCTGCAGGCCTATGCTTCCTTCTGTGATCTAGCGCCATCTTGTGGTGGCCGTTGGTATGACAAGACAAACAGCAATGCTAATGGGGTTTCCCTGTCTGTTTTCACTGCCATCTCCTTCCCTCTAATTAGAACCCCCAAACATTATATATATTTTTTATTCTAACACCCTAGAGAATAAAATGGCAGTCGTTGCAATACTTTGTCGCACCGTATTTGCGCAGCAGTCTTACAAGCGCACTTTTTTGGGAAAAAATACACTTTTTTAAATAAAAAAATAAGACAACAGTAAAGTCAGCCCAATTTTTTTTTTATATTGTGAAAGACAATGTTATGCTGAGTAAATTGATACCCAACATGTCACGCTTCAAAATTGCGTTCGCTCGTGGAATGGCGACTAACTTTTACCCTTTAAAATCTCCATAGGCGACGTTTAAAAAATTCTACAGGTTGCATGTTTTGAGTTACAGAGGAGGTATTGGGCTAGAATTATTGCTCTCGATCTACCGATCGCGGCGATACCTCACATGTGGTTTGAACACCGCTTTCATATGCGGGCGCTACTCACGTATGCGTTTGCTTCTGCACGCGAGCTCGGCGGGACAGGGCGCGTTTCTGGCTCCTAACTTTTTTAGCTGACTCCTAGATTCCAAGCAAATTTGTCAAGCCCTGCTTTAAAGGAACACTAAGAGGCCATTCACACAGAGGCAACACGACTTCCAGCGCGATTTTATGAGGCAACTCAGACACAACTTGAGTATGAATCACAGCACGACCTGGAGCTACTTACAAGGCAACTTCAAGTTGCCTCCAGGACAGGAGACATTCCAGTGGCCAATCAAACAAGGATCAGCTCTGTGGGAGGGAGGGGGGAGGGAGAGGTTTGCCTGAGAAATGTATTTTCTCTTCCTGGAGAGTTGCTCCTATTAAGACAGTGATCCGACTTCATAGGCAACTCCCATTGAAATCAATGGGTACAGGTCGCCTAGAAGTCGGATTGAAGTAGTACAGGGACCTTTTTTGAAGTCGGATCGACTGCAGTAGTGTGCATTAAGACGGCTCCATTCACTCACATTGATTTCCTCAGCCAGCGCGACTTGAGGCAACTAGGAGCGACCTGGGGCGATTTGAAGTCGGATCCAAAGTTGCCCCTGTGTGAAGGTTTCCGTTTAAAAAAAAAAAATAACAAACATGTTATACTTACCTCCACTGTGCAGCTCGTTTTTGCACACAGTGGCTCTGATCCTGGTCTTCTGGGGTCCCTCGGCGGCTGTTTCAGCTCCTCCCCGCAAGGACTCCACACCATAATACGAGCGAGCTTGCATGGTGTGGAGTTACTGCGGGCGCGCTCCCGTGATACAGTGGCGGCCATAGCCACCGACTGTATCACTCGGCCCCGACCCCTGGCGCACCGCATCATTGGATGTGATTGACAGCAGCGCCAGCCAATGGCTGCGCTGCTTTCAATCCATCCACTGTAGCCAATCAACTGCTGGGCTCAGAGAGAGCAATAATCTACATTCCTATATAAAAAGCCGAGCCATGTAGCCCCACATTCCACCCTGACTCTGGACAGAGAGATGGGAGAGGTGCTCAGGAAAAGGAAGAAATGGAGAGGAGAGAAAAAAAAAAAAGGGGGAAAGTGAAAAAAGGGAGGAGAGGGGGAAAGAGGGAATATAGTCTCTCATTTTTTCCCCCTCTGAGTATTTTAAGGTTTAATTATGTGTTAGATCTCTAATATTAGTGCCCTTTTAAGTGAAAATACATAATGTGGAGTGACAAAAAGTAATTCCAAAAATTTCTTCAAAACTAAATAAAAAAGGAAAAACCCCCAACCAATATTAAAATCCACCTATGGGCTATATAAATGACTGTAAAATAAATTTACCAGCGACTGTGTTAATGAAGTGACAAAACATGTATATAGGGGTAAAATGTGACAAGGACAAGTGACCCCGCCAATATGTGAGAAGAAAAAAAAAACTGCCGGGCTCAGGAACTCGGAGGATGACGGGAGCGAGCGCGGGACTTTCGAGGGGTCAGGTAAGTAAAACGGGGGCTGGGGGGGGGGGCGGCATTGTGGAATATTTTTTCACCTTAATGCATAGGATGCATTAAGGTGAAAAAACATGTACCTTTACAACCCCTTTAATAGAATTGTGTGATGTAGTTATACGGGAGTTAGATGCCCCAATACACAATGCTGAACTGTATAAATACTGGGGTAAATGTCTCAAAAGGTAAGTTATGCATTCAAAAATACTTCATCACCATAATATAATGGATATTTATGCAGACAACCCTTTCTTATACATTTTCAACCATCAAACTGGCCTTGCATCTTTCTGTAGGAATACAACACCTCTCTCCAATATTGTGGCCAAAACTAGAAACACTACTTTTCTATTTCCAATACATAATGACAATTTGGGAGAAATTAGTCAACAATGTTCTCCTCTCATTAAAGCCCTTTAACTCAGATTATAAGTAATTTGGGGTTTTACTAATGGAACTGTAAATTTACATTAAAGTGGATGTAAACCCTCACATATACCCAGTGAAGTGAACAGCCTCAGATGATACACAGAGAATAAACAAATCTCACTACAGAAGTTTTACATGTATATCTGCTGTCTTCATCTTTATATATCTGTAGCGGGGTGTTCAATTTAAGGGAAGTGTCTGAGAGGTAACTAGGCTCAGACACATTAAATTGATAGGATTTATGAACCATTTTTGTTCTCAGGGGTTAATGCTTGTGATGTGTTCCCTGTGGCCGCAGGGTGGCGCTGCCATTCTGGGCCAGGGTTGAACCGCGAGCGCAGTGCTGTGCCTTTTGTGTCCCCTCTCCCCTCTCGGCAGCTGTACAGTAGGGCGGGGAACCTGCTGTGCATGCCGGGAGAGGATATAAAAGGGGCGGACATCTTCTGAGAGGGTCTTCGTCTGTCCACGCCCAGGCACCTTCAGCCTGGGTGTGTGGGAGTGTGGTTCGTCATCTCTGGGTGCCCTAGGCCCAGAGGCCTTGTTCCGGTTCTACCTCAGGCACCTTTAGCCTGGGGTGAGGTACTATCTCACTGCTCCTGTTCGCCTGGGCATGGAGGCCCGGGAGTTGCGGTGACGGCCTGGAGCCCAGCAGGCTTCGGCTGGGGTCTGCAAGGGATCAAGGAGTCCACAGTGCCGCCTTGTGAGGGGACCCACACCCTAAGAGAAGGGAGGATCCTGTTCCGAGGGACCGGTGCTGTGGACACGGTGAAGGAAGGGGTCTGTTGACTCTCTGGGGGGGATGTCTTCTCCCTAAAAGGGGCTATGTCCTAGGAAGGAAATCCATATTCACCAGGTCAGTGGCAGTGACCATATTCACCAGGTCAGTGGCAGTGACCATATTCACCAGGTCAGTAGCAGTGACCCTGTTCGCCAGGTCTGTGGCAGAGACCTTATCCACCAGTAGGGATGAGCTCGGTGTTCGAGTCGAACGCATGCTCGACTCGAACATCGGCTGTTCGCCTGTTCGGCGAAACCAGAACTTTGTGGGCAGTTCGCGCCAAATTCGTGTGACGCGAACAGCCCACAATATACTGCGCCATCGCAGTGCAATCCCGGCGCTGTGATTGGCCAAGCATGCACTGTGACCCCGCATGCTTGGCCAATCACAGCGCAGGCAGCGAGGAGAGCCATAATTGGCCACAGGCAGGATGCCTGTGGCCAATTATAGCTCAGGGGGGTTTAGTACACGCCCCACACTATAAAAGGCCGCCAGCGCAGCGGCCTTGTGTAGTGTATTGGCGTGCAGGGAGAGAGAAGGATAGGCAGGGACAGGGTCAATGATATTCTTTGATAAACCTTGTGCATTTACAGTGTGTTGGCGTGCAGGGAGAGAGAAGGATAGGCAGGGACAGGGTCAATGATATTCTTTGATAAACCTTGTGCATTTACAGTGTGTTGGCGTGCGGGGAGAGAGAAGGATAGGCAGGGAGTGTCAGTGATATTCTTTGCTAAACCTTGTGCATTTACAGTGTGTTGGCGTGCAGGGAGAGCGAAGGCTAGGCAGGGACAGTGTCAGTGTTATTCTTTGCTAAACCTCCTGCACAGTATACACCTGAAGCTACCCCTTATTGCTCATGGTGTTGTTCTGTTGTGTAACACAGACAGGCATCTGCAAGCAGTTACAGTGGGTGTAGGTGCCTCCAGCACAGTATACGCTACCCCTTATTGCTCATGGTGTTGTTCTGTTGTGTAACACAGACAGGCATCTGCAAGCAGTTACAGTGGGTGTAGGTGCCTCCTGCACAGTATACACCTGAAGCTAACCCGTATTGCTGGTTTTCCCATCTCCCTGCAGACCATTAGAATGTCTGGAAGGCCAACAAGGAGAGGCAGACAGTCACGAGCCAATAAAAGAGGGCAAGCAGGCTCTGTGTCTGGGGGCAACAGTGCTGGTCGTGGTTGCGGTGCATTGTCATCAGCACGTGGCCATGGAACACGCTTGTCCTTATTTTCGGCAGCTGGACGTGTTGAGCCGCATCATGCCAAAGACTTGGTAGAGTGGATGACCAAGCCCTCCTCATCCTCTCTCACCCAGGCTCAGGGTACTGGCAAAGCAGCTGCCAATGGGTCCTCTTCCCTCGTATCAATGTCATCATCAGTCACTCCTTTCCTAGACCCACCATGTCCTCCTGAGGAGTCCCACGAACTGTTTGAGCACAGTGTTGGGTACATGATCCAGGAGGATGCCCAGCGTTTTGAAGAGTCTGATGATGATACCCAGCTAGAGGAAGGCAGTAGCGTGAGCGCAGAGAGAGGGGATGCTCAAGGAGGACAGCAATCTGGCAGTCATGTTCCAGCAGCTGCAGCATACTGCCAGGTTTGCTCCAGTGATCAAGAGGGAGAGGATGATGAGGTCACTGACTCCACATGGGTGCCTGATAGGAGAGAGGAGGAGGAGGAGGAGGATGAGGAGGAGGCACATCTCCAACGAGGCAGGATGCCCTCGGGGGGCCAGCGTAAGGGCAGCACACCGACTGAATCACACCGCAGCGCTACGCCTGTGCAGGGCGCTGCCTCTGCGCGTTATTCCAAAAGTTCTTTGGTGTGGGCCATTTTTGAGTCGAGTGCATCAGATCGCACCGCTGCTATTTGCAACATATGTCTCAAGCATATCTCGCATGGCCAAAACATCAGCCGCTTGGGCACCACATGCTTGACCAGACATATGTTGACCTGCCATGCAGGTCGTTGGCAAGCATACCTTAAAGACCCACACCAAAGAACAAAGCGGACCTCTCCTTGCTCCTCATCAGCTGGGATCTCCAACCCCACTATACCTTCAGTCCTCTCTGAAACCTGCACTGAGAGGAATGAAGGTGTAGAATTAGGTGTGTCACAGCCAAGTACTTGCTGACACTCTGCTAGCAGTACATGACGTCCGATTGTAGCAGGCAAATTTCCCTGCCCCAGCTGCTGGACCGTCAAAAGAAGTTCACTCCCAGCCATCCACATGCCCAGCGGTTGAATGCTAGCTTGGCTAAATAGCTAGCACTTCAACTTCTGCCTTTTCAGTTGGTAGACTCTGCCCCCTTCCGTGAGTTTGTGCAATGTGCGGTTCCTCAGTGGCAGGTTTTCAAACGCCACTTTTTCTCACGGAAGGCGATTCTGGCTCTCTACCGGCATGTGAAAGGCAATGTTCATGCCTCGCTGGACAGGGCGGTCATCGTTAAGGTGCATATTACCGCTGACTCATGGTCTAGCAGGCATGGACAGGGACGTTACCTTTCTTTCACGGCCCATTGGGTCACTCTTTTGGCAGCTGGGAAGGATGCAGGACAAGGTGCAGTAGTGTTAGAGGTTGTAACGCCGCCACGCCTCCAAAAATGCTACTACTGGTTGTGACACACCTCTCTCCTCCACCCCCTCCTCTTATTCTTCCTCCATGGCTTCTTCCTGTGCTTTGTCCTCGGAACCAGCGGTGCTCCGTAGGCGTTCAAGGGGCTACGCAAGTACGCAGGCAAAAAGATGCCATGCCGTGCTTGCGCTGGTGTGTTTGGGGGACAGGAGCCACACTGGGGCAGAGGTTCTGTCAGCTCTGCAGGGGCAGGCCATGAGGTGGTTGACGCCACACCAGCTTAAGCCAGGAATGGTGGTTTGCGACAATGGCACCAACCTCCTCTCCGCCCTCCGACAGGGACAACTGACCCATGTGCCCTGTGTGGCTCACATCCTTAACCTAGTGGTGCAGCGGTTCTTGGGCAGGTACCCGGGCTTACAGGATGTCCTGAGGCAGGCCAGGAAAGTCTGTGTGCATTTCCGCCGATCATATAATGCCAGTGCTCGGCTGGCTGAGCTGCAAAAGGAGTTGAACCTGCCCAAGAACCGCGTTATATGTGACATCCCCACCAGGTGGAACTCAACGTTGGCCATGCTGCAGCAGCTGCACACACAGCAGAGGGCGATCAATGAGTACCTGTGCGACTACGGCACAAGGACAGGGGAGCTCGGTTTTTTTTCACCACGCCAGTGGGGCATGATCAGGGATGCATGCACTGTCCTGGCACCATTTGAGGAGGCCACGAGGATGGTGAGCAGTGACAGTGCATGCATCAGTGACACTGTACCTCTTGTCCACCTGTTGGAGCATACGCTGCGTGGAATAATGGACAGGGCACTTGAGGCAGAACAGAAGCAGGAAGAGGAGGACTTCCTTGCCTCTCAAGGCCCCCTTTACCCAGACAGTGTTCCTTCTGTCCCACCCATCACACAGGAAGAGGAGGAGGAGGAGGAGGAGGAGGAGGATTGTGTCAGCATGGAGGTGGAACCTGGCACTCAGCATCAACATCAGCAGTCTTTTAGGGATGATTTACAGTCCCAAGAAACCCGTGGACTTGTACGTGGCTGGGAGGAGGTGGCTGCGGATCATGTCGTCCTTAGTGACCCAGAGGACTCCGGACCGAATGCCTCAGCTAACCTACGCTGCATGGCCTCCCTGATCCTGCAAAGTCTGCGGAAGGATCCTCGTATTCTTCGGATCAAGGAGAGGGACCATTACTGGCTGGTCACTCTCCTTAATCCACTGTACAAGGGTAAGGTTGCGGACCTTATCTTGCCGTCGCAGAGGGAGCAGAGGATGAGACATCTCTGAGAGGCCTTGCAGAAAGGTCTGTGCAACGCGTTCCCAGAGATTGGGAGGTTACAAACTCCTGGTCCTGGACAATGAGTTGCTGAGGCTTCGGACAGTAGCAGAAGGAGCGGTGGAGAAGGTGGACGTCTGACCGATGCGTTCAGACAATTTTTTAGTCCGCAGCCCCAAGGTATGATCAGTTCCAGCAACCATCGCCAGCGTCTGATATACATGGTGCAGGAATACCTAGGGGCAAGGTCAGACTTGGACACCTTTCCCACTGAAAATCCTCTGGCTTACTGGGTCTTGAGGATGGATCACTGGCCAGAGCTTGCACAGTTTGCAATTGAGCTACTGGCCTGGCCTGCATCCAGCGTTCTTTTGGAACGCACATTCAGTGCTGCTGGAAGCTTTGTCGCCGATCACAGGGTGCGCCTGTCCACCGACTCAGTTGATCGACTGACCTTCATAAAGATGAATCAGTCTTGGATCACCACCAGCTACCAGGCACCTGAAGCTGATGTAACAGAATAATTTATTTTGAAATGTCACATCCCTTCAAGACTGCCTATGCTGATGCTGAGTGACTGTCCTGTTATGTTGATTGACTATCCTCTTCCTCCTCAATGATCCTGATAGCTTGGAAGAACATTTTTGCTTCTGGGTGCCGCCACCAGTGGCTAAGGCCCAATTTTTCAGCCCCTGTTTAACAGGGGCATGTAATTACAATTTTTTATGCAATGCTTTGCAGCAGGGCTTATTCCTGCACTCCAACTAGAGTATCTGGGAGAGGTTGCAGTGTCATGGCACCAGCACCAGTGCCTAAGGCCCAATTTTTCAGCCCCTGTTTAACAGGGGCGTGTAATTACAATTTTTGATGCAATACTTTGCAACATGGCTCATTGCTGTGCTCCAAGTACAGTATCTGTGAGGGGTTGCAGTGTTGTGGCACCAGCAGAGTATATACGGCAGGCCCCTACTTTCAAACATCCAACTTACAAATGACTCATACTTGCAAACGGAAGGAGACAACAGGAAGTGAGAGGAAATATACCCCATGGAAGGGAAATTCTCTCCTGTAAGAGTTAATATGGAAAAAGGCGTCTCCTCTCTACTGATGCTTTATCACCAATCGTTGTTTCAATAAAAAACCCACTTTTCCAAAAACATTTGTCATTGGGACGGAAAGGGAGGTGAAATGTTCTGAACAGGTGCACAGACAGCAAAACAAATGTTACAGGGGTGATAACCCTTCCCTATGTTCTCCAAAAAGCTTAAAAATAGATTTTTTGGGCTGCAGCTACACTTAAAAATGTACCTGTTCCAAATTACAAACAGATTCTACTTAAGAACAAACCTACAGTCCCTGTCTTGTTTGCACCGCCTGTATACTGCTGTTCAGAGTATATAGGGTTTTAGGTATACGGTTTTATTTTGGGTGCAGGGTTCCCCTTAATATCCATACAAGACCCAAAGTGGCTGGTAATGGGCTGGGGTGGGGGGGGGGATGATGGGGTAGCCATGCCATTTTTCTCAAAGATTTTCATCCATATTGCCAGGACAAGACATGACATTAAAGCCGCAAGCAGTTTTAAATGGCTTTTTTTCCTTTACAAATGTCACGGACTGAAATGAGCTTCTGCGCATGCGCAGTGGAGGTGAGGTGAAGCCGCGCATGCGCAGTAGAGCCCTGCAATCAGCTGTTTTTTGACATAGCTGCACCGGAAGTGACGCGGTCGAGATCCTGCATGGGTTGAGACTTTTTTTACAACACCGGCAGCACTCATGCAGCCCCAGACCATGACACACCCACCACCATGCTTGACTGTAGGCAAGACACACTTGTCTTTGTACTCCTCACCTGGTTGCCGCCACACACGCTTGACACCATCTGAACCAAATAAATGTATCTTGGTATCATCAGACCAAAGGACAAGGTTCCAGTAATCCATGTCCTTAGTCTGCTTGTCTTCAGCAAACTGTTTGCGGGCTATCTTGTACATCATCTTTAGAAGAGGCTTCCTTCTGGGATGACAGCCACGCAAATCAATTTGATGCAATGTGTGGTGTATGGTCTGAGCACTGACAAGCTGACCCTCCACCCCTTCAATCTCTGCAGCAATGCTGGCAGCACTCATACGTCTTTTTCCCAAAGACATCCTCTGGATATGATGCTGAGCACGTGCACTCAACTTCTTTGGTCGACCATGACGAGGCCTGTTCTGAGTGGAACCTGTCCTGTTAAACCGCTGTATGGTCTTGGCCACCGTGCTCTATTTCAGGGTCTTGGCAATCTTCTTATAGCCTAGGCCATCTTTATGAAGAACAATTCATTTTTTCAGATCCTCAGAGAGTTCTTTGCCATGAGGTGCCATGCTGAACTTCCAGTGACCAGTATGAGAGAGAGAACATAAAATTCATCACACCTGCTCCACATTCACACCTGAGACCTTGTAACACTAAAGAGTCACATGACACCAGAGAGGGAAAATGGCAAATTGGGGACAATTTGGACATTTTTACTTAGGGGTGTTTTTTCTTTTGTTGCCAGCGGTTCAGACATGTGTTGAGTTATTTTGAGGGGACAGCAAATGTACACTGTTATACAAGCTGTACACTCACTTTACATTGTAGGAAAAAACAAGAAAAGGGGCGCCTCTGAGTATACAATACATCATAAGAATAATTTAATAAACAACAACATCCACTCACATGGAGAACAGGTAAGTTGCATTCAGGTCCGGTTGCTGGGCTGAAGAGATGGAGTGGGACTGCAAGTCACAACAAGTCCTGTAAAGCTGGCACCACATCAGATCCGTGCAGGATGGAGTGGGATGGCTGAGCACAGCGTAGTTTTCTTCAGTGGTCCAGGCTTGGGCATATCTTGGTCTATTAGAAAAAGTCCGTCTGAAGAAGATATGGGTTCCAGGTAAGGTGTAGTGGAGAAGGACAAGCGTCAGTGGTTATGGCAAGCCACGCTGTGGCTTGAGTGTGCACTCTGTCTCTGTAGAGTAGGAAGTAAACACGGCCGTGTATTCAGAGTGAGGCTTGGAAAGTTTGGAGAGCATCACAGCACAGCGCCCGGCAATGAGATCACACACATGCGACATGTTTCAAAGCTAGCAAGCCATTGGTGGAAGAATGGCCGCGCCTCTTATTCGAGCATAAAGTGTGTGAGAGCTGGATGGGACATTTAATAGGCTGACAGGGGGCAGGGCCAAAACTGAGATTTGAAAAAAATGTCAGCAATGCTAAGGGGAAAAAAACATTTAAGCAGACACAATGCAAGTGGAATAAATATAACATAAAACAGAAGATGATGAATAAAAATTCAGGAGGAAGTAAACATTTAGAAAAAAAAAATTTGCAAGTAAACTGAATGGTGAGAATAGGATTAAAAAAATGATATTATATTTATATTATATATATATATATATATATATATATATATATATATATATATATCTAATAAAAATATATATATATTATATATTATGAAGGATGGTGATACAATATCAATCAGTATCATTGTGAGGTAGATTATTAATGATGATAATGCATCTCAGATAAACCAATAACATATTAAATCAATTAGTCAACTAAATTAATACTATATAAAGGCCAATTCACACCATAGAAACGCAGTTTGGATGCGCTCCAGGTGCTTTTCTGCATGCGCATTCCTGACGCGTTCCAGTGCGTTTTTGATGCGTTTTCTATGGATGTTCAGTCAACGAATGACAATTCTTTCCATACTGTTGCTTATCCCAACTCTACTTCACTACCTTCCTCTACACCTGCTGATACTCTGGATTCCCCCCAGACTAACTTCCCTCCCTTACCCCACACTCCCCCCCCCCATCAGTACATCCACATGTACACCCCAGGCTTTGTGCCCTTCCATAACCACTGACTCTACTTTTTTAGATTCAGGTCCTCCTCGAGCCAACCGGAGAAAAAAAACTCACCGGCGAGGCTGCCGAGGACGACGAAAAAAGCCCAGAAATCAACACACAGGAATTCCGTAAACTGTGAAGATTTTTAAACTTCTCTCTAGAGCTTTCCACTGCTGATACTAGTTTACTCAGCAGAGGTCTTAACTTTGCCCCCATAAATAAGCCAAACCCCTTTCTCTTGTTCAAGGATTTAAACAGATACATCCGTAACCTGACCCTTAAAAGGTTTTTCCGTGCCAAACAAAGTAAATCCAGCTCAGATGGCATGGACCCCCATTCAGTTACTCTGCTCCCAGATTCCTTTGAATATGATGGTGATATCATAGACGTCTTAGAATCCTTAACCGATGAAGACGACACTTTAAGCCTCTTCACACAGCATCTTGCTACCTCACCACCTATAGTACCATTCCTCCTTTAAACCCAAGTCTGTTTTCTATCCCGCCCAGTCCAAAGGCCCATATCTCGAGAGTTTTTATAGAGTAGTGTATGCTGACTTCCTTAAACTCTGCCAAACATCCTCCACTGTACCACCACATCAATACAATCTCTCTGCCCCTGAAATTCGTGCTTTAGACTCCCTAATCAACACAGCGGATATTATTATCCAATCCACCGATAAAGGGGGTGGTATAGTGCTGATAAAAAAGTTTTTATGAAGTCCCCTACTTTTACCACCTGCCGAAAGTCCAAAAAAACCACACTTCCCCTCCTGGCAGGCCCATTGTGGCTGCCATGGATAGCGTCACTACTGGTTTCAGTCAATACATTGACCAATACCTACAACCCATTGTTCAACAGCTATCATATTAGAGATGGTTCTCCTCTCCTAAAATCACTTGCATCCTACAAGTGGGAACCCTCCTATATGTGGTTATCCTTAGATGTCACTTCCCTTTATACCTCCTTTCCACATCATTTTGGATTATTGGCTTTAGAATTTTTCTTGGCTCAAGGCCCCTTTATTAACCCCAGACAAGCTGCATTTATTCTGGAGGCCACCAATTTTCGTCTTACCCACAACTACTTTGACTTCGATGGCGAGTTCTACCTGCAAATGAAGGGGACCGCCATGGGAGCCAACTTTGCCCTGTCCTATGCCAACTTAGCCATGGGCTATTGGGAAAAGAACTATATCTCACAAAGCAACCCATGTGCTGCTAACATTATCTTTTTTGGCCATTATAGCGATGACCTCATTGTCATCTGGGACGGGCCCCACGATCCAATTCCTTTATTTGTAGACCACTGTAACCATAACCCCTATGGCCTATCTTTCACCCATGTTCTTGACCCTACCAGCCTGGTATTTCTAGACCTAGAACTGGGTCATGCTGGTGAGAACATCACTGCTAAGAATTACACCAAACCTACGGCTGGCAACCATTTCCTTCATTTTAAGAGTTGCCATTACCAAAATTGGACACAAAACATACCAAAGGGTCAGTTCTGTCATCTACGGCAGAACTGCACCTTAGATACGGACTACGACACCTTAAGCATTCCCCTGAAAAATAAATTTGCAGATAAAGAATAGCCGACAGAATTGGTAGACCAAGCATGCAACTATTACTCAAAAGGTAAACCAGTCAAAAAAGATAACAAAATAGACCACTCTATGCGATTTATCACTACTTTTAATTTCCAATACAAAAAAATGGAAAACATACTGAGCACCCACTGGAATATTCTACAACAGGACCCCCTTCTAAAAACCATTCTCCCATCAGCACCCAGAATTACTTACCGCAAAGCTCCCAGCCTAAAAAACAAAATCGCCCAGAGTAAACTCAAAAGTAACCAGGTCACCTCCAATTCCACTCAACTTACACCCCTAGTTGGCATTGTCCAATGCAAAAAAGCCGGCTGCAAAACCTGTCAGTTCGTCCAACACGGCAAAAAATCCTTTTGCTCTAAGGGCAGAACTTATCCACTTGACCATTTCTATAATTGTTCATCCAACTTTGTTGTATATGGTCTCACCTGCCCTTGTGGGTTGATTTATGTCAGACAAACTATTTGCCCTGTTAGTTAACGTTTCGACCAGCATCGACAACTTTTCAAGGGTGGTAAGGATATGCACAGCGTCCCCTGGCATTTTGCCGATCACCATAAAAAATCTACCACTGGTCTTTCAGTCTGTGTCATCAAGCAAATCCCCAATACGATGACAGAGGCTTAACGCTTCAAAAAATTATGTGCCCGTGAGACATTTTGGATTTATTGCCTTGACGTTCTCTCGCCTGGTGGCCTAAACGAAGGGATAGAAATAGCGACTGTATTATCGCAATCTATGTACTTGTCATCACTACTTATAATTGGATTTTATATGATATTACTTTTTTATCTATCTATTCACTCATTTATACATCTTTGTCATTTTTTACTGCAGGTCTATATATATTTTTCTCTTATTTTTAAATGGGGGTGGCGGGTTTGTTTTTTCCCAAGTATATGGTAACCCTAGAGGTAGCATGATCTCATGCCTAGCCTAGTATGATGTGTGTGTGTGTGTGTGTGTGTGTGTGTAGCGGGGTTTCCGTTGAGGCCCCATGGACAACGTTACCCAGAACCCCGTTTGGCACCCAGGGTGCATTGGGCTCCCGCAGAGACTCATGGGTGGGGTATAAAAGGGGAGAGTGAGGCTAAGCCCGGCCTCTTTGGACACCGCACGGCTGGCAAGAGAACTTCCTGTGCGGACCTGCTGCGAGTGCAAGGCCCGAGGCCTGGGCCTTGCGCACTTCCAGAGAGCCTTCCACCTCGCTGCGGAGCCTGTGCGGCGACAGACATCTACCTGCTTCAGGGACGTCAGTGAACCGGAGATCAGGCAGTGGCAGATCCTGTGTGTGTGAAGACACAGCGGTGGGAGTCCCGGACTGGGATCGAGTCCAGAGGGGTGAGAGAGCACCTGCTCACAACTATAATCAAGTACTTTATTAGGCCTATAGACTGCCTTGGCCCATCGGGTTATATTTCCCTTTTCCTGTCAGGAGACTAGTTGGAGGACTGAGTCACATAGTCTCCGGGGAGTTGTTCCATTACCTTAGACCTTGTTGGATTACAAATATTGTTCCTGTATGTGCACCACCGATCATCTGGCATGCGAAGATTCCTTCTCTAGAGACTGTGCTTTAACTGAGTCAGGCCTGACTGGGAGTTGATAGTACTGTTGGGCGCCATATTGCCAACGGGGACTCAAGCTATATGTTAGTGTGTGTTAGAACTAATTGCGCACTATAATTAACTACTGTTAGTATTACTGCAGGGCTCTGCATGCATGTGTTATATGTAATATTGATTGTTAACCCCTTTTATCTACAGGTAAACCTTTTACATTTTATCAAATCTGGTATTGGAGTCCATATATAAATATCTTATCACTAGAAGAAAGGTATTGTGGGATTGTGCATAAACTGTTATAGAGCTATATAGAAATACCACCCCTAGACTAGCTGTGCCAGAGAAGGGCTGAGTAGATTGCCGGGGGTTGGCTGTGCCCCAAAGGCAAACCAGCGGCTCCCTTAGTTTGGGGGTATCGCTACACATATACATATATATATATATATATATATATATATATACACATATATATACATACATACATACATACATACATACATACATACACACACACACACATTATATATATACACAATATATATATATATTTTTTTTTTTTTCGCAATTCCCCCCCCCTATGCACCCCCCGGATTTCCCCCCCTCTTTTTTCATGCCACTGCAGTCCGTTCCAGTGCGTTTCAGAAAGAAAATAAAAAAACTGGTCATGCTGCATTTTTGATGTACAGAATTCTACTGGACCACAGTAAAACGCATCAAAAACGCACTGGAACGCTCCTAGGTGCACCGGAGGCACACTGCAACACACTTGTCCTTATTTAAGGTTAACGAGAGGGAAATAGCACTGGACTGCATCAAAAGCGCACCAAAAATGCATCAGGAATGCGCATGCAGAAAAGCAGCTGGAACGCATGCAGACTGCGTTTCTATGGTGTGAACTGGCCCTTATATAGTATTAATTTAGTTGGCCAACTAATTAATTGATTTAATATGTTATTGGTTTATCTGAGATGCATTATCATCATTAATAATCTACCTCACAATGATACTGATTGATATCGTATCACCATCCTTCATAATGTATTTTTATATATATATATATATATATATATATATATATATATATATATATATATAAAATGAAAAAATTATCAGAACACTCCCTAAGGTGCCAATATCCCAGCGCTCAAATAGATAACTAAATGATCTGCATTAAAAGCTGCTATTATATAAAAATGAAGGTCATAAAAAATATATGCGTCTTAAAAATATAAAATGCATTAACTGCGCTATAAATGGAATACAAATTTCCACAAACTACACGTTTCCATATATTGCAGTATAAAACACGGTATAAAATATTCCTCTAAATCTAAAGAAAGAGGAGATAAATGACAATAACCGTATAGGCCAGTAAAGGAAAAAAAGGAGATATCAAAAAGTCCCTTTCTGGTCTTGAAACTGAGTAAGCAAAATAAATGTTCATCCAAATCTTGTGCAACACACTACACAGTTCATAATAACAGAAGGCTGGAATATGCTGTGTGCAACTTATCCATTCTATCCCTTCCTTGCTTGCAATTGTGCACTCCCTTATGGGAATCTACTCACCAGATGATGAGTTGGTAAAGGCCTGTAGCAAGATCTCTCTAGATCAGGGGTCTCAAACTGGTGGCCCTCCAGCTGTTGCAGAACTACAATTCCCATGAGGCATTGCAAGGCTAAACAGTTACAAGCATGACTCCCATAGGCAGAGGCATGATGGGACTTGTAGTTCCGCAACAGCTGGAGGGCCACAGGTTTGAGACCCCTGCTCTAGATGCTGTGGTAGAAAAAATAGGATTTTTGTACTCACCGTAAAATCAGTTTCTCTGATGCCCATGGACTGACACAGCTGGATACTGTAAACGTGTGGGTATATGTCCCTGCTCGCAGGAGAAGATCTAGGCAGAAAGTTAAATGTTAGAAACATACATTCTAGAACAAACCAGAGCTGAACAGCCCCGCCCAGGGGGGGCGGTCCCTCCGGAAATTACCCTCCCACCTGCAGCTAGCAGCCTCAGTTCGTAACAAAGCAGTACAAACCTTAAAAGGAAGGGTGGGTGCTGTGTCAGTCCATGGACGTCAGAGAAACGGATTTTACGGTGAGTACAAAAATCCTATTTTCTCTTATCGTCCATGGACTGACACAGCTGGATACTGTAAACGTGTGGGACGTCCCAAAGCAGTATCAGAAGGGTGGGAGCAGTAGTAAAGGAACAACCAAAACTTCACTCCAAAACAAGCAAAGCACCTCAACGGAGGAGTTGCAACATTAAAAAGTGGCCTGCAATGCTTTGCGGCCGAAGGAAGCATCCGAAGATGCAGCCACATCAACCTTATAGAATTTTGAAAAGGTATGAACGGACGACCAGGTCGCCACCTTGCACACTTGTGCAACCGACACTTTTCTGTCGGAAAGCCCAGGAAGCACCAATTGCCTTGGTGGAATGCGCCGCAACCGGAAAGGGAGGCGCCCGCCCCTTAAGGGCATAGGCCTGTATGACGGTCTGCCTAAACCACCTAAAGACAGTGGCAGACGACACCGCTCGGCCCTGTTTTGGACCAGAGACAGACACAAACAGTGAGTCAGACTTCCGAATGGAAACAGTAGCAGACAGGTATACCCATAAGGATTGTACCCATCTTAATGTATGAAGCGCAAACTTTTAGGGATGCGATGGGTGAGGACACAAGGACGGAAGAACAATGTCCTCCTTAAGGTGAAAGGCCGAGACCATCTTTTGAAAAGAAGGACAGTCGTGGGCGCAACACCGCCATATCCTTATGGAGGACCAAGTAAGGCGACTTGCAGGACAAGGCCGCCAACTCAGACACCCGTCTAACCGAAGTAATGGCCACTAAGCAGGCCACCTTCTGGGACAAGGTCAAGAGAGGAATCTCTCTGATATTCTCAAAGGAATGTTCTTGGATACCGAGATGCATCAAATTCAGATCCCAAGTAGGGCGAGGAGGCTTGACAGGGGGGATCACATGGCGAACCCCCTGCACAAAAGGTGCTAATCAAGGAATGGCCCATTAGCGGTCGTTGAAAAAGACAGCCCGGGCCGAAATCCGACCCTCAAATGGTATGCAAGGCCAGCTTTTGGGTCACACCACGCTGTAAGAACCGCAAAATCCTGGGAACGGAATACGTCCGAGGACGCCAATCAAGTTCCTCGCACATAGCGATGTAAGCCTTCGAGGTACGGTGATATATCTTTCTGGAGGAAGATTCCCGTGCCAACAACATAGATGAGATGACCGAATCCGAGAGACCTCAGTCCTTCAGCACCTGGCTTTAAACAGCTATGCCATTAAAGCCAAGGACTGTAAAGCAGGATGAAGTATGGGACCATGAGACAGAAGGTCCACCCCCATAGGCAGTCGCCAAGGAATGTCTGCGACTAGCCCAAGTAGATCGGCGTACCAATGTCGCCGTTCCGGAGCGATGAGGATCACCGGAATGGCCTCAGCCCCTACTCTGCGAAGCAGGCGAGGCAACAACAGTAGCGGAGGGTAAGCATATATCAGGCGATACTGCCCCCACGGGCTACCAACGCGTCTGACGCATCTGCCCAGGGGTCCCTGGACCTGGCCACGATCTTGACACCTTGCGAGTGAGTCGAGAGGTCATAAGGTCCACATCCGGTGCCCCACCTCCGGTAAAGGAGGTGGAAACACCTCCGGATGCAAGGACCCTTCCCCTGCAATGCACACGGCCGACAGGACCGTCCTGCAGCGAGATGTATGAAAATCCCAAAGAGACTCCGCAATGTATCGGAGAAGAGAGACCCCAGTGTACAGGGTGCCTCAACTGTTGGTCAATAAAGGCAACTGGACAGAGCTTCCCTAGAAACTCGGTCAGAGGACCAGTACCTCAGCCTCCACAGGTGGCGCAAACCCACCCCAGGCACAGAGACCCTAAAGGCTAAAGCAGTTGCAGTGCACCTGCTAGTCGACTGATAGATGAAGCAGAGCCTTTTGCCCAGTCATTGAGCTACAGAAACGCCAGAGACGCAGCCACTAAGGGGCGCAACGCTAACCTCAGCCTGGCGAACACAGTCCAAGCCAGCGCTTCTGATCACCACTGAAAGCAGGTGGAAAGTGGTACCCCTGATACCAGGGATCCTTATGACAATGCTCCATCCAGCAGCTACCCCATGGATAAGTGCTGATTGTACAAACAAATAGTTTATACTGTGTATTGTGTCAAACGCGCAAATAGAGTGTGGGAGGAAACCCACCCAGCCACAAAGAGCATAATACAACCACATACGGCGTATATAGTTTAGTATGTGTGGATAAACCTATTAAACACGTTTATACTGTGCCAGCGATGAAGGCGGGCACATCATTGGGGCTTGGACGGAAACCAGCCACGCAGATTGGGTACACAACCGTGTAGGTATGTTAGCCTGCGAATAAACAAATTGCACGTTTATACTGTGCATAGCGCTGAAAATGCGCACACCATTGGAGCGCGGGGGAGAAACCGGAGCACCCGGATGAAACCCACGCAGACTGCATACGCATACCGTGTAGGTACTATAGTATGTGTGATAAACATTTTGCACAAGCCTATGTGTGCATAGCACCGAAGGCGCGCACACCGTTGGCGCGTGGGAGGAACCGAAGTACCCACGCATACCCAGAGAATGCAATACCTACAACTACTGTGAATGTATTTAGTGTTGTGTATAAACATAAATGCATGTCATGTAGCGTGGGTGGAAACCCGGAGAAAACCCACGCAGACTGCACAGACATACCGGGTAGGTATGTTAGTATGTGGATATCAAATCGCACAAAATTAGGCTGTGCATAGCACCGAAAGCGCCCATACCAATGGAGTGTGGGAGGGAACCGGAGTACCCGGAGGAAACCCACACAGACTGCATATACATACCGTTTAGGTATTATAGCATGCGTGATAAACATTGAACATGTTTAACTGTGCAGAGGGCCAAAGGCGCACATACCGTCAGCGCGTGGGAGGAAACCGGAACACCCGGAAGAAACCCACGCAGACAGCACACAGATACCGTGTAGGAATGATCGCATGTGAATAAACATATTGCACATGTTTATGCTGTGCATTTCCATTGGAGCGTGGGGGGAAACCCGAGTACCCGGAGGAACCCCACGCAAACAGTATACCCATACTGTAAACATGTAAACATGTACCCATACTGTAAACATGTATAGTATGTGCAATAAACATATTGAACATGTCTATACTGTGCAGAGAGCCGAAGCGCACATACCATGAGAGCATCGACCCAGAGAGTATAATACATACATATACTGTGAATGTATCTAGAGTCGTGCATAAACATATTGTATATATCATGTATGGCACTGAAACACAGCATTGGAACGTGGGGGGACACCCACGCAGACACAGAGACCAATAACACATAAATACACTGTGAATGTATGCAGTGTAGAGGTATAGGATGAGTTTAAATTATGGTGCAGAGGGGCATAATCTTCACTGTATCATTCCAACCTGCTTGACTGTGCTGCCGAAGCAGCATGCAGGTAACAGGTAACCTCTGATCCTCAGACAGACCGTGTGTCTGCCAGAGCTCAGAGCGTTCCCCAGGAAATGGCGGGAAACCACAGGTGCAGAGACCCTGTTGTTGCCTCAGGACATCACACAGAAGGCTCACAGGGACTAGAGACATAGCGTGTGAGGAAAACAGTGAGGAAGCTGTGTAAAAGAAAGGCTTAAGGGAACCAAAGGAAACAGCGTCCGCCTGAGGTACCACAGCCACAGCAATTCCAGCTTGAGAGTGTTCCTCACATCATCAATGAGTTCACTTACAAGAGCCCTGTCATTCACTGACACAGAACTGGAGTCTTCCTCACAAGGGAATGTCCTGTTCATAAACATTAAAATATTCAGAGCTATGATCCTGAGCACAGTAGCTAGGCCCATATCTGAATCAGAGCACTCCTTCACTAAAGATTTTTGTGGGGAGAGGGGGCTTATAGCTCCCTTCGCTCGCATACCACTTCCATTCTGACAAGGAATGATTCCAGGACTGCCGACAACTGGTCCATAAGGACCGCAGGTGCAGGAGCATTGCCAGTTGCCTCAGGCAAGTGTGGAGAAGCAGGTGTAACAGACTCCATATTGCCACCCTCTGAGACCTTATACACTACTACAGTGAATATACAGTCCACCCACTGGCTACGCTGAGGCTGAGGAGGGGTTACCCGGAGGACTCACCAACCCTTAAGGACCTCTCAGTTCTGCTGAAGAAACCGCGCTGTGAGCCTGAGGAGAGTGAAGAATCTGTGAGGAGATTTGAGAAGATTCGCGCCGCCGCTAGAGGCCGAAACCGAAAGTAAATGCGCGGCGGCTACAAGAAAATGGCCGCCGGCCGCAGCTATAACTGCACCATTGAACTACGGCAAGATGGCCGCCGAGCGCGAAAGTCAAAAGGCAAACAGCGCTAATGGCGCACGCAATAACCACCTCACACACCAGGAAAACTTCCCCTCATCCCAGAGCCCACTACAGACATGAGCGCCCAGCCAGGCCAGAGTGACCCCCAAGCACCCCAACAGCACAGCACCAGTACAGGGTGCAGAGAGCAGCATAACAGGGGGGAGACAGGGAGAAACCCCCCATATAAAGAAACACAGCCAGCATATACTCACCTGCAGTAGGAGAGACTACTTACCCGTCCACTCGGCCCGGTCCACCGCGAGAGATACAGTCAGTCAGGTACTTTTCAATCTTGAGAGGACCGCGGGAGCTAAAAAGCAACCCGGCCACCCCTGGAGTCATGGGGCATGTCGTGAACGAAGTCTCACGCACACAAGGCGAGGATCAGCACGCTCGATGGTCGGACAGGGAAGACTACGAGGAGACCAGTGTAACCAACCTGTTGCCCAGCCGACAGTTGAGTGAAGGTCTCAAACATAAAATAATAAAATTCCCAAAGGAATAAAATTTAAAAGTAAAATTTTCCAGGAGACTGGCTCCTGAGAGAGCCACGTCTTCTTCTTCTGCTAGGCAGAAAAAAAACTGAGGCTGCTAGCTGCAGGTGGAAGGGTAATGTCCGGAGGGACAGCCCCCCTGGGCGGGACTGTTCAGCTCTGGTTTGTTCTAGAATGTACGTTTCTAACATTTAACATTCTGCCTAGATCTTCTCCTGCGAGCAGGGACATATACCCACACTTTTACAGTATCCAGCTGTGTCAGTCCATGGACGATAAGAGAAAAAGGCGTTTGAAAAATTATTGCGCAAATACAGTGTAAGAAAAAAAGTTGCAATGACCGTCATTTTATTCCCTAGGGTGTCTGTTAAAAAAAACATATATAATGTTTGGGGGTTCCGAGTAATTTTCTAGCAAAAGAATGATGATTTGTACATGTAGGAGAGAAGTGCCAGAATAGGCCCGGTATTGAGGGGGTAAAAAAAGCCTGGGGTTGAAGTGGTTAAATGTTTTTTTCCCCTTAGCATTGCTGACATTTTTTTCAAATCTCCAGCTCTCACACACTTTATGCTTGAAAAAGAGGCACGGCCATTCTTCCACCAATGGCTTGCTAGCTTTGAAACATGTTGCATGTGTGTGATGTCATTGCCGTGCACCGTGCTGTGATGCTCTCCAAACCTTACCAAGCCTCACTCTGAATACACGGCCGTGTTTACTTCCTACTCTACATAGACAGAGTGCAAACTGAAGCCACAGCGCGACTTGCCATAACCACTGACGCTTGTCCTTCTGCACTACACCTTATCTGGAACCCATATCTTCTTCAGACTGACTTTTTCTGATTGACCAAGATATGCCCAAGCCTGGATCACTGAAGAAAACCACGCTGTGCTCAGCCATCCCACTCCATCCTGCACGGATCTGATGTGGTGCCAGCTTTAAAGGACTTGCTGTGACTTGCAGTCCCACTCCATCTCTTCAGCCCAGCAAACAGACCTGAATGCAACTTACCTGTTTTCCATGTGAGTGAATGATGTTGTTTATTAAACAACATTGTTTATTAAATTATACTTATGATATATACTCAGAGGCGCCACTTTCTTGTTTTTTTCTTAGCATACTGGAACCGGCTTTTGGTTTTCTTGGTGGCTGCCCTGACTGATCCCCTGCCATCAGTTGTCACATGATAAGATATAATAAAATATTTACACAAATGTGATGGGTGTACTCACTTTTGTGAGATACTGTATATGTGGCAAAATACAGTACTAAAGGTACCACTGTATATAGCTCCACCTAGTAACTCTACTAATCTCCCTACTCTTTACTACTTTCCAGCGCACTGACAAAGGGCTGCTCCGCAGCCTTTTAAAATGTATGGGCTGCCACTTTGGCCAATGATGGTGTTTTGCAATGCACTGTGGGAAGTTTGGCTGAGCAATTCCAATCAAACCACCAGTCAAACAAAATTGAATCTGAACCTGGAGCTCATTCCCAATAGGCACAGTCGCTTGGAGTTCTATCTGGGGGTGACAATGCAGGAGTAGAAATAGGAGATAGTTTTCCATTGATAATAGAAAGTGTCTAAACAAGGATATTTATGACAGGATTTCCAGATATTACTTAGTGAAGGCTGCAGTTTTAAAATGATTGTAGACACCTTTCTAAATTACATCAACATGTTAAAACATATGAGAAGTTAGTGATTGGGCTTAAATCTTGAATAACGTTTAACAACATAAATAAGAACTCTATGATTAAGCGAAATGCAGCAGAATGTGTGGTTTGGTGGAGACATGAAGTCTGAGGTTGCTCTTTATCGTTTATTCACCTGGGTTGATCGGGTAGTAGCAGGGATCCTTTCTTCTATATACATACATACACATAAACATACACAAAACCCCTGGATTGGTATCAGGACAAGCCTCCACCCCATGTTCTGGGACACAGGGATATGCTTTCATCTCTGCTTTGAGCAGCACCATAAGCAATCAAACAGGTAACATAAATGAGAAATTAGTATAAAATAAAGACACCAGATAGGAATTGTGATTATGGTTTCTATAAAACTAAATAGGATGCGCTATATACACTTAAGTAGATATCAATATTGTATTCTTGAAAATAATCCTTCTGATGAATATCACATATTTCATAACAAACTTGTTCTAAAAGGTTTGTCAGAATAGTGTTATCAACAAGATGGTTTTATTCTAATTTCACTAACCTATAGAATGCTTTTCTGTCGTTTACCTAAAGGGCATAAATGTTTGGCTTGTATTGGAAAAAGCCAAAAATCTGTAAACTTTCAATTTAGATTTTGTAATGAAACATTTTATAGAATACCCACCTAGAAATAACACAGAGGGTATTAAAGATGTTCATATTAACAGAAATCTGGGGAACAGTGATCATGACACTATTTTCTTTAATCTAAGCTATATAAAACAAGCATGTGCTAGGAAGACAAATATACTTGACTTTAAAAAAGCCAATTTCCTAGGCTTGAGAGCTATATGTTAAATCAGTCTGCAAGGAAATATTGCCTGATAAAGAAACCGAACATAAATGGGAGTGTTTTAAGTTATTTTTTGTAAACACATTACATAATTTGTCCCTATAGGCAACAAATATAAAAGCCTAAAAAAACAAAAACAACAGGACATACAGTAAGTGCCGCCGATTTTGTGTCAATCTCGCCTCTTCTAGCGGCGAGATTGACACCCTACGAGCCCCGTCGCGAGAGTCAGCGCCGAGCTGTCTCGTCATGGGGAAAGGAAAAATTTTGTTTTTCCTTTCGCAATGAGCAACACGCATTACTGACATTGAGGCCGGTGGACAGGATCCGACGTGGATTCCCGCCAATACCAGGCAATATGTTTGGTATGAATTCTGAGCGGGAACTCCACGCCAAATTTTAAATAAAAAAAACGCATTGGTTCCCCCTCCAGGAGCATACCAGGCCTTTCGGTCTGGTATGGATTTGAAGGGGAATCCCCTAAGCCGAAAAACCGGCGTGGGGTCCCCCTCAAAATCCAAACCAGACCCTTATCCGAGCACACAACCTGGCAGGCCACAGGAAAAGAGGGGGGGACGAGAGAGCGCCCCCCCTCCCTCCTGAACTGTACCAGGCCGCATGCCCTCAACATGGGGGGTTTGGTGCTTTGGGGCAGGGGAGGCGACCTGCGGCCCCCCACCCCAAAGCACCCTGTCCCCATATTGATGGGGACAAGGGCCTCTTCCCGACAACCCTGGCCGTTGGTTGTCGGGGTCTGCGGGCGGGGGCTGATCGGAATCCGGGAGCCCCCTTTAATAAGGGGGCCCCCAGATGCCGCCCCCCCACCCTATGTTAATGAGTATGGGGTACATCGTACCCCTACCCATTCACCTGGTGGAAAAAAAATGTAAATAAAAAAAACACACACAGGTTTTTGAAGTAATTTATTACACAGCTCCGGGGGTCTTCTTCCGACTCCGGGGGTCTCTTCCGACTTCGGGGGTCTTCCTCGTCATCTCGTCCGACTCTACGGTTCTTTCTTCCTTCTGCCGGGCCTCCGCTATCTTCTTACAGCTCTTTTGCTAGCGGAGAGGCCCGGTCTTACCCGTTGTCTCGTCCGGCTCTCCGTTGTCCTTCTGCCGGCCCCTCCACTATCTTCTTCCAGCTTTTTTGCTAGTGGAGGGGCCCGGTCTTCCCGTCACCGTCGGCGTCTTCTTCCCTCCTCTTCTCCTCGATGTTCACTCGTCGCTTCCTCCCGCTGTAATGCACCCCATAATGATGTACCCCATACTCATTCACATAGGGTGGAGGGCCGGCATCTGGGGGCCCCCT
The DNA here is from genome assembly GCA_029206835.1 of Rana muscosa. Taxonomy (NCBI): domain Eukaryota; kingdom Metazoa; phylum Chordata; class Amphibia; order Anura; family Ranidae; genus Rana; species Rana muscosa. The sequence continues at coordinate 262,714,457 of CM055127.1, read as the reverse complement.
TATTAAAGGGGGCTCCCAGGTTCCCATCAGCCCCCGCCCGCAGACCCCGACAACCAACGGCCAGGGTTGTCGGGAAGAGGCCCTTGTCCCCATCAACATGGGGACAGGGTGCTTTGGGGTGGGGGGCCGCAGGTCGCCCCCCTGCCCCAAAGCACCAAACCCCCCATGTTGAGGGCATGCGGCCTGGTACGGTTCAGGAGGGAGGGGGGGCCGCTCTCTTGTCCCCCTCTCTTTTCCTGCGGCCTGCCAGGTTGCGTGCTCGGATAAGGGTCTGGTTTGGATTTTGAGGGGGACCCCCACGCCGTTTTTTTGGCTTAGGGGATTCCCCTTTAAATCCATACCAGACCGAAGGGCCTGGTATGCTCCTGGAGGGGGAACCCATGCCGTTTTTTTATTTAAAATTTGGTGTTGAGTTCCCGCTCAGGATTCATACCAAACACAGTGCCTGGAATTGGCGGGAATCCACGTCGGATCCCGTTCAATACAGTGCCGCGTCTCCTCGCTATTGCAGCGAGCGCGAGATGTCGCCACCCTGTCGCCGAGATGTCGGCACCCTGTCGCTGAGAATCTCCGCGATGGGATCGCGATGGATATACAATGTCGGCGGCACCTACTGTACATGATTTACTTTTAGGCCACCTTCACACTGAGGCACTTCTAAACTGCCAGTAAAAACACTGAGCGCTTTTGAATCGCTTTTCAGGCGCTTTTGAAGAGCTTTCCATTAATTTCAATGGAAAGGGGAGTTTTTCACAGACCTGCCAGCACACTGCCCCAGTGTGAAAGCATTCATTGATTTTAATGTAAATACGTTTTTGTGAGCTTTTTAGGCGCTGTTTTTAGCGTGAAAGCACCTCGGTGTGAAAGTGGCCTTAGTGTTAAAAACAGCAATAAATAAATAAAAATGTTTTAAAAATGTTAGGTTCAATTTCATTATTCTAGAGTTAAAAATACTACAATACATATGGCCACAGTCTAGCTGACTATTAGGGCAAATTATTATACATTTACATACAGTGATATCAATAAGACAAAGCCTGAGCTTGACCCTTCAGTAATAAAAGTAGAAGCTGTCCATGGAAACAAGGACATGTCTATTCTTTAGCTCAGTAAATACCTAAGAAAATGACTTTGCTAAAGTGTTCACATTTTTGGCTTAGCGTTTTGTGCTTGCAATAACAGCAGGATGCTGTACTATGTTTGCCATCAATGAAAGCAGAGAGTTTGGAATTTAGGTGATATATATTTTTTGGCTTGTGTGCATGAATTGTGTAGAGCTGTTCTTTTTAAATACTTTAGACTTGCAAGCATGGGCTAAAAATCTATTTTCCAGTACGTTTGAATTGCAAAAAAGTGTTTTAAGGGATGATGAAGTATGTCCTGATCTGAGAATCAGTAGTTCATATCTTTGTTTTAAAAGATAGAAACAACTGAAACTTCCCTTCCACACTCCTTATTGATCATGTATAAACAAATAATGCAGCACAAACGAATAATGCAGCACAAACGAATAATGCAGCACACAATATTATCTAACAAAATAAGGAGCACAGTAAAGCAGGGCATAGCCCACATAGGGAATAGCGCACAGGGCACACAAGGGAGGTGGATGGATTAATCCCCCCCGCCGGAATATTGTACTATGACAGCAGTTCCCACTGCTGTCAGAATGTACTGATCAGCGGCTGCAGCCACTGATCCACAAAAGTTTCCCAGAGTGTCTGTTAGATCAACTTCTGTCAAACAATCAAATTCTGTAAAACAGGGAGGGCCACACACAGATAGGAAATTCAGCTGGTTCCTGCTGAACTTCAATCTGTCAATGCCCAGCTTTATTCAGTTGTGATTATAGAAAAACAACACTGTTTTGACACATGCAAAGCAACAGCATACTGTACCCTGCCAACAGCAGATTTATTTTTTTCCCCCCATCTTAAACAGGAAGATGGGGGTTCCAGCAGATAACCCATTTTCATCCATATTAAATAAGATACCGTTACATGTGTTTTTAGTACAGACCACACTGCATAGATACTATTTTGAGCAAGGTACCAGGTGCTGCAGATAAATTCCTGAGTTCCACATTTCAGTATGCAAGAGCTGGTTCTTTCTCATCCAGCTGAAGCTGGCTCTATAAAAGTTGTGTGCGCAACCCACAACACAACAAGCTATGTACTGTATGAGGCTCAGTGGGTCTTGTGGGAGGATGGGCATCACCCCCCAGGAAATGCTGCAGTGCCCATCAATGAAAATTCAGATGCTTACCATCGGGAAGGAAGGGGGAGCAAATTAAAGAGCAACACAGTTTTCCACCAAACATCAGAAGACGATGGTATAGAAACAGATGAGACTGGAGTTCCAGTGCAAATATTTGAGGAAGTGCCAGTTAAATGCAAATCTTTGCATGCACAGATGAAACAAAGCATTCTACTGCAACACAATCCATTAAAGTTGTTTCTATTTAAGAATCTGACCTAACCAGGGTTTAGAAAACTGTTGGATCAAGCAACTCTCACCCAACATTTATGGATACCCTCATACAAACTAAATGACAAATAAGGTCTAATGTGAATAAATGTAATGCAATGGGCCAACATGCATGCAGCATACAGTCTATGAAGAATAAAATCATTATTGGTGATGGTGAAAGTATTTCTACAAATCACAGATATCAGCAGAAAAAATGCCATTCTAAAGCTGAACAGAAAGATATCTTATGTAATAAAATGGGCAAACCCTTAAACAGTTACTGTAAAAGTGTGTTTTTATACAATAGATTACTTTAGTCTCATCTTAAATATAACATTTATTAGTCTATTTTTCATGTATTTTTTTCACTTGGATTTTTTAGTTTACATTTTGCTTCGATTGTTTTTGGTGTTATTTTTACTTTTTTCTTTGCTTTTCTCTCTTTTTAAATGTTCTTCAATTTCCATTTTATATACAGTAAGATTTAGTGTATGTATTTTGCATCTTCATATAGGCTAAACGTGGAGTAAAAAAAAGTATGCGTTTGACTTTTCCAATTATGCCAATTCTTCTACATTATCTACTAAATCCAAAAGGGAGCAACAGATTAGATATTAGATTTTACATTAACCACCATTTTTATATATTTGTGACACACTTGCCCCTAACCAGGTGGTCAGACACTATAGCTACCTTCCGTGTTCTTCGCCTATAGCAGTCCCCTTCCCCATAAGGCAAGCAGGCCTACTGGTACTCGGTTGCTCACAGGTTTTATACACAATACTATAGTACCTGGCCATCATGCTTGGGCAAGTGCGAAAAACCCCAGTAGTGATTAACTACTACCAAAGGAAAGCACTATCTGTATTTGTATTTTGGGTAAAGTGTTGCATGACTGAATAATTGTTATTTAACCACTTAACAACCGCCCACTGTATATATACGTCGGCAGAATGGCACGGACAGGCACAATCACGTACCTGTACGTGCCTGCCTTCGTATGGGTGGGGGGTCCAATCGGACCCCCCTCCGGTACAGTGAGCGGCCGGGATCGCTTCAGGAGCGATCCGTGATGAGTGGGCCGCCATTTGATTCTGGCCACCCCTCGCGATCGCTCCCGGCGAATCAAATGCTTCCTCTGCCTGTGTAGTGTTTACACAGGCAGGAGGAAGTGATGTCATCTCTCATGCGGCGCTCACATATACCTAGCACCGCATGAGAGAAGACATCAGGTTAGTGCACTAAACAGCACACTGACACCAGGACACATAGGCACACGATCGCCCCCCCAGACACCCCCAGATCACCCCCCAGCCCCCAGTCACAGTGTCACTGATTGCAGTGACCATTTATTTACTGATCACTGCAATCAGTGACATTTGTGACTGTAAAAGTGTCAAGTTTAGGTCCAGTGTAGCCCCCTAACCCCCCCCAATAAAGGTTTAACCCCTTGATCGCCCCCCAGGTAACCCTTTCACCGCTGTCACTAAGCGATCGTTTTTCTGATCGATGTCTTGGTGTCGGTGATGCCGATAGGTGGCCAGTTATTTTTTTTAGGTTCGCCGCAGGTTTTTATAGCGTCGGGTACCCCCATATATTACCTAATAAAGGTTTAACCCCTTGATCGCCCCCCCAGGTAACCCTTTCACCCCCTTTTGCCAGTGTCACTAAGCAATCGTTTTTCTGATCGCTGTCTTAGTGTCGGTGATGCCGATAGGTAGCCAATAATTTTTTTTAGGTTCGCCGCAGGTTTTTATAGCGTCAGGTACCCCCATATATTATCTAATAAAGGTTTTAACCCCCTAATTGCCCCTATTTAACCCTTTCACCAGTGATCACCGTATAAGTGTTACTGGTGACACTGGTTAGCCAGTTAGTTATTTTGTTATTTAGGTTCCCCGTTAGGTTTTTATATAGCGCCAGGTACCCCCATATATTACCTAATAAAGCTTTAACCCCCTCATTGTCCCTAGTTAACCCTTTCACCAGTGATCACCATATAAGTGTTACGGGTGATGCTGGTTAGTTAGTTTGCTTTTTATAGTGTCAGGGCACCCGCCGTATATAACCCAATAAAGGTTTAACCCCCTGATCACCCGGCGGTTTTAGTGTCAGAGAGGGTCTGCGTCGCCCCAGGCAGCGTCAGGTTAGTGCCAGGAACGCTAACACCCACGCGTGAAGCATACACCTCCCTTAGTGGTATAGTATCTGAACAGAACAATATCTGATCAGATCTATACTAGCGTCCCCAGCAGTTTAGGGTTCCCAAAAACGCAGTGTTAGCGGGATCAGCCCAGATACCTGCTAGCACCTGCGTTTTGCCCCTCCGTCCAGCCCAGACCACCCAAGTGCAGTATCGATCAATCACTGTCACTTACAAAACACAACACACATAACTGCAGCGTTCGCAGAGACAGGCCTGATCCCTGCGACTCCAGTGCTGTAGGAGGTGATTTCACCACCACAGTTAAAAAAAAAAGAGCATATATGCCGAAGCAGGGGGGCAGCAGGGGCGGAGGAGCGATTTTGCTCTTAATGCCGCGTACATACGGTCAAAATTCCGACGGAGGCTTGCCCGTGGAAAAGTCTGACCGTGTGTACGCGGCATAACTTGTGGGAGGAAGCCCCCATGCTTCGGGATATATAAATGGTGCATGTATGCCCATCATTAGAAGTGGCTGAATGAAGGGAGGTATTCTAATGGTAGGCATACCCACCGATCAATCTCTTTTTTTCGTTCAGCCAACAGGCTGCATGAAAAAAAAGATTACAATACATGTCCAGCAACGTACTGGTATGTTGCTGGACTTTGGTTATACCAGATTGATGCCTGCGGGTTTAGGTATCATCTTGGTATCATTCTTTTCAGCCAGCGGCCGACTTTCATATAAAAGCAATCCTAGCGGCTAATTAGCCTCTGGACTGCTTTTACAAGCAGTGGGAGGGAATGCCCCCCCGGATATAAAAAGCGCCATTGGGAAATTGGGAAAGCATTTTATCACACCGATCTTGGTGTGGTCAGATGCTTTGAGGGCAGAGGAAAGATCTAGGGTCCAATAGACCCCAGTTTTTTCAAAAAAAAGGAGTACCTGTAACTACCTATTGCTATCATAGGGGATAGTTACATTCCCTGAGATAATAAAAATTATAAAAAAAAAAAAATATGGAAAGAACAGTTTAAAAAATAAAAGAAAAAAGCAAAATTAAGAATAAAAAAAAAAAAAAAGCACCCCTGTCCCGCCCTGCTCTTGCGCAATGGCGAACGCAAGCATTGGTCTGGCGTCATATGTAAACAGCAATTGCACCATGCATGTGAGGTATCACCGCGAAGGTCAGATCGAGGGTAGTCATTTTAGCAGTAGACCTCCTCTGTAAATCTAACGTGGTACCCTGTAAAGGCTTTTAAAAATGTATGTCGTTTGTCGCCACTGCACGTTTGTGCGAAATTTTAAAGCATGTCGTGTTTGGTATCTATGTACTCGGCCTAAGATCATCTTTTTTATTTCATCAAACATTTGGGCAATATAGTGTGTTTTAGTGCATTAAAATTTTAAAAAAGTGTATTTTTTCCTAAAAAAAAGCATTTGAAAAATCGCTGCGCAAATACTGTGTGGAAAAAAAAAAGCAACACCCACCATTTTAATCTGTAGGGCCTTTGCTTTAAAAAAATATATAATGTTTGGGGGTTCAACATAATTTTCTTGCAAAAAAAAAAAAATGTTTTCATGTAAACAAAAAGTGTCAGAAAGGGCTTTGTCTTCAAGTGGTTAGAAGAGTGGATGTAAGCTTCCTAATGTTGTGTATAAAATGCCAGGACAGTTCAAAACCCCCCCAAATGACCCCATTTTGGAAGGCAGACACCCCAAGCTATATACTGAGAGGCATGTAGAGTCCATGGAATATTTTATATGTTGACACAAGTTATTTTTTTTGCACAAAGTTTTCACTAAATGATATATTGCTCAAACATGCCATGGGCATATGTGGAATTACACCCCAAAATACATTCTGTTGCTTTTCCTGAGTACGGGGATACCACATGTGTGAGACTTTTTGGGAGCCTAGCCGCGTATGGGACCCCAAAAACCAAGCACCGCCTTCAGGCTAAGGGTATACATTTTTGATTTCACTCCTCACTGCCTATCACAGTTTCGAAGTTCATGGAATGCCCAGATGGCACAAAAAAAAACCAAATTACCCCATTTTGGAAAATAGACTCCCAAGCTATTTGCTGAGAGGTATGGTGAGTATTTTGCAGATCTCGCTTTTTGTCACAAAGTTTTGAAAAATGAAAAAAAAAAATTATTATATTTCTTCATTTTCAAAAACAAATGAGAGCTGTAAAATACTCAGCATGCCTCTCAGCAAATAGCTTGGGGTGTCTACTTTCTAAAATGGGGTCATTTGGGGGGGTTTTGTGCTATTTTGGCATTTTATGGCCTTCGAAACTGTGATAGGTAGTGAGGAGTGAAATCAAAAATTTGTGCCCTTAGAAATCCTGAAGGCTGTGCTTGGTTTTCGGGGTCCCGTACGCGGCTAGGCTCCTAAAAAGTCCCACACATGTAGTATTCCCGTACTCAGAAGCAGCAAAATGTATTTTGGGGTGCAATTCCACATATAACCATGGCATGTGTGAGCAATATATAATTTACTGACAACTTTTTGTAATTTTTTATTTATTTTTTAGTCATTATTCAATCACTTGGGGCAAAAAAAAAAAATATTCAATGGGCTCAACATGCCTCTCAGCAATTTACTTGGGGAGTCTACTTTCCAAAATGGGGTCATTTGGGGGGGTTTTGTACTGCCCTGCCATTTTAGCACCTCAAGAAATGAGATAGGCAGTCATAAATTATTAAAAGCTGTGTAAATTCCAGAAAATGTACCCTAGTTTGTAGACGCTATAACTTTTGCGCAAACCAATAAATATACGCTTATTGACATTTTTTTTACTAAAGACATGTGGCTGAATACATTTTGGCCTAAATGTATGACTAAAATTTAGTTTATTCGTTTTTTCTTATAACAAAAAGTAGAAAATATCATTTTTTTTCAAAATTTTCAGTCTTTTTCCATTCATATCGCAAAAAAAAAAAAAAAAAATCGCAGAGGCAATCAAATGCCATTAAAAGAAAGCTCTATTTGTGGGAAGAAAAGGACGCAAATTTCGTTTGGGTACAACATTGTATGTCCGCACAATTTCCAGTTAAAGCAGCGCAGTGCCAAATTGTGAAATCACCTCTGGTCTGGTAAGCTGCGTAATGGTCCGGGGCTTAAGTGGTTAAAGTATTTTTAGTGATTTTGCATGCTCCAGTTTTAGTAAATGTTCCCCAGTAGTTCATAAGGACTGTAAAAAAGTGTGATCCCCTGTAACAACCTATATATAAAGAAAAACGCTCAAAATGGGACTTTAGCTGTACTGGGTCATTGTTGAATCAAGTGAATGAAAAGTATTTTTAAAGTAGTAAAATTTAACAAATCTTTATTAATACAAGTTGTATAAAACATAATACATCTTAAAAGTGACAACTTGTGAGAACCTCTTCATTGCAAAGACAGATGTCTGCCAACCTCCTTGACATAATCACGAGTTCCACACATTTATGAATCTACCACCAGGTGCCCTACACTAACTTCATTCTTCTCACCACTGCTGCCAGCCATCACACCTAACACTGCCTAATCTTTTCCCCTATTTCCTAAAACTGCAATGCTCAAAACTTTCTCCTGCTTGCTCTGCTAACACAGACAAAAACATTTCTTAGTATATATATGAAATAATTATTAACCACTTCAGCCCCGGAAGATTTGGCTGCTCAATGACCAGGCCATTTTTTGCTATACGGTACTGCGTTGTCTTAACTGACAATTGCGATGTTGTACCCAAACAAAATTGATGTCCTTTTTTCCCCCACAAATAGCCCTTTTTTGTTGAAATTTGATCACCGCTGCACACTGCATCATCGTTTTAGAGAAATAAAATATATATAACAAAGAATCCCTTTGTTATTAAAAAAAAAAAAAAAAAACTTTGATATTCAAAGTTCAATACATTTTACATTCAGCAAGTCACTTTCTATTTAATTAAATTGAATGTGTTACTAACGTATATTTTCCTAACATTATGGCTTTGATTATCATAAATTGACAGAGGTTCTAGATACTGTCTGTATGTTTAATTTATATTTCTCTAAACCCTTACACAACAAAATACACAAAAGTGCTTTATTAATGGCTTTCTGATGTTCCAAAAGAAGCAGGTCTTGAGCCTGCAAATGTTCAGACTAAGTATTACTCAACTATTATAAGTGTTTTGTTGTCTCGGTCATTGAAAAGGAATGAGAACAGCAAAAAGTCTAAAAATATTACTAGTGGTTGAACTGAATAGGGTCAATTTACTACAGGAGTAGAAAATGTTCAGTTTGCAAAGTGGAATGTTCGCATAGCTTATTAAATAAAGTGAAGCTGAAAGAATAAAAAGTGTATAGTCTCAATTTACAATGCATGAAAATTCCAACAGGGAGCCAAGTGCAGAAAGTAAACCAAGGAGCAAAGTAATTATAAAAGTCACACTGGACCGCTGCTACCGCACTCAGATGACCAAATGAGAACAGACAAAAACAACAGAAGCGGTACAGCCATTTTTCCACCACCTTTGGCTCCATTGCTGCCACTATCACAGTGTATTTGGCCATCCTGACGATTTTTCCCATTTATACTGTGTATTGGTTACATGTTTTATCAGCAATAAACAGTTTTAAATTTCACATTGTTTCCATCTCCAATTGATTCCTTGCCACCTGCTGGATCTGCACTTCCTAACTGTTTTTTTTTTTCAATTTACAATGCTATTACACCAGAATAAGGATCCTTCGACAACTTCTGCAGAGTCCAAAAATATTTTAAAAAAATCATCACATTGCTGAAAAAAACATATATCCTTGTGTTTAAGCCTTGTAAATTTAGCCTGCATAATTTTATAATTTTATACAAGAATGTCTTTAAATGTGATAAGGAAAACTTTACTGAATACATTTTTAAGCAACTATTGTTGATGATTTCGGTTTCAAGCTCGGGCAAGATTGCGACAAAGAAGTTGGAATCCACCCACATGCCTGGAATGGCACCCGGCTCAGACTCAGCGAGCCACCGAGAGCCTGAACTGGCCGCTCCCACCCCCTCCACAGCCCAGCGCTCCAGTAAATGAGGGGGGCAGAGCAGAGAGTTGCTGACTAACAGTCAGCAGCTCTCTACTCAAGGAGCTGTGAAAACCGAGCGATCAGCGCTCAGTTCTCAGTGTTAGAGGTGCCGGGGGGGGGGGGGGGGGCAGATGCAGCATTGAACGGATGCTGCATCCACTTGGCACAGTATGATTCTTAAAAAAAAATAAAAAATACATCTTTAAAAGTATGGAAACCTTTGGAATAGGGTAGTAGCATCTTCAAAAGAAGATGATTGGAGCCAGGTGTTCCAAAAAAGGTTTACTTGGTTTGGCCTGTCATAGAAAAAAAATACACTTTACTTAAACTGTTGTGGTAAAACCAAATGAAAAGATTCTAATTAATTTTTAAATCTCTCAGGATAAGACTGGACAAGTTTACAAAATTAATTTCTAAAGATTGCTCCACCAATCAGTCCATAGCCTGACAGATAGTTTGAGGATTCTACGTATTTTCAAAGAGGTAACAAAGTTCCACATTGACAGCTGAAAGATTTCTAGTCATCCCATCACTTGATAACATCAATCACTGCAATGATTGAGAGAGAATGAATTCCAAGTTGTATCAGGAAATTGTAGAGCAGAATGTGGGAATATCTGTCTGATCTAAAACTCAAATGAAATAGGTTTTTGACCACTACCATGTTGCATGAACCAATCTGTAAACCAGCAAAAAATAAATGTATTTTACAATGGTCAGATACTGAATTCAGTCTAAAAGAAATGCTGTGATGTAATCTTAAGTGACCCAAAAACGTACATACATTGAAATGGTTCCATTTGCACAAAAGGGCTAATATAACTCACAGCAATAATAGCTAATCGTTATCTACAGACATGATGTAGCCGAGGTTAGGACCACTAGAAAAAGGTTGAATCAGTCACTATAGATCGCTGTTTGCGCATTATTTACCATCTGGTATTGATTTGCAAAATGTATACATTGCTTAAATATAAACTTTATTTTATTATGATGGAAGATAAATGCAGATATTAGTCATTTATGCACAGATTCAAAACACTCCCAAATGCGAGGTATATAACATTTCCCTCCCTAAAGTAGGCCATCACTCTTGATGTCAGATTTATAAATGGCCATCTAGACAAAGAATTCCTGGGAAATCCAAAAATTCTCCATTAAAGACTGGGCAGTATGTTAATACGGGATGACTACAAGCATACAAGACAAAAAGCACCACACATGCATTTCTCTATACAATACCCCAGACATGTTAACATATGAATGAGAGAGATAAATCTACAGCATTGTTCCACAGTTTTGTTTATTAAACACACTGGCAGCTATTTTTTCACACTTTCTTATACTTTTTGGATACCTTTGTAGCTCCCCCCCCCCAATATTTGGGGGCGTTATGTGTAAATTTAGAGGTAGTCTGAGCCAGTAGTTGGGCTCAGACCAATTGATTGTTCTGGTTTGCTTCTGATCTGGGTGTGATACTGCCTGACAGTAGTGTTCCCTGTTTGCCTGTAGGTGGCACAGTCATCACCGGCATAGGTTGAACTACAGGGGGTATCAACACCTTGGGTGTCCTTTCTCGGCAGTCGTGCAGTGGGCGTGGTCTACCCGCGGTGCATGCTGGGAGAAGGTACAAAAGGGGCAGACACCATTATGTAGGTTGTTCTTGTGTGCCTCATGGCCCTCCAGGCCAGGGAGGTGTGCGTGTGTGGAATAGCCCCGGGCACCTTTAGCCCATGGTAGGGCCAGCTCGGCTGGCTGAGGCCTATACTTTTCAGAGGGATCCTCGGCTACCCACGTCAGGGGGAGCCACGCTTGGGAAAGGAGACCAGGGGAGGACCTGCCCCGGAGGAGACTAGCGAAGGTACTGCTGTCTCGGGAGGAGGCCTGGAGCTCACCTAAGGAGGGATCCATCGTTAAAGAACCTTTAAGCCGGATTGGCGTATTGCAGGGTTTTTTAATATTGCTTGGCTGGGAGGTTCGGACCAACAATCCTGTGGCAGAGGATTCCTGATCGCATCCCCAAAAAGTTCACAATTTATCCGTGCTCCATCCCGGCTGCTAGGGCCGCTCACAAAGGGACTATCCGGGTAAGCAATACCCACTCAGGCTTGAGTGGCGATGAAAGAGTTGCACTGTGTCTTAAGTGTTGTGTACCTGAACCTTCCTCTACTTCTCTCAGTTTAATACCCTCTCTTCAAGTTCACTGCAAAGATAAAGAATAAAAAATGGCCTTATTCTACCTAGACAACGGAGCGAAAGGGATCAATTTGAGAGAGGTAATTTCTGCAAGGCACAAACCCAAACACCGCTCGCCCCTCTACAAAAAAGGGGGGATACCGGGCAAGTAGCAGGTGTGCCCGACTGCGAACACAGGATGGCAGGTAAAGGATGGTGTGTGCTACAAGTAAAAAATGACATTGCCCATTTTAAAAAGTTATTTATATCCCAATGTTAATAAAATAAATACATACAAATAAAGTAATCAGCTGGTGAAATTTTAGTAACAATGTCAATGCATAAAGCAACTTTTATTTAGTTCAGTTTTATAAAATATCATAGCTGGAACCTAATAGTAAAGACAGCAGCTGGAACCTGACTGGTGGCTCTGAGTAATGCATGCATTTTCTTGCTTTTCCTATAGTAACCTGCTGCTACACATCCCCTACACAGATTCTTTTGAGCTCGTTGATTTTTTGAATAAAAGGAGGGACTAAACGGAACTTTACAGAATCAGCAGAATACACCAGGCTTATAAGCTGATGGGAGTTTGACCCACATTAGGAGAAACAAGAAACAAGGGAGCTTGAACCGTACTGGACTATAGGACAATTTGTTCTTTCTCAAGTCCCGTCTCCAGGTACACCTGCCCTTATGACTATACTCGTTATACTGGATAAACACTGTACATCGGGATTCATACCCCCATAACTAGAGGTCGACTGATATGGGTTTTTCTCTGGCCGATGCCGATATTTAGAAATTGGGGCGGCCGATATATGATGCCGATTTTCGTGGCCGATATTTTAGGCCGATTAAAAAAAAAAAAAAAAACACCACACACTCCACTCCTTCCTGCTTACTCCTGTCACTCCTGTACACACTTGATGTCCTCAGTACAGATGGCACTAGTTGGCACTGGCAGGTGGCACTGGTTTGGAACTGGCAGATGGCACTATGGCACTAGCAGGTGGCACTGGTTTGGAACTGACAGATGGCAGGTGGCACTGGCAGGTGGCATTGGTTTGGAACTGACAGATGGCACTATTGGCACTGGTTTGGAACTGACAGATGGCACTAGTTTGGGACAGATGGCACTAGTTTGGGACAGATGGCACTAGTTTGGCACTGGTGGGCAGTGGCGGGCAGCACTGGCGGGCAGTGGCACTGGCTGGTGGCACTGATTGGCGGCACTGGCTGGTTTCACAGTAAGCCGAGTGTAACTAACTGTGAAACTGACAGAGGAGAGACAGAGAGCTGTCAGAATTGAGCTCGATGTGGGGGTGGGCGGGACCCAGCAGCTAAATTACACCAGCCAATGATTGGGCCACTTTAGAAAGGGGGCGGGGCCATATACACGTAGCAGCCCGCCCAGATACCATCCCATTGGCTGGTGTAATATAGCTACTGGTTCCCGCCCACCCCCGACATTTCCTCTCTCTCTCTTCTCTGTTCACACACTCAGCGCAGCGCTTGATGCTGCCAGAGCCGCTGAGTGTGGAGAAGGAAGGACTGGAGGGACGGCGGTCAGTGTAAAATATCGGCCTAATTTTGATAATAATCGGCCGATGCCGATTTATCAAAAATGGCCAAATATCGGCCGATATATCGGTCGACCTCTATACATAGCACCCTAATGCCGCGTACACGACCGTTTTTAATGTCATTGAAAAAAACTGCATTTTTCTCGACGTGATTTTTCGTGTTTCCTCTCAAGCCTGCCTTGCCTACACACCATCGTGGAAAAAAATGTTTGAGTAAAGCGCGGTGACGTCCAACACGTACGACGGCACTATAAAGGGGAAGTTCCATTCGGATGGCACCACCCTTCATGTTAGTAAAGTTTGTTGAGCGACGATTCGCGCTTTTCAGCCTCGTGCTTTTCAGTCCGTTCCAGCGTGACGAATGTGCCATCTCCATTACGAACGCTAGTTTTACCAGAACGAGTGCTCCCGTCTCATACTTGATTCTGAGCATGCGCATTTTTTTTCACGTCGTTTGTAGCGGTCTCACCCGTCTTCTCCCCTCTCTTTATGGCTGTATGACTCGTCTAGGGGTATCTGGGAGAAGGGGGAAAGATGCACACCACCAGCTCATCTCTCTGATGTAGTATGCAGAGATATGAACTAACCGTTTACCTTCGGGTCTGCGTTTTAGGCCGGAGCCTAAGCTTCTCCTATGGAGGATGATTGCCACTGTCATAGACAGGGACACTTAGCTTCCAGTAACACGAGTTCCACACCAATAAAAAGTCCAACACTGTTTTATTTGCTTTGATCAATAGGTAGGCTGGTTGAACTTTAAAAGAACAGAAAGAGTGTGGGGAAGAGTAGGTCCAGGCACAACTTAATGAATAAAGTCTCTCCTGTTCCGTTTAGTGCAAACAGGCTTGGCGCACAGTCGCTGCCACCAACTGTGAATTTGGTCCCTGCCACTGACCTGGGTGAACGTTGAGGCCTCTGCCACAGGCCTTAAATGAGGCCTGCCACTGACCTGATGAAGATGGGTCTCTGCCACAGACCATGAGAACATGAAATACCTCCGTTAGACATCCATCCGGACGGTCACCAGAGGCCCACACCAGCAAAATGCTGCACCGGCTCTACGGGAGGGTCACTTCTCTGGTCCCTTACGCCCTGGATTTAGGCACCCAATACCGGGGGCAACTTAGGAATGCTTCGCCCTCACGGGACCCAGTCGAAGGTACTGGGCCCCAGGCCTCCTTGTAAAGTACCTCACCCCAGGCTGAAGGTGCCTGGGATGGAACTCGACTCCATGCGCCCAGGCCAAGGGCACCTGGGCACAGACGAACGGCAGCAGCCCCCAGGCTGAAGGTGCCTGGGGAATGGACCTTGTGCGCAAGATGTCCCCCCCCATTTATATCCTCTCCCAGCAGGCACAGTGGGTTCCCCGCCCCACTACTGCTGCGAGAGGACACAAAGGGCACGGCGCTAGAATGGCAGTTCAACCCCGGTCCCAGGTGACAGCGCCACCTAGGGACCGCAGGGAACATGACACCATTCATACCTCCCACACTCCAAAGTGTCCATAAATCCCTAAAAATCAATGTATCTGGGCCATCTATTGCCCAGATACGCCCCTATAAATTTGACACCCGCTACACGTTAAAGCCCACACATGGCCGTTTTTCATGACGAGAAAAACGACGATGTAAAAAACGACGTGAAAAATTAGAGCATGTTCCAATTTTTTATGCCCGTTTTTCACGTCGTGAAAAATGCTCTGAAGCCCACACACAATCATTTTTAATGACCATTTTAAAAAATTAAATTTTTCTCGTCATTAAAAACGGTCATGTGTACACGGCATTAGGCTCCATGCACATAAACAGACAATTTTGGGAGTTTATGGGCTGTTAAAAAAAAAAATCCTATGTGTGAGTTTTTGGAAGTTTTTGGACGTTTATCAGCAGTGGAGTTTATGGGCTGTTTTCTGAACACCCTAAAATTGCATTCAGGAGTCGTTTTTCTGGCCACAAAAAAAACAGCAAAAGCTCATAAACGTCGACAAATGCTCAAAAACGTGGTTGACCAGCGTTTAACATTTTTTGATCCATTGAAAAAAAAAATTGCTAAAAAACGCTAAGGCGAAAAACCGCTAAAAAACGCTAATAAAAGCTATTGCAAAAACGTTGAAAGACTCACTGCAAAGCTACTGGCGTTTTTATAATGTTATTTTAACACCCAGTGTGCATGGAGCCATATTATAACACATTCAAGGACAAGAGATTTGAGTACTAACCATCTGCCCAACACCACCCCCTCCCACCCCTCCCTTTATTTTTTTTTCCATCACAGACCCCCAAAGCATCCTCCCCATGTTAAGGGCATGTGGCCTGGTACGGTTCTTAAGGGGGGCGCTCTCTCGTCCCCCCTCTTTTCCTGCGGCCTGCCAGGTTGCGTGCTCGGATAAAGGGACTGGTATGGATTTTTGGGGGGAACTCCATGCCATTTTTTTTTTATTTGGCGTGGAGTTCCCCTTAAAATCCATACCAGACCTGAAGGGCCTGGCAATTGAATTTAGGGGAACCCCACGCTTTTTTTTTTTTTTTTTTTTTATCAATGACTTTCAATGACTGTTCTCTGTATTGCCGACAATTCATTATAGCCGCAAGTGCTTTTAAATGACTTTTTTTCCTTCAGAAATGACACTTTGTGCAGGGACAGTTCTAAGCACGGGAAACAAGCGCTACTTTACAGGCATACTATACACACCCCCTAGGTAAGAACATTTAACCACTTGACCACTGGGCACTTAAACCCCCTTAATAACCAGACCAATTTTCAGCTTTCGGTGCTCTCACATTTTGAATGACAATTACTCAGTCATACAACACTGTACCCATATGAAATTTTTGTCCTTTTTTTCACACAAATAGAGCTTTCTTTTGGTGGTATTTAATCACTGTTGGGTTTTTTATTTTTTGCGCTATAAGAGAAAAAAGACTGAAAATTTTGTAAAAAATTGATTTTTTTTTTGTTTCTGTTATAAAATTTTGCAAATTACTATTTTTTCTTCATAAATTTTGGCCAAAATTTATACTGCTACATATCTTTGGTAAAAATAAGTACAAATTGGTGTATATTATTTGGTCTTTGTGAAAGTTATAGAGTCCACAAGCTATGGTGCCAATATCTGAAAATTGATCACACCTGAAGTACTGACGGCCTATCTCAATTCTTGAGACCCTAACATGCCAGAAAAGTACAAATACCCCCCAAATGACCCCTTTTTGGAAAGAAGACATTCCAAGGTATTCAGAAAGAGGCATTGTGAGTTTTTTGAAGTTGTCATTTTTTCCCACAATTCTTTGCAAAATCAAGATTTTTTTTTTCTCTTTTTTTTTTTCCACAAAATTGTCATATTAGCAGGTTATTTCTCACACACAGCATATGCATTCCACAAATTACACCCCAAAACACATTCTGCTATTACTCCCGAGTATGGCGATACCACATGTGTGAGACTTTTACACAGCGTGGCCACACACAGAGGCCCAACATGCAGGGAGCACCTTCAGGCGTTCTGGAGCATCCAGGCCAATTCTGACATTTCTCTCCTACATGTAAAAATCATCATTTGTTTGCTAGAAAATTACATAGAACCCCAAAACATTATATATGTTTTTTTAGCAAAGACCTTAGAGAATATAATGGTGGTTGTTGCAACTTTTTATCTCGCACGATATTTGCGCAGCAATTTTTTTAACGCGTTTTTTACGGAAAAAAAATGTTTTGTGCTTAAAAAAAAAAAAAAACAGTAAAGTTAGCCCAATGTTTTTGCATAATGTGAAAGATGAAGTTACGCCGAGTAAATAGATACCTAACATGTCGCCCTTAAAAATTGCACACACTCGTGGAATGGCGCCAAACTTCGCTACCTAAAAAATCCCCATAGGCGACGCTTTAAATATTTTTACTGGTTACATGTTTTGAGTTACAGAGGAGGTCTAGGGCCAAAATGATTGCTCTCGCTCTAACGTTCGCAGAGATACCTCACATGTGTGGTTTGAAAACCGTTTTCATATGTGGGCGGGACTTACGTATGCGTTCGCTTCTGTATGCGAGCTCACGGGGACAGGGGCGCTTTAAAAAAAATAAAAAAATTTATTCTTCATTTTACTTTATTTATTTTAGTTTGACATGTTTTTCCGCCCTAAACATTTTTTTGATCACTTTTATACCTATTACAAGGAACGTAAACATCCCTTGTAATAGGAATATGGCATGACAGGTCCTCTTTACAGTGAGATATGGGGGGGGGTGTCAATAAGACCCCACATCTCACCTCTAGGCTGGGAAGCCTGAAAAAAATACAAAAAAAAAACAACAATCCTGGCTTTGATCGTAGCGGTGAGTCGGTAGAAGCACCGGAGGGCGGCGGGGGGGGGACATCCCCTCTCGCCTCCCGTAAGAATGATCAAGCGGCGGAACAGCCGCTATGATTGTTCTTATGGTGTAGTGAATCGCCGGCTGAAAAAGCTAATATCTGAATGATGCCTGTAGCTGCTCCCATCATTCAGATATCCCCGCACAAAGTCAAGGACGTCATATGACGGCCGGAGGGCGGGAAGTGGTTATTGCAGAGTATTGCCGGGCATTGCGGAGTATTGCCGGGCATTGCGGAGTATTGCCGGGCATTGCGGAGTATTGCCGGGCATTGCGGAGTATTGCCGGGCATTGCGGAGTATTGCCGGGCATTGCGGAGTATTGTGGACTATGGCAGGGTATTGCGGTGTATGGCAGGGTATTGCACGGGTATTGCACAGGGTATTGTGGAGGGTATTGCACAGGGTATTGTGGAGGGTATTGCACAGGGTATTGTGGAGGGTATTGCAGAGTATTGTGGAGGGTATTGCAGAGTATTGTGCAGGGTATTGCAGAGTATTGTGCAGGGTATTGCAGAGTATTGTGCAGGGTATTGCAGAGTATTGTGCAGGGTATTGCAGAGTATTGTGCAGGGTATTGCAGAGTATTTTGCAGAATATTGCGCAGGGTATTGCAGAGTATTGCGCAGGGTATTGCAGAGTATTGCGCAGGGTATTGCAGAGTATTGCGCAGGGTATTGCAGAGTATTGCACCAGAGTATTGCACCAGGGTATTGCAGAGTATTTTGCAGGGTATTGCGCAGGGTATTGCAGAGTATTTTGCAGGGTATTGCGCAGGGTATTGCAGAGTATTGCGCAGGGTATTGCAGAGTATTTTGCAGGGTATTGCAGAGTATTTTGCAGGGTATTGCAGAGTATTTCGCAGGGTATTGCAGAGTATTGCGCAGGGTATTGCAGAGTATTGCGCAGGGTATTGCAGAGTATTGCACCAGGGTATTGCAGAGTATTGCACCAGGGTATTGCAGAGTATTGCACCAGGGTATTGGCAGGGTATTTTGCAGAGTATTGGCAGGGTATTTTGCAGAGTATTGGCAGGGTGTATTGCAGAGTATTGGCAGGGTATAGCACAGGGATGGCTGAGCAGGGATGGATGGATGGCTGGATCTGTGACTGCAATTGTCACAGATCCAGCCCACAGTGCTGCTGCTGCCATCCGCTCCCTCCCCCTCCCCTCTCACACTGTACCGATCGGTACAGAGAGGGGAGGGAGGAACCGGCGTCATCAAATGACGCCGGTCTGTTTACAAGTGATTGCTCCGTCATTTGACGGAGCGATCACGTGGTAAACGGCCGCTATTTACCGCGATTCGTGATCCGCCGGGTCGGAGTTTCCCGTGTGCGCGCCCCAGGGGGAGCGCGGGAGCGCGATTCTGGGAGGACGTTATATAACGTCCTCCCAGAGTTAAGCAACCACCTTGTTGACGTTATTTGTCGGCAGGTGGTTGTTAAGTGGTTAAAGGAATATTTCACCTTTATTGTTTCACTTTAAGCATTATTAAAATCACTTCTCCCAAAAAAACTTCAGTTTTTAAAACTTTTTGGGGAATTGATACATGTCCCCTGGGGCAGGACCAGGGTCCCCAAACACTTTTTATGACAATAACTTGCATATAAGCCTTTAGAATTAGCACTTTAGATGTTTCATGTTCGAGTCCCATAAACTTTAACGGTGTTCGGATGTTCGAACTAATTTATTGCCTGTTCGCATGTTCTGATGCGAACCGAACTAGGGGGTGTTCGGCTCATCCCTAGTTAACAGTTTCAACCAATCCAGACAACGTTCTACGTTATGTTTGATGTATTCTGTTTTGCCGTCCAACTACTGTTCATACTCTAACGATAAATATGATTGCATCATCTTTAGGCCCCTTTCACACGGGCGGACCGTATGTCCGTTTATCACTCATCCGTTTTCGGATGAAAAACGGACATACATGTATCCCTATGGGATAGCGGATGTCAGCGGATGAATATCCGCTGACACCCGATCTCACCCGTGTCCACTATTCTCCGTTTTTCAGGATAGAAAATTTTCTATTTTTCTATCCGTCTTCGGAGCGGATCGGATGAACATGGACAGACGGTCCGTGTTCATCCGATCCCCCATAGGGGAGAGCGGAGATCTGACAGGGCGGTCCCTGCACAGTATGCGGGGACCGCCCAGTCATCCGCCGGCTCAGCAGGGATCAACGGAGTGATCCCCGCTGAGCAATCGGAGGTTAACGGGGCAGATCATGACTGATCCGTCCCGTGTGAAAGGGGCCTAATGCTTGTACTTTGAAAATCTTTAATAAAAAAAGTCTTAAAAAAATAAATAAAATAAAATGGGTACTAAAGACAAAATCAAAAATTACAAAAAGTAATGCAGTCTGACAGTAGCATTGACAAAAGTAGTCTTCCCACCCCCACCCCTGTAACTTCGTTTTTTACCTGTTGATCCTGCTGTTATTTTTCAACTTCCTTTAACTGACAAAGCTGTCCAGCAACCATGGAAGTTAGTTGGTTGAGACAAACTATTTAATGCTGATGCTGGTGTTTAGAATGGTCAGCTTTATTCATTTTACATGGGTAAAACTTTAAGCCAATATTAAAAAAAGAAAAAATTCTGTATTTGTGTAACAACTTAAAAAGTGTAGGTTGGAGTTGAACATTCCTCGGGAGATGGCGGGGGGATGGGGCACTTAGTACCCCCCTTGTGCCCGCACGCCGCTTCCACCCTGGCAACAAATGACTCAAGGACTGCTGACAAAGCGTCCATGGTAACCGCAGGGGCACCGGTTGCTGCCTCTGGAATGTTTGGGGAAAAAACGCCAGCTTCTGACTCCATATTGCCCACTGACAGCCCTTAGGGACTCAGTCAAGACCTGACAAAAAAGTCCACCCTCCTTGCTGCACTGACCGGGGAGTTTACCCAGGGAACTCACCACCCTGCAAGAGACTGTTCAGTGCCGCTGCCCGCTCTCCATCCACACACAGCGTGTGTCTGAGGAACTCTGTGAGGTGATTAGCGCCGTTCACGCTGTTCAGGAAGCCATCCCAAGCACTAAAGGCCAAAACCCCCTCCAAAATGGCCGCCGGACGCCTCAGAGAAAAGAGCGCGGACCACAAGAAAATGGCCACCTGCAAGGCAAAATTGCCGCTAATGGGATTTTCAATGCAAATCACAGGCATCTGAAAAATGGCGCCTGTGCTTCCAAAATGACACCCAAACATGAGGTGGAGGAGAAGGCCGCAGCAGAGGCTTCCTAAGCAAACAGCTACCCCCCCACAGAGAGCGGGCCTGGACACCCCCACAGCCCCCAGCCGGGACCTGGAGCCCCCCTACAGGTATACCCCGGACGCAGCAAGCCCCGCAAAAGTGAGGAGGAAAAAAGGGGTGACAGAGGGAGAGAGGGGAGGGCAGGAGAACCCCCTAACAACCCCCTTAGGAATGCCCAGCTGTTCCATCCTACCGAGGCAGGAGGAACTGTACTTACCCGTCCATGCGAGGACCTGCTGGTGCATTCCTGACAGACCTAGAACCAGCAGTACAGAGTAGCTGTCAGCCCGGTCTACTGTGACTGAGACAGCAAGCAGCCTGGTCATATGTGAACCCTGGAGCAAAGCTCACCGGCCACCCCTGGAGCCATGGGGTATGTCGTGGCCAACCCAGCGCGTAGCTAAGGCCTGCTCACGCTCGATGGCCAGACTGGGGAGACTACAAGGATCTATAATATCCAACCTGTCACCCAGCCGGCAGTTGATAGAAGATTTCTTAAAAGAAAAACAAAAAGTAATAAAAAAAAAAAAAATAATCTTCTGGACCCTGGGCCCAAAGGGGGCCAGGTCCTTCTTTACTAGGCAGAAAAAAAACTGAGCTGCTGACTGCAGAGCGGAGGGTTATGTCCGGAGGGACGGCCTCCTGGGTGGGGCTGTTCAACTCTGTTAAAGTAACATGTATTTAAATATCTAACTTGTTCTGCCTAGTCCTCTCCTATAGAACAGGAACATAGATTTGATTTTGACAGCATCTGATAGACAGGAGGTGTATAGAGAGACCTGGACATCTTGGAATCTGTTTATCCAATCAGAGGATTGGATAAACAAGGGATATAAAATAGCTATAGGAATTTGGGCTGTGGGAAGTGGCAGATGCGTGGTTCAATAGTACCATATGTCGTCAGGTGACATATTTGTTGATATACTAATTTATTTATTCATTTATTTATTTTCTCTGTTTGTTTTGTTTTGGTTTAGTTTAACTTGATCTTGTTTTTTTTTTTTTTTTAACCTAAGGTATAGGGAATGAGGAGGGGAATTCTATTATATAAGGTGGTATGAAGAAGGAGATAAAAGTTATTGAGATAGTGTGATAAGAGGTTATCCATGTATTAAATTTATTTAATAATTAATGTTATGTGTATAAGTGAACCACCTTAGATAAACTATGTAATATGTTAACCCTGTTCATTTCCAAAAAAATTTAATAAAATTAATATTTGAAAAAAAAAGAACAGGAACATAACCCAACTGTCAAGAATTAAGGAGCCGTGTCTGTCCATGGACGAAAAGAGAAAAGAAAGTGGGCATATTCTTCTCAAACTGGGACAAGAATAGCCAAAAGAAAAAGGTTCCAAACTCCAACACTATACAAACTAAAATTAAGATTTTGACCGAGTCCTTATTGTAAACCACCCTAATCCTGGTCTAGTTGAGACAAATGTGTGCAGCTTCAAACACTTTAACCAATTCGGCTCCAGAAGGTTTCACCCCTTTCATGACCGGGCCATTTTTTGCGATACGGCACTGCATTGCTTTAACTGACAATTGCGCAGTCATGCGACGCTGTACTCAAAATAAAATTTGTGTCCTTTTTTCCCCAGAAATAGGGCTTTCTTTTGGTGGTGCTTGATCACCTCTGCGGTTTTTATTTTTTGCGCTATAACAAGAAAAGAGCGACATTTTTTTTTTTTTATAATAATTTACTTTCTGCTATAAAACATAACCAATAAAAAAATAGGATTTTTATAACAGCTTACCTGTAAAATCCTTTTCTTGGAGTACATCACGGGACACAGAGCGACATAGTCATTACTAATGGGTTATATAGATACCGTCAGGTGCTGGCACTGGCAACTTCCAAAACCGGAAGTACCCTCCCCTATATAAGCCCCTCCCATCCGGGAGCACCTCAGTTTTGTAGCAAAGCAATAAGTGTCCCCAAAGAGGGGCGGGAGCTCTGTGTCCCGTGATGTACTCCAAGAAAAGGATTTTACAGGTAAGCTGTTATAAAAATCCTATTTTCTTTCTCGTACATCACGGGACACAGAGCGACATAGTCATTACTAATGGGATGTCCTAAAGCAATGCCAAATGAGGGGGGGGATACACCATATATAAGCTGAGCGCTATCAGACATGAGGATCTTTTGCGGCCTGCAACACACTGCGCCCAAAGGCGACATCCTCCTGACTTCTAACGTCCACCTGGTAGAACCTAGTAAACGTGTGAACTGAAGACCATGTTGCGGCCTTACAGATTTGAGCCAGGGAGGCCTGGTGATGCACTGCCCATGAAGTTCCAACTGCTCTCGTGGAGTGCGCTCTAACTTTGAACGGAGGCGGTCTCCTTCTCAAGCCATAAGCTTGCATAATGACCTGTCGAATCCACTTGGCTAAAGTAGATTTTGACGCTGCCTGACCCTTTCTGGGGCCTTCCGGCAGAATAAACAAAGTATCCGTTCTGCGAATCTGAGCAGTGGCTTTTAGATAAGCTTTAACTGCTCTTACTACATCCAAAGAATGCAATAACTTTTCCTCTACCGAAGTAGGTTTGGGGAAAAAAGAAGGAAGAACCACATCTTGGTTCAAATGAAACCTCGATACCACCTTAGGAAGAAAGGCTGGATGAGGACGTAACACTACTCTGTCCTTATGGATAACCAGATATGGCTCCTTACAGGACATAGCTGCTAATTCCGATACTCTTTTAGCCGAACAAATGGCTACTAGAAAAATCAATTTCCTGGTGAGAAGCACCAAGGAAATATGCTGTAATGGTTCAAATGGTTGTTTCTGTAGAACCGACAGAACCAAGTTTAGATCCCATGGACATATGGGAATATTAACCGGAGGACTAATACGCATCACTCCTTGTATAAAGGCTTTGACTAGTGAATGCGAAGCCAAGGGCCTTTGAAAAAATATTGACAAGGCCGAAATCTGACCCTTGATAGTACTCAAGGCAAGCTTCCTATCTACAGCCCACTGTAGGAAGTCCAGAATCCTACCTATTACGTACATATGTGGATGCCATTTCTTGGCCTCACACCACGCGATGTACGCCTTCCAGATTCTATAGTAGATCTGCCTGGATACCGGCTTCCTGGCATTGATCATGGTAGATACCACAGCATTAGAGAGCCCTCTCTTTTTTAGAATGTGGGCTTCAATAGCCAGGCCGTCAAACCTAGGGCTGGTAAGGAAGGGTGGTATATCGGTCCTTGCGAAAGCAGGTCCGGACGACGTGGGAGAGTCCAAGGACTCCCCACTGAAATTTTACAATCTCCGCGTACCACGCTCTTCGGGGCCACGCTGGAGCCACCGGAATCACTGGTTTCTTTTCTACCCTGATTCTGCGGAGTAATCGAGGTAACCATTGTGGCGGTGTGAATGCATATATCAGCTTGAACTGATCCCAAGGGAACACTAGGGCATCCGAGCCGCAAGCTAGGGGATCCCTTGTCCGAGAGACAAACCTGTCCCCCTTTGCGTTGAATCTGGATGCTAGAAGATCTACATCCGATGTTCCCCACCGCTGACATATTGTCCAGAAAACCTCGGGGTGAAGGGACCCTTCCTCTGGGCCTAATTGCTGGCGACTTAGAAAGTCCGCCTTCCAATTCTCCACTCCTGGAATGAATACCGCAGATATGGCTGGGACATATTTTTCTGCCCATTTCAGGATGTAATTTACTTCCCTCTGGGCTGCACGACTCCTGGTGCCCCCCTGATGATTGATATATGCCACTGCTGTGGCATTGTCTGATTGAATTCTGACAGGGGACCCTTGGAGTTTGGATGTCCATGCTACTAGGGCATACCGGGCTGCTCGTATCTCTAAGAGATTGATGGGCAGGGCCTTTTCTGCATCCGACCATCTGCCCTGGAGAGACTATTGCTCCAGTACTGCTCCCCAGCCTATAAGGCTGGCATCTGTAGTGACCACCTTCCAAGAAATCGGACTGAAGGATTTCCTTTTTTCCAGATTCTGGGGAACCAACCACCAACGGAGGCTCTTGCGAACGGAAGGGGACAAGGACATTGTAAGTCTAGGGCCTGAACTTTTTTGTTCCAGGCTGACAGTATGGCCCCTTGCAAATTCCTTGAATGGAATTGACCGTAGGGTACTGCTTCGAATGATGCCACCATTTTTCCCAGCAGCCTCATATACAGGCGTATGGACGGCTGTCTTTTTTGTACCCACTAAGTGGATCAAATCTTTCAAAGACAACACCTTTCCTCGAGGCAAGAATATTTTTCTCTGGCCTGAATCCAACCTTAGCCCCAAGTATTCCAGACTTTTGACTGGTTTTTAGGGCTTACTTGTCTCGGTTGATAATCCAACCGTGAGATTCCAGATACTTGATTGTCTTGTGAACGACCACGTCTAGTTTTTTCACTGAGTGGTCTATCAGCAACAAGTCATCCAGATATGCCATTATCATTACACCTTGTGTTCTTAGATTGGCCAATAAAGGGCCAGAATTTTTGTAAACACTCGTGGTGCTGTGGCCAAACCGAAGGGTAAGGCTCTGAACTGAAAATGGCGCCCTTCTACTGCAAAGCGTAGAAATTTTTGGTGGACTGGAAAGATGGAAATGTGCAAATAAGCATCTTTGATGTCGATCGCGGCTAACCAATCCTCCCCTTGTAGGGCAGTGGCCACCGATCGGATCGACTCCATCGGAAAGTCCTGATATACAGGAATTTGTATAGCCCTTTTAGAATTAATATGGGCCTCCCGTCCGCGTTTACTTCGGGACTGTAAAGAGGTTTGAGTAAAACCCGAACCCTCATTCTTCCAGGGGAACCTCCATAATTACTCCTTGGAGCAATAGTTGTTCTAGTGCCAACAGGAGGGACTCTCTCTTCCGGGGATCCCTTGGCACGTTTGACCTCAAAAATGGGAAGGAGGAGAGTCTTTTAACTCCAAACTGTATCCCAAACCTACTGCGGAGAGCACCTATCTGTCTTGATCGGGTCCCGCCAGGTCTCTTGCGAACAACTGGAGTCCTCCCCCCACCCGACTGAGTGGGGGCTTCAATGAATTTAACTTTGGGGGAGGTTTTGTACCTCCCCTGACCAGGGTTTCTCATTACCCTGCTACTGTCCCTGTTTTTTACCCCCGGGATTTGACCGAGGAGGCCGTCGGAACTGTTACACAGCCGATGCCCCAGGGACTGGAGAAGCAGGCCTCTTAAAGAGGGACCTCTAACTCTGTTTTTAACCGGCAAGAGCGTATTTTTACCGCTGGAAATTTTCTGGATATATTTGTCCAGGTTTTCCCTGAATAAGCGTTCACCATGAAATGGGACGCTAACCAGCCATTCTTTACAGGGAGCTTCAGCAGACCAGTTTTTGAGCCATAGGAGCCTACGCATATGTACTATAGACAGCGTAAGGCGGGAGGCCTGATGGACTGAATCCTCTATGGCGTCAACCGCAAAGCCTAAGGCTCTAGGTAGATCAGCTAGGGCAAAGCCTGCTGATCTGTCAAGTCCCTCAAGACCTGTTTCAACTGATCCTTCACTGCTTAGCAGACCCCAATAGCTGCTACTGCTGGTTGTATCACCAAGCAGATTTTCATAAGGACTCCAATCTTTTATCTATTGGGTTCTTGAACATTTGGACATTATCCACTGGACATGTCAGTGATTTATACATACAAGAGATGGCTGCGTCCACTGTAGGGACCTTCCATTTTTTTTTTTTTTTGATGAACTTATCCTCCATGGGATAGACCACCGGAAATCTCTTGGGGGAATAAATATTTTCTCAGGACGTTCCCAATCCTGGTAAATGAGCCCTTTCAGTAAAGGGTGAAGTGGAAAAGAACAAACAGTCTGGGGGCTTCTAGCGACCCCAACGAGGATACAGTAGTGGTTGATGGTTCCGCAAGGTGCATTTTTAAATGCTGATCGGACCATGTTAGTCAGAGACTGAACCCATAATCTTTCAGCTTGAGATGCTGAGAAAAGGTTCCCCCACTGTTGATTCCTCTATAACAGAATCAACCTCATCCTGATCCCCTTCAGGCAGGTCGATCCCTGTATGGGACTGTTGCTCTGCTAACAGGCACTCTGAAGGAGGAGACGGAGATCGGGCGTGCTTTCCCTGACAGGGAGGCAGCGATAAATGTTGACAATCTCTCTCTAATCCTCCCAGAGCTGAGGCAAAAACCTCCTCTGTTACATACACAGGAGCAGGTGAACTGAGGACAGCCACAGTACCAAGTACCCCTGCGGGGTCTCTACGGTCACTTACCTCTGAACTTCAGGGGAGACTGGTGCAGCAGAAGTATGCCCAAGATCCTCCGAGCCCGATGAGGCCCCCTTCGCTTCCTGGAAGATTCAGTTCCGGAGCTTCTGGACGGCATATTCCTAAGCCTAAAGCTGAGGTATTCCAGCCGTAATACACCACTTTTACTGAGAATAGTCTAGCACAATTGCTGCTATATCACAGTTGGTGTCTACTAATGTGCCTTTCTAGGGGATGCCTGTATCAACCGCTTGCTGTATGCCCTTTTTTTTTAAATGTTGCCAGCTCTGTCTCTGTACTTCATAGCCAGCTCACCACACAAAACTGTGGTTTTTACATGCTGGGACGCCCGCACATGCGCAGAAGCGCTGCGGCGCACACAGAGCGTCATCCCCCAGGCTCCGCCCCCTTTCCTGGCTCACCTCTATATATAGAGGCGCGTGCACGCGCACGCGCGCGGCCACGTGCGCCTTCGGCGCTAATTTTGAAAAATGGAGACTAGGGACAAGAGCCAGGGCCCCTCTTTGCCGCAGGCCGGGGGATGGACGAGCATTGCAACATGGCAGAGGAAGCAGTTTCCCATAAGAGAACTCACCATCTGCCTGGACTTGCTCTGCTGAGAAGAAACTAGTCCACATGACAAGAAAACATTCCACAGCAGCCTCTAGTGGACAAACACAGGTACCGCAGTCTAATATCTTAAATATATATAAAAAAAAATATATATTTTTTTTTTTTCTTGACCACCATTAAAAATTATTACATTTTTTTAGTAGTTACAGGCATGCACAGAATTTTGCGGGAATACCATTAGGTAACAGACAGAAAGACAAATTAGGCTTGGGGGTCCCCCAATAGAACCAAGTTCCTGGGGGCCCCCACTTACCTGTTCCCCGCCGCAGGACTTTGTTTGGTCCACAAAAGCCCAAACTTCACCTATCACGGCAGGCATTGTAATCAAACCTTCAGGGACCGGGTTCCCAAGGATTCCACTCCCCTGGACCAGTATAGCACCCTGCACAGAAAACATCTTGGTCGTGGGTATGATCAGAGCTCTGGATCCCAGGGTCCAGCTCTCCTAAGAGAAGCATTACAGGCAAAACCTTGCTCTTCTCTGCAAGGCCCGGGTACCGACCGTTTAGCTATGAAGCTTTTTTGGTCGGATCCGGAATAGCTTACTGAGGCCCAAAAGAACCTGTACGCAAGCTCAGTGAAAAACACATGTTTCTTCTTGGCCAACACCTTAGACACTGGCAAAAAAACTGAGGTGCTCCCGGATGGGAGGGGCTTATATAGGGGAGGGTACTTCCGGTTTTGGAAGTTGCCAGTGCCAGCACCTGACGGTATCTATATAACCCATTAGTAATGACTATGTCGCTCTGTGTCCCGTGATGTACGAGAAAGAAAATCTAATCAAATCATCAGTTTAGGTCAATATGTATTCTGCTACATATTTTTGGAAAAAAAAATCCCGATAAGCGTATATTGATTGTAGAAGCTATAACTTTTGCGCAAACCAATCTATGGGATATTTTTCAGATTTTTTTTTTAATTTTACTAGTAATGGCGGCGAGCAGCAATTTTTAGTGGGACTAGGACCTTGCGGCGGACAAATCGGACACCTGACACTTTTGACATTTTTGGGGGACTAATGACATTATTACAGTGCAGGGTGGATAAAAGAATCGACAATTTTTTTAAAAGAAATTTAAAAATCTGATTTTTTTTTATTTAAAATCTGATTTTTTTTATTTTTATCAATTTTTTTTTAATAAAGTGCTTTTGGAGTAAAAATCAATCTAAAGATAGTTTTCTATTTAAGATACATTAAAAATTTAGTTTATTCAGCATGAAATGGTGCTTAGTTATGTAGCATGAGGCTGTATATTCTGCAATATTTACATTTTTGGTAAACTCATTCAATGAATCCAAGCTCTGCAAGCCGAGATGACATGCACTGGCAAGGTTATTGTTTTAATTAACTAAAAGAATTTGAGTAGTTTTCCAACTATGTGTGATTAACCTAAAATCGGTTCTGATATCGCCGTTTTACTAACCCGACAGCTTATTTGTCTAAATATAAAACCTTAATTTTGTTTGCAAATATTAAGATTCTAACTACCAGCAAGAATGAATCCTTACATTTAAAGAGCACCTGTCATTTCAGTGAAAGTGTATAGGGGTGGCGCTGCCTATTAAACTAGTATTTTTCCCAGTGGGGTGTGGCTTAGTGAAGGGAAAATACCTATGCTATACTGTAGATGTATGGCATAATGTGTTAACTTTAGTGTGAAAAAAATGACCAGAATCAACAAAAAAATCAAAATAAACACATTAATACATTAACCACTTAACGACCGCTCACTGTACATATATGTCGGCAGAATGGCACCTGGAGGCACAATCACGTACCTGTACGTGCCTGCCTTCATATGGGTGGGGGGTCAGATCGGACCCCCCTCCGGTACAGTGAGCGGTGGTTATCATTGCAGGAGCGATCCGTGATGAGGGAGCGGCCATTTGTTTCTGCCCACCCCCTCGCGATCGCTCCCGGCGAATGATATGCTTCCCCTGCTGTGTAAATGTAAACACAGGCAGGAGGAAGTGATGTCATCGCTCCATGCGGCGGTCTTTTCGTCCGGAGCGCCGAGGAGACAAGACGTGAAAGTAAGTGCACTAACACTACACTAACACCAGCACACACAAGCACATTTTTCACCCCCCAGCCCCCAGTCACAGTGTCACTGATTGCAGTGATCGTTTATTTACTGATCACTGCATTTAGTGTCATCTGTGACAGTAAAAAGTTGCAGGGCAGTTAGGTTTAGGCCCCTTTAGGTCCAGGGTAGCCCCCTAACCCCCCCTAATAAAGGTTTAACCCCTTGATCGTCCCCCAGGTAACCCTTTCACCCCTTATCGCCAGCGTCACTAAGCGATCGTTTTTCCGATCGCTGTATTAGTGTCAGTGGTGCCCCTAGGTAGCAAGTTATATTTTTTTAGGTTTGCCGCAGGTTTTTATAGCATCAGGTACCCCCATATATCATCTAATAAAGGTTTAACCCCTTGATCGCCCCTAGAGTTAACCCTTTCACCAGTGATCACTGTATAAGTGTCACTGGTGACACTGGTTAGCCAGTTAGTTATTTAGGTTACCTGTCAGGTTTTTATATAGCGTCAGGTACCCCCATATATTACCTAATAAAAGTTTTAACCCCCTGATTGCCCCTAGTTAACCCTTTCACCAGTGATCACCGTATAAGTGTTACGGGTGACACTGGTTGGTTAGTTTGCTTTTTATAGCATCAGGGCACCCGCCGTATATAACCCAATAAAGGTTTAACCCCCTGATCGCCCGGCGGGTGATATCAATTAGGTTTTAGCGCCAGAGGGTCTGCGTCGCCCCAGGCAACGTTAGGTTAGTGCCAGTAACGCTAACACCCACGCGCAAAGCATGCACCTCCCTTAGTGGTATAGTATCTGAACAGATCAATATCTGATCTGATCAGATCTATACTAGCGTCCCCAGCGGTTTAGGGTTCCCAAAAATGCAGTGTTAGCGGGATCAGCCCAGATACCTGCTAGCACCTGCGTTTAGCCCAGCCCAAGTGCAGTATCGATTGATCGATCACTGTCACTTACCAAACACAACACACATAACTGCAGCGTTCGCAGTGTCAGGCCTGATCCCTGCGATCGCTAACAGTTTTTTTTGCAGCGTTTGATATATCTGCTGACGACAGTCAGGTGCTTTTTTACCTGTGAATCGGCAAATCGAATGTACACTAGTAAAGAGGCCTACGAGATTCTGAGCATGACAGATAGTGAAGAGGAGGTCACGTATCTGTCAGATTCAGGCTCAGAATACCGTCCCGTAGAAGACAGCGGCTCAATGTCAGATAGCACTGACGACGAAGATGATGAGGTCCCTGCTAAGGTCAGGCGCACCCGATCCCGATCTTCTGAGGTTGTTGAGGAGCAAGAACTGCAGGGCTCTCGTATCATGGAGCAGAGTAGTACTAGTGCCGCTATTCCTTCTGGTGAACTGGCAAGCACCAGCGGCCTAGTACAGCCTGCAGTATCACTTGGTGATGTGGCGAGTCCCATAAGTGCAGTTCAAGCTGGCGAGGTGGCAAGCACAAGTAGTGTCCCGCTGCCACCAAGAAGAAGACAAAGGCAGGCCCGTCGTGCCCATAGTGCCCTTCCTGCAGAATTTGCCTATCCTGATTGGGTCCCCACCACTTCTGCAGCACCCGTACTTCCCCCATTCACTGCCCAACCCAGTATTCAGGTGGAAACAGCTGATTTTATGCCATCTGATTTTTATTCGCTGTTTTTCACGGAAGATCTCTATAGATCTATTGTGGACCAGAGTAATTTATATGCTGGTCAATTCATCTCCGCTAATCCCCAGTTGCCTTCCATTGCCAGAGATTGGAAACCAATTACGGTTTCCGAATTTAAGACCTTTCTGGGCCTTTCCCTCAACATGGGCACACATAAATTTTCGTCAATGTGTGCTTATTGGTCCACGCACCCAATTGACCACATGCCCGTGTTCTCTGCCTCCATGCCCAGGAAACAATACGAGCAGATCTTGCGGTTCATGCAATTCAACGACAATGAACTTTGTCGTCCATGTGGAGACCCTGAATACGACCGGCTCTACAAAATTTGGCCCCTCATAAACCACTTCAACGAACGTTTTGCAGCCTTGTTTATTCCCGATCAAGTTGTCTGTGTTGATGAGTCCCTGATTAAATTTTCTGGCCGCTTGTCTTTCAAGCAGTACCTTCCCAGCAAGCGTGCCAGATACGGGGTCAAGCTCTATAAGTTCTGTGACAGGGCAACAGGCTATGAATGGAGCTTAAGCCCACGTTCACACTGGGGCTGCGGGAGTGAAGCCTGCGAGTTCAGCTGAACTCGCACGATTTTCACTCCCGCTGGCAGTCCCGATTTCGGCCGCGATTTCAAAGACATCTGAAACAGATGTCAATGTAAATCGCGGCTGAAATCGCAAAAAGTAGTACAAAATCTACTTTTTGTAATAGGTGCAGCGCCGCAGATGCGGCGTCGCACCGATTAGGACGGTGCCATTGGCCGCAATTTGCAGCAAATTTTGCCGTTTTGACATGCAATTTGACATGTCAAATCGCACCAGTGTGAACCAGGGCTTACGGTTTATGAGGGAAAAGATAATCAGGTTGAGCCGGTCAACTGCCCAGATTACATAGGGAGCGCCGGCAAGATAGTGTGGAACTTGGTGTCACCCTTATTCGGAAAGGGGTACCACTTTTGTATGTGGACAATTATTACAAGAGCATGCCACTGTTTAGTCACTTGTTTGATCATCAGATTGGAGCATGTGGCACCGTGCGACCTAATCGCCGGGGCTTTTAGATTCCCGTCTTAAGCTGGGGGAGAGAGCCTGCTTGAAGTGTAATAATTTGCTCGCTGTGAAGTGGAGGGATAATAAGAATGTTTTCCTTCTTATCTCCCTTCATGCAGACACGACAGTCCAAATTCGTACAGCGACTGGTGTTGTGGAGAAACCCCTCTGTGTCCACGAATATAACCAAAATATGGGAGGGGTGGACCTCAACGACCAGAAGTTGGCGCCGTATCACATTGCCCGTAAGGCGAGATGCTGGTACAAAAAAGTGTCTCTATCCTTATTTCAATTGGCTTTGCTGAACGCTCATGTGCTATACAGAGCTTCAGGCGAGACTTTATCTCTCCTAAAATTCCAGGATGAGATAGTTATAGAACTTCTGTATCCAGGCGGTTATGCACCTCACCATCCCCTACCAAATGCAGTAAGCCGGCTGCATGAGAGGCATTTTCCTCATGTCCTCGAGAGTACCCCTACCCAACGAGCCCCCCCAAAAAAGATGTCGTGTCTGTAGCAAGCGTGGATTTAGGCGTGACACCCGTTATTTTTGTCCACTCTGTCCTGACAATCCTGGTCTGTGCATTGGTAAATGTTTTGAACGCTACCACACAAAAGTGACGTTTTAGCATAGGGTACAGCAATGCACAGGATAGGACACACTTACACAGGGTCTCCCAAGATGCTATCACATTTTGAGAGACCCGAACCATTACAGTTGTGTAAAAAAAAAAAAAAAAAACGTAAAAAAATTTAAAACACAAAAAAATATAAAATAAAAAAAAACTAAAATAGTTGTCGTTTTATTGTTCTCTCTCTCTCTATTTTCTCTCTATTGTTCTGCTCTTTTTTACTGTATTCTATTCTGCAATGTTTTATCAAGCTTGCTTTTCAGGTATGTAACTTTTTGTTTTCAGGTGCGCCATTCAGCTGCAGTGCAGATTTATTTATCTTGACAGCAACAGCGTTTGCTCCCACGATGCATAAAGCCGTGACTCCAGTGCTGTAGGAGGTGATTTCACCACTACAGTAAAAAAAAGAGCATATATGCCGAAGCATGGGGGCAGCAGGGGCGGAGGAGTGATTTTGCTCCTAATGCCGCGTACATACGGTCGAAATTCCGACGGAGGCTTGCCCGTGGAAAAGTCCGACCGTGTGTACGCGGCACAACTTTTTTGCGGGAGGATGCCCCCATGTTTCGGCATATATATATATTTTAGGCACAGGTTGCGTTAAAAAATTTTTTTTTATTTTTTACTAGTTTTTTTTTTTTTTTGGTATTTGCTTTGCAGGTATGGTATGGTATGGTAAGGTCTTACTGTTATACTGTAATGTTGCTTTGTTTTAATGTTAACCATCGTTTGCTTAGCAGGTATGCCATTCAGTTGCAGCATGGATTTATTTATCTTGACAGCAACAGCTTTTGCTCAAACGATGCATAAAGCCGCGACTCCAGTGCTGTAGGAGGTGATTTCACCACCACAGTAAAAAAAAAGAGCATATATGTCGAAGCATGGGGGCAGCAGGGGCGGAGGAGCGATTTTGCTCCTAATGCCACGTACATACGGTCAAAATTCCGACGGAGGCTTCCCCGTGGAAAAGTCCGACCGTGTGGTCGCGGCATAACTTTTTTGCGTGAGGATGCCCCCATGCTTCGGCATATATAAGTGGTGCATGTATGCCCATCATTAGAAGTGGGTGGATGAAGGGAGGTATTCTAATGGTGGGCATACCCACCGATCAATCTCTTTTTTTCAATCAGCCAACAGGCTGCATGAAAAAAAAGATTACAATACATGTTCAACAAGGACCAGCAACATACTGGTATGTTGCTGGACTTTGAATGGTTATACCAGAATGATGCCTGCGGGTTTAGGTATCATCTTGGTATCATTCTTTTCAGCCAGCAGTCGGCTTTCATGTAAAAGCAATTCTAGCAGATAATTAGCCTCTAGACTGCTTTTACAAGCAGTGGGAGGGAATGCCCCCCCCCCGGATATAAACAGCGCCATTGGGAAAGCATTTTATCACACCGATCTTGGTGTGGTCAGATGCTTTGAGGGCAGAGGAAAGATCTAGGGTCTAATCCCCCAATTTAAAAAAAAAAAAAAAAAAAAAAAGAGAAGAGTACCTGTCACTACCTATTTCTATCATAGGGGCTATTTACATTCCCTGAGATAACAATAAAAATTGTAAAAAATAAATAAAAATGGAACAGTTTAAAAATAAAACAAAAAAGCAAAATAAATAAAAAAATAAAAATAGCACCCCTGTCCCCCCTGCTCTTGCGCAAAGGCGAACGCAAGCGTCGGTCTAGTGTCATATGTAAACAGCAATTGCACCATGCATGTGATGTATCACCGCGAAGGTCAGATCGAGGGCAGTAATTTTAGCAGTGGACCTCCTCTGTAAACCTAATGTGGTAACCTGTAAAGGCTTTTAAAGGCTTTTAAAATTGTATGTAGTTTGTCGCCGCTGCGCGTTTGTGCGCAATTTTAAAGCATGTCGTGTTTGGTATCCATGTACTTGGCCTAAGATCATCTTTTTTATTTCATCAAAAATTTGGGCAATATAGTGTGTTTTAGTGCATTAAAAATAAAAAAAGTGTGTTTTTTCCCCAAAAAATGCGCTTAAAAAAAATTGCTGCGCAAATACTGTGTGGGAAAAAAAAATGCAACACCCACTATTTTAATCTGTAGGGCCTTTGCTTTAAAAAAATATATATAATGTTTGGGGGTTCAACGAAATTTTCTTGCAAAAAAAAAAAATGTTCTTATGTAAACAAAAAGTGTCAGAAAGGGCTTCAAGTGGTTAGAAGAGTCAATGATGTGTGACATAAGCTTCCTAATGTTGTGCATAAAATGCCAGGACAGTTCAAAACCCCCCCAAATGACCCCATTTTGGAAAGTAGACACCCCAATCTATTTGCCGAGAGGCATTTTGAGCTCATTGAATATTTTATTTTTTTTGTCCCAAGTGATTGAAAAAAAAAAAAAAAATGTACAAAAAGTTGTTACTAAATGATATATTGCTCAAACATGCCATGGTTATATGTGGAATTGCACCCCAAAATACATTCTGTTGCTTCTCCTGAGTACGGGGATACCACATGCATGAGACTTTTTGGGAGCCTAGCCGCGTACGGGACCCCGAAAACCAAGCACCGCCTTCAGGATTTCTAAGGGTGTAAATTTTTGATTTCACTCCTCACTGCCTATCACAGTTTCGGAGGCCATGGAATGCCGAGATGGCACAAAACCCCCCCAAATGACCCCATTTTGGAAAGTAGACACCCCAAGCTATTTGCTGAGAGGTATGGGGAGTATTTTGCAGATCTCGCTTTTTGTCAAAGTTTTTTTTTTTTTTTTCTTTTTTAAATTTTCAAAAAATTGGATTTTTATAACAGCTTACCTGTAAAATCCTTTTCTTGGAGTACATCACGGGACACAGAGCGACATAGTCATTACTATGTGGGTTATATAGATACCTTCAGGTGCTGGCACTGGCAACTTCCAAAACCGGAAGTACCCTCCCCTATATAAGCCCCTCCCATCCGGGAGTACCTCAGTTTTGTAGCAAAGCAATAAGTGTCCCCAAAAGAGGGGTGGGAGCTCTGTGTCCCGTGATGTACTCCAAGAAAAGGATTTTACAGGTAAGCTGTTATAAAAATCCTATTTTCTTTCTCCTACATCACGGGACACAGAGCGACATAGTCATTACTATGTGGGATGTCCTAAAGCAATGCCCAATGAGGGGGGGGATACACCATACATAAGCTGAGCGCTATCAGACCTGAGGATCTTTTGCGGCCTGCAACACACTGCGCCCAAAGGCGACATCCTCCTGACTTCTAATGTCCACCTGGTAGAACCTAGTAAACGTGTGTACTGAAGACCATGTTGCGGCCTTACAGATTTGAGCCAGGGAGGCCTGGTGATGCACTGCCCATGAAGTTCCAACTGCTCTCGTGGAGTGCGCTCTAACTTTGAACGGAGGCGGTCTCCTTCTCAAGCCATAGGCTTGCATTATGACCTGTCGAATCCACTTAGCTAAAGTAGATTTTGACGCTGCCTGACCCTTTCTGGGGCCTTCCGGCAGAATAAACAAAGTATCCATTCTGCGAATCTGAGCAGTGGCTTTTAGATAAGCTTTAACTGCTCTTACTACATCCAAAGAATGTAATAACTTTTCCTCTACTGAACTAGGTTTGGGAAAAAACGAAGGAAGAACCACATCTTGGTTCAAATGAAACCTCAATACCACCTTAGGAAGAAAGGCTGGATGAGGACGTAACACTACTCTGTCCTTATGGATAACCAGATATGGCTCCTTACAGGACATAGCTGCTAATTCTGACACTCTTTTAGCCGAACAAATGGCTACTAGAAAAATCAATTTCCTGGTGAGAAGAACCAGGGAAATATGCTGTAATGGTTCAAATGGTTGTTTCTGTAGAACCGACAGAACCAGGTTTAAATCCCATGGACATATGGGAATATTAACCGGAGGGCTAATACGCATCACTCCTTGTATAAAGGCTTTGACTAGTGAATGCGAAGCCAAGGGCCTCTGAAAAAATATTGACAAGGCCGAAATCTGACCCTT
Source organism: Rana muscosa (assembly GCA_029206835.1). Classification (NCBI taxonomy): domain Eukaryota; kingdom Metazoa; phylum Chordata; class Amphibia; order Anura; family Ranidae; genus Rana; species Rana muscosa. The sequence goes on along the minus strand of CM055127.1, from coordinate 262,677,155 downwards.
GATAGTACTCAAGGCAAGCTTCCTATCTACAGCCCACTGTAGGAAGTCCAGAATCCTACCTATTACGTACTTACGTGGATGCCATTTCTTGGCCTCACACCAGGCGATGTACGCCTTCCAGATTCTATAGTAGATCTGCCTGGATACCGGTTTCCTGGCATTGATCATGGTAGATACCACAGGATTAGAGAGACCTCTCTTTTTTAGAATGTGGGCCTCAATAGCCAGGCCGTCAAACCTAGGGCTGGTAAGGAAGGGTGGTATATCGGTCCTTGCGAAAGCAGGTCCGGACGATGTGGGAGGGTCCAAGGACTCCCCACAGACATTTTTACAATCTCCGCGTACCACGCTCTTCGGGGCCACGCTGGAGCCACCAGAATCACTGGTTTCTTTTCTACCCTGATTCTGCGGGTAATCGAGGTAACAATTGTGGCGGTGGGAATGCATATATCAGCTTGAACTGATCCCAAGGGAACACTAGGGCATCCGAGCCGCAAGCTAGGGGATCCCTTGTCCAAGAGACAAACCTGTCCACCTTTGCGTTGAATCTGGATGCTAGCAGATCTACATCCGGTGTTCCCCACCGCTGACATATTGTCCGAAAAACCTCGGGGTGAAGGGACCATTCCCCTGGGCATAATTGTTGGCGACTTAGAAAGTCCGCCTTCCAATTCTCCACTCCTGGAATGAATACCGCGGATATGGCTGGGACATATCTTTCTGCCCATTTCATGATGCAATTTACTTCCCTCTGGGCTGCACGACTCCTGGTGCCACCCTGATGATTGATATATGCCACTGCCGTGGCATTGTCTGATTGAATTCTGACAGGGGACCCTTGGAGTTTGGATGTCCATGCTACTAGGGCATACCGGGCTGCTCGTATCTCTAAGAGATTGATGGGCAGGGCCTTTTCCGCATCCGACCATCTGCCCTGGAGAGACCATTGCTCCAGTACTGCTCCCCAGCCTATAAGGCTGGCATCTGTAGTGACCACCTTCCAAGAAATCGGACTGAAGGATTTCCCTTTTTCCAGATTCTGGGGAGCCAACCACCAACGGAGGCTTTTGCGAACGGAAGGGGACAAGGACATTGGCAAGTCTAGGGCCTGAACTTTCTTGTTCCAGGCTGACAGTATGGCCCTTTGCAAATTCCTTGAATGGAATTGACCGTAGGGTACTGCTTCGAATGATGCCACCATTTTTCCCAGCAGCCTCATGCACAGGCGTATGGACAGCTGTCTTTTTGTACCCACTAAGTGGATCAAATCTCTCAAAGACAACACCTTTTTTTCGAGGCAAGAATATTTTCCTCTGGCCTGAATCTAGCCTTAGCCCCAAGTATTCCAGACTTTTGACTGGTTTTAGGGCTGACTTGTCTCGGTTGATAATCCAACCGTGAGATTCCAGATACTTGATTGTCTTGTGAACGACCACTTCTAGTTTTTCACTGAGTGGTCTATCAGCAACAAGTCGTCTAGATATGCCATTATCGTTACACCTTGCGTTCTTAGATTGGCCAATAATGGGGCCAGAATTTTTGTGAACACTCGTGGTGCTGTGGCCAGACCGAAGGGTAAGGCTCTGAACTGAAAATGGCGCCCTTCTACTGCAAAGCGTAGAAATTTTTGGTGGACTGGAAAGATGGGAATGTGCAAATAAGCATCTTTGATGTCGATCGAGGCTAACCATTCCTCCCCTTGTAGGGCAGTGGCCACCGATCGGATTGACTCCATCCGGAAAGTCATGATATGCAGGAATTTGTTTAGCCCTTTTAGATTTAATATGGGCCTCACGTCCCCGTTTGGCTTCGGGACTGTAAAGAGGTTTGATTAAAACCCGAACCCCCTTTTTTCCAGGGGAACCTCCATAATTACTCCTTGGAGCAATAGTTGTTCTAGTGCCAACAGGAAGGATTCTCTCTTCCGGGGATCCCTTGGCACGTTTGACCTCATAAAATGGGAAGGAGGAGAGTCTTTTAACTCCAATCTGTATCCCAGACTTACTGCGGAGAGCACCCATCTGTCTCTGATCGTGTCCCGCCAGGTCTCTGCGAACAACTGGAGTCTTCCCCCCACCCGATTGAGTGGGGGCAACCCTTCATGCATTTGACTTTGGGGGAGGTTTTGTACCTCTCCTAACCCAGGGTTTTTTATTACCCTGCGATTGTCCCTGATTTTTACCCCAGGGATTTGACCGAGGAGGCCGTCGGAACTGTTTCACAGCCGATGCCCCAGGGACTGGAGAAGCAGGCCTCTTAAAAGAGGGACCTCTAACTCTGTTTTTAACCGGCAAGAGTGTACTTTTACCGTTGGAACTTTTCTGGATATATTTGTCCAGGTCTTCCCCAAATAAGCGTTCACCATGAAATGGGAAGCTAACCAGCAATTTTTTACAGGGAGCTTCAGCAGACCAGTTTTTGAGCCATAGAAGCCTGCGCATATGTACTACCGACAGCGTAAGGCGGGAGGCCTGATGGATTGAATCCTTTATGGCGTCAACCGCAAAGCATAAGGCTCTAGGTAGATCAGCTAGGGCAAGGGCCTGCTGATCTGGCAAGTCCCTTAAGACTTGTTTCAACTGATCCTTCACTGCTTGGCAGACCCCAATAGCTGCCACTGCTGGTTGTGTCACCAAGCCTGCTGTAGAAAAAGCAGATTTTAATAAGGACTCCAATTTTTTATCTATTGGGTCCTTGAACATTTGGACATTATCCACTGGACATGTCAGTGATTTATTCACACAAGAGATGGCTGCGTCCACTGTAAGGACCCTCCATTTTTTGATGAACTTATCCTCCATGGGATAGACCACCGGAAATCTCTTGGGGGGAGTAAATATTTTATCAGGATGTTCCCAATCCTGGTACATGAGCCCTTCCAATAAAGGGTGAAGTGGAAAAGAACAGACAGTCTGGGGAGCTTTTAGCGACCCCAGCGAGGAGACAGTAGTGGTTGATGGTTCCGCAAGGTGCATTTTAAATGCTGATCGGACCATGTTAGTCAAAGACTGAACCCATAATCTTTCAGCTTGAGATGCTGAGAAAGGTTCCTCCACAGTTGATTCCTCTATAACAGAATCAACCTCCTCCTGATCCCCTTCAGGCAGGTCGATCCCTAATGGGACTGTTGCCGCTAACAGGTACTCTGAAGGAGGAGACGGAGATCGGGCGTGCTTTCCCTGTGACAGGGAGGCAGCGATTAATGTTGACAATCTCTCTTCTAATCCTCCCAGAGCTGAGGAAAAAACCTCCTCTGTTACATACACAGGAGCAGGTGAACTGAGGACAGCCACAGTACCAGGTACTCCTGCAAGGTCTCTACGGTCACTAACCTCTGAATTTTCAGGGGAGACTGGTGCAGCAGAAGCATGCCCAAGATCCTCAGAGCCCGATGGAGACCCCTTTCGCTTCCTGGAAGATTTAGTTCCGGAGCTTTTGGACGGCATATTCCCAAGCCCAAAGCTGAGGTATTCCAGCCGTAATACACCCCTTTTACTGAGAATAGTCTAGCACAATTGCTGCTATATATCAGTTGGTGTCTACTAAAGTGCCTTTCTAGGGGATGCCTGCATCAACCGCCTCTGTGTGCCTTTTTACTGTTGCTAGCTCTGTTTGTGCACTTCAATAGCCAGCTTGATTGCCTTTAAACATGCTGGACGCCCGCACATGCGCAGTAGCGCCGCGGCGCACACCGAGCGTCATCCACCCGCTCCGACCCTTTTTCCAGATCGCCTCTGGAAAAACAAGGCGCTAGATGGGAGCCAGGGTCCCTGCCGCAGGGCCCGGGGATGGATGAGCGCAGCAACAGGGCAGAGGAGACAGCTTCCCAGCAGAGAACTTACCAACTGCCTGGATTTGACTTCGGAAGAAAAAAATCCACATTACAAGAAAAAAGAATCATAGCGGCCTCTAGTGTTTAACACAGGTACCGCGGTCTTACATTTTTTTTTTTTTTTTCTTGCCTACTATAAAAAAATTTACATTTTCTCAGTAGTAACAGGCATGCACAGAATATTTAGCGGGAATACCTTAGGTAACAGGCAGAAAGACAAAATAGGCTTGGGGGTCCCCCAATAGAACCAAGTTCCTGAGGGCCCCCACTTACCTTTTCCTCGCCGCAGGACTCTGTTTGGTCCACAGATGCCCAAACTTCACCTATCACGGCAGGCATTGTAATCAAACCTTCAGGGACCGGGTTCCCAAGGATTCCACTCCCCTGGACCTGTATAGCACCCTGCACAGAAAACATCTTGGTCGTGGGTATGACCAGAGCTCTGGATCCCAGGGTCCAGCCCTCCTAAGAGAGGCATTACAGGTAAAACCTTGCTCTTCTCTTGCAAGGCCCGGGTACCGACCGTTTAGCTATGAAGCTTTTTTGGTCGGATCCGGAATAGCTTACTGAGGCCCAAAAGAACCTGTACGCAAGCTCAGTGAACAAACACATGTTACTTCTTGGCCAACACCTTAGACACTGGCAAAAAACTGAGGTACTCCCGGATGGGAGGGGCTTATATAGGGGAGGGTACTTCCGGTTTTGGAAGTTGCCAGTGCCAGCACCTGAAGGTATCTATATAACCCACATAGTAATGACTATGTCGCTCTGTGTCCCGTGATGTACGAGAAAGAAAAGTATTTTCTTTCTTCATTTTCAAAAACAAATGAGAGCTGTAAAATACTCACCATGCCTCTCAGAAAATAGCTTGGGGTGTCTACTTTCCGAAATGGGGTCATTTGGGGGGGGGTTTTGTACTATCTTGGCATTTTATGGCCTTCAAAACTGTGATGGGTATTGAGGAGTGAAATCAAAAATTTGCACCCTTAGAAATCTTGAAGGCGGTGCTTGGCTTTCGGGGTCCCGTACGGGGCTAGGTGCTCAAAAAGTCCCACACATGTGGTATCCCCGTACTCAGGAGAAGCGGAAGAATGTATTTTGGGGTGCAATTCCACATATAACAATGGCATGTTTGAGCAATATATCATTTAGTGACAACTTTTTGTATATTTTATTTTTTTTTGTCATTATTCAATCACTTGGGACAAAAAAATAAAAATATTCAATGGGCTCAACATGCCTCTCAGCAAATAGCTTGGGGTGTCTACTTTCCAAAATGGGGTCATTTGGGGGGATTTTGTGCCATCTTGGCATTTTATGGCCTTTAAAACTGTGATAGGTAGTGAGGAGTGAAATCAAAAATTAGGCACTTACTATTACTTTCAGTTGGCTTTTGAACTGCGTTATTGCACTATACACATTTGAACCAGCAGCGGATCAAGTGGAAATCACATTGTGGTGACTTTATTTGCCCCTTTAGGGCTTTCTGTGGGTCTTTGGTCCACTCTTATACCATCTATGCTGGGCATTCATATAGTGCAATATACCACTGACCACAGTCGTGAGATCATCTTCTAGGACTGCCTGTTGGATTATATTTTGCTTGATGTCATACTGGTTTGCCGATCATTTATACATTTATTTTTTACTATCTGCTGGTACTAATACATGCAATAGGTATAATCATGGCTACCCCATACAGCACCATGTTGGATTGATATACCTAATAGGAACATTTATATCACTTGTGCACTTATCGGCATTAGCTGAGTTTTGATATTAGCTCATCCCTAGTGAGTATATAATTACATAGGTTTCTCACTCACAAGGGATACAGGACTGGCCCAATAGCGATTTCTTTCTCGCCCATTTTTGGGCCTTGCCGGATCCCTGAAGAATACTGGACACTATTAATGTATTAATGTGTTTATTTAGATTTTTTTGTTGATTCTGATCATTTTTTTCACACTAAAGTTAACACATTATGCCATACATCTACAGTATAGCATAGGTATTTTCCCTTCACTAAGCCACACCCCACTGGGAAAAATACTAGTTTAATAGGCAGCACCACCACCCCTATACACTTTCACTATTTATCAGTTTCCTATTTAGGATACTTTCCTAGGGGGGCAGCAGCCACATAGTTCCATTTAGCACGGATCTCTTTGCACCTCATACCTGTCATTTCAGATCCATCATGCCAGCGCCTGTTAGCAGGCATGCACTCACCTGCTGCTGCTACGTCCATCACCTTGTGTCACTGCCGCATCACCAGCTGTCGTGAGTTAACAGCGGGTCAGAGGAGGAGCCACTGCGGGACAGAGATAACAGTTGCTCCTTAAAAATTATGATTTAAGTTAAGTTGATTTAAATCAAGCCTTTTTACTAGTTTTACTAGTGATTTAAATTGGGATTTAAATCAAATCCATCCTGTTTCAGTGATCAGTGCTAAAAAAAAAAAATGCACCGTTAAGCCCCGTACACACGATCGGATAACCTATGGATTTTCGTCCGATGGATTTGGCCATCGGAAATCCGATGAAACTGTTTTTCATCAGTCTTGGCCACACACCATCAGTCAAAAAACCGACCGTTCCAAACGTGGTGACGTAAAACACTCCGATGAGCTGAGAAAAATTAAGTTTAATGCTTCTGAGCATGCGTCGACTTGATTCTAAGCATGCGTGGGTTTTTTAACCGATGGACTTGCCCATAGACGATCGGAAATTCCCATCGTTTTTTTATCCATCGGAAATTTTTAAAACAAGTTCTATCTTTTACAACCGATGGAAAAAAGACCGATGGGTACCATACACGATTGGTTGGTCTGATGAAAACCATTCATCGGACGGTTTTCATCAGTCAAACCGATCGTGTGTACGGGGCTTCACTGTACTAATGACACTGGCAGGGAAGGGGTTAACATCAGGGGCGATCAAAGGGTTAAGTTTGTCCCTAGGGGGTACTTTCTAACTGTGGGGGATGTGTTTTGACTAAAGGAAAACAGAGATCCGTGTTTTAGCAGAAACACAAGATCTCTATTTTCCCCCCTTACAGAACAGCGATCTGCCTTGTTTACATAGGCAGACTGCCGTTCTGCCTCTCCTAAGAACGATCGTCAGGTCCGCCGGACCCATTGATTAGCTTCCGCTGTGGCCAATCACAGCGGGAGTGGGGCTCCGGCTGCGCTCGTGCACACCCCGGAGCCGAAGAAAAAAATGTACGTACAGGTACATCATTTTGTGCTTAAGGGCCTTCCTGCCGCAGCATATGTAAGTGGGGCGGTCCTTAAGTGGCTAAACATCTTTCAATCACAAAAAGAACTGAATGAATCATGGAAACCGAACACCAAAGATCACAGCTGTTGATGGATATAATACCAGATAATGAATGATAACACTTTTAAGCTAATTATTAAGTCCAAATATACTACATCAACATAAATACCGTAATTATCGGCGTATAACACGCACCGTAACTTTAAAGGGAAGTTTCAGGAAAAACTTACCACAGCCCCCTGCGTATAACATGCAGTCACAGTTCACCCTCTATTTTCAGGGTAAAAAGGCAAGCGTTATATGCCAATAAATACAGTACTTTAATTTAGCTCTTTGAGAGCCTATGGGTATAATTTAGCATAAGTTAGAATTATGTGATCCAAAAGCATTTTGATAAAGTAAGTGTTCATTTACTGTGGTACATGTTTGGGGTGTCAATGCCCCTGTTATACTCAGTTCTATCGTTTTACCAATCATTTTTAAAAACAGCTTTCAATACACTTTAACTCAAAGTGCACATGAATGAATAGAAAATGCAGCAAGCAGAACTCAATGCAATTAATTACATTTATTGGTTTTTATCCTTTCTTCGGTTCTGCTTTAAAAAAAAAAGGAAAAAACATATTCAATATATCTATATTACTAGCAAAAATTTTATTGTTTGTTCAAATGTAGAAATAAATACACACTGTCACGTCTACCCCAACGCTGGTGGTCAGACACTATAGCTGGCTACTGTGTGCTTCACCTAAAGCAACCCCCTTTCCCTTAAGACAAGCAGGCCTACTGGTACTTGGTTGCCCCCAGGATTTATACACAATGCTATATAGTGTCTGGCCACCACGCCAGGGCAGATGCGAACTGAGCAAAGCAAACAGGTACTTGCAGTTTAGCAGACAGATAGCGTGGTTCAAAAGGCAGTTCAGGTGATAAGGCTGGCTGAGTTTAGGGGATAATCCAGCATCGGTTCCAGGTAAAAGGCAAGTTGAGTTCAGGGGATAGTCCAGTATCCAATCTGGGTCATACACCGGGGATCCAACATCAAGCAAGGCAGACTAATGGGAGGCTTGATCTAGAACAATGCAGGCAAGTCTGTCTCTATCACAAGCGAGGGATAGAGTGTTCGGTTTGCTTATATCCGGTGACTGACCAGATCAATCGGCTAACAGGGGAAAAGCAACAGCCAACACCCGGGTGCTGGAATGAGGAACAGGGGCACTGATGCCTTGTACACACAATCGGATTTTCCAATGAAAATTGTTTGATGGACTTGTTTCATCGGAAATTCCGATCGTGTGTGGGCCCCATCGGACTTTTTTCCATCGGAAATTTCCTTTTTCCGATGGGAAATTCCGATCATCTGTGTGGAATTCCATCGGAGAAAAATCCACGCATGCTCAGAATCAAGTCGACGCATGCTCGGAAGCATTGAACTTCATTTTTCTCGGCTCGTCGTAGCGTTTTTACGTCACCGCGTTTTGGACGGTCGGAATTAAGTCTGACAGTGTGTATGCAAGACTGATGGAAGTCAGCTTCATCGGAATTTCCGACAGAAAATTCAGTCGGATTTTATTCTATCGGAAATCCGATAAGTGATCATGACGACACACATAAACTTGGCACTCTATATTTTGGTAACATTATGTATATAGAACAATCTAAAGGATTATCCTTGCTTTACTAGAGACGGTAATATATTCAGAGAGATGAGCGATTTAAAATTTAGAGCAGACAACAATGGGATTTACCTCTTATGAAGGTGGGATTTAGAGCAGGGCTTAACCACTTCCCGCCCAGTCAATAGCATATTGACGTCCGGGAAGTGGTACTGTTATCCACACTGGACGTCATATGACGTCCTGCAGGATAACAGCCGCCACGCGCCCGGGGGGGTGCGCATCGCAGCGATCGGTGGAGCGGTGTGTCAGTCTGACACACCGCTACACTGATCTTGGTAAAAAGCCTCCGGCGGAGGCTTTTTACCACGTGATCAGCCGTGTGGAATCACGGCTGATCAGGATGTAAACAGGAAGAGCCGTCGATCGGCTCTTCCTCACTCGCGTCTGACAGACGCGAGTAGAGGAGAGCCGATGGGCGGCTCTCCTGACGGGGGGGTTTGCACTGATTGTTTATCAGCGCAGCCCCCCCCCTCGGATACCCACACTGGACCACCAGGGAAACCCCCCAGGACCACCAGGGAAGCCACAAGCATGTGGATGGCCCCATGGCCATCCACATATAGTAAAACCCCCAAAAAATACATAAAAAAAATATGCCAATCAGTGCCCACAAATGGGCACTGACTGTGGTCGTGCCATGATAGTGCCAATGTGTGGTGGCTGGCATTGCTGGGCATCAGTGTCACCAGTGCCATCTACTAGTGTCCATCAGTGCCACCTATCAGTGCCCATCCGTGCCCATCTATCAGTGCCCATCTGTGCCCACCTATCAGTGCCCGTCCGTGCCACCTATCAGTGCCCGTCCGTGCCACCTATCAGTGCCACCCATAAGTGCCCATCAGTGCCGCCTATGAGTGCCCATCAGTGCCGCCTATGAGTGCCAATCAGTGCCGCCTATGAGTGCCAATCAGTGCCGCCTATGAGTGCCAATCAGTGCCGCCTATGAGTGCCAATCAGTGCCACCTATGAGTGCCAATCAGTGCCGCATATCAGTGCCGCATACCAGTGCCACATATCAGTGCCACCTATTAGTGCCCATCATCAGTGCCCATCAGTGCCACCTCATTGGTGCCCCCTCACCGGTGCCCCCTCATCGGTGCCCATCAGTGTCGCCTTATCAGTGCCCTTCAGTGCCGCCTTATCAGTGCCCGTCATTGAAGGAGAAAAAGGTACTTATTTACAAAAAAATTAACAGAAACAAAGAAAAACGTAGTTTTTTTCAAAATTTTCGCTCTTTTTTTATTTGTTGTGCAAAAAATAAAAAATCGCAGAGGCGATCAAATACCACCGAAAGAGAGCTCTATTTGTGGGAACAAAATGATAAAAAATTTGTTTGGGTACAGTGTAGCATGACCGCGCAATTGTCATTCAAATTGCGACAGGGCTGAAAGATCAAAATTGGCTTGGGCAGGAAGCTGTATAAGTGCATGGTATTGAAGTGGTTAAAGGCATGGGTGTCCGCTCCATAGGGCAAGGGGGGGAGTTTGCCCCCCCTGGAATCGTAAAAGAGTGTTGATGTGTAATGAAAAGAGTAAGACACCATTCAGCCGCCTCCCGCACATCGGTTGGCCAGGGCCGCCGGCGCCGCCGATTGTCAGTGTGTTGCATTTACTCTGCTCCTGCCCCTGTTTGCCGGTGCCAGCCAATAGATGATCATCGCGCTGCTCCCCCTAAGTTTACAGCCCGCCCGGCGCACGTCCTGGCGGTGAGACGTCACTCATGGCGGGAGGGGATTATCATTCATGGCTGGGACTGATAGGAGGCGCGTAGAGAGCTGCCTGCTGCACGAAGAGGAGCCAGCGCCGCCAAGGGGGAACCAACCAACATCTTCATTACAATTTCAGACAGCACAAGCAGCATCAGTCAGTAGTGTCACTACACTATCTTCTATCGCAAGTAAGCACTAAACTAAATTAAGCTGATGGCATGCCATACGAAATGATGCAGTCTGAAGATTATGAACTGTGATGACTGATTTTTTAATATGCAGCATGGCGGCGGGAGGGAGAGAGGTTAATGTCCTGCACTGGTCATGGTAACTCATGTATTAATGTCCTGCACAGTGCAGGACATTAATACATGAGTTACTATGACCAGTGCAGCATTGCCCCCCCCTGAAAAAAGTTCAGCGGACGCCCATGCTTAAAGGGGTTGTAAAGGTTCGTTTTTTTTTTTCTAAATAGGTTCCTTTAAGCTAGTGCATTGTTGGTTCACTCGCCGTTTCCTTCGATTTCCCTTCTAAATGTTTTTTTTCTTTGTCTGAAGTTCTCACTTCCTGTTTCTCCTCAGTAAACTTCACACCATCATCCGAGCGGGGGTTAGTCAGCCAGAACAGCTTACTAAGGAGGAACAGGAAGTGAGAAATTCAGACAAAGAAAACAAAGAAAAAAAACATTTAGAAGGGAAATCGAAGGAAAAAGGTAAGTGAACCAACAATGCACTAGCTTAAAGGAACCTATTTAGAAAATAAATGTAGCGCCCTCCTCACTCCCCTCTTTCTCTCGTCTCGTCTTTCTCTTGTCTAGGGGTATCTTAGAGGGGAGGGAGCGGGGACACCACGCCTGGCTTCCACCACATGTGTCAGTGCGGTATAAGCAACGTTCTTGTATTACCTTCGGGTCAGTGCTGTGCACCTGGATCCTCCCTCCAAGAGTCACCTTGAACAATGTCTGCTAGGAAATGAGCCCCACACCATTAAAGTTCAACACTCCTTTATTCTTCTGCGAATGAACACAATCAGTTGAACTCCCTTGGTTAACAGAACAGGAAAAGGAGGTGTGGATGCGAATAGGCCCAGACACAATTTGGTTCTCCACTTTCCTTCCTGAAAGTGGGTTACGGTCTCCGCACGAGGGGGGATTTCCTTCCAGGCGGTCTCCGACGAGAGGCTCACCTGTCACCGGCAATATGCTGCACGGGGTCTTCAAGTGAGGAGCTCCCCCCGGTCCATTGCAACTTTCGGATTCGGGTACCCACTCCCGGGGTTCCCTAGGATCTCCTTCCCTCGCGGAACTTAGTGATGGGCACTGAACTCCGGACCTCCATCCGAGTACCTCACCCCAGGCTAAAGGTGCCTGGGATGGAACACGACCTCCGGTTGTCCTCTAGGCCTAGGCCACCCAGAGGACCCACACGAACCACCGTCCACAAGCTGAAGGTGCCTGGGACTTCGACCCCGTGACAAAGATGGCCGGCCCCTTTATACCCTCTCCCAGCAAGCACGGCGGGTTCCCCGCCCCACCATACCGCTGCCGAGGGAGGACAAAAACGAGGCATAACACACAGCAATGATTCAACCCCAGCCCAGGGTGACAGCGCCACCCGCTGGGCTGCAGGGAATTACACATCACCAATGTCTCTGTCAAGTTCAAATTTACACCCAGGAAAGTACATACCCGCTACATAAAAAACAAACCTTTACAACCCCTTTAACTATGTTACATTCTGTGTCAGCAAAACAGAACTCACAAACACAATACCAAACCTGAAAAAGGTAAATTAATGCATACTAGATAGCACGTGGCCAATATAAAATTGTGCGACTTTGACCATTTTTCTCATTGCAGTTAGGTTAGAAAAAAAATAAAGTATACCCTTGTTCAACTACAGGTGAAAAAAAAAAAAAAAAAAAAAAAAAGGAAAAATAAATACCGTATTTATCGGCGTATAACACGCACAGGTGTATAACACGCACCCCAACTTTAAGAGGGAAGTTTCAGGCCCCTGCGTATAACACACAGGCACAGTTTACCCTCTATTTTCAGGGTAAAAAAGTGAGTGTTATATGCCAATAAATACAGTACATCTTAGAAACTTGAACAGATCAAATCCTTGGATCAACAATCTACGGTACTTTGTTTTTTTTTGCAATGCAACTAATCAATTTTTGAAACCATTTGCAATACCTGCTAAAGCCAGTTCCTCTAGATGACTATTCAACTGCACTTACAGTAATAAGCTCTTTTTAGCTCTAGTTGCAAGGGGTGCCCTTGATTTTTTTTCATGACTTTAAAGTGAACAGATGTCTATTGAGTTTATTATATGGTCCTCTTCTTAAGGGTATATAAATTCAGTAAAATTAGCCTTTCCCTGTAACTGAGGTTCTCCATGCTGTTTACTAATTTAGTTGCCCTTCTGTGCACTTGCTTTTAAGCTCATTGACCTCCATTCATTGAAGCAGTGCTCAAAACTGAACTGCATACTCAAGATGTGGTCATGTTACTGCTTTGTATATTGGCAAACTTATAAGTCTTATAAGTCTTCTGTAAATACACAATACTAACCAATTATTTTCCTAATATTTGTTCTGCCTAATAGAGGATATTTGGCTCCTTCAAGTTTAATAGGTGGTCCTTGGTAATGTGATAGTTTGTGAGTCAATCTGTTGCAATTATTGTGGTAGTAGACCCCTTATTTGTATGTGCAGAGTTTTGTAAAAGTATATTGTCACTATGGAATCTTCTTTATATACCTGTATCTATACAAATATAATTGTTGCCAAGATAATTTCTGTTTTTTTATATGTAGGTGTAGCGGGTATATGCTTTCTATTTTTTGAATCTGGTGTGGAAAACTGATGTATGATTCCCTGGGGCCCACCAGGTGGCACTGTCGCTTTGGGCCCGGGGTTGAGTCATCGTTGCGGTGGCGTACCTCTTTTGGTCTCTCTCAGCGGTTGTAAGGTGGGGCGGGGAACCCGCCGTGCTTGCTGGGAGGGGGTATAAAGGGGGCGGCCATTTTTTGGTGGAGGAAGTCAAGCCTGGGCACCTTCAGCCTGAGGGCGGTGGTTCGTGACGGTCCCCTAGGCGGGTCTAGGCCTAGAGGACGTTCGGAGGTCGTGTTCCATCCCAGGCACCTTTAGCCTGGGGTGAGGTACTCAGAATGGAGGTCTGGAGCTCAGTGCCCAACACTGAGTTCCGCGAGGGAAGGAGGTCCTAGAGAACCCCGGGAGTGGGTACCCGAATCCGGAAGGCGTAATGGACCGGTGGGAGATACTTACTTGAAGACCCGGTGCAGCATATTGCCAGTGACAGGTGAGCCTCCCATCGGAGACCGCCTGGAAGGAAATCCCCCCCGCTCGGAGACCGCAACCCACTTTCAGGAAGGAAAGTGGAGAGTTCATTGTGTCTGGGCCTACTCGCATCCACACCTCCTTTTCTGTTCTGTTCTACAAGGGAGTCTAACTGATTGTGTTCATTCAAAAAGAATAAAGGAGTGTTGGACTTTAATGGTGTGGGGCTCATTTTCTGGCAGACATTGTTCAAGGTAACTCTCATTGGAGGTTCCAGGTGCAGAACACTGACCCGAAGGTAAAACAAGAACTTTGCTTCCACCACACAAACATCTGCGGTGAGGGCTTGGCGTGGTGACCCCGCTCTCTCTCCTCTAAAGTACCCCTAGACAAGAGACAGACAAGCCAATAGAAGAGAGGGGAGAGAGGAGGCCGCTACATAGGTTATTGCAAAATTAACGTTATGTAATGTCCATTACTAATAAAAAAAATCTTGTGTAGGAAAGGGACAAGGTAAACCACTGTGTGTCCAGTATTAAAGCCATTTAAACTCACGCAAATTAAATTGGGACATGTGGCTTAGTGAACTTAGGAGTATATAAGATCAGGGCTTTTTTTCTGGCGAAACGCGGCGGAACGCAGTTCCAGCACCTATGGCAGCCCTCTCTGCTCCGATATGTCACATTATACAATAGCTGGTAGAGGAAGTTTTCTGCACAACTTACTTCCTCTACCGGCTTCTCTGTGCTAGCCCATGTGAGTCCAGTGTTGCGTCAGACACGGTGACCCCTCAATCGGGTCGGGTCACAGCACTGCACATCCTTGTGGCCATACAAGAGGCAGCTTCCATCCCTGCCTGACACCTCCACAGCTACTCTCACAGTTCCGGTAGGCGGAGCTCTCAGATCGTCACTTTACTGTGATGAGTTTGAAAGAAAAGAGCCCGCGCATACCATACAGCGGTGGTTTCCAGAGGAGGAGGTAAGGGGGCTGTGAAAGTGGGGAGGGGGAAGAGCTTTTGTACAGTGAACACGGACAGAGAGAACGGTGAAAGTTTGGTTTTGGGGAATTTGTACAGAGGAGAACTGGGAGTGGGGGTTGATCTGTGCAATTAAGATGAAGAGAGCTGGAGGGAAATTTTAGCAGGGAGGAGAGCTGGGGGGTTATAGGGACTAGGGAGGTAGACGGACCACATTTCCAAACTACCATTCAGGGACACCCTCGATTCCCAAAAATCAGCTTTTGCTGCAACGAATCACATCACAGTGATTGGACACAAGAGGCGGGATTTATGATTTCTCCAATCACAAGCAGGGGACGGGATCGTGCTCCTCCAGGCATTCCCGGCTAGGACAAGTACTGTCAGTGAGTAAAGCGGTGATGTGGCAGCATTTTTTGGGGGCATCAGATTGGCCCGGGGGTCAGTTTCATTCCGGGACACTGTATTGTCCTGAAATGAATGTGCCCGGGACAGACCTGCAAAATGCGGGACTGTCCCGGGCAATCCGGGACACGTGGTCACCCTATAGGGAGGAGAACTGGGGGGTGGGGAACTAATCAGAGAGGGAAGCTGGGGGGGGGGGCGGATTTTGCAGCGGGGAGAACTGGGAAAGGGGGAGATTTGTGCAGAGAGAAGAACTGGGAAAGGGGGAGATTTGTGCAGCATGAAGAACGGGGAAAGGGGGAGATTTGTGCAGCATGAAGAACGGGGAAAGGGGGAGATTTGTGCAGCGTGAAGAACTGGGAAAGGGGGAGATTTGTGCAGAGAGGAGAGCTGGGAAAGGGGGAGATTTGTGCAGAGAGGAGAGCTGGAAAAGGGGGAGATTTGTGCAGAGAGAAGAACTGGGAAAGGGGGATATTTGTGCAGAGAGAAGAACTGGGAAATGGTGAGATTTGTGCAGAGAGAATAACTGGGAAAGGGGGAGATTTGTGCAGAGGAGAGCTGGAAAAGGGGGAGATTTGTGCAGAAAGGGGGATTTGTACTTATTACCATTATTTGGTGCCGCTGTACATCTCTGACCTAAGGAAGGCGTGGTTGGGGGTGGAGTTTGGGCGTGGTTGGGGCGGGAAGTTGGCCGGGGAGGGAGAGTTCCTGCACCTTTTCTCTGAGAAAAAAAGCCCTGTATAAGATGATACTAAATTATTTCCAGCTGAAATTAGTCTGCTTAGTTGACAGTGAGTGGTGACACAGCTTTGGACACAGAGATATGGGACTTTTGTTGTTTCCTGCATCTGCCTGTATTTAAATGTATGCAATTGACGTCCCAGACAAGCCTCCTTTACCTATTGACGCCTGTTATGGAAATTGTGGACGAGCATGTGTAGAGCAGCAGAATGCTGAGATTGCTAAACACAAGGATTTAGTTGTTAGCCATGATTAAGCCCTGACGACTGAAACGTGTTAGCTTTAATCTAGTCCCAAACCTGAACCTTGATATACCACAAACATGAATTATTATTCACAGCTCTCTGAATGTGGCCATTAACTACTTCAGGACTGACCACCACACACATACTGCGGCAGGGCGGCCCGGCTACATGAAACAATGTATCTGTACGTTGTTCACTTCTACTGGATCTGGGGTGCGCGTCACCATCATTCCGCTCCCGCTGTAATTAGGCACAGAGGGAGCCAATCAGCGGGTCCAGCAAACGTTATGTCCGCCGGGAACCCAACGACCGTAGAGAGGGAGAACGGCAGTCTGCCCATGTAAACAAGGCAAATCAGTGATGGAGAGAGATCTTGTGTTCTTGCTAAGCAGGAACACGGATCTCTATTTTTCCAGTCAAACCATCCCCCCACACAGTTAGCAAGCACACTCTAGGCACATATTTAACCCTTTGATTGCCCCTGATGTTAACCCCTTCCCTGTCAGTGTCATTTATAGTGACAGTGCATTTTTTTAGCACTGATCTCTGTACTGGTGTCACTTGTCCCCAAAAAGTGTCACTTGGTGTCAGATTTGTTCACCGCAATGTTGCAGTCCCGCAGAAAAAAATAAAATAAAAATTGCTGATCAGTTGCAGAGCCTCGGGCCAGCAGGGCCGGAGGCCGAGAAACAACTCGCACATCCGAGGCCAGGAGGGCCCTCAGGTCAGGATCCGGCCAACGTACCCCGAAAGCGCGATCTCCGTCCCTTAAGTACCCCTTCCCAGAATGCACAGCGGGTTGACCACAACCCCTGAGCCACTTCTGGGAAAGGAATACGCAATACACCCAGCCCGCTGCATTTCCAACCTTGACCCGTGGTAACAGTGACACCTACTGTCAAGAAGAAAACCATGCAACCCAGCTGGACTGAAACAGAGCCAACAATTTAGCTTAATCCTTCTGAGCTAGACTACAGCTCAGATAACTGAATTCAACACATAGCGCCTACCCAACAGGAGCAGAGCGCTACATCTATAACTCACAAATGTTTGTTACAAATCTTTCTAATGTTTCATATCTCTGTATTCGAGTATTTCAGAGAACACAAAAAAATACTGATACAAAGGAATCACAGGGAGTCAGCCGCTACAAATCTTTCTAAAATCGGCAACAAAATCACAAAAAAGTATGGCAATCACAAAAATTTTCAGTGTCTTTGACCAATGAAAACATTCCTTGAATTTTACATGTTGAAGTCCCTTTTCTTATTTATTGTTTTCTTTACATCTGGAAATAAAGCAACGTTTTTGATTGTAGTATTTTATACTTTATACCCATATAAATTACGTATTATATTCACAGATAATGAATAGGGATGAGCTCAAACCCATGTTCGACTCGAACATCGTCTGTTCGGCCGTTCGCCGAATTTTGAACATTATGGGCCGTTCGCGCCAAATTTGAGAGAGAGAGAGAGAGAGAGAGACATTTATTTTGAGTTAGATAGAGCAGGCAGGCGAGTCAGTTAGCTTCAGTTACAGTGTGTAGAGGATATTTATGCATCCTAGGTGTTGTATATATATTTACACTGTATTCAGTTTAGCTAGATCCGTTCCCGTTATTCTCTATACTGACAGGCAGGTTATTGTGCTAGCTGCAGTATTTTCACTTAGTGTAATGTGTCCTTTGCACAGTGTGCACCTAAAGCTTACCTTAATACAATTGCTAGTGTTCTGATACAAATACAGGCAGGGAGCTGTAGTATTTACAGTTAGTGTACTGTGTCCTTTGCACTTTGTGCACCTAAAGCTACCTGAAGACTGCTGGTGTTCTCATACTAATACTACAGGCAGTTGATTCTGCTAGCTTTGTGCAGCTACATCTCCCTGCAGGCCATTAGTATGTCTGGAAGGACAACAAGGAGAGGCAGGCAGTTGCGAGCCAATAAAAGAGGGCAAGCAGGCTCTGTGTCTAGAGGCAACAGTGCTGGTCGTGGACACTGCATCATCAGCACGTGGCCGTGGGACACGCTTGTCCTATTCGGCAGCTGGCCGTGTTGAGCCGCAACATGTCGAAGACTTGGTAGAGTGGATGACCAAACCGTCCACATCCTCTCATCCAGGCTCAGGGTACTTTGTCTGGCAAATTAGCTGCCAAAGCGGCCTCTTCCCTTGGCTCAATGGCATCAGTCACTCCTTCCCTAGCCTCACCATGTCCTCCTGAGGAGTCCCCCGAACTGTTTGACCACAGTGTTGGGTACATGCTCCAGGAGGATGACCAGCGTTTTGAAGGCTCCGATGATGGTACCCAGCTAGAGGAAGGCAGTAACGTTAGCCCAGAGAGAGGGGGTGCCCAACAAAGACAGCAATCTGGCGGTCATGTTCCCCCAGCTGCAGCATACTGCCAGGTTTGCTACAGTGATGAGGAGGGAGGGGATGATGAGGTCACGGACTCCACGTGAGTGCCTGAGAGGAAGAAGATTGTGTCAGCATGGAAGTGGAGCCCAGCACTCAGCATCAGCAGCAGTCTTCAAGGGATCAATTACAGTCCCAAGACACCCATGGACTTGTACGTGGCTGGGAGGAGGTAGCTGCGGATCATGTCGTCCTGAGTGACCCAGAGGCCTACGGACCAAATGCCTCAGCAAACCTACGCTGCATGACCTCCCTGATCCTGCAAAGCCTGCAGAAGGATCCTCGTATTCGTGCTATTAAGGAGAGGGATCATTACTGGCTGGCAACCCTCCTTGAGCCAAGTTACGTTACGAGTAAGGTTGCAGACCTTATCATGCCATCGCAGAGGGAGCAGAGGATGAAGCATCTTCGGGAGGCCTTGCAGAAAGGTCTGTGCAACGCGTTCCCAGAGACTGGGGGGGTTACAAATTCCTGGCCCTGGACAACGTGTTGCTGAGGCTTCGGTGAGTCAAGAAGGAGTGGTGGAGAAAGTGGCCGTCTGACCGATGCGTTCAGACAGACAATTTTTTAGTTTGCAGCCCCAAGGTATGATTGGTTCCAGCAACCATCGCCAGCGTCTGGTTTACATGGCATAGAAATTGAGCTACTGGCCTGTCCTGCATCCAGCGTTCTTTCAGAACGCACATTCAGTGCTGCTGGAGGCTTTGTAACCAATCACAGGGTGCGCCTGTCCACCGACTCGGCCGATCGACTGACCTTCATAAAAATGAATCACTCTTGGATCACCACCAGCTACCAAGCACCTGATGCTGATGTAACCGAATATTTTTTTTTAATGTCAGATCCCTTCAAGACTGCCTATGCTGATGCTGAGTGAATTTTCTGTTATGCTGAGTGACTATCATCTTCCTCCTCAATGATCATGCTGATAGCTTGTAACATTTTTGGTTCTGGCACAATTTTTCTGCCCCTGTTTAACAGGGGCATGTAATTACAATTTTTGATTTAATATTTCACAGCAGGGCCCATTCCTGCGCCCACCAAGAGTAACTGTGAGGGTTTATAGTGTTGTGGCAACACCACCACCACCAAAGGCCCAATTTTTCTGCCCGTTCAACAATGGCATGCAATTACAATTCTTGATATAATAGTTCCAACGCCCACCAAGAGTAACTGTGAGGGCTTACAGTGTTGTGGCAACACCAACACCTAAGGGTCAAATTTCTGCAGAGTATATACGGCAGGCCCCTACTTTCAAACATCCAACTTACAAACGACTCCTACTTGCAAACGGAAGGAGAGAACAGGAAGTGAGAGGAAATATACCCCTAGGAAGGGAAATTCTCTCCTGTAAGAGTTAATATGGGAAAAAGGTGTCTCCGCTCCACTGATGCTTTATCACCAATCCTTGTTTCAATAAAAAAAACACATTTTTAAAAAAACATTTGTCATTGGGACGGAAAGTGAGGTGAAATGTTCTGAACAGGTGCACAGACAGCAAAACAAATGTTACAGGGGTGATAACCCTTCCCTATGTTTTCCAAAAAGCTTTAAAATAGATTCTTTGGCTGGAGCTACACTTTAAAAATGTACCAGTTCAAAATTACAAACATATTCTACGTAACAAACCTACATATATATTATATACATATAATATCCATACAAGACCCAATGGGGCTGGTAATGGGCTGGGGGGGGGGGGGACCCATGCCATTTTTCTCAATGATTTTCATCCATATTGCCAGGACATTACATTAAAGCCACAAGCAGTTTTAAATTACTTTTTTTCCTTTAGAAATGTCATTTTGTGCAGGGACAGTTCTAAACACGGGAAACACTTGCCACTTCAGAGGCATACTACAGACACCCCCCCAGGTACGATATTTAAAACTAATATTTAACTTTTTTTTCCCACTTTAAGCATCATTAAAATCACTGCTCCCGAAAAAACTGCTGTTTTTAAAACTTTATTTTGCATTGATACATGTCCCCTGTGGCAGGACCCGGGTCCCCAAACCTTTTTTAGGACAATAACTTGCATATTAGCCTTTATAATTAGCACTTTTGATTTCGAACGTTCAAGTCCCATAGACCAGGGCTTGACAAATTTGCTTAGAATCTAGGAGCTAGCTAAAAAAGTTAGGAGCCAGTTTTTTAAATCAGCTGTCCAGTGCCCGGAACTGCATGTCCGGTACGTCAGGCAATAAGAATTGCTCGGGCCTGGTGCCAAGTGAAAAAAAGACCAAAAAGTAAAAAAATAAGGTGGCACTGATGAGGCTGCACCAATTAGATGGCACTGACAGGCGATACTGATGAGGCTGCGCTGATAAGCTGCACTGATTAGATGGCACTGATGGGTACTGATAGGCGGCATTGATGGGTGATGCTGATAAGCACTGATAGATGGCACTGATCAGGCTGCGCTATTAAGCACCAATAGGCTGTGCTGATGGGCATTGACAGGTGGCACTCACTAATGAGCACCGATAGGCAACGCTGATGGGGTAGCGCTGATAGGAGGCTCTGACAGTGGCGTCACTAGGGTTGATGTCCCCTGGTGCAGAAAAAATGTGTGTCCCCCCCCTCAGTACAGACCCCCCCCTCAGTAAAGACACCCCTCCACTAACTACAGACCCCCCTCCCACAGTATGGATCCCCCTCACTAAGAACAGACCCCCCTCCCTCAGTACAGATACCCCCATCAGTGTAGAATCCCCCCCTTTAGTGCAGACCCCCATCAGTATAGACACCCCCTTAGTGCAGACCCCCATCACTATAGAATCCCCCCTTAGTACAAACCCTTGCAGTATACACCCCCCCTTAGTACAGACCCCAGAAGTATAGACACCCCCTTAGTGCAGACCCCCATCAATATAGAATCCCTCTTAGTGCAGACCACTGCAGTATAGACCCCCATCAGCATAGGCACCCCTCCCCCGCTGCACATGTCCATCTACATAATAGAGTGTACAGTACAGACCTCAGAACAGCGCGGACGTGTACACACAGCGGTGTGTGTCCCTCGGGCTCCTCCTCCTCACTGGATGTAAACAGAGGAGGAGGCGCCTTTGGTCCGACTCCTGCGCCTCCCTCGCTGTGTCAGTGGAGCGATCAGTGTAGGGCAGCAGGCGGTGTTAGCGGTGCCGCAGCTGCCGCTATCCACGGGTGTCACCTGGGTGCAAGCCGCGCTCATCACAGCACTGTCCACCAGAGGGCGCTGGTTTGGAGATAGGAGCGTCTATCCCGCTCCAGCAGGCTGCAAAGCCGCAGGCCTCAATTATCGTCCAGCCCGACACTATTCCGCGCAACTGCTGCGGTGTAATCCAGGCGCCAGGATGCAACTTCCAGTCGCCATTGCGACCTGGCGCCTGGGTTTTGTCGAGTCCTGCCATAGACTTTAACGGGGTTCTAAAGTTCGCACAAACTTTCGGTCCGTTCGCAAGTTCTGGTGCGGACCGAAACGGGGGGATGTTCGGCTCATCCCTAATAATGAATATATAAACAGTGTTATATTCATCTGTTGACATCACAGTATGTCCTCCCAGTCTATGTGTTAAAGTGCAGCCTCTTCAGGGGTTTCCTTCACATGGTAAAAATTAACTATTTTCGAATTACCACTGTACTTTTTTTAAAGCATATATTAACCACTTCCTACCGGGTCATAGACATATGACGCCGGCAGGAACCCTCCCTCCCTCCGGGCGGACGTCATATGACGTCCTTTTTTCCCGGCCGTCTATGGGGCGCGCGCGCGCCGCCGGCGGCGCGCGCGCGCACCCGCGGCAACGCTTGTGACCCGGTGAGTGTGCCCGGCGGTCGCGATGTCCGCTGGGCACCCGCGATTGCCCACGATCACGGCAGAAGTGTGGATCTGTGTGTGTAAACACACAGATCCACCTCCTGTCAGAGGTGAGGAGACCGATGTGTGTTCCCAGTACAGAGGAACACAGATCGGTCTCCTCCCCTTGTGAGTCCCCTCCCCCTACAGTTACAATCACTCAATAGGGAACATATTAACCCCTTAATCGCCCCCTAGTGTTAACCCTTTCCCTGCCAGTCACATTTACACAGTAATTAGTGCAGTTTTATAGCACTAATCGCTGTATAAATGTGAATGGTCCCAAAAACGCGCCAATAGTGTCCGATGTGTCTGCCGCAATGTCACGGTCACAATAAAAATCGCAGATCGCCGCTATTACTAGTAAAAAAAATAAAAAAAATAAAAATGCCATAAATCTATCCCCTATTATGTAGACGCTATAACTTTTGCGCAAACCAATCAATATACGCTTATTGCAAAAAAAAATTACCAAAAATATGTAGAATACGTATTGGTCTAAACTTAGAAAAAAAAATGTTTTAAAAAAAAAAATTGTGATATTTATTAAATCAAAAAGTAAAAAATATTGCATTTTTTTCAAATATGTCGCTCTTCTTTTGTTTATAGCACAAAAAATAAAAACCGCAGAGGTGATCAAATACCACCAAAAGAAAGCTCTATTTGTGGGGGAAAAAGGACGTCAATTTTGGTTAGGTTCAACGTCGCACGACCGCGCAATTGTCAGTTAAAGCGACGCAGTGCTGCATCGCAAAAAGTGCTCTGGTCAGGAAGGGGGTAAATTCTTCCAGGGCTGAAGTGGTTAAATCAAATTCCTGATCACACTTGGCTCTGATTCATTTAAAATTAAGTAATTTTTGCAGCCTTTAGGCCCCTTTCACACTGACACGTTTTTCAGGCGGTTTAGCGCTAATAATAGCGCTGCTATACCGCCTGAAAAAATTGTGCCCTGCAGTCTTCAGTGTGAAAGCCCAAAGGCTTTCACACTGAAGCGGTGCGCTAGCAGGACCGCTCCAAAAGTCCTGCTAGCCGCATCTTTACAGCGGTGAAGGAGCGGTGTGTTCACCGCTCCTTTACCGCTGCTGCCCATTGAAAGCAATGGGAGACCGCGGTAATACCGCCCGCAATGCGCCTCTGTAGAGGCGCATTGCGGGAGGTATTAACCCCTTTTTCGGCCGCTAGCGGGGGTTAAATTCACCCCGCTAGCGGCCGCATACCGCAGTAAAAACGAAGGTATAGCGGCGCTAAAAATAGCGCCGCTATACCCACAGCGCACCTCCCGCCCCAGTGTGAAAGGGGCCTTAAGATTAACCATTAAATAGTGCTGCACTCCAATAACATATACAGTACATAAACCAATATCACTGTATACAAGTGTTTAAAGGGGAGTTCCAGACTTTTTTTTATGTTTATTAAAAGTCAGCAGCTACAAAAAGTGTAACTGTTGGCTTTTACTAAACATACACTTACCTGTTCCACTGTCCAGCGACGCCCGGAGCTTCGCTCCTCTTCCCCCTTCTCCGCCGGCGCCTCCATTCATAGTGTGGGCACCCGGCCGTGACAGCTTTCAGCTTCACGGCCGGGCACTCACTGCGAATGTGCAAACGGCGCAGCGCTCTCTGAGTGGACAGGCGATCGCCTGGGACCTGTCGCGTGTCCCAGGTGATCGCCTACAGGGAGGGGCCGCCTTAGGCGATATGACGAGTCGCCTAGGCGGTCCCTGGGCGGAAGGAGGAAGTGGGACAGGAAGTCCCACTCCTACTGAAGCCCCCACTCCCACCCCCAAAAAAAATTACATGCCAAATGTGGCATGTAAGGGGGTAAGGGGGTGCGGAGTGGATTAAGCGGAAGTTCCAAATTTGGGTGGAACTCCACTTTAAATCTCTTCCTTGCTTTAGAGAATACCTTAAAAATAAATAATAATAACAGTCCGCACAAAAACACAATCATATATGTGCAAAAAAGGTGCTCATTTGTGATCGTACTCATTCTTTTTATGCATCCAACTTTGCCATGTGAGATCTTAGACATCCATAACACCACTGTGTAACTTCCCTCTAAGTCATATCTTCCACCTTCACCTCTATTGTTGATCTCCTGTTTCCAGATGGTCATAAATCTCTCTCCTATAAGACCTGGAATTTAACAGCTGTACCATTAAAGCCAGAGATGAAGAAGGCTGGAATTGAGGACCTTGACATAGCAGACCTGGCCTGTTGAGAAGGTGCCAGGGGTTGTTTACTAGAAGTCCTGAGTATGTCTGTACACCAGGTTCATCTGGGCCAGTTTGATGCAATTAGAATCACAGCTTTGCTCTTTGAGCTTGTGGGCAGTGACGTCATTACGCTGTGCATGATGGACCGTTGTGAGGATTTGCTACATTTCCTGAGGATTTGTTTTTCACTTGTTGCCTCATGCTGTGGAGCACTAACACAGCTTTTTATTGTCAGTAGTTTTTTTATGGTTTTTAAAAAACATTTTTAAATGTAAAGCATTATGATCCCTTTGTGTTTTTTTTAGTTGGAGATGTGTTATAAAAAAGGTAGAGGGGGGTGGATAATAAACCCTTGGAGGTATATATGCTGGTTTGACCACCTGGAAACAGGGGTCCTACAACATAGGTGAGCAATTAACAATACAAAATCCTACTGAACGCTGTGCTAATGCAATCAAAAAACATCAAATGAAATTATATAAAGAAAAGTTATACAAGACAACCTAAAATGTATATCCATGTCTACCATCTGCTTAATATTATGAAAGAGCTTTCAGTATCACCGGGTAGTATGACAGTGTCAACTTCTAATATGTAACGGGTACGGAGGGGGGATAAAGCATAATTACTATTCTACGTGTTGCGTTGAGTGGTGATCAGTACATATATTAGTTATTCTTTAACTTTTTATTTTATTTCTTAGTTTTATTGATTTAATTGTTTGACTGCCGGGCTTTGGTCAAGATGGGAGGGGGGGGCTATAGATGTAGATTTAGGAAGACTATGTTAGTCTAAGTAAAGCCAAGCATGGCCACTGCCGGGTGGGTACGTTGCCTACCCGGATATATATTTTTTATTTTTTTTTTGTATGTAAGGTTGTGTGTTTTTGTTTTATTGTTGTACTGTGCTGTATTGTATTTAAAACCTAATAAAAAGAATTTATAAAAAAAAAAAAAAAAATATTATGAAAGAGCACTTATCTTACCACTCTTGAGCCTCGTTCTCAGTTATGCAGAATGGAGAGAATTAAATACGATCAGGGCTTTTTTTCAGCTATATGAGGCTTTACACTGGTCCAAACTGCACCAATGTTACTATGTAAAAATAGACACTTGGAATTCAGCTTTAATAGAGCATCAGTCCTGGTTGAAGCCTCTATAAAGGACAAATGGCATATATGCGCACATTGTGAAAATATATGCGATATAAAAAATCTGCAATCACTGACATACATTAGATGTGGGCTTTTAATGCACATTAAAACACAAGTTTTCTGCACCTTTCTGAAAGGTTGTAATAAAGTTTTATAAAAAGGAGGCCTTTCGTCATTTTGCAATGAAGCATGATAACCTGTATAAAATCCATTTCTATGAGTTCATGGACCGACACAGCTTCCTATTGACATAGTGGGTATTATCCGTTATTTAGGAGTGACTAGGCAGAAAAACTTGTAAAAAAAAGTGTTGCATCACACCTTCTATAGCACCGCCCAGGGGGCGGACCCTCTAGGTATAATCCCTCTCTCTGCACCTCGCAGATCAGTTAGTCAAAAGCAGTACAAACTTAAAACGAGGGGTGGGTGCTGTGTCGGTCCATGAACTCAGTGAAAAGGATTTTACGGTGAGTAAAAAATCCTATTTACTCTTACGTTCATGGACCGACACAGCTTCCTATTGACATAGTGGGACGTCCCAAAGCAGTGTCAGAAAAACAAGGGGTGGGAACAGCATTAAAACTTCACCCCAAACAAAGCAGAGATCCTCCATGGAGGAGTTGCAACTCTTAACAGCCGCAATACCTTGAGGTTGAAGAAGCATCTGAAGATGCACACACATCAACTAAAGTTTAGTGAAAGTGTGAACGGACGAGCATGTCGCCGCCTTACACACCTGGTGAAACGGACACTTGATGCTCTCATGCCGCGTACACACGACCATTTTTAATGACGAGAAAAAATTACATTTTTTAAAATGGTCATTAAAAATGATTGTGTGTGGGCTTCCGAGCATTTTTCACGTTGTTTTTCATATCGTCGTTTTTCTCGTCATGAAAAACGGTTGTGTGTAGGCTTTAACGACGTGAAAAAAAATGTGCATGCTCAGAATCAAGTATGAGACGGGAGCACTTGTTCTGGTAAAACTAGCGTTCGTAATGGAGATAGCACATTCGTCACGCTGCAACGGACTGAAAAGCACGAGGCTGAAAAGCGCAAATCGTCTCTCAACAAACTTTACTAACATGAAGGGTGGCGCCATCCGAATGGAACTTCCCCTTTATAGTGCCGTTGTACGTCACCGCGCTTTACTCGAACATTTTTTCCACGATAGTGTGTAGGCAAGGCAGGCTTGAGAGGAAATACGAAAAATCACGTCAAGAAAAATGCCGTTTTTTTCAATGACATTAAAAACGGTCGTGTGTACGCGCCATCAGAGCTCGGACAGCGTCCAAAAAATACGTAGTTTCCTTAGGATTCGACGGCTGAGGACACAAGGATGGCAGTACAATGTCTTCCTAGATGGAAGGTCGAACGACCCTAGGAAGAAGAAGGCTGCGAACGCAACACCACCTATCCTTGTGGAAGATCAGATAAGGAGCCTTGCATGACAAGGCTGCCGGCTCAGAGAATCGTCTGACGTAAACCAAGAGGCATCTTTTGCCCTGGTCGAATGCGCCGGGAATGGGAGGCGATTGACCCTTCATGGCGTAAGCCTGATCACAATCTGTCAGATCCACCTAGTGATGGTGGCCGACGGGACCGCTGGGCCCTACTAGGGACCAGCCACTGAAACAAACAGTGAGCCTGGACTCCGGAATGGAGCAGTGCCAGACAAGCATTCTCAGAGTTCGGACAAACGTCCAAGGAATGCAACGTCGTCTCCTTAGGATTCAACGGATGAGGACACAAGGATGGCAGTACAATGTCTTCCTTGATGGAAGGTCGAAACATGACCTTAGGAAGAAAAGAAGGCTGCAGTCGCAGCACCACCTTATCCTTGTGGAAGATCAGAAAGGGAGGTTTGTATGACAAGGCTGCCCACTCAGAAAACTGTCTTAACTGGCATAACAACCACCAAAATGACCACTTTCTAAGAAAGTGTCAACAAGGGAATCTCCCTGATGTTCTCAAACGGTGGTTTCTGAGACACTTCTAGGCCATGCCATTGAAGCCATTAACTGCAGGCAGGATAGCATATGGGACCCTGCACCAGCAGGTCCTTTCGTAGTGGTAGACGCCAAAAGGACGTCTGCTACACAAGCCCCACGGAGGTAGTGGAGGGTGGCCCGGAGGGGCCGCCTCCCGAACCCACTGTACAAACGTTCTCAGTAGAGAGTGAGCCACCAGGGGTCGTTGAAAAAGACAACCAAAGCAGATACCTGCCCCTTAGTTGTACTTAACCACTTAAGGACCGGACCAATACGCAGCATAATGACCAGGCCCCTTTTTGCGATTCGGCACTGCGTCGCTTTAACTGACAATTGCGCGGTCGTGCGACGTGGCTCCCAAACAAAATTGGCGTCCTTTTTTTCCCACAAATAGAGCTTTCTTTTGGTGGTATTTGATCACCTCTGCAGTTTTTATTTTTTGCGCTATAAACAAAAATAGAGCGACAATTTTGAAAAAAAATGACATATATACTTTTTGCTATAATAAATATCCCCAAAAAATATATAATAAAAAAAAAAAAAATCCTCAGTTTAACCCCTTCCTTACTGGGCACATATACCCCCTTCCTGCCCAGGCGAAATTTCAGCTTTCAGCACTGTCACGCTTTGAATGACAATTGCACGGTCGTGCGACGTGGCTCCCAAACAAAATTGACGTCCTTTTTTTCGCACAAATAGAGCTTTCTTTTGGTGGTATTTGATCACCTCGGCGGTTTTTATTTTTTGCGCTATAAACAAAAATAGAGCGACAATTTTGAAAAAAAAGCAATATTTTTTGATCTTTGCTATAATAAATATCCCAATTTTTTTTTTTTTTTATATTTTTTCCCTCAGTTTAGGCCGATACGTATTCTTCTACATATTTTTGGTTAAAAAAAAAAAAAATCGCAATCAGCGTTTATTGATTGGTTTGCGCAAAAGTTATAGCGTTTACAAAATAGGGGGATAGTTTTATGGCATTTTTATATATATTTTTTTTTTATTAGTAATGGCGGCGATCAGTGATTTTTTTTGTGACTGCGACATTATGGCGGACACATCGGACACTTTTGACACTAATTTGGGACCATTCACATTTATACAGCGAACAGTGCTATAAATATGCACTGATTACTGTATAAATGTGACTGGCAGGGAAGGGGTTAACACTAGGGGGCGAGGAAGGGGTTAAATGTGTTCCCTGGGAGTGATTGTTACTGTGGGGGGAGGGGACTGACTGGGGGAGGTGACCGATCTGTGTCCCTATGTACAAGGGACACAGCATCGGTCTCCTCTCCCTGACAGGACATGGATCTCTGTGTTTACACACACAGATCCATGTCCTTGTCTCTGTAACCGCCGATCGGGGGTGCCTGGCGGACATCGCGGCCGCCAGGCACGCGCATCGGCATTGCAGTGAAGCGCCGGGCATGTGCGCGCGCCCCCCAGTGGCCAAATAGCGGAGGCCGTATAATAACGGCCTCCCGGCATTTGACAACCACCTTGCAGCCGTATATTCTCGTACGGCGGGCGCAAGGTGGTTAAGCCGATACGTATTCTTCTAAATTTTTTGGGTAAAAAAAAAAATTAAAAAATAAAAAAAAATTGCAATCGGCGTTTATTGATTGGTTTGCGCAAAAAATTATAGCGTTTACAAAATAGGGGATAGTTTTAAGGCATTTTTAGTAATTACTAGTAATGGTGGCGATCAGCGATTTTTTTTGTGACTGCGACATTATGGCGGACACATCGGACACTTTTGACACATTTTTGGGACCATTGTAATTTTTACAGCGATCAGTGCAATAAAAATGCAATGGTTACTGTAAAAATGAGACTTGCAGTGAAGGGGTTAACCACTAGGGGCGCTGGAGGGGTTAAGTGTGCCTAGGGGCGTGTTTCTAACTGAGGGGGGGGCGTGGGTACGAGTGACACGTCACCGGTCTCCGCTCTGATTACACAGAGCGGAGATCGCCGACATTGTCAGTAGGGGAGCGGGGAGATGTTGTGTTTACACTATCATTTCCCCGCTCCATGCCTCCGTGAGACGATCGCGGGGATCCCCGCGGCCATCGAGTCCGCGGGATCCGCGGCCATCGAGTCCGCGGGATCCGCGGACCGACTCACGGGGAAGTCAGGGGGGGGGGGTCGCGAGCGCGCCGGCGGTGGCGTGCGCAGAACCCTGACGTCGGCAGTTAAAGGGCCACATACAGGTATACAGGTATGTGATTGTGCCTGTACGAGCCATTCTGCCGACGTATATATACCGTGAGGGGTCCTTAAGTGGTTAAAGAAAAAAAATGTTTTGGCCCGTTCCCTGCTGAGAACAGCAGGACTCTGGAACCAAATAAGTACGTGACTGTCAACTCATTTCCTCACAAATGGATATGTAGGTCTTCCAAGTGCGATGGTAAATCTTCCTAGGGGATGATTTTCGAGCACTCCTCATGGTAGAGATGACCGAGTCTGACAGGTCTCGGTCTCTTAGCACCTGGCTCTCAAGCCATGCCCTCAAGCCAGTGACTGTAAAAACAGGATGGCTTATGGGATCTAGCGACAGCAGGTCCTTCCTTAGCGGTAGATGCCAAAAAGGCGTCTGCTACCAGACGCACTAGATCAGCGTACCAAGGACGCCAAAGCCAATTCAGAGCAATTGGGACCATTGTAATCCTCTCTGCCTCCAATCTGCGAAGCAGATGAGGAAGGAGCTTCCGAGGAGGAAAGGCATAGATTAGTTGGTACTGACTCCACAGTGCCATCAATGCATCTGTCGTGTCTGCCCATGGGTCTCTTGACCTGGCCATAAACCTCATACTTTCCGAATGAAGTCAAGAGATACACGACTGGCGTGCTTCCCCTCTGGTAAGGGAGCCCCCTTAGGAGGTACGCGACCTCCGATGCCGCAGCAGAGCTGCTTGTTCCTCCTTGATGATTGACATACGCCACCACTGTGGTGTTGGTCTCAGAGGCTACAAGGGCGTCCAGTCAGTATCCAGTCGGACAATGTGGAGAGGCAAAGCCAGATCACCCAGATTTCAGGCTAATGATCTGCAATGGGATTCCTCCAGAGTCCAGCGACCCAGGTTGACTGAGCTATTCAGACTCGCCTGCAACCGGGAAGCCAGGCGTCCGCCGTGACCACCATCCAGTAAACAGGAAGGAACAACTTCCCAGACAGAAATGCCGGTGATGTCGGCCACCAACTAGGGAGGTCCTGATTAGGTGGCTCACCCGGATCTTGATAATTCAGGGATGAAGGGCACTTGACCCTTCAGGACAGAGTTACCTCTAACACTTGTGTGTGAAATAGTGCCTATGGTACTGCCTTGAAGGAGGCTACCATGAGGCCCAGAACTCGCCTGCAAAAGTGGCGTGACAACCCATCTTTGGGATGTCAACTGCCGCACCGCAGCCCAAAGGGTCTGCAAATTTCCCCTAGGGAGAAAAAAAAAAAAACTTACGCCTTTGAGGAGTCCAGAATCAACCTGTTAGGACCTGGGCTTGAACCTGGGACCTCTGGTGTGTCTGGTGGTGACTCTACTTGCTGAGCCACCTGGAATGCTGCACAGCTCCTTGGATAGTTCATTAGACAATTCCTTGAATGATCTTTCTGGTCTTGAATCTTGTTTGCCTTGAACCTTGAACCCTTTGCTACTCCCAGGAACTTCCTGATTTAAGCCATGTCCCTGCACTTCCTGGTTGCCAGAATATTGTGTCTTCACCAGCCAATATCTTGCTCCTGTCTACTGCTGCCGACCGCATCTTTGCTACCACTCACTACCGACTTTTGGCTCATCCCCGACTACGCTTCTGCTGAATCCCAACCTGCAACTATCTGTTACCGACTTTTGGCTCGTCCTTGACTGCTTGATCCCTACCTGTATTATCTGTTTCTGGACCCTGGCTTGCTCACCCCCTGGTGGGGCTAATCTGAGGACCGCGACCTGGCACTGACACGCAGCGAAGCCCAGGGCTCGACAAACTCCGGGCGCCAGGTCGCCATTGCGACTAGAATTAGCGACCTGGCGCCTGGGGTAGCACAGCTGGGGTATCCTGTGTCTCCGTGCCCCCCCCTCCGCGCCGCGGGATCGCGTCGGGCCGTGCCGGCCGGTAATTTAGGCCGCGGCTTTGCGGCCTTCTGCAGGCCTATGCTTCCTTCTGTGATCTAGCGCCATCTTGTGGTGGCCGTTGGTATGACAGGACAAGCAGCAATGCTAATGGAGTTTCCCAGTCTGTTTTCACTGTCATCTCCTTCCCTCTAATTATAACCCCCAAACATTATATATATTTTTTATTCTAACACCCTAGAGAATAAAATGGCGGTCGTTGCAATACTTTCCGTCACACCGTATTTGCACAGCGGTCTTACAAGCGCACTTTTTTGGGAAAAAATACACTTTTTTTTAAATAAAAAAATAAGACAACAGTAAAGTTAGCCCAATTTTTTTTTATATTGTGAACGATAATGTTACGCCGAGTAAAT